>PVJL010000099.1:0-625057 GCA_004026885.1 Lyroderma lyra | reverse complement strand
CATATATGGGGTCATACCATCCTCACGGTAGTCCAGCAGAGCCACCATGCCACCTGCATTCATGTTTTCACCAGTGAAGAACTGGTCGTTTTTGAAATTAGCAAGGATATGCTTGATTGGCTCTGTGGCCTCTGTCATGAACGGGTTTACTCGTTCTGGTCTCTGTTCTTCAAGTTTCCCTTGGATCGGTTTCATGTAATCTTTGATGTACTTCTTGTACGCTTCTTGTGTGAAGCTCGTTTCCTGCACATGATGGTTCATGACGATGTTGGCAGCAGTGACCACTGTGCATTCAGTACCTTCACCCTCAGGGCCTTCAGAGGAGGCACTTTTACCAATGAGCGAATCGTCAGTGTTACCTTCTGTCCTACTGACCTTCTTCCCATCCACCTCCAGGCACAGCTCTGCGATCTCCCGCATCTTCTAGATGTCAGAGAACATCTCATCATGGCCGATGAGGTCCCGGTAGATGATCATGATGGCGGCTGGAAGGAGGCGATGGCAGCGCTGGCTTAGCCGGAGCTCGAAGCGAGCTGCACTCGGGGGGCTGGGGGGGCAGGCAGAAAAGACCCTCTATTTCTACAAAAAATTATTTATGTGGAAACTTGCACTGGTGCAAATATCTAAGTATGAGAGTATTCACTAGCATTATTTCCAATAGCAAAAAGTTGGGAAGAAAATCCAAATCTCCAGCAATAAGAGACTTTTAAATACATTGTTGTTTATCCAAGCAACGGAATGCTGTGAAACTCAAAAAAGAATTGTGGCATTGTTTTGTGTAGTAATGTGGAACTATTTCAAAACATGGGGAGTGGATAAAGCAAGTGTGTATGGCATATTACTCTTTGTAATAAAAGTCACATATATGAACAGAGTTGCTGGAATATTTTCATAAAATACTTAGGAAACAAACTGATAACAGTATGCTCAGTGAACTGGCAACAGTGGTTTCCTCAGAGGAAAGGAGTGAACAAGGTAGGGTTTTGTTTTTTACTGCATACCAAACATTGAATTTACACCTTCTGAATTTAGAACCATATTGATCGATCGTTTATTACGAATAGACAAATCCTATTCTGATTCAGCAGATAGAGGCACAGGGCTCATAATTGTGTGTTTGGGGGGACAAGACAAGCTCCCTAAAAGATTCGAAGGGGCAGTCACGTTTGGGATGTCTTGAACTTACTGAGAGTAACTCAGAACTCTCTTTCCCATGAGCACATCCCTGGTGGGAAATAGAAAGGGATGTACATGCTCTTCTCACCTCTCCCTGTTAATTGTACCGCCCATTTCTCTCAGAAAACAAGAATTTTAGGCTGACCAGAGACTGGCAGAGGGTACAAGGTTATCACCAGATGTGTTCTACTTGAATTTGTATGGGCTTTTTTTTTTTTGTATGTGGGTAGTTCCCTGGCTGGGAATTGAACCCAGGCCGCAGCGCTGACAGCACCGAAGCCTTAAGCCACTACACCATCAGGGAACTCCCTGTACGGGCTCTTTACTGAATTGATTTTTACCACCTATTTTCAGGTATAAAACAAAATGGTACTATTTAGTAAAAGTTGCCTAATAAAAAAATCTGGTGTTTATTATGTTTAGAGATTAAAAATTCAGGAGAAAACAGTTTTTTTTTTCCCCTACAAATCATTCTTGTATAAATTATAACATTTTTAAAGATTTTTCCCCTCCTAGTTCTTACATTGTTCATTTCATCTGCTTAGGAAAGAGGATACCAATGTCATGCTTTATTGAGACAGAATGAATGTATGGGAAATTGCCGTGTGTGTGTGTGTGTGTGTGTGTGTGTGTGTGTGTGTTTATGTGTACAGGGCTGTCCAGAAAAAATCCAGCCACAAATGCCCCTATTTTTCATATTACATGACTGGATACTTTCTGGAGAGTACTCATACATAAGCATGTCAAAGTTTACAACTTTCAACCCAGATATGTAAGAGACTATGTCACTTTACCTTCTGCAAGACCCACTTCTTGCTCTTGAACCCCCATTCCCGTAACTGTGAAGAGAATAGCTGGATCTGCAATCCAGGCTAGAATACTGTTCCTCCCCTCAAATAGCAGGAGTGTAGATGTAAATTTGATCAGTTTAACACAGCTTCCTGATTGTTCCCTAAGATTGGGTCGTGTTATAGCTCATCTGTTGTTTTCTATTTCATTAAGCTGAGCTACTATCGATGGATTGTACTTTCTTATCACTTAAAAATGTTTCTCACTCTTCTCCCAGTTTATAAGTAGGATCTGTTTAATCTGGGAGTATTTGTCTGATTTATTGATTCTTGACAAATTGGAGAAATGCAAATGGGAGGATGTTCCACAGATTGTTAAGCACAGTGAGATAAAAAGGGACCCCCTCAGGACTAGCTATCCAGATTGAGGTGAAGGGTCATAATGGACGGTCATAAATCCTCCTGATTACCCTTCTGGTTGTTATGGTGATAGATAGGCACGGCCCTGGAAGAACGTTATGGAATTTTACAATGGAAACAAACTTTGCTCTAATATAAACCTTTTTTGAAATAATAAGTTGGTGAGCTAGGCAAGATACTATTTTACTCTCATGGCAAGACAGAAAAAAATCAATTAGAAGCTTTTCTAAAAAATAAAATAATAAAGGGGGTGAGAGAACACTTTGGGAGGTGATAGACATGTTTATATTATTGATGATGGTGATAGTTGCACAAGTGTGCAGCTGTATATACAAGGGCTGTCAGGAAACATCCAGCCATAAATGCTTCTATTTTTTATAATACTTTGCTGAATACTTTCTGGACAGCCCTCATATATGAGGTTGGACAATTAATTTCATGAACTCATCCTAGAAAAAGCTCTACGTATCTCATTGCCGAATATCACTAATGTTCATCTTTGAAGGACTCCCCTTGGGAAGCTATGCACCGACGCCAGTGCCTAGTCCACCCTCCAAAGCAATTGTGCAACTCTTTTTCTGGAATGGCCATCAGAGTTGTCATCGTACCTTGGCAAGGTTATAACCTTACCAGACTTATTTTCACAGTGCTGCCAACGTAAGTACATGGTGGCAAGTTCACGAACTTAGTTATCAGATTTTTGGGGATGACAATGACAGCTCTGATGGCCATTCCAGAAGAGTTCCAAAATTGCTTTGAAGTGTTGACTAGGCGCTGGTGTTGATGCATAGCTTCCCAAGGGGAGTACTTTGAAGGTGACCATAGTGATAATTCAGCAATGAGGTATGTAGCACTTCTTCTAGGATGAGTTCACGGAATTAATTGTCCGACCTCATATTATAAAAGAGCTCTTCTGATCCTCTCAGCCAAACTGGTACCAGGCTCCACTGAGGTGTCATAGTATCAGTAATGAGCAATGGGTATGGCACTGATGTCCAAATTTTGGCTTCCCTGGGCCACATTGGAAGAAGAATTGTCCTGGGCCACACATAAAATACACTAACACTGATAGCTGATGAGCTTAAAAAAAGATCCCCCCAAAATCTAATGTTTTAAGAATTCATGTTGGGCTGCATTCAAAGCCATCCTGGGTTGCAGGTTGGACATGCCTGGGCTACAAAACATGGGGCATTGTACTGGAAATAGACAAGATAATGAGACCAACCCAGTTACATTTCTCTTTTTTAAAACTTCTCAGGAGTTCCCTGATGGTGTAGTGGCTTAAGGCTTCGGCGCTGGCGCTGTCAGCACTGCGGCCTGGGTTCGATTCCCAGCCAGGGAGCTACCCACATACCAAAAAATAAACAAACAAACAAAAAAAACAAAACTTCTCATTATTCATTAACCATTAGTGTTGGAAGCGAAAGACATGTTTCTTTCTTTTTTTTTAAGACATTTTCTTCTTGCTGTGCAAATGACCTTTATGTCACCTATCTAATTATATACTTCTGCTTCACAGTGAAATGTGTATTTCATTGCAGTTGGGGGAAAATACCATTTTACTTCATGTCACTTTATTTTCACAAAGTTGTTTACTGTTAGACTAGCTCCACCTTAACAACTAGCCACATGAAATCACAGGTATGTTCCCATTTGCCATTTAGGTGGCAGTGGAAAGTTATTGGCATTTAAGTAAATTTTATTTATGATCAGTTAAAATATATTCTGTCAGTTCTTAGATTTGTTGGCCATTGGGAAGTGCATGCTAGCCTGCTTTAATATTCTGCAAGGAAATAAAACCCCCATCTGAGGGGTGTGTGTGTGTGTGTGTGTGTGTGTGTGTGTGTGTGTGTGTGTAAAATCTCATTTCATGTTGGAGATTCTTTATTATGATGTCAATATGGGCACATCCCAGTTCTAAGTTTTGAGCTGTGTGCATCAAAGCCCAAAGCTCCATTATGACCATGAGTTGTACCAGTGTCCCAAATTATTAGAGGCAGCAGTAAATATGCTTTTCACTGTTGTGCCAAATATTATGAAGGCCACATTTCCACAAGTACTTGTTTAATATGCTGTATAAAGTCTCAGGGTCCCATTTTACATGGTGTGTGCTATGCCTCTATTAAAACTATTCAACTCTGCTGCTGTAGAGAGAACGCAGCCAGAGATATTATGTAAACAAATTGATGTGACTGTGTTCAATGAAACTTTACTTTCAGGCATAGACATCTGAATTTCATGTAATTTTCATGTGTCATGAAATATTACTCTTCTTTGGATATTTTTACCAGCCATTCAAAAATGGAATAACCATTGTCAGCTTGCAGGCCATACAATAAATGGTGACAGGTCAGATTTGGCCTAATGGCTGATTTTTTGGCCCATGGCCTGTAATAGGCTAACTTCTTTTCTATACTGTCACTCGGTGTAGAGCATATGAATGATTAATAAACAAATGGAAATGTGACCAGTTCATTAGAAATAAAAGAAGTGCAAACAAAAATTATGATCACAAAATACTCATCAAATTGAAATAAATTAAAATAGAATAAATGAGTATAACCTTTCTGTGAGGGCAGGGAGCAGTTTGACAGTATAACAGATTTTATTATGTATACACTTTTGACCCAGCAGTTGCATGTCTAAGTTTTATCCCAAAGAGGGTATTAGGTACACAAAGATTTGTTTTAAAATATGTTTCATAGATCTTTATCATAGAGAAAAGCCAGGATAAATATTTTTTAATAGATTAGTTAAGGAAATTATGATATATCTTAATAGTGAAATAATATCTATTTAAAATGATCGATATTTAATGATATAGAAGAAATGTCCATGATATATTATTGAGGGAAACATCAGGCTATAAAAGCATGTATATGGTAATCATTTATTATTTTTTAATGCCTTTGTATACATATCTATAGAGTTTTGGAAAGTAGGCTCATTGAAATGTTTACAGTGATCATCTCTAGAAAGTTAAGTTTGGATGATTTTCTTTCTTGGAGGAAACGGGATTAATTCCCTCCCCCCCCATAACCTACTATAGTATCTATCATTATATGTAGAGAAAAATAAAGGTAAACACATTTTTATTTTGAGTGTAGGTAGGTAGTAAGATTTGACATGTCACTTGATACATCTACTATCCTTACTTTAATTCATAGCTTACAGTCTATAGTAACATCACACATCCAGGCCTTACTGTTCCTATCACGTTTTTCTGTCATTTTCATTGCCTCACCACTTCCATGCTCATATCTTAACTTCTTGGCTTCTTCCATTGGCCCTGTGGTAATCCCTCTCCCTGTCACTCTTCTGGTGTTGGGGGGAAATTACAGATACTTTTTCTTGTAGGCAGTAGGAAACAAAAGTGAGAGAATCTGATCCTCCTCACTCCCCAATGATACTTCTGGAATCCTGTCTCTACAACTTACTTTTGTTTTCAAGTCATTGGCTCAGATATTTCTCCTTCACTTTGAAAGGCATCTTCATCTTGATGCCCCCCAAATGGATGTGATGTTTCAGGAGTGTTAATTCCTTAAACATTGCCATGGATTTAGATCCTCCCTCCATTTGAGTTTTCATTGGCCCAGAATACTCTGAGGTCAGGCGAGCTCTATTCCAGAGCAAACCTCCACACTCTCCCCTCAGATAAATTAATTCTTTATTTGAACCACCTCATCACCCTGGGATACCTAGAGTCAGTGGTGACTTGGTGTGTCCTGGATTTCTGCTCTTTCCTTCAGATCACAGAGAGGTAGTACTACTTTCTATTATGGTTCAAGCCTGATTAGTGTCTGAAAGAGGATGATAAAATCCCGTGCAAAATGTAGTAGTAAGAGAACTTGCCCAGCACTCGATACTGTTTGATTTGCCACAAAACCTGCCAACTGTTCGAGTTGGTTTTGGATTTCACCTTGTCTTAACTTTCCCGACATTGTGCCTCCTATTTGGCTTTCTCTTTCAAAATTCATGTTACGGAAGTGTCAGGGATTTTTCTGTGCTTATCATTGATGTTTTTAAAGGTAGCCTCTTTAAAAATATGTATATAACGAAACCAAACCAGAAAGACTAGCCGCTGTGGAAGGCCTATTATATAATAATATAATATCACAGTGGAAAATGCTTTATGAGAAATGTCAGAAAATTCCCGAGAACCATAAAAGCTAATGAGTCCAACACAGTTTTCTTTCCTTATATGAAATGCTGATATAAGAATCTGTAATCCATGCTGAAAGGGATTGTATCGTCAGTGGGGAAGTGACAGTGACCACCTAGCGCTGTTGTTTGGTAACCTCCTCTCTTCTTATCAGCTGTTAATGGCCTTTCAAAAAGAGAGATGAGATTGCACTGGAGCAGCCTGGCTTGCAAGATCACCTGGACTTTGTCACAAGCACAGGAGGGAGCACTGGGGATACCTGGGCACTGAGCCATTTGAAAGAGGATATATACATGCTTGTCACGTCCTACTTGCTGGAGCTGAGGAGAAATATGTAATCTGACATAGGATCCTAGTTTCTCCTGCAGTCTTACATTTACACCTAAGGAGAATAATTATACATGTTAATGGTATCATATGATAGACTCTGAGGATAAAAATCTTCACCACCGGTGCAAATTCTGCCATTAATGATCCATTTCTTTGTTTTAAATGCAATTATTTCCATGCAGATATCATTTGAAATTAAATTGTTCCTGGGAAGCCTAACACACAAAATCATACGTACTGTTTTTGACTTCATTCATCATTGTATCCATACATTTATTCTTTGAAAATGGGGGAAAAATTAGAGGCTTGCTATATGTTAGATACTGTGTTTGTCATCTGGGGTATAATAATTACCCTGTCTGTGACCTCATAGAACACGCAGTCTGGTGAAGGAGGCAGGACAGCATTAATGGGCAGTGTTGAACTAGATGTGTGAGTTCCTCTGAGAGGAGAGAAAGAGAGAATGGCTAATTCAGCAAAGGGTTCAAGAAGATTTCCCAGGCAAGGGAAGTAACTTAGGCACTTGAAGAGTGAGACAACTAGATAAAGAAGGCCAGAAGGACACTCCAGGCACAGAGAACACATGAGCAATTTTAAAAGGGACTGAGGTATGCAATTGTTTGGTGTTCAGGGAATGGCAGGGTTCATAAGAGTGGAAATCCAGGCGGTATCCAAATTGTGAAGGGCTTTGGTGTTTGAAATTGATTGTGCAAGCCAGAGGTTTTCAATAATACTGATACCTGAGTCCCACCCACCAAAATTCTAATTTAATTAATATGAACTGGAGACTTGGCACTGGCTTTTTTTCCCCCCTTTAAGTTCTCCTGGTGACCTCATATGCAGCCAGGATTAAAAACCATTGTGACAAGCAATGTGGATCAAAGCAATTGCTTAAACAGAACTATGTGAGTGAATATATCAGCTTCCCCCCACCTAAAAGTAGTGGGCAGCAGGAGCGCACTGGTCCCTGGAGTTAGATGGCAGAAGAGGGCAACCAAATGTCCAGGAAGGGAGCTGTATGACAAAGTGGCTGTGAGCCCAGAAACTGGACTCTCACATGCATGGAAGCTGAAATCCTGGCTCAACCACTTCTATTTCACATTCAATAAGTAGTAATATGTTAAAGTGTCAGTTTACATGTCAATAAAAGAGAAATAATACCCTTCTTGCAAGGCTGTTGGGGAGATTCAATGAGGCAAACCATGTAAACACATTTAATAAGGGACCTGTTGCAAGTAAGAGATCAACATGGGGTCACAGTTATTTTTACTTAAAGTAGTATGAATGAACAAAGATACTCTTTGCCTTACTGAGTTTTGCTCCTTGCTGGTTTTCCCAATGGGTTTAGGACTGTCTACTCTTCCCTGAATGGGGACACAATTGTAGCAATGGGATGCTTTCCTCTCCATTATAACTTAACTGATTTTCTCATTTGCCGTATTTATAAAAAGAGACAATGTAGAATCTGACGCTTGGAAGGGACTTCAGGGATCACCTACTAAAAGTTCTAATTCCATGCAGGCACTCCATTTAAGACATCCTCAGAAAGCACCTCTGTTTGACTAATTCTTTTCTGAGGAAACATCCTTCCTCAGAGGAAAAAAGACTCCCAAAATAATAACAACTTGATTCTTTAGATCAGGACAGATTAATTTTAAAAAATTAATCAGTACCTATAAATACCAACGTGATTCATATTTACATGACCTGGAAGCACAAAAAACAAACAAACAAACAAAAAACAAATGCAGGTTATAGTTAAAAACTTCCCATCTCTCGAACCTTCCTCATAGGCCAGGGCTGTCTAACCTTTTGGCTTCCCTGGGCCACAATGGAAAAGAGTTGCCTTGGGCCACACATAAAATACACTCACAGTAATGATAGCTGATGAGCTGAAAACAAAATGGTCACAAAAATATCTCATAATGTTTTAATAATATTGTGTTGGGCCGCATTCAAAGCCATCCTGGGTCGCAGGTTGGACATGGCTGTTATAGGCAAAGAACATAGTAAATTTCTTTTCCATTAGATTATTAAAAACCCAAAGAACTTAAATCTGGTCTTGTGAGTTGTAATAATGATAACTTTCTCATGGAAGCATATGTACAGACTTACATATGAAGGTACCTGAAATGTGTGACCATTTTGTCTCTTGGTTGTGTCATCTTGTGTTACACCTGAGGATCTGCAGGGCCCCAAACTTCATATAGAGAGCTATTTTTAAATTATCTGTGTGCACCAGAGAAATAATGGGTTTGGAGGACAGTCTGATTTTCACCATGAAATTTGGAAGACGGAGAACTAAGAGTATAGTCATTCCCTTGAAATGCTATGACGAATCTCTCTTAACATTTGAACAAGGTAAGCACTCTAAAAGCAAACAAAATACCATCACAGCTAAGCCAAATTAAAGAAAATTTAAAATATTTATGTTTTGCAGATGTACAAATCATTATATTCAGTTTCATAAGGATTTTTTACAATGACTCAATTACGTAATTACGCATTATAGCTGATTACATGCACTTACAGTAATTATGTAATAAAGCATAATTATACTAATCACATAAACAGATGATCAACTAAAAATTAATTTTATCCTAGAACCCAAGGATATTCTCGGATAACAAAGGTAAGAGCCTATTATTATGAAACTACTAAATCAGAATAGTCTCTAATATTCTGACTATTAACATTATAGAGGCTTAGTGTTTAACTTTCTCTGGCCTTTCCAAACCTTTTCATCCTAAGCTAACTTTGAAAAGTTCCAGTCTTTTTTCGTAATAGCCAAGAAGGTGTCTGTATTCGGATATATATTCCAAATAAAATGAGCAGAGAATTTGCCTTAAAATCTTGGTGTGTAGAATTGACTTGTCAGGAAAAAGAACTTCAGATGTCCCAAGCTCTATGAAATAGCTATGTTCCTGAAAAGTTACATAGAAATCCATTTTCCTGAAGGACAAAATAGCTTTGAAACAGCATTCTTGGTTGATTGAATTGGCAGTGCTGCCACCCTTAGCTCTATTCCGTGGGAGGGACATGCAGAGGGTAGGACAGTCACACAGACTTTTCAGTTTAAAATTTCTCTATAAGGAAAGTTCATCAATATGCCAAACTATTTGGTATTTATGAAAATCTGCACCAAAGTTTTTCATAAAGTGATGAATCCCTCCATGATGTCAGCCTTTGTCAGTGTTGAGGACACGTGTAAAGGTTTGAAACCAGAGGCTCATGTTCATGTAACAAAGAAGTGGTAGGGTCCTTGCCACATGAGACCCCTTTGTTCGGCACGATCGCCGGAGCCTGAAGAGGAAACACGTTTTCAAGCCTCACGTTCATCAATCATGCTACGAACATTGCCAGATCTGTCATGGGTCTTTTGTTAAGAATAAAATGTTTCCCCCTATATTTGGTAGTATCTGTCTATAATAGAGTCCCAGAAGTAGACTTACAGGATCAAAGGCATTCAAAGGCTCTTGATCCATATTGCAAAGTTGTTCTCCAAAGGGGCTGTATCAGTTTTCACTGCCGTGAGCAATAATGAGATCACGAGGGAGGCACTCCCCCAACTATCGACACTTTTCCAAACACGTCTTTGTGTCTTTCCCTTTAGTGTCTCAAGAACCAAGTGACCAGTCTTCTGTTCAAAACTTGACCTGGCTCCACCTGTGTTCACGTGCCCTTCCCTTTCAGTTCACACTAAATGGTTTTTAAAAAGCCGTTCTCAGCAGACGGGTTAGGCACTTTGGACCTGCCAATAATTCTTTCCTCATTAGCTCCCCTTGCCTCCTGAGGTTGATCAAACTCAAAAGGGCCCAGTAGTAGATGTGTGGGCCTCTAAAATAAGGCAAAGAAGAAAGAAGCTTTGTCGGCCTATGCAGTAATCAGCAGTCTCTAGGCCACTCCTGAAATTGATCTTGTGAGGAGGGCTGTTGGTTTTAGAATTCTGTTCCAGCATTTCATTTTAGGCTTATAACTTGGATTGCACTTTAGTTGATTTTGATACACTTGGATTAAAGCAGTGGCCATTTCCCCAGACTGGCAATTGGTTGTACCCTCATTTGGCATTCTCAATCCTGTCCTCAGGCCCAGACCCAGAATCCTTTGTAATATTCCATGTTCCTTACCCTGTGAAGTAGTGTAATATGGTGGGAAAGCAGGCTGAGTTCTAGTCCTGGCTGTCTACCAATTAACTCTCTGACACTAGGTGAGTTGTTACTTCACATTTCTTTATCTGAAAGTAAATGCAATACTATTTGTTTTGTTTTTGTGAGGATAAAGTAACATCATGTTGTTACGAAAATTAATAAATAGTAATGGTAACATTAAAGGCTATCGCTTGTTGAGTACTTATTAAGACATGTTTTACCTACACTAGCACATTTAAATTACATTTCACAGAAGCTGAAAGAATTTAAACGACTTTCCCAAGAATGCAATGCTAGTAAGTGGTGGAGAAAGAATTTTAACTTCAGAGCCGATCTTAATAACTATATAAAAAATAACTAAAATACGAAATAGAACATGACATGATTGAGTCCAGAGAGTAAATATGTGATAAATATGTGAAATCTGGAAGGAGTCTCCATATGTTGGGCACTGTGGTGTTCTTTAAATGGACCTTGAAACCTTCAAAAACAAGGAGTGATGAAAGGGAGTTTGGGCAATAGAGAAGAAAGGCAGATGGCCTTCAGTTGATGGGGAGGCTAGTGATGGGTTCTGGGAATGAATGCAGGGGAAGCAGGTAGGCTAGAAATAGCTGTCATGCTTACCCCACAGGGTGGTGGTGAGGATAAAGCAAGAAAGAAGATCAAGAAGATCCTAATAACAAGGACTTCTGATTAAAGAACACTTAATATGAAGCAGGCACTTGGCATATGGGAATCTTGTTTACACTGAGGAGTCTGTGATGCAGTAGGTCTAGAGTGGGGCCTGAGATTCTGCAATTCTAACATACTCCCAGTGCTGCTGCACTTAAAATAACAAGGGCGTATTTAATGCTCAAAACAAACAAAACACATTATACAGGGCAGGAAACTGAGCTAAAGAAAGGTCCATTTGCCCCACTGTCATACAATAGCAGAATGAAGGTTCAAACTCTATCGCATAATCATAAGCAGAACTCTAATGGTTCTCAGTTATACTTGGAAGAAGACAATACCTTTACGACAGTTTTCCATACTTGTCTGAACAGTCAGTTTTACAGACACATTATCACTGAACCCACCAAGTGATCTCCTTATAGTAGTAGTCCTCAAGAAAGTCTGGGAAGGATTTGGTTAGTCTTTGTGTTGACCTGTCATGGACATAAACAGGCAGAAAACTTGATCCATAATTCATCTACAATCCAGACTGAAAAGCCAGGGAAGTGACCCAGGTAGATTGTTCATCTCAACTCAGGTATTGGCCTTTGTTAGAACTCCCATTTGGAACTGTGGCCTTGGCAAAATCTAGCTGGACTGATTCTCTGTTAGGGGAAGTAAAGCCCATTGGGTTCACCAGAGACTTGAAAAGCCAGCAAATGAATGTTGCCTGTAAGGTAAACTTGCCATGGCTTAGTTACCCACCTTGAAGTAACTTTAGATTTTCTTTCAGTCTAAAGGAATTATGGCATCTATCAGACTTTTGGGGAAAAGAAAAACTAAAACAGAGATTTGAAAGGGGAGAAAATTATCGACATTAGCCAAATGTTTTATAACAGAAGCAGGGATGAAAGTGTTCGTGCTCCAGGAGAACTTGGAGACGAACTATCCCAAATCCTTGCTCTTGGACCCAAGGAGAATGAGGCTAACAGACTGCTTGAGGTCTCACACATAGAGATAATTATGGTAGAGCCCATGTTATGAGGCAGAATTCCTGACACCCAATCCAGGGCTCTTTCTGCAGAGCTCTATGCAATACTGGGATAGTATCTCTGCTACTTTTAAGTCAGCTGGCTACGTCTACCCTGTGGCCCACGACGGCTTTGAATGCAGCCCAACAGAAATTCTTTAAACATTGTGAGATATTTTTGCAACTTTTTTTTTTTAAGCTCATCAGCTATCGTTAGTGTTAGTGTATTTTATGTGTGATCCAAAACAGTTCTTCCAATGTGGCCCTAGGAAGCCAAAAGGTTAGACACTGCTGGTTTAGATATTTTGACATATTCCTGGTTTTGAATTGTGTCTTTATTTATTTATTAGATATATTATTTTTGTTTATACTTTTGACAACATTGGTATTTTCCCATTTTTATGCCTTTCTTAGTCCCAGAAGGGAATTGAGCATGATGTGTTATAGTAGAGGCAAAACCAGAACCCAGATTTATTTACTTTCTCACTACACAAAAAATGTGGTCTAAGGAATATCGCCACAGCCTCACATGGGAGCTTGTTAGAAGTACATAACCTCAGGCCCTACCCCCAGCCCTCTTGTGTCAGAATTTGTGCCGTAACAATTTCCCCCAAGTGACTTGCATGCACATGAAAGTTTGAGATGCACTGCTTTATTGCATGCCATAGTTTGTTGCTTAACATGTCTCTAAATTTCCCCGCAGTACATATGCACCACTATTTCCATATTCCAGTTATATAGGCTGTCCTGAGATGTAACAGGAGTGCATAGGTAAGGGATCATTTTGTGTAGGGCAAATCCTAACTGCTTTATCAATCCTGAAGAAAGAAGAATACAACGGCTGCAACAATTACAGCTAAGTGCAAATGAGGTTTATTGACCCATTTTTATTTCTGTTTCATTATTATGCCAAAGAAAATGCATTTCCCCCAAAATTTGCAAGATTGAAAGGCAATTTAGTTGAGGAGACTTCCTACTTGTAAATATCTAATTACAAAAGCAATTTTCCCTCTTGTCTATAAGAAACTGGAATAATATGTCAGTTTATTCCTTTAAGTGTTATCTGTCAAATGAGTAATCCCCCCAGATGTATATAGCTTCTTAAAGTTATTTCTCAGTTTTCCCATAGACAATTATTTGGTAAATGAGTTTGCTTCTCTCTTTGTTAGCTCTTTTATCAGAAGATAACCATGGGAAAGAAACCTAAAGATATGTCAAATATTTGCTAGGGGAGATTGAACCCCCTTGTCCAAATTGTTAGAGATGTGAGCCGAAACGCCAGGCAATAGTAACAAGCTTCATTGGGGGCACTGACGGCTGCCTCACAGAGGGAGGAAAAGCAGCAGCCCCAACCGTGGGGAGGGGAGGATATATAGGTCAGGGGTCATGGTGGGCAAATGCGGAGGAGAGGGTAGGTGGTTATGTCTGATTGGTCAAGGGTAGGTTTTGCTTTCCCGAGCTGAGCTGAGCCCCGGTAAGACAAGGTGGGGGGGAGGGAGAGGTGAACTGAATGAGATAACGGTTCAGGAGCCTTTTAGGCTGAGTCCATCACAAATGAAGATTATTTTTCTTTCATTCATGCTCCATCCTTGCAGGATCAGAGTTTACTCTAACATTGCAGAGTTAGTGTTGGATTAATTACCTCAGACCACCATGCGATGGAGGTAGAAGTTTTGAGTTCTAGCCTCCTTAGACCAATGAAGTATAGCCCTTTTCCTAACAAGAGACTGGATATGGAAGTGTGGATGAATAGGTATATATTGATAAGCTTTGTTGGTGTTTCATGGGTAGCATCATTGCTGTATAGAGGATAATATTTAGTAGCTGTGTGAGACAGATCTTTCACAAAACTGTCCCATCTGCAACTATGCTACCATTCACAAATTATATTTAATATTCCCATTAAATTTGTATCTCCTCTTTTTGATCTGGTGTAGAGTCAAAAAGATAAAACTTATTACTGGAGTTTGGGAGAGTCAAATCACACAAGCACACTGAATAACAATTGCCACCAAAGGAACCATTGTAGAACTTCTGGATGGTAAAGACCTCTGTAAATGTACCCCTCCATAAAAGCAACAAACACTAGCAAAATGGTCAGAAGTAACTTTTTCAGAACTATAAAAATTAACCAAAGGCTTGCAACAATTGAGGATCCCTTACTTTAGGAAAAACTGCTGAATGTTGGTAAGAAAAGCAGGATTTATGGTCTTGTATCTTAACTTCCTCTCCATCTTCCTCTTTGCAGCTCTGCAGTAGCCTTGAAAACCAGAAGCCTTACAAATACTTGTCGCTATGAAAATTTGCAGGCTTGCAAGTTATTGGAAGGGGCAGACTGCGAATAGACCTCCTAAAAAATGCTCGTTCCCAGAGCATTCCCGTTTCTAGAGATGTGTCACTCTTTGACCTGTCTCACAGTTTCCCGTACAAACCCTACTCCAAGTGTGTTGTCATTATTAGGACCTGACTCAGCACTTACTTGGCACAGCAGCCGCATCCCCAGGGTGTTTGTCACAAAAAAAAAAAAAAAAAAAAAAAAAAAAAAAAAAAAAAAAAAAAAAAAAAAAAAAAAAAAAAAAAAAGGAGTGGCAGTTTTTCAATGCCACCATTGCTTGAAGCAGCAATCATGGCTGGGGCCAAGACGCCACTGAGCAAAACACTTAAAAAAATTATGTGGGGGAAAAAGATGTTGATGGAATTTGAAAAGCTCTGAAACAATACCAGACAATCCAAAAGGCCACATGGCATGTGCAGAGATGCTGTGTGCATGCTCAGGAAATACCTGAGAGAAAGCCAGTCTTTCATCTTTGGCTGACCTTGAGACCTTGCACAACCCAGATGTGCACACGTGTAAACTACCTGGCTGAGTGTTGCAAGTGTGTTCCAATACACACAGAGCCCCTTGGCGAAGATTGGGAGAAGTAATGAATCCAAGCACTTAAGGAAATCGTAACCCAATCATTGGCTGATTAACCTACCAAAGCAGAACCAAGAATACAGACTTTACAGGATTAGCCCAGGAAAGTCATTAAACAAAGAATAGCAAAAACAGCAAAGAAAAAGCATTAACAAACCCTAAGGGTGTGAGGTCTGATTTTAAGAGTTGTCACATTATCTGAAAGGTCCAATTTTCAACAAAAAAAATTATGAGACACATAGAAACAGGAAAGTACATTCTATACACAGGGGAAAAAAAGCAGTTAATAGAAACTGTTGGCTTTTCTATATAAAGACTTTAAATAATCTTCTTATGAATATATTCAAAGAGATAGAATAAATAATGTTGAGATAATTGAAGAAAGACAATGATCTTTCAACAAAGGGATGATATTATTGAGAGGAATTTTTTAAGGAGCAAAATAGGAATTCTAAAGCTGAAAAATATAGTAACTGAAATGAGAAATTCACTAGGGGGACCACACTCTTACCAACAATTGTTATCTTTTGCCTTTTTGATACTAGCTATCCTAACAGTTATGAAGTGATATGTCATTGTGGTTTTGATTTACATTTCCCTGATGATTAATGATGTTGAGCATCTTTTCATATACCTGTTAGCCATTTTTCTGGCTTCTTTGGGAAAATGTCTATTCAATTTATTTCTCTATCTATTTCTATGTGTGTGTATTTTGGTATTGAGTTGTATGAGTTTATTATATTTTCTGGATATTAACCCTTTATCGGATTTATGAGTTACCTTGTACTAAATCCAGATAAAAACTTCACAAGAAAAATATAC
Organism: Lyroderma lyra; assembly: GCA_004026885.1. Lineage (NCBI taxonomy): Eukaryota > Metazoa > Chordata > Mammalia > Chiroptera > Megadermatidae > Lyroderma > Lyroderma lyra. The sequence goes on along the minus strand of PVJL010000099.1, from coordinate 608,610 downwards.
CCCAACATCTCCTATGAATGTAAATGCAAAAATCCTCAACAAGATATCAGCACACTGAATTCAGCAGCATATCCAGTGGATTATACAGGATGAAAAAGTGAGATTCACCCCAGCAATCCAAGGGTGCTTCTATATACAAAAATAAATTAATGGGACATACCACATTAACAAAATGAAGGAAAGAAATGACATGATCATCTCAATTTACGCAGAAAAAGAATTTGAAAAATCTAACAATCTTTCATGATAGAACTCCTCAACAAATTAAGAATATAAGGAAACTTCCCTAGGATAACAAAGAATAATTTATGTAAAATCCATAGCTGCAGTGATGCCCCCTTTAACCACTTGTATTCAACATTGTACTAGAAGTGCTAGCTAGAGCAATTAGGCAATACCAAAAAAAAAAAAAAGACGTTGAAATTAAAAAGCAAGAATTAAAATGATCTATTTGCAGATTACATGATCTTACATATAGAAGTACTTAAAAAGTACACACACCACTTATGGCTAATAAACAGACACAGCAAACTTGTATAATACAAGGTCAATACACAGAAAGTATTAGTTGCATTTGTATACACTAGCAATAAACATTCCAAAAAGGGAATTCAGAAGAAATTTCATTTCTATTAGCAAGAAAATGAATAAAATACTAAAAACAAATTCATCCAGGGAAGTGCAAGACTTATTTACTGAAAGCTACAAAACATTGCTGTAAGAAATTAAAGAAGACCTAAACAAATAGAAAGCCACCTGTTTCCATTCATGCAAAGATTTAATATTGTTAAGATGGCAATGCCACCCTATATGATCTACAGATTCAGTATGTTACTATCAACATCCTTATGAAAATTTTTGCAGAAATGGAGCTGATCATAAAATACTAGCACACTGAATTCAGCAATATATTAAAAAGATCATATACCAAGATCAAGTGGGATTCATTCCTGGTGTGCAGGGTTGGTTCGCTATCTGCAAATCAATGTGACACACCATATAAACAAAATGAAAAATAAAAGTCATGTGATCATATTTATAGATGCAGCAAAAGCACTTTGCAAAATCCAGCATCTATTTATGATAAAGCATCTGAACAAAGTGGGAATAGAAGGAATATATTTCAACATAATAAGAGCCATATATGACAAACCCATAGCTGCCATAATACTCTTTGGGGAAAAGGTAAAAGCATTTCCCATAAGATCAGGAACAAGACAAGGATGTCCACCATTTTCATTATTTTTATTCAACAAAGTAGTGGAAGTCCTAGCCACAGAAGTCAGACAAGAGAAAGAAAAGGCATCCAAGCTGGAAAGGAAGAAGCAAAACTGTCATTATTTGCAGATGACATGACACTATATATAGATAACCCCAAATATTTTACCAGAAACTATTATAACTATTATAATAAATGAATTTAGTAAAGTAGCAGGATTCAATATCAATAGTCAGAAATGAGTTTAATTTTTATACACCGATAATGGAAAGAGAAATAAAGAAAAAGCAATCCCATTTGCATTGCATAAAAAAAAATAGGAATAAATTTAACCAAGGAAGTAAAAGACCTGTACTCTGAAAATTGAGACAGTGAAGAGAGAAATTAAAGGAGATAACAAATGGAAACATGTTGCCTTATAACTGCCAAACCGTCTGTCCCCCCATGCATTCCCCATGACTTCCTAAGGCAGGAGCTAAACATGGAGGTCACGGGGGCATAGAATACCTCACATCACCCTGTATGGCCCTGGAGGATGGTTGGTTAGTCAATGACGGGTAAGAGTCCTCATGGGAGGAACAACCTAAGACAGGCACAGTCACATGGGGCCAACATGAGAGAGCTTGGGCTCTACAGAGGTGAGGCACTGCCTCTCACCGTCTCTGAGATTAATCGTCAACCCCCTGGCTGCCTTGTGTCCCACGCTGCTCTCATCGTGACCTGAAAGAACAGTATCGGTCATATGCCGACAGGAATGATTTAGGTACGCAGTCTGCCCCCTGGGGTGGTTTTCATACACTGAGTCCTTGGGGCTATATGTACTTATAGAGATACAATGCATGTTGAAGCACAATGGGGACTTTGGGCAAAAAGGCAGTCCCCTAGGCAACGTTACTCACAGACCATGGAATAACCAGTCTCACTTCCTTGTATGCTCACCAAAAAAAGTTACGCGGTGACTTGATTTGAGGCTCTTTCAGTCCTTGAGGCTGGAGCCCCTTGGCCCTGCTTGAAACTTATTTTTGGCTGCTGTGTTTCACCACCTTGTGCCGCCCTTCCCGTTTCCCCACTGCCTGTGTCGTGCGGGATGCAACAGAAACATATATCATGCTTATGGCTAGGAAGAAGTAATATTGTTAAAATGTTCATACTACCCAAAGCAATCTATCAATGCAATCCCTATCAAAATACAAATGACGTTTTTCACAAAACTAGAACAAATAGTCCTCAAATTTATATGGAACCATAAAAGACCACAAATAGCCATGGCAATCCTGAGACAGAAGAAGAAAGTTAGAGGTATCACACTACCTGATATCAGATTATACTACAAGGCCATAATAATCAAAACACCATGGTATTGGCATAAATACAGACACATAAATCAATGGAACAAAATAGCCCAGAAATAAATCCATGCCTGTGTGGTCATTTAATCTACAACAAAGGAAGCAAGAATTTACATTGGGTAAAGGCAGTCTATTCAATAAATGGTGCTGGGAAAACTGGACAGATACATGTAAAAAAAAGAAACTGGACCACCTTCTTATGCCATATACAAGAATAACTCAAAATGAATTTAAAAGACTTAAATGGAAGATCTCAAACCATGAAACACCTGGAAGAAAATATAGGAAGTAAACGCTCAGACATTACCTTTAGTAATATTTTTACTGATATATCTCTTTGGGAAAGGAAACAAAAATGAAACAAACGGAACTAGATCAAACTAAATAATTTCTTCCCAGCAAAGTAAACTGTCAAAAAACCAAAAAGACATCCTACTGAATAGAAGATATTTGCCAATGATCCATCTGATAAGGGGTTAATATCCAAAGTTTATTAAAAAACATACATCCCAACACCAAAAAGAAAAAATAACCCAAAACCCCAAACAATTAAATTAAAAAAATATCTATTCAGGTCCTCTGCCCATTTCTTCAAAGAGGACATACAGATGGCCAACAGACATATGAAAAGATGCTCAATGTCACTAATCATCAGAGAAATGTAAACAACAACCACAATGAAATACCACTTTGCACCTGTCAGAATGGCCATCAGCAGTAAATCAAAAATAAGTGTTGGCAAGGATGTGGAGAAAAGGGAACATTTAAGAACTGTTCATGGGTTTGAAAATTGGTGCAGCCACTATTGCAAACCATATGGAGGTTCCTCAAAAAACTAAAAAGAGAACTACGTTATGATCCAGCAATTCCACTCCTGGGTATTTATGCAAAAATTTCAAAACATTAATTTGAAAAGATATGTGCACCCCCATGATCACTGCAGTGCTATTTATGATAGGAAGATATGGAAACAACCCAAATGCCCATTGGTGGACAATTGGATAAAGAAATAGCGGTACATATTTACAATGAAATATTACTCTGCCATAAAATGAAGAAAAGTTTACCATCTGGGACAACATGGATGGTTCTATGTGGCATTACATGTGCTAAGTGAAATAAGTCAGACTGAAAAAGCCAATAACCATATGATGTCACTTACATGTGGAATCTAAATAAGAGAATAAACAAACAAACAAAACAGAAATGGTCTCATAGATACAGAGAATAAACTGAGGGCTACTAGATGGAGGGGGTTTGGAATGCTGGGTGAGAAAGGTGAGGGGGTTAAGAAATACAAATTGGTAGTTACAAAAGAGTCACAGGGGTATAACATACAGAATGGGGAATATTATCCATAATGTTGTAGTAATTGGACTTATCGGGGGGATCAATTCATAAATTACATAATTTATGGTGCTGTACACCTGAAACTAATAGAAAATAATGTTGAATGTCAGCTGTAATTAAAAATATGATCACAGGGTTATAAGGTACAGCATAGGAAATACAGTCAATGATAATTGTGATAACCATTGTAAAGTCTCAGATGTGTAATAGATTTATTAGGGTTATCATTTTGTGAGGTATATAAATGTCTGATCAGTGTTGTTTTTGTACACCTGAAATTAAAAAAAAATTTCAAAATAACTGTTTATCTTAAATACTCTTTTAATCTCCTTAAAACATCATGAAAGAAATCATTTTCTTTGGTACAAATATTCAAAAGATAAATTTAGAAATACAACAGTCAAATCAGAATATATAAATGTTTTTTAATGTTTAGCATTCTGAACATCACGTTTTAAAACCCAATTTGTTCTCTGAATTTCTATTATATAATTCATAGCAGGGCTATCTTCATTTACACTTCAACTGCAATTTTATATATTGGTTTAAAAAAGTAATTTTAATTTACATAAAAAAACTTTAAATATTTAAGTGCTAAGCAATGGGTGTGTATATTGGAGATAATCTAATAAGTATAAATACAGAAATCCTGATTAATTAATGACACATTCAGACAAACTTTTAGGACAGCTCTTTTTTCTAGGTCTCATGATTATAATTTCTAATAATGATGGTGATAACAACAACAACAACAATAATAATAATGGTACAATGACATGCGTGGCCATGAAAGTATATTTTGACACGCATTTTTCCCTAACAAATACAGCATCATCTTTAAACAACATGAAGTTCTGCTACTCAGATAAACTTGGCATTTGAGTTGGTTTCACTCACACTCGCACCAAAACATTGCTTCATATGGTTGATCTTTCTGCTTTTAAAGGGATTACATTGCTTTCAATCAGTAGCATCTGTAGCCACTAAAAGCTTCGTATGATCTACTTTGTCATCGATCTGAGTAGGAAAATTTCTTCAAGTAGTTCTCACATCACAGATTTTCCATAGTGGTAAAGAGTGGAATGTTTTTCACACGGTGGAATTTGGCACTGCTGGGGGAGCCAGCTAGAGACATATAATGGAATATGTATTGTTTTCCCAACATAAATTCTTCTTACAGAACTGTTTGGTTTTTGCATGTTTGAGGTAAAGGTCCAAAGTCTTTGGACCGATTTCTTGCAGTTGAAGAGTACGTGGTGACATGATTAACAGGATTGAACTCCTACACTTGCTGAGCACTTAGAAAATTCACAAACTGCCTTGTGGCACTTCAGGTCAAGAGGTGAGAATGGATGTTGGCTGTTTAATCCGGTTTCATTCAGTCTTTGATTTATTTCGTAGATACTTGAGCAATGTGTTTGGTTTTGAGAGGATCGCACAGACTTGCTCTCAGCCCTCAGGGAGTTTGCAGTCTAAGGAGAAAGATGATGTCTTTCTTGGTATGATTATTGGCCTTTTCACTTGAATTGACTGAAGCCAAATGAAAGAACAGGGAGGATTTACGTTGGCAGAAGGAAAACGGAAAACTCGCGACATACTTACTTTTCATGACTGAGATAGAAGCGTGTCTAGATGGTTCTTCTTGGAAATGGGGGAATCATCAGAAGTCTTTGAGCAGGTTTGTGTTTTAGCAAATCTTGTCTGGTGGCAGTGTATCAGAATGATGTATAAGAACAAAGGGGCAGTTAGGAGGGCATTATAATCAGCCATACAATGATAGATTGGAAACTAAAAGTAAAGCTGGAGAGAAAGACAAGTGAAGGGAATATTTTTCAAAAATAGACTAAGCAAGATTTTGTTTTATTTTTTTGGTTGTCGGAATACGGGAGCTCATGGCTTAAAAAGGAGCAATAAGGTGTCTTGGAGATTTTCAGGTTGAATGTTTGGGAAGTATTCTTTCTACCAGCTATAAATTGCTAAGTTCCTTTAAAAGCACTAGAATTTCATGCTTTAGGGGCCAATTCATTGAAAAGGCGACCTCTTCCAATCCCTGCCCATCCTAGGGCTGCTTTCAGATTTGCTCAGAGTAGCTTTGGGTTTTATGCCACAGTGGAATTATTCTGGAAGACTTGTTTCTGAACTATAGCCACATTTGAATCCTTAGGGTACCCTAAATCGGTGAATTTATGAGAAATTGGGTTCTTTTGGTAAAATAAAGGCGGTAAGAGGAGGATTGCAAGACCAAACTGGGTTCCCAAATTCACCTGAATGAAACAGCATTTAGGGTGTCCCAGGACAGTGGTTTTTACATAACAAGTGGGCCCGTGATCCCCTAGGATTCATAGAACTCACCCCACAGGGTCTGGATCTCACTGATGCAGAATATGAGTAACCTAGATGTGAGTATGTAGAAATCCAGGCTTGGATATCTTTTGACAAGCATCCTGGGATATTCTAATAGCAAGTGGTCCAAGCACTTCACTGAGAAACATTGTGTTACACTCATTCCAGATTTTTCAGCTTAAGCCTGATTAAGCCTGTCTCTAGGATTGGATATTTTATATATTTTTTTCAGGCACAGGGTTTGAGTTTGCAGTCCATGTGTGTGTACTGCAATATGTAATAAGTAAACACTGGGAGGTTGCTAGTCCTTTGAGTTGCACCCCTGCTCCAGCCTACTCTTAGAATCATTAGGATGTTACTATTGAGCAGGAGACTTAAAATGAAAACAGAGACTTGAAAATGAAATGCAAAGCTCAATGTCAGAGAGGAAATCTTTTTTGGCTTCCCATCTGTTTTCTTTGTCTTAAAATTTACTTTCCTCTTACTTTATATTTTGACCAAAGCCTCAAACAGTCCTGCTTGTAAGATCCACAGGCATTGACTTTTGTTATATACAGTGGAATTTAATAAATAGGAACCGCAGAAAGAAAAGGTTTACCTTGACACTTCCCAGAAAATAAAATTAGCAGCTCTCTTATAAAAAGGAGTTGGGGAGGGATCATTTGGTAACCTTAAAAAATACCATAGTGACACGTTTTAAAAATAAATGCCATGGGTCCTTGTTTCCAGTCTGAAGGAAACGACTGATTTCTCCACCACTGTGAAAAGGTGCATGACAATCCTTTTCAGTGTTGACAGCGCCCTGGCTCGAACCCCCTTCTTATGGTGACACCTGCCAGGGAAGCCCACATCAGGCAAACATCTGGGAGTTTTCTGATGTAAGAAAGACTGATTGTTTCCAGACCTGTCCCGCGAGTTTTCTCACTGAGCACTGTTCCAAGATGATTAGCATATGTCTACAATGCATAACTGAGTATATTTCAGAAGCTTGAACTGTGTCAGTGGAATGCCAACTAATTTTGGACAAGCTCAAAGGTGATATAGCTGGGTCCCCACGATTTTAATTATATAGAGCACTCCTTTTTTTACTCATGTACTGATTTATCGTAGTACATACCTTGTCCTAATCTGTATGCTTTAGGCTAGCTCTATCTGCTAGCCCAGAAGGGCATAAGTCAGGCAACCGATACAGCTGTTTTGGTTGATAAGATGCCCAAACTGATTTTAGTCTGAGTGTTTGACTGTATCCATGGTTTTGAGGCCTGAATGAATACTGCTTAGTTGATTAAGAGACCACTGACACCGACTGGAAGGCACCGTGAGGAAATGTCCATTCAACTGTCTTGCCTCTGCTCAGAATTTGCTCATTGGAATCATTGCAAACAGAAATCTTTCAAGTGATTGCTTGCTAAGATAGCACATGTGGCTGGGGTGTATGGGGCAAATCTGCTATTTTAAAATTACTATGTTATAGGTGACACTGGTGAGGAAAAATAATTTTTGACAACTGGATGTAGCTATGTAACTCAGCAATAAAAAGAAGCTGTGAGCTCTCTCAACAACTACATGATCAGGTGCTTGTGCAATAAGATAGTCACCTGCATTTTAATAAGCCCCAGTGCTCCATGTGGCAAGTGTGCAGCCTCCTCTGCATCCTCACTTAAGTCTCAAAATGATTCTGTGCTGTGCTCCATCACAAGTAGTGGGATTAGTGACAAAAGATGGCTTTCTCCAAATGAGCGAGTGGTAGAGTTTTATTTTCTAAGGAAAAGGATTACTAAAACCAAGCAGTTCCTTTGGATTTTTCCCTATTTTATCAAACCACCAGCAACTTTACCCACTTCTGCTTGTTACTTAACTGACATTTTTCAAATTATGAAAGAGTCATTTCGCAGAGACTTTAGGAATCTAGATGGATACCATGAGGCCAAAATCAGATAATAGGTAAATTTATCTCAATTTATGGAGGGCGGAAGAAGTAGCCAAGAATTCTTGAAAATGACACGAAGCAGTTAGATACATTTATAGAGAAAGAAAATGCAATTCTGCCCCAGAATTGAGCCTCTAGGACTGGGTAAAGTGATATCTCAAATAAGAATCTTATTACTTTGCTCAAAACGTGGTGTTTTCCTTTATTTTACATGCTAACAATTAATAGCTATCTAAATATTTTAATACTTACAGATTACACTTTTAATGAATGTTCAGTATGCCTGAAACCTATGTAATCCTTGCTAACAGATGTCACCCCAACAAGTCTAACAATAAAAATGAAATTAAAAAAAAAAGAAAGATTATGTGTAATGGTCTATGCTTCAAAGATGATTTTGAGACCAGGAGTCCTTTCTTCTGCATTACTTACAGATCCTTAAAATTAAGCACAAGGGGAAACTGTCTTGACTTATTGAAACAAACAACAACTCAACAAAAAAGCCTGTTAGAAAGAAATTGGGAGAATTTTTTAAGAAGCAAATCAATAACCTTAAGTATTCGATGAAAATTACTTTAAAATTTTAAATAAAATTAGGCCTTAAGGACAGCAAAAGTGAGTCGTAGCAAAAAAGTGATGGGAATATGTAGTCATGGTGTAAATTCACAGTTATGATGTTTCCTTTGCTGTTGATATTTATTTACATTTTAAAAAAAGGAAAACATAGAAAGCTTGTCTCTTTCTGAGGCCATGAGCTGATCTCTGGTGAACAAAGTTAAGAGTATTTGTTAACCGACCTTCATCTTAGTACTAGAGCAGCACTTGAACTTGAAGAGGTGGGTTGGGAGGCTTCAGTACCAATATATGTTGGTTTAGGTTCACAGACCCTTACTATCTAAAACAGTGTCAGTGATGGATTCAGGATTTCTCTTTATAAGAGAGCAGAGGAGCTCAGTGAATGATATGGACTGAATGTTTTCTTGCCCGCAGAATTCATTTGTTAAAATTCTAATCCCTGGAACCAAATCGGCCAGCACCTTGACCTTTGTCTTCCCAGACTCCAGAACTGTGAGAAATAAATTTCTGTTTTTAAGCCACCCAGTGTGTGGTATTGCATTACAGCATCCCGATCTAAGGAAGTGTGGTTAGATGCAACAGAGCTAACAAGCGAGGATGGGTAAGGGTAGCTGGGCTTGGGAAGAAGGGCCCTGGTGACAATGGCAAGAAACCACTTGAAAGCAGAGGAAGGAGAAGGCAGCAGAGATGATGCAGGCATTTGGAGCTCAGGGACAGCCACATGAGGCCCTGTCAGAGGGCATATGACAGCTACCTTCAAGCTGATTAGGAATACTAAAGTAATGCATCGGACAATCACCAGTCCAGGGATTTCGGGCACTGCTTCAATCTACGTTTGTTTGCAGGATTTGCCTTTTAATGGGTCTTTTGCTTCTTCCTGACCCCATTGTTCAAAATTCACAGAAGGTTACCAGTGGGTAAAGGGGAGAGAGGGGTGGAGGAGGGAAGGGGTTCAAATATTTAGGGATGGAAGGAGAACTGACTCCAGCTGGTGAGTGCACAATGCAACACATAGATGATGTATTATAGAATTGCACACCTGGAACCTAGGTCATTTTACTAACCAATGTCACCCCAATAAATTTCATAAAAAAATAAGCTAAAATGCACAGAAGACAACAGAAGGTCAAGGGTGCGATACCAGGTCAAGTTCTTAAGTTCAAAACTGGGTTTATCCACTGGCATGGAAAATGGAGTTAAAAAAATGTATACATAGAATACTTTCCCTTAAAAGTATGTTTTGTAAAGAAAGCACTATTTAAATCCTACCATCTACTTTAAGAATTATAAATTTCAGAGACATGTTAATAGAAGTAGGCCCTACAGCAAAAATCAGCTTCCTTAGCACAGAGCCTCGTGTGGCTGCCCTTGCGCGCCAAATGCCGGCATCATCTCTGCTGCCTCCTCCCTCCTCTGCTTTCAAGTGGTTTCTTGCCCTGTGTCACCAGGGCCCTTCTTCCCAAGCCCAGCTACCCTGAGAGCATGAGATTCGGCCTAGTTTCCAAAGCACAAAGCAGGATAGTTGTACATACCCGCCCAAACTCCCTGAGGCCATCAGCTGTCTAATCTCTCATGTCATTTAATGTATGCCTAATGTTTCCCAGGCATCTTGGCACCATTCATAATGATCTGTCCTCCAAAGAGTACAAATATGACAGTTAAACTCCTAAGTGCGTAACTTGAATTTAAGATTAGAAAAAGACACTGAAGTGAAACTAAAATAATTTCTGAGTTTCAGATAAATATTTCTTTAGCACAGGAGGTTTTAATTTCCAAAATAGCTCTATGGTTATAAAAAAGATTATTTAAAATGATTTATAAAGTAATCAGGGAGTTGAGAAAGTCGTATTCTTTCTTAAATTCACCATTTAGTTCTAAACTGTATTAACTCTCTGCTATGAAAAATGAGAAAATTAACACCCTAACTAACTCCTCTTTCTAAGGTTTACAACATTATGTTGTTAAAACCATAATACTACTGTGGTTTAGTGTCGGGTCTATATTCAAGTGGATTTAGTCCTTAACACCGGCACTTTTGCAAGAGCTTCTATAAGGTTTGTTTGTTTTGTTTTGTTTTGTTTTAAGCTCACCCTGGGATTCTGATGCACAATGCGGCTTCAGACTGCTGGGGCTTTGGGGTCATGGGGTGAGGACTGAGTGAGCCCTTGAAAAGCAAAAACCCACCCTACCCCGAGGAGATCACTAAATACCAAAATTCAGAAGACTGCTCTGGGACCGGGCAAACTTTCTTTGGGGAAGAGCCCTGAGTTTTATACAAGAGGGAGGAGCCTGGCCTGGCCGCCTGAAGTTCTGAGTGAGACAAGTGGGGATAGAAGTGTCTCCCATATACAGACTGTTGATTAAACTATGGAGATCAGACCCTCCACAGAGTTTTGGGGGGTATAGTACTGTACCTTCCTCCTAAGCTGAACATAGCAGTGGTTCTCAAAGCATAGTCTCGAGACCAGTAGCATCAGCATCACCTGGAAATTACTTACAAATGTAAATGTGGGGGCTCTACCATACCCCAGACCTACAGAATCAGAAGCTTGGGGGTGAGGCCTAATGTTCTGTTTTTTTTTTTAACAAGCCCTCCAGAGGATTCTGATGCACACTCAAGTTTGTGAACCGCCGACTTACAGAATTAAAGTGTCCTCTGTGGACCCACAATACCCAGCATCACCTGGGAGCCTGTGAAAAATGCAAATTCACGGGCTCCACCCCAGAGCTGCTGGGTAGGAATCTGCATTTTTAACAAGATCCCTAGGAGTTTCTCATGCATATTAACATATTTGAAAACACATTGGAAATGCACTGCTTTGTCTAGGTCAGTAGTTTGCAACCTTAACTCTACTTGTAGAATCACCTGGGCAGCTTTAAAAACTCTGGATGCCAAGGCCTCATCCTAGACCAATTAGAATCCTGCGGAGATCTTGGGGTTGAATTAGAATCCCTGGTGTTAGGGCTGAGCATTGGTAGCTGTGAAAGCTCACCTCCTGGTTCTAATATGCAGCTCAGGTTGAGTACCCTTTCTCCAGGCTGTGGCTTATTTACCCTGCTTTATTAATTACCACTCTTCTGTCTGCTGCCAGGATCATTCTGATTGTGCTTGCTCATTTGTAGGTGCCATCCATTGATTCACTTGAACTCTATTGACTATTTTGTGTGTATACATAGTTTTTCATTGTTTGTCATTTTAATGTTCCCTTTGGAGGTAGTGGTAATAAATACATATAATCAGTCTGCCTGTGAAGTCAGAAGCTCTTATCGTTAATAAAAAAAATTAACTATTTTCTTATGAAAACTTGAGGGAAAAAAGTATACAAAAACCAATCACATTTGCAACCCTGAGGTAACCTCTGTTAACGTTCCAGTCTTTTTCTCTCTGAACAAATATAAAACAAAAATCAAGGTCACGTGTATATGGAGTTTGGGATTCTAATTATAACACATTTCTGAAGCCTAAATTTCAACGAAAGCATACATTAAAATATAGGCGTAATATACTTGTAGTATGCGTTGGCTTTCCGGAAAGGGTCCAGCCATGTAATATGCAAAATAGAGGCATTTATGGCTGGGTGTTTTCCCGGCAGCCCTCGTGTTTTATTTGGTCACTTCACTATTGGTGGTTAGCTAGGCTGTTTCAAATTTGTTGATATAAAAAAGCTGTTAGAATATTTTTTGTTGTCTTTTTAAAAACAAAAAGAATATTTTTGTTTTGAAACTTTTGTGCACATCTAACATGTCTTAGAATGGACACTAAAATACAGAATTACTGTTTTAAAAATCTAAATAATGTATAGGCTATTAATACATACTGTATTTATTTCTATAACCTTCTACGATGGTTAATTTTATGTGTCAGCTGTGGTACCTAGATATTTGATTACACACCCGTCTACATGTCCCTGTGACAGTATTTTCTAGATGAGAGTAACATTTAATTCATTAGACTTTCGGTAAAGCAGATTACCTACCTTAATTTGGATGGGCCTCGTCCAATCAGTTCAAGGCCTCCGCCGAGGCCCCCCTCCTTCCCGCATTCTGTTTCTCTGGAGAACCCTGACTAATACAACTAATACACCCTCCTTCTCCATATCTAGCACAGTGATTTCTCTAGAAGAGCTTTGTAATATAACCATTTATTGAAACCTAGCATTCGTTGAATAAGGTACTGAAAAATAGCACAATAAAATAAATTTTCTCATTCCCTTATGGCTATTTATTTTTCATAGATGATTTTGCTATGTAAAGTTCAATGTGAAAAAGGAATCTTTTGCTGTTTTGTTTTTAAACTTGATTTAGTCATGTCTAAAGCAGGTAACAATAGATCAGATAAAATAAACAGTCCCTTTTCCTGAACTTTGCTTGAATTTTCTCAAACAAAATATGAATGTACCGCACAAACAAAAATAACAATAAAAATGTAGCATGCCCCTTGCTTTCTTTATCAAATTGCTATTGATTTCACAACTACTCTGTCCCAAACATTGCTTGAAACTGTTCAGAGACTGTAGAAACTACTTTATTTAGTGTATCTACTTAAGAATGTAATGCAGTTACTGGAGATAGTGTCTATGCTGTGTGTGTGTGTGTGTGTGTGTGTGTGTGTGTGTGTGTGAATATGTGTGTGTGTTTTCTGCAGATGGAGAACAGGAAGACACTTGAATGTTATAAAGTCTGTCTCAGCATGTCATAGTTGCACAAGCTTAAGACTGAGAGCTGTAGTTCATTACCTTGCTTTTATAAAAAATTCTTATTTTGACTTGGCATGCTTTTACATGATGACATCATCAGTGGTGCCTTCTGCAGAAAAATAAGTGTTTTGCTGTGAAATTAAAGTTTAGACTAGTTTTACATAAATCAGGATATAGCTGTCAAATACAGTAGTGTCTGTCTTGCTATTAAATATTCCTCATTATATTAAACGTCATTAAAAACAAATGATAGGATATTTCCTACAATACTGAGTGAGCTATGGTAATAGGATACCAGGCTTTTTATTGACAAAGGACTATTGAACTGCTTTCTTACCACAAAAATATGAGTGGAAATAGTACAGCAATCTAGGAAGATGAGCTAAATTCAGATTGGAAGCATGATTCAATCTCCACTTGGGTAGGAAAGAAATTAAAATTGCTCTGAAGGTTTAAGGATTTCATTTACCCAATTGCATTTGTACTAGATGGCAGTGGCAGAAATTTGAGTGCATGTTTTACAGTAACCTTTGTCACTCACTGGAATCTTGTAAGGTCAGTCTTCACAAAGCTGGGTGAACAACAGATTTACCCAGAATACTTCTTACAGACTCTTGATTTCACTACAGATGACCCAAATCCAAATCTTTTGGGAAATGGTAGATATATGTATTCTTAACAAGTCTTCCCTCATGATTCTTACACTAGTCAAATTTGGAAAACATTATTTCAGGCTATCAATATCCATACACAGTATAGTAGACCATGGGACCAGAAGTGATGATACCTGTAAGTCATAATGAATTGGTTAGGTTGTAGTGGCATGTTGGTTTAGGAGGCGGTTATATAAAGATTATCCTCCCTCCCTTGTGTGTGAAGTTCCACCATTTGAGATTAATATTTTTCTCTCTCCATAGTTCTTTTTTGTATGTTAAACATCCTGGAAATATTTGTATTATAAGATGTTACCACATGACAAGAAAAACTAGGCATAATGGAAGGTCTGGACCAGTGTGGGGGATGGGTGCAGTGTGGACACGTAGGGGGGCTGTCCGGAAAGTATCTAGGTATGTAAAATGTAAAATAGAGGCATTTTACGACTGGATTTTTTCCAGACAGCTCTCGGATATCACACTCACCCAAACACACACATGTATATGTATGGTCACATACATTTAAGTATGTGAAAAAAAAAAACACCTTTGTTTTCAAGAATCATAAAGTTCTTTCCAATGCTACAAAACTTTTGTCATGTAGGAAAGTTCCTTATACAAAGTCAAGGCTCTTTCCATGGGAATATTTGCTCATGTCTTTAGTTTGTAATTACTAAGTGAATAGATAGGGTAACTAATGTAGTTGTTCAATAAGCACGTATTCAATTGCTGGCCCACTTCAGAATGCTAATACAATTTAATGATAAAGAATATGAGCTTTTGTGTTAGGCGAGATCAGGGTTTGAGTACTGTCTGTATTAAGTCACTTAATATTTTTGAGTCTCAGTTTCCATATCATATGAAATGGTGCTAATAATATTATAGTGGAAAAACTCTTGGAATAAATATAAGAATGAAATGAGATCTTACATGTAAAGAAACTAACTTTTATAGTAATTATTGAGAGAAGCTTTTTAGGATACCTCCATATCTTAACAAAAGGGCTAGTGACCGACATATAGTCCATTACTCTCATTTCCATAGGGATGAGAGGAATTCTGGTTCTCTCTCACAAGGTGGTGAAGAATGAATTAAGCTGGTATTAGAGATGGTACAATGTCTGTCTTTAACAAGACAGTGTCTTGGAGTAGATTTGTTTGGTAACAGTGACTCATTATTCCAGAGTTAGAATAAGAACCCCTCCTTTTGGTCCTAACAGTTGCATAGGAGTCATAGGAGAAGTAGAGAGTGAGAATAAGCGTGAAAACATACAAACATAACATGATATGACTGAAGAGACCACAGATATATTCCAGAAAATGATAGTTTAGTATCTAAGATGGAGGCTCCAGAATGCTGAGGGTCAATCAGGCTCAGACTCCAAGACCAAAAAGGCCTGATTAGTTAGAAAAATCAAAATTATTTCTCTTTGAATGGCATTGTTATGGAATATAGTTTTCATCAAACAAGGTAGAGACAGTTATGTGGTAGAGAGTTTTTAGTTTCGTCCATTTTTATGGAAGTCATTTTTAGCCTATTCTAAATTATGTGTTAAATGGATACATGAATTCATTAAATTATTTTTAACTCAGTTCATTATTACACTCAGCTTGACATCTCAGACAGTTGCTAATTTTTAACCAATTTAACAAAACTCCTTTGTTAAGAATTAAGTCGCAATGCTTCCACCTTATTATAGTTGAAGCAAAAGAAAACCTTTTAAAGAAGAGATATATGTTTCGAAGGCATATTGAGTATAGAATCATAGAGAACCAGAGACAGAAAAGACCCTCAAAAGGATTTAGTTCAACCCCTCATTGGACAGACAGGGAACTGAAGCATTGCCTGATACCCACATCAAGGTGATGAACAGCAAATAAGCAGTGAACCTATCACATATTTAGAGACAGTCTAATATATTAAAGGTACTGTGCCACAGGGCAAAAGATAAGGAACTGTGTAAGACATGCACTCTGCTCTTATAAAAAGCTTATGATCTAGCCCAAGAAAAGGATCAGATATGTGGCTATGTAAGAACGCATAGTGTGGGGTAGCTTATTTTAAGTGGTACAGAATGCTACATGAATTACGTACAAAGTTGGAAAGAGCTCTTAGGAGAAGCTTCTTGGTCACAGTGGCACTTTAATTCATTCCCTGATTTTTGCCACTACTGTGACCACAAATAAGTTCACTTACTAACAATGCTAATGCAAATAGAGAGCAAATACTTGGTTCAAATTATTCATAGGACTCAGGGTTTTCTTTAAAAAGTATAGGCTTAAAGCAAATGTTGTTATGCTTATAAATGTGGGTCGTCCTTCATTCGTTCAACCAGTATTTCCCGAATGCCAACCATATACTAGCCACTGTGGATAAAGTAATGAATGAAACAAAGTGCCTGTGCTTATATTATGATCTGGGGAGAAAGATGATAAACAAATACATACCCAGCCATTTAATATTTCAGATTGCAGTATTTCTTATGAAGAAGCAGGGTAAAATCGTAGAGAAGAGTGATGGGCTGGGTAAAGTGGTGTTATTCTAATGGTGGTAAGAGAAGATGTCTCTGTTGAGCAAAGACTGGGAAGTATGTGGGTAAGTGAGCTACACAAATATTTGGGGGAAGAACATTCTATGTAAAAGAAACAATTGAATTTCATTAATAATGTTTATTGAAATAGTGCAAAAGACACTTATTAGTCAAGCCTACTTTTCTTGCTAATAACAAGCCAGGGAAAGGACTTTTACTTGATAATGGAAAGGAGTTAATCAACTTACCACCTTATCTTTATCCATGTGGACCTTGTATGGAAGGTAAGAACAAAAATAGAGGGGGTGGAAAGGAGAAAAAGAAAGGAAGGTTAGGATAGAGCTGAGTGAGGGAGATGGAGCGGTGAAGATGGGGAGAAAGAAAAGAAAGATAAGACAGAGGAGAATAATGGATTTAAATCTCACCTTCAGCCTGTCTAGTCAAAAGCCATCCATCAGGGTCTTGCATTCTAAGCAGCACCTGCTACACATTTGCTTCTGTGAGGTTGCCTGGGCCAACAACACCCTTTTGTAGGGCATCGAGTTCTCATTTTTAAGCCAGTGTATTCAATGACAAGGTCTCTTTGATACCTACTGAATGACCAAACCTGAGATGGAGAAGACACAAGGAACAGTAAGGCACAGACTTGTAGGCAGAAACGACTATTTACGTAATCATAATATCCTTATTTTACAGTGTAAATATCCTTGGCTTTCTCTTGTCTGTCCCCCCATGCCACCCCCCTAACACACACAACATATACACGGAGTATGATGAGTTTGTTCTCAAGCTTCATCCAGCCCAATGCATACATAACACATCTCAGGGAAGTGATAAACCCCCACGAGTACCACTGACTCACTAAGACAATGATTATCGTAGTATTGGAGTATGAACATAATTCTGATCTGACCCCTGGGTGTAGAAAAAGTCTCCGCAACCTATTTCACATCACAGAACACATAGAAAACGATCATATAAGTGAGGTTCACTGAAATGAGGACAAGGATGTCCCGCTCCCACTCAGCCACCTGAGGGCAGAGGAGAACAATCTCTGGACACATTAGTGACCAATTTGAGAAATATTATTTGGAAACTCTGGTTTAAGAAAAGACAGGGTTTTACTTTTTATATTTCGTCCCCCTTCCACACACTCCCCGTCAAGGTAGCTTTGGTAGGCTAAATTAATTTAAAGATACTGAGCTATTAGAAACCCACACGTACACACACAAGGCTCTTCCATTAGTCTTATGATTTTTTCCACTTGAGGCCCATGTTAATTAAAGATCACCATCTAATGCCTATAAATAATAGCTAATAGAAAAGGCATGGATGAGCATCCTGTTGTTGTACTGTGGATCATAATTATTTATCTATTTAAGACTTGGGCCTTTATGAGAATGTAATATTACATTCGACTGAAGTACATGAATTCTCCTTAGGAAATGCAAGACATGTGATTCACAAATTGTCAGATTTAAGTTTATTATTAAACATCACCACCCCCACTCAGAAAGAAAAATCACTCCCATTGAAACAAAAGATGACAGTTCAAGACAAGTGTAGATAAGATGCTAATTAACAAAGGTGCTTGCCATTGTGCCATTTTGAGCTGTATCTTAGCTTGCTGTGAAAGGCTTCAATGTGCAATTGTCCTGTCTTTTGTCAACTAGTGCTTGCAAATAACAAGTTAAGACAATTTATGTTATTTATATGGCAAAACATCATACTGAGGCCAATATTTATGCTGTCTGGAGTAGTTCAGGAAAAAATTCCGTCCTTTAAGACTAACCTTTTTTTCTTCTTGCTGGCAGTCAGACTATTTATTACATGTATAAAGATAGTGATTAATTAATAGAAAGAACAGAGATCTCCAGCTGTAATGGAGGAACTTGCTGAGAAAATGGAGTGCTGTATATAATGCAGACTTGAACATAAAATCAGCCTTATCTGGGGAAACGCTCTCCCAGTCACTGAAGATATAAAGAAGGAAAAATCAATTAGCCCAGACTAGAATGGAAAATCGTGGGATTTATTAGATAATGGAATTGTTTTTGGTGAAGAAATGCAAGCAAATCCGTGACCAGGGGTGATAATACTAATATCCTGCTGTGTTTGTGTGGGGGAGGACCATGTAAAGACGAATGCTGACAAAGTGACACCCTTCTTTCCTCATTAATTTAACTTCTTATTGAATGGGGGGAAATATGTAATTTTTATGCCCAGATAATAATAAAGGGATTAGGTTAAAACCTGTTCTGGGATGGAGGGAAATAAAAAAAAATGCAGCATCAAATGATTTAGCTCAAGGTATAAATTTTAAAGTAGGGACTGCAAAAGTGGAGGTAAAAACAGAAGCAGAAGGAGGTAAAAGCCTTTATTGAGTTCTGTCTCAGGTCACACAGACCCCGAGGTCTTAATGAACCAATATGCCTTTTCATGTTACAGTTTTCAAGGGGGATTGGTGATCTGTCAAGTGGTTTCTTATCTATTAAAATGAGGGTTAGGGACATTACTGACATAATGACAAGTATAGCTAAAGACTTTGTAGAGATAGTCCTTGACATTCCAAATTGGAGATCCATTATCAAGTACTTTTTCAGGCTCTCAAAGGTGATGAAATACCAGGCTCGCAGAACAGGAAGGATGCTGAGAAATCATCTAGTTTAATTCTCTCATTTCACAGATGGGGAAATTGAGGTCAAGAGAAGGAAGGGACTTTTTTAAAGTCACTTATTAAGTGAGCAAAGCTCTTTCTCCTTGTCTCTAAACCTATTTTCTGCGATACTTTTCTTGCTGATGATAAAATTAGTGAGGAGGGGAATTAGAAACATTTCCTCCTTCATTCTTTCACTTACTCATTCAACTAAGTCCTGACGGGTTTAGCAAATGAACAACAGTTAAAAAAATATGAATATTGTACAGGGCATCCTTACTGCCAAAATGTATTTGTCGTTGATTAGAAATTCAAATTTAACTGGGTGTCCTATATTTTATGTAGCAATCCTATATTCAACACGTATCTTTTGTTCCTGCCCTATGCCAGACATTTCATTATTGTCTATGCCAATAGAAGAAAGATAAATTGGACAAAATAATTTGCAGTGCGGGCTGAACTCAGCGAGGCTTGAGAGAATCAGTGAATATAGCTGTTCCTTCTGCTTGCTGGAGTCCCACTAAACCACAAATGCTTCATGCATTCAAATGACTCTCTTCTGCACGAGATCATTTATTTGGAATTTCTCTTTCTTCTAACACATAGGTTGTTGAGCTGGCCAGTAACCAAGGATGGACAGTAAGAGATATACATAATTAGTACTGTATAAACACTCCTTCTGTTCACAGAATCGTCCAATGCATTGTTTTGGAAGCTCAGGCATAAGAGATGAAATAATACTAGAGTACTAGGGAATTAGTACCGGAGAAGTTACCTAGGAACTCTTGTCCAATGTCTATCAAACATGCCTGATGATCAAGACACCTGGGAAGTTCTTAAACTGCAGGTTCTTAGGTAGCATTCCCAAATGATCTGATTTAGTAGAGCTGGGATTTTACCCAGAATCCTAATGGTGTTTATACAGGGGATCCAGGGTCTATTAATACTTAGTACGAAAGACTAGCCTAGTATATAAGACAGCTCTTATCTCCCTGACAGCCCCAGCCTCTTCCAGCTGTCCTCTCCTTCAACCATAGCTAAGTCCTATTCAGTGTTTTACCCACTTCCCTATTTATTGCACCTATGTAGCAGTCTTTTTGTTTTAAAGATTTTTATTAAAAAATACAGCTAACACAATATTATATCAGTTTCAGGTGTACGCCATAGTTGTTCAAGATTTACATACCTAAAGAAGTGATCACCATGATAAGTCCAGTACCCATCTGACACCGTACCATGCTATCACAATATTATTGTCTACATTCCCTATTCTTCCATCCCCATGACTTATTTATTTTATATCTGTAAGTTTGAATTTCTTATTCCCCTTCCCTTCACCTTCCCCCTCCTTTAAAAATTTTCAGTTACAGTCGACATTCAATATTTCTTTTTATTAATTTCAGTGTACAGCATAGTGGTTAGACATTTGTATAATTTAAGCCTGGCCTCGTCTAGTACTCACCCTGTGTAGCAGTCTTTTGATAACTATTTTTCCCTTTTAAGCACAAATTCCAAATTTTGAAGTAGCTTCCAATCTTCCTTCTAAAATAAGGTTGCTAGGTGGTTGCAATCCATGTCTTCTGGAGAATTTGCTAAAAGTTTACGTGGGGAGAGTGTTAAAAATGAGTCTCTGATTTAAATATGGAATGGCCTTGGATTTTGCCTTTTTAGCAAACTTCTCAGTTATGAAGTGTAGTGAAGTTTACGAGATATTAATGCTTGGGCTAAAGTACGGGCACCCAGAATGAATGAAGTAAAAAATCCTGGGCAGACTTGAGTCTTTTATGTTTATTTATTTTGGGTGCAGGAATAAGCAGAGGGTGACTTGCTACATGCTGCAAGGCTCCCTGATGTCTACTACCTTGCCATTTATGAAGTCACATGCAGTTTAAGGGAGTACAAAAATGTGCTTTACTGCTATACAGCCAACAGTGAATCTACTAAGGAGGGGAGAATGTGGAAGTGAAGCCTGACCTACATTTTCTTAAACGATAACAAAGGACATATCACCAGTCATTCCTTCAACCATCAGAAACAGTGGAGTGCTTAAAAATGACTTGTACG
The DNA here is from genome assembly GCA_004026885.1 of Lyroderma lyra. NCBI lineage: Eukaryota > Metazoa > Chordata > Mammalia > Chiroptera > Megadermatidae > Lyroderma > Lyroderma lyra. The sequence continues at coordinate 587,243 of PVJL010000099.1, read as the reverse complement.
TTAAGAATGCTGCTCTGATGGATTGGGCTTCCTCTAGTGTGTGATATATGGTTCAGACACTGCATGCCTGTTGACCAATAGAGAGATTCGATTTCTATCTGTGGAGATGATATCAGGGCCCTGGTGGCACTTGTATATATATGATGGTAAGAATTAAAATTCCATCTTTTAAATCTGGATCCAGACATGATGTTCTAGGCTTAAAATGGCTAATGTGGATAATGCAATTAGTAAGCCCAAATAGTGTCTATTAAGGGAGTTGGGGACAAATCCTTATTGTTTTACTGATACACTCATGGTGAGATTCTCCTTCTGATGTTCATATTTGTAGGTATAAGTTAAATCCTGCTAGAATAATACTGATCAGTTATTTGGGATGCCTATTGTACCTGATAGAGTGGAGGGCTCTTTACATATGTTATTATTATTTTTTTATTTCTTAAAACAACTCAAACAAGTAGATGTTAATAACCCCATTTTTCATAAAAAGGTGAGGCTTAGAGAAGATTCCTTCCTTCATTCATACATTCATCCACTCAACAAACAATGTCTTGAGCATTGAGTATGTGCTAGGTACTGCTCTAGGTGGTAGAAGAAAAGCAATGAACAAAAAAAATCTCTTCCATTGCAGAGTGGAGCATGCATTCTAGTGGAGGAATGCAGATCAAAGCCCACTAAACATTTATAGGTGACAATTAGTGTTAAGAAAAAGAAAGGACTGAAAAATCAAATTGGGTATGGGGGATGGAGAGTGAGGGTGGTCTTCTAGAAACGGTAGTCAGGAAAGGCCAATGATAAAATGGCATTTTTGCAGTCCTGAAGGAGACTAGGGAAGGAGTGTTAAGAGCTCCACTCACCACTCCACTGCTAGAAGCATCTATGGCCTCACATCACTCTTAGCATCACAAGACACCTCTCCCCAAAGTTCCTTTGTCACAAGGTACTCATGTCACAGATAAGAGACAAAAAGGTAATTGGAATAAAGGACCCCTGACTAGAGGAAGACAGTTCTCACATAAACCTCTGAGAGTTTGCTCAAGTTGCTAGGCTAGTTCTGCAGTTGTCCTGCATTTTGTGGAATGTTTGGAATTTTAAGGTACTACGAAGACGATGTGGAGTTCTCTACCTATAGACAACTTGCTCTTGTGCTCTCTTGTTCTTGCATATGGAGTATCAGCCCAAAACAGCCGAGTCTTAATTTGAGTGAGTCTGGAGCCTTTATTTCCGCAACACAAGTAGTATATATATATCTGTTTGAAGAAAAGAAAAGTGAACGGAAAGGGAAAAGGTCAGAGGCAGGAGCACATTGGTGCATTTGCTTGGTGGGCCAATGTGGCTGGAGTAGAGCAAGGGAGGCCAGCATGGTGGAGACAAGGTCACAGAGGTAACAGGGGCCAGGTCATACAAGTCACCTAGCTAGGGAGTGGGAGAATCAGAATTAAACAGAGATCTCCCTGACACTCAAGTCAGCATTGTTTCTGTTATACTTCAGAAAACAGAAGCTACCAGATAGAAGACCCTCCTTCTCCCAGTGCCTATTGTCCCTTCCAATCTGTGCTGGTATTGTTTTGAGTGATATGCCTTGCTCCACGTAAAGGTCAAACTTCTCCATGTAAAGGTCAAACTTCTCCACATGGGATCGAGATCCTAGCCTTCTTACGTTATTGAAGACATTACTCCTGTAATTCTCTCCTCTTTCTTCTCTGAATCATCATTTTCTTCTGCTTTACCACTCTCATTAGCATCCAAATATAGTGTAGTATCTCAGGTCCTGAAGAAACTAAACCTGAACCTCCACAGTCCCTCCAGCAACCATCCTGTCATCCCCTTTGTCTTTAAACCAAAGGATAAGTTAATGTCTCTACTCCTTTCCTGATTAATTATTTCCTTAAGTCACTCCCTCATCTCCACTAGTTACCCATGTCAAGTTCACCAGTCACCTACCTGACGCCAAATCCTTTGGCTACTTTTCCATTTTCATCTGACTTCTCAGCACATTTGACAGAATTGTCTACTTTATTGTAACATAAATTCTTCTAAATCCTACATTCCGACCTCACTGGCTCGCTCTTCTTAGGCTCCCTATTTCTCTTCCCAACCTCAATGAATTATTGTCCTGGTTCTAGTTCTGTTTCCTTTTCTTCTCTGAAAGTGTTTTCTTTCTAGCTAATCTCATTGAGTTCCTGGTGTTAACTGACCTTTCTACACCATCTGTATCTCCATTCTGCACCTCTTATCCGATCTCCATACTTATGTCTTCTATTATCTATTTGATATGTCCATGTTAATTCCTAATGGTTAGCTCAAGCCTAATATGTCTTGATTTCTTTCTTAAATGTGCTTTTCTACTGGTGTTCCTTAGCTTAAAACCAGGCCTTCTTCTTCTCTGAATGATTCCATTCAGAAAACTCGGTGTCCTTTTCTTGATTTCTCTCTTTACCTCCCTTTCATTAACAAGTCCTGTTAATGCTACCTCCAAACATGTGAGGACTGACAATTAAGTTAGCAAACTCATCCTAGAAAAAGTGCTACATAGCTCATTGCTGAATATCACTATGGTCACCTTTGAAGTACTCCCCTTGGGAAGCTGTGCACTGACACCAGTGCCTAGTCCACCCTTGAAAGCTGTTTTGGAACTCTTTTCCTGAAATGGCCATCAGAGCTGTCATCATTATTATCCTTGAATGTCATCAAAATGTCTTCCTTTTAATATTTCCCTTACCTTCAGATAAAGAAAACAGTCACTGGGGGCCAGATCAGGTGAGTAAAGAGGGTGTTCCAATACAGTTACATGTGTACTGGCTATAAACTCCCTCACAGACAGTGCTGTGTGAGCTGGTGCATTGTCATGATGCAAGAGCCATGAGTTGTTGGTAAAATGTTCAGGTCATTTTCTTCTAACTTTTCCACACAGTCTTTTCAGCTTTTCCAAATAGTAATAGTAAACTTGGTGGACTCTTTGTCCAGTTGGTACGATTCATAATGAACAATCCCTCTGATATCCAAAAAAGGTTGGTAACATTGTTTCAACTCTTGATATAGACTGACGGAAACTTTTTGGTCATTGAGAATTGGCTGACTCCCATTGTGCACTTGGACGCTTTCTTTCTGGGTCCTATCGGTACACCCATGTTTCATCCCCAGTGATAACACGGCCCAAAACATCATCTTGCCTCTCCAAAAGGTCTTGGCAAACTTCAACCCACATTTGGTTTTGTTCGTCGGTGAGCTCCTTCAGGACCATTTTTGCACACACCTTGCTCATGCCATGATTTTCAGTTTCAATTTTCCTCACTGTTTCTCTATCAATGTTTACTTAGTCTGCTATGCTTCTCACAGTAAGTCGATGATCTTGCTGCACAATTCATGAAATGTTTGCAATGTTTTCATCACTTCTGCTCATCACTGGCTGCTCTGACCTCTCTTCATCAATGATGATTTCTTTCCTCTCAGAAAAAATTTAATCCATTTGTACACTGCCATTTTCTTCACGGTATTATCCCCACAAACTTGGACTAACAGGTCTCTGATTTCACTTCTACTCTTGCCAAGTTTAACAAGAAATTTAATGTTTGTTCATTGCTCAAATTCAAGCTCTGACATTCTCACAATGGCACACAAAAACACGCACCAATAATGAATGCCACTCAGCAGGACACCGCCACATATCGCCACGAACACAGCTGTGAGACACAGATATACCAAGGTTATGACACCTTACTGAGTTGTTTGTACAGCGCTGCAACATAAGCGCGTGGTGGCAAGTTCACAAACTTAATTGTCAGACCTTGTGTCACACATGCAAATAGTTTTCTGCACCTCTGCAGCTACCAACTTATTTCTGCCACTATCATTGTGCACCTGGGCTGCTACATGGTGTTCTAATAGGACTCCCTGCTTCTAGGCTTTTCTCCCAACAAATTTTTTTCCCACAGAATAGTCAATTATTTGAAAAATCTCTCACTGGTGTCTACTGGTGCTGCTTTGAGGGGATGGAATGGGCTTCTGCAGATGGAGCTTCTAGGTGGGGAAAGAGAGAGAGTCTCTGGCTCCCTGGGATGATGGGAACTTCCTCCATAGGTACTTAATGTGGTGAGATACTCTGTTGGAGATGGAGAGTTTTCCAGGTTCATGGCTGGTTGGAGTGGGCTCTTTCTGCTGCTGGTGATCTGGTGTCTCTGGGCAGGAGAGGAGAGTGTCAGGCCACTTCTGATCGGGGTGCTTGTTGTGGTGAGATCCTGTTTGCCAGCCCCCCAGCACCACATTGGTCACTCATCATCCTTCTGGGTGGAGGAGGGAGTCTATACATCTATGAATTCCCAGATTTCTATCTCCACCCTGCACCTTTTAGCTGAGCTCCATATTTGTTCACCAGGGCTGTCCGGAAAGTATCCAGCCATGTAATATGAAAAATAGAGATATTTTGGCTGGATTTTTTCTGCACAGCCCTGTATTCCTTTATCTACTTAATACGAGGGGGAACCAAAAAAATCCCCCCCACTGGAATTATGTTCTGGAGGGTGGGCCCCTTGTAGAACAGGCTTCCCCTGCTAGATGAGTGTTCGAGGAACCCATCTACCTCAGTTTACCAGCTGGCATTTTTGTGAGAAGCTCTGTTTTGCTGAGGAAATTTCTTTTGGAGACTCTGCAAACATGTTTGCCCATATCATGGTGGGTGATTTACACAAATAATGTGCAGCCTGACAATACACCTGACTACACTGTGCTGAATGTTGAGCAGTTTTTGACCAAAACCGGCGTGACTCCCCATGCCCCACCCCACCGTATTCTCATCCAATCTTGCCCTGAGAGAATTTTTTGTTTCCCTGGATGAAAAAGTCCTCAAAGGGAAACGTTTGCCAGTGTGGAAGAGGTAAAACAAAAAATGTCAGGAAGCACTGAAAGTCATCAAAATCGGCGAGTTCAAAAACCTTGAGCAATGGAAAAAGCATCTCAGTAAGTGTATTACATCAAAGGAGAGTATTTTGAAGGTGACCCAAGTTTAAACATGGAAGAAGAAACACACAATTTAAAAAATAAATCCAGGATTTTTTGGGTCCCCTCTTGTATGTCAATTTTCATGTCTATTGGAGATCTCACAGTTAATATATCTTGACTTCTCCTATTATCATAAAAATGTACTTAGTTATGCAGCCCCTATTGTAGGGAAGGTTCCTCTGGAAGCACTCTTTAGGACCCAGTTGAGCTTAGCAGGTAGGATATTTACTAGGAGGAGTATTAGTAGCAACACTTGTGGAAGGGAATAGAAAGGAAGCAACGCTGGGCAAATGGAAAAGTCCAGCCGTAACGCACACCCGACGAGATCCTACCAGGATCTCTGGAGCGACAGTGATCCTTCATAATTGTCCCAAATTTGGCCAAGATTGCCGGACCTCTATATTTCCCGTGAGCCGAACATCGAATTTGGGCCATCTGGAAAGGGGTGTGGCCATGAGTGACAACGCTATTAAAGAAGATGCAGCTAAAGGCTGTCCTCAAACAGCACTTGCAGCACTGGGGACAAGAAGTCCTTCTCTTAAGGGGATCTGAGCGTGCATCAGTTCCAACACGATCCCTGTATGTATAACCATACTTAAGACCACGTGGACCTCATCATTCCCAGCACAGTGGAATCACAGAGGCTAGCCCTGGGTGAGTATTTCCAGTCCTGCAGGCTCACCAGCCAAGAATTGTTTGTTTAGCCTCAGGATCTGCTTAAACTTTCCTTTGGCCCACTGGGGCTCCCCAGGTGCACGTAAGCAGAGAGCACACCATGGCCAATGGTAAAATACCAACCAAGAGTTTCCCCCAGCCCCTCTGGGTGCACCAATGCATGCTGGTCTGTGTCAGCGAAGATTTCCTCCCTAGCTTGCTTTGCCAGGTGAGAGTTCTCTGGATCACTGTGAGCTCACGGCCCAGAATTTCCCCATCAAGCATCTGCACGCTAGTGGGGAATTTCCTCCTGGGCACCAAGAGCTTAGCCCTCGTAAGTTCCCCTCTAGCTCTCCATATGGCCACTTAAGAGCCCTCTCTCTTAATACTGCAGTTATTAGGGGCTTACTTTGCTCTCTCTCCGTGAGAGAATAATGATGAATACTGATGTTTTGCATGCTTTCATGTATGCTTATGGGCCATTTGTATATGATTTTTTTGTGAGTTTTTCGGTGAAATTCTTTGCTCAGTTTTTGGGAAATGTTGTTTGTGTTACTGAGTTGTGTAGGACTTTTGACTTTGTATGGGATATTATTGACTTGTATGGTTGTATGGAGTGTGTGTGTGTGTGTGTGTGTGTGTGTGTGTGTGTGTGTGTGTATGAGAGAGAGATTTATTTCTGGACAACCTGTTTTTCTCTTTTGAGTTAAGATTACCAGTGGAGAGTTAATTAGCCTGCTGCTATCTCGAGAAAAGTACTTATTTTAGATGACTACAATGGCAAAACTGTTAATAATTTGACCACAAACTACTACAAACATAAGTGCCACCCCCTCTTTAATTTCCAAACTTTATAAATTTTTAGTTACTCTGTGTGTCACTTGTCTGCATATATGGTCCGTCCGGATAGGCAAACATCCACCACCGTACTGCTTGGCATTCCGAGTCTAACTGCATGCCTGAAAATTCAGTTCACAAAATGAGACCACAGCTCTATACCCACATCCAAATGCATTGCTTGCAATCCCTGTCTCTAATGAAAATGTGGTGTCACTCTTCTGCAAACAACAATCATTCTCTAAGAGGAAGGTGTAGGCAGAAGTTATAAATTGAGCACTGCTTTAACACAGAACAGATGATAAGGCTAGTTGTTGTGTTGAGAGATTTAGAGTTGCAAGATTTAGAGAAAGCTGGGGGACAATGCAATTGAACCACAGTTAGCATCGATTTTCTCAGTAGCTCTTTAACCTCTTTTGCACATGACATCAACGTGAAGCCCATGTTTTTGCCTCTCTGCTACTGGGACTCGAGGAATTGACCCCTCTCCTGCTAGTGCATTTACTTGCTGGAAGATATTACATGGCTGGATATTTTCTGGGCAGCCCTTGTATATTGGAATTGAAGCTGCATCACAAGAGCTTGGAAGTTATGTAATCCTAACCCTTCAGTTCATAAAAGGTGGAAGACACTTGGAGAAGGAAAGCAAATTTCCAAAAGTCAATTAAATGAGTCTCTGATTTATGTTACCGGAGGGTTAGTCAGAGATTCCTTCCCCTACCCTACTTACTTAAATTGTATTACTGCTTTCAGCAGCGCAGTTTGGTTTGCATTAGAAATGAGTTTTGAATCTCGTTCCTAGGGCTATCCTTCTACAATGCAAAAGGACATTGATGCTTTCTGTTTCCCTTTCAAGCTACTTTCCTATTGCTTCTATTTCCTTGATTAATAATATTCCCATTTTCTGTTCTCTGGGGTACATTTTAGTTTTTTAAAAAACTTTCTCCCTAAACTATAAATTTGTTTTGCTTGTTCTAATACTTCATATATTAATACATGAGATCATACACTTGTATTTTTTTTTTTTTTGGCTTGTGTCTTCCTTTCACACAGCAAAATGTTGGTATGATTCATCCATGTTGTATATATATAGAGATTGTTTCTTTTTGATTGTACAAATGTACAATAATCTGTTTATTCATGTTCTTATTGATGGGTAGAGCTGGGTTCTTTTCAGTTTTGACTTTTTTGACAAAAGTTACTATACACATTCTCATTCAAGTGTTTTGGTGGACATACGTTTTCATTTCTGTTGAGTTCATACCTAAAACTTGGGAAGGTATATGCTTAACTTTATAAGGAACTGCCCTGGTTTCCATGTAATTGTATCATCTTAACATTCTCCTCAGTGACGTCTGGGGGCTCGAGTTGTTGAACAACTCTGTCAGCATTTGGTATTGGAGACCTGGTTTTCCATGTGAGCCATCCTAGTAGGTGTGAAGTGCTTGTCAGATTGTGGTTTTCATTTCCATTTTGCTCATGGCTAATGCTGTTGAGCATCTTTTCCCCTACAACTACAGATAATAATTACTACTCACATATAACATGTGAGTTTAAGGTATACACTGTGATGATTGGATACACGTATAGACTGCAAAGTCATTGATTACCGCAATCAAGTTAATGTCTCCATCCCTTTTCATAATTGTCACATTTTTGTGTGGTGATAACTTTTAAAAGTTACTATCTTAACTTTCCTATATGTCATACAGTGGTGTTAACTGTAGCCATCTTGTACATTACATCCCTAGTTCTCATAACGGGAAGTTTATATCTTATGACCACCTTACTCCAATTCTCCCTCCTCCCACCTCCTACCTCTGGTCACCACAAAAGTGATCTCTTTTTCCATAAGTTTGGTGTGTTTTGTTTCATTATAGATCCCACATGTGAGAATATTCAGTCATTTCTCTTTGTCTTACTTATTTCACCTTGCATCATCCCTTCAGGGTCCTTCCATGTTGTCACAAATGGTAGCAGTTCCTCATTTTCTTGTGGTTGAATAATACTGCATGGTGTGTGTTTGTGAGAGAGAGAGTGAGAGAGAGAGAGAGTGAGTGATATTATATCATAAGTTCTTTATCCATTCATCAACTGATGGACGCAGGTTTGTTTCCATTTCTTGGCTATTGTAAGCAATGCTGCTATGGGCATGGGGGTGCTGAGGTTTTTTGCAGATCATGAATGGGTCATGAAGTTTGTCAAATGCCTTTTCTGAATTTACTGAGAGGATCATATGTTTTTTCTGCTTTTTTCACTTACTATGGTATGTTACATGAATTGGTACTCAAAAACCATGCATTGTAGACATAAAGTGCGTTTTTCTTTGATGCATTAAACATTTGTGCATGCTAGATTTTCTTTGCTAATATCTTGCTAAGAATTTTTATATTTATTTTCCTGAGGGGTACTGATTTTTAGTTTTCTTGCAACGATTCTGTCAGATTTTAAGATTAGGGTCATGTTGACCTCATAAACTGAGTTGTAAAGAGCTCTCTCTTCTCTGTTTTTCTGAAGTTTTATGTGAAATTGGTATTTGCTCCTTAAATGTTTGATAGACTCCACCAATGAAACTGTTTGGGCTTAAATATATTTAAAAGTTTTTTATTATTATATTCTTTTAAGAAATATAATTCTATTGAAATTTTCTATTATTTTCTGGGTCAGTTTTGTTATGTTTTGCAAGGAATTTGTCTATTCATCCAAGATGTTGAATGTATTAGCCTAAAGTTTTTGGCAATATCACTTTATTGTCTGTAGTATCTATATTAATATTCCCTCTTTCAATTCTAATATTAGTAAATTGTGGTTCTTTTTCCTGATGAGTCATGCTAAAAATTTATCATTTTAATTACGCTTTTCAAAGACTTTGTTTTTTTCTCAGGTTATTCTATTTAATTAAATTTTGCATTTTTCTTAAATTTTTTTCTCCCATTAATTTTTATTGATAATTAACTTTCTTTATTTAACATAAAGGCAAAAACCTTTATTTTCTAATATAGGCATTTATTGCCATACATTTCCCTGTAATAACTGATTTAGCTGCTTCCCACTGACTTTGATATTTTAATTTTTTTTAGCAAAAGTATTTAAATTTTTCTTTTTACTTCTTTTTGATCTATAGATTATTTTAGATGTGTGATGTTTAACTTCTAAGCATTTGAAAAATTTCTACACATTGTGTTATTAACTTCTAGTTGAGTTCCACTGTTAGCAGGTAATACACCTTGTAACATTTGACAAGTATTGGCAAGGATGTGGAAAAAAGGGAACCCCCATGCACTGTTGGTGGAATTGCAAATTGGTGCAGCCACTATGGAAAACAGTATGGGGGGTCCTCAAAAAATTAAAAATAGAACTACCATATGACCCAGCAATCTCACTTCTGCATTTTATCAAACATTTTTATTTAATGATATACATTGCATTACTTAGCATATGGTCTACCTTGATGGATATTCTATGTGAAGTTAAAAAGTTGTTTTTGGATGTTACAAGGTATAGTATTTTATAGAGGTCATGTAGGTCCAGTGTGTTGATAGCGTTGTTCATATCTTCTGTATTTTAGTAGTTTTGTTTTTAACTTCTATCAGCTGACTGAGTAAACAGTGCAAATTCTCTAAACAAAGTTGTTCATTTCTCAATTCTCTTTTTAGTTCTGACAGTTTTTACTTCATGTATTTTGCAAATTTGTTATTAGGACCATATACTTTTAAAATACTATTGTCCTTCCTCTTAAAGTGCCCCTTTTATCATTTGCAATATTCCTATTAATCTCTGATAATAATCTTCATCTCATAATCTGATTTCTCTGATACGGTAGACTCTCAGTTAACCGGCACCCATGGGGATTGGTAGATGGTGGATAAATGTAAGGAGACTCTCTGTTAACTAGACCTCGGGCAATTGGCATTCTCAAGCAACTGCAAAAACCTTTTGCTGATCACTTGAGTTTCAGTTAACAGAGCGTACTGTATTAATACAGACACTTTGGCTTTGTTTTTGTTTTACTTTAAGTTTATTTGTCTCCATATTTAAAGGGTAACACCTGCAGATAGTGATATTCGGGTCTCATTTTTATCTAGTTTGATAATAAATGACTGTTACTGTGCTTCTTAAGTGTATATTTAATGTATTCATTGATGTGGCTCATTTTAATTCTACCATTTGTTGGGTGTATTTGAATTGTTTTATGTGTTTGTGTTCATCCAGACTTCTTTTTCTGCTTTTGACTTAAATAGTTTTTAGTATTTCACTTAACTTTCTCTACTGTCTCTTGCCGTGTTCTGCTTGGGCTCCACTTCTCTGTGTTATGGTTGGAACTGTACTCTCATAGAAAGCCCAAGCATTGCATTCCATGATGCTTTTTGCCCATGCCTGAAAACTGCTTATATACTCTGTTCAGTTTATAATTGTTTACCTTGGGCAGACAAGTTTAGTACCACTTATATAAACATAGCTAGATTGGAATTCCTTTTTTTTTTTTTTTTTAAGATTGGAATTCTGAGGTTAGTTTTTTGGATTCTCCTAATGGTTTTTGTGTTTTTGTTTGGTTTGGTTTTTTACCTTATGGCCTTCTCCCTCCCTTCCCCATCCCTTCTCCGATACCCCGATTCTAGTCTCCAACTCTCACAATCTATGAATAACTAACTTTCTTAAAGTTTCATCTGAAAAAAACTAAATGCATGGTATTTTTCTGAGTCATTTCATGGTCATTGGGATTCTAGAAAATTTCATAGCCTCTAAGATTTAGACGACTTATCTCTGGTCATGGAATGTATACCAGTAAGCAATATTTTTTGGATATTCATTGGTTATCTGCTGTATAGCAGCTATTTTGAGAATATACATTAGAATGGGTAACTCATACATTTCTGTCACTTTCTCTACTTTTTTTGAAGGCACTATAAAAGAAGGAGATTTGATGGTTAAATCAACACCTTGAACTCACAGCACAAATTGTTCTTGGGCTCAAAGAGGAAATCCAGGGAAAGGATTAAGTGAGAATTGTAAGAATTAGGGATTTTAGCATGAGAACTGAACTAGAGAAGAGATGAAGCAGAAGGAAGCAAGGCATTTGGAAATACATTCCCACATTCATAGCTGACCTTCTCTAGAAGTCTTCCTGACCTATTACTAGGCTAGCAAAATTTTCCTGTTGTTACTTACTTTTTGTTGTTGTTGTTGTTGTTGTTTTGTAGTTCCCTGGCTGGGAATCAACCCCGGCCGTGGCATTAAGAGCACCGAAGCCTAGGCACTACACCACCAGGGAACTCCCCATTGTTACTTCTTACTACCTCTTCTCTATTCTTACTGTAAAAGGCTTTTCTGTTTATAGTGCATCTTTAAGGTACAGTGTGTTTTTTAATTTGGCATTCTATGGATTTACCAGGCAGCGAATTTTGTCTACCAGAAATTGATTTGGGTATTTTCTTAGGCATTTTAACCATACTGGGACTGCCACTTACTCTGATAATCTCCAACTTCCTTTACAAGTAAGTTACTCAATAAGTACATTATCAAAATATTTTTATGGACTCTACCTACAGAGGACTTATGGTAAACTAAAAACAATAAATTAGAAATCAAGAAAGTGGAATTCTGGTCCTAGCTTTGTCATTAGGTGCATGACCTTTGGGAAGTGGAAACTAACCTAGATGGGCCTTAAGGCCTGTTCCAGCTATGAGATTCCATATGCAAGCAAGTATTACTAAGAACAGAATGTCACGGTGGACAAACGTGTGAGCCCAGCACAAATTCACTCCCGTTACCTGCTTTGTCTTAGTCTTTTTTGTCTCCCTTAACCTCAGTATTCTCCAGCACATTCTGGAATTCTATCTATCTATCTATCTATCTATCTGTTTATTTTCATCTTTGCAGGTCACACTTTAGCCTACTTTAAAAACAAGTGTTCATTGCTTTGAGAGTATCTTGTACAGTCAGAACTTGAATTGTATATCTGATTCCAAGTGGCTTGATATCAACAAAACAACTACATCGATTACCACTTAAGAAAGCAGCTCTCAGAGATAGCAAGTTACTTAACTAAGAGAGCATTGCCCGTGAAGTGTAAGGTAAACTGTTTATCACCTTCTTCCTAGGAGCCAAAAGGACTCTGTTTCAATTCTGAAATGGCAGCCTTTGTCCTTCAGTAAGAAAAGGGAATAATAAAATTCAGCAATAGCTAAGTGGAGTGTATATGTGTGTGTGAGTGTGCACAAAAGTAGAAAGAACATTGTGAAATGATGTTGATATTATGCCTTAGGTTGATGGGTGTGCCTTAAAAGAAAGAAAAAGTACAGGGGGTTAAGAATTTTTTCTAATGTCATAGGTAAAACAATTATTATAATTACTTGACATTTAGAGAGTGTTTACCTCTTAGGAAATCCAATTCTACTTAAAGTTTCAGTTCTTCCAAAAATTATGGTTAAACTTAGCAAATTAAAGCTCTAGTCAGGAAATGCCAACAGATCCAGTCCATTCTATCAAAAATTCAGCTCCTAATTGGGTTAGTTTGATTCTGGGATTATAACTCTCCCTATTCGAATGAGTATTTGATTATTTTGGCAAAGCCTCCATATGACAGTATGGAGAGTGGGATTTTTAGGCCAACTTGATAACACAGAAACTTGAAATTGGCAGGGAACTTAGACATTTGTTTGTACATCTTTACTTTCATTTGAAAATATTCAGGTCTTTAAAAATGTTTAAATAATACCCTAAATAACTGTGGTGAAGGAGGAGCTCTTCTGGTAGACTGTAATTATAATAGTTAATAATTTTGCACATTTAATCTGTGATATTTAATATTTTTGAGATTTAATCTGTGACATATTCAGTAATCAACACTCGACAGATATTATATTATTTAATCCTAAAAAAATACCATTTGAATAAAGTACTAGTATTGTTTCTATTTTAGAGCCACAGAAACTGATGCATAAGGTAGGATAAGTGACTTCTGTTCTATAGTTGGTATAATAAATGTTAGAGTTGGGATTAAAATCCAGACAGTCTGATTAGATTTAAGCACTGTCTTGCATTGCCTCCTAATTATTAGCAATGACTACATTTTTAAATTTATAAACAACAATAAAAATATAAGCTATTATGAACCTTTCCCTCAGAAAGGTATACCTTCCCTTAAATATTATCAACCGTGCTCAGCAATAAACTTTATTCCTTTAGATCTCTTGTTTCTAGGGTGGACAAAAATGTTACTTTACTCTAAGCATCAGGTTTTATCAAGTATAAACGACTTATTTACCACTTACTATGAATAATCTATTTAAAACAGAATTTAGCTTTATTCGTGGGGTGTTTTACACCATGATTTGCTGTATATATAGCACAGTGGCTAACCACAGGCTTTAGAATCAGACAGACATAGGTGGCAATTCTAGCTCTGCCCTTTATTAGTTTCATAACTTTGGTTGAGTTACTTGGTTTTCATTTTGCATAGTAGTTGTCCCAGTGCACGCCCCCACCTCCCACCCCATTAGCTTTCTCATCATGGATATGGGGATAATAATAATACCGATTGGGAATGATGATAGTATTATCTACTTCATAGGGTTGTTGTGAAGATTAAGTTAAAATGATGAATCCCTTAGCATAGCGCCTGGCATATAGTAAGTGCTAAAACTGGTATTTATTAGAAGTTTATTATTTTTACTATAATAATTATTAATTAATTTGCTGTACACTGTCATTCTTGATCCGGGCCTTTCTATGCCAGGTCGTTAACTGAACACAATCTTCACTTCCTTAAGTTCCTTTGGTCCATAGCATCTAATCTGCGGGGAGTGGGGAGGGGAGAGATTGGTGGGTTGGGTTGCAGTGCTTTGGGCTCCTTAAGGGAGTTGCATCTCTTGCCAAAGTTTACTCGGTGTCTGACTCCAGTTCGAAATTGTGTTTTGCCCTGGTGATTCATAATGGGCTGACAATTTCAATACCAACTGCATGAAGGGCTCACTCTGTAATAAATATTTGGCATGTGTGACACCATTTAAAACCCTTTCTGGGTAGCTCAATAAAGCTAGATGTGATCACATATACATTTTTGGAATCTGTACTAGCCCACCTGATTCTCTTATTTCTCTAGAACGCATTCTCTTCTCTGCAGTGTGTTTCTAAATCATGTTCCCTTCTTTGAACCCTTCAAGGTCTTATCATGGTTTTGAGATAGTTTCTCAAATTATGGTCTGTGAGCTATGTAAAGGTCTGTGAGATAAATTGCGAAGTCCAAACAATGTTTGTAATAATACTGAGGTCTTATTTGCCATTTTTCAGTTTTATTCTTTCATGAGTGAAGAGTAGAATTTTCCGAACATTACGACGTGTAACGTTACAGGAAGTTGACTGAAGTCAGATATGAGCATCAGACTGTTTGATATATAAGCCAGATACTGAGATATTGAAGAGACTTATACATATCCTTATGTTAATATGTAATGGGGTTTAAATTTTTTAAATGAGTAAATATGTATTTAAAAATTTCCCAGTCAAACTTCTAATATTGTAAGTATGGACCGATGTCACACACGAAGTGAAGTGCTTTGGGGCCCTCCACAATGTTTAAAATTATAATGGGGTCCTGAAACCCCAGAGTTTGCCTTAACTTCAAACTTAACATCCGGAGTCTGTCGTATGATTTATCCACCATCACGTTGTGGCCCCTACATTGTCGTCCAGCCTTCTCCCCCCATTCCCTCCTCCTTCTTGCCTTCCTCTCCCACTCCCTCACTCTCTTACCTATGCTCCAACCACACTAGATTTTATATTGTTTGCTCTTTCCCTCATAGAACACACCCTTCCTTCCGCTAGGATCCCCTTTTCCCTTTAGTTGACAAAGTATTACTCATACTTCAAAATGAGATATTACCTCCATTGCTGTTTTTACCTCCCTTTGGCTATTATCATGCTGTTGTATAATTGCATGTTATGTTTACTTTTCCTTTCCCACTAGATCATAAGCTGCATAAGGGCAGGTACTATGTGTCAGTCAGGCTGTTTTTCTCCGAGGACAATAATTTATTAAATAAATACTTTTTGAAATGAATTAAATTAGAGTGAACTGAACAGAAAGTTTATTAAGATCCATATAACACACACAGAAGGAAGGATCCAGGTAAACTGACGTGTTCTTTTCATAGAACAAGTCCAAAACAACATCTACAATAATTGAATTCTTCTGGTTCTAGCTCCAGTGATCTCCAGGCTAGGTACTCTTCCTCATCAACACAAGATAGATTGCTATGACAAATGAAGTTGGTAGCCAGTAGAAACTGAAACCTTCAGTCCTAACAGTCCTGACAGATTCACCGAGTAAATCAACCCCACTTTGTAGAAAACACGTCCCTCTATACCTAGTAGTACCCAGCCACACAGTCAAAACAGGAAGAAAATCATTAAAAATGGTTAAATAAGATGGTAAATGAAAAACTTGTTTTGTGAATGGTAACTTATGTTTGGCAAAAATAAAAAAAATATAATTAGATTTTACTTTTATTTTAATATCCTCAAGTGTAATCATTAAGATCTTGTTACTTATAATACCAAGTGTGGTTAAACAGGATTAAACTGAATTGATAAATATGATAATTACCTCTCTGTGTTATTCTATTTGCATTTGATTAGGAATATATTTAATTTCCGTGCAAAAGTAGAAAAGGGATGAGATTCTAATTGAAAATAAATGTCTGGAAATTTAAGTGGGAATTTCCCACAAAGTCACATGAGAGTCAATTTTAGAAAATAGAGGTTAAATGGAGGGATTAGGATTCATATTAACTTTATGTTGAAGGTTGAAGCACACCCAGTCGCTCATCTCTGATATCCATTATTACTCTGAGTGTTGGAATGATTGTGTGATACGTTCTTGATCCTCCAAGTGTGGCTATGCACCAGCATCACCAGTAGTCACCTGGGAGCTGGTTAGAAATACCTTGCCTAGCCCTTCTATATTAGTGACATATTGCTGTGTTGCAAATTGCCACAAATTCAGCAGCTGAGAACAGCGCATTATTATTTCATAGTTTTCGTGGGTCAGGAATCTGAGCAGAGCTTAGCTGGGTCCTCTGCTCAGGATGTCATAAGGCTGTAATCAAGGTATCAGTCAGGGCTGGGGTGTGATTTGAGGTAAGATGTCCTCTTCCAGGCTCACATGGTTGTTGGCAGAATCTATTTCCTGGTAGCTGTAGAACTCATTGAAGCTACTTCTTCAAGGCCAGCAAGAGAGTCTCTGACCTCTAGTCAAGCTTGTCCGACCCTCGACCCACAGGCCACAGGTAGCCCAGGAAGGCTTTGAATGTGGCTCAACACAAATTCGTAAACTTTCTTGAAACATTATGAAAATTATGCATGGGCTTTTCTTTTTTTAAGCTCACAAGGTATTGTTGGTCTTAGTGTATTTTTTGTGTGGCCCAAGACAATTCTTGTTTTAGTATGGCCCAGGGAAGCCAAAAGGTTGGACACCCCTGGGCCCCCTTTTAATGGGCTCACTTAGTTAGGTAAAGCTCTCCCAGGATAATCTCCTTCTCATCAATTCAAAGTCAACTGATTTTGGGACCTTAATTTCATGAGCAGAATTCCTTCATTTTTGCTATCTAACATGACTTAATCCTGGGAGTACTCAGTGGGAGGGGATTATACCAGGCATGTACACTAGGGGGCAGGAATCTTAGAAGCCATCTTAGAATTCTGCTTATAATAACTACTGAATCAGAGCCTGCATTTTTAACAAGACACCCAGCTAATTCATATACATATTAAATTTTGAAGCATTGTGTATATATCAGCTTCGGAGATATGAGAAAACCAAAGCAGCCACAAGTTAAGTAATTTATATTAATGTCATGGTTTGTTAGTAATAGAACCACTTAAACTCAAGTCATCAGTTATTGATGAATACAAAGTATGTTCTATATTGGGCAAACTCCAGATAATTAGATAAAAGAATAACATCTCCAAGGATCTGGAGTTTATAGGAAGACAATTATAAAAGAGAAGAAGCTAATATTTATTGAATATTACTATGTACAGTACACTATGCTTGACACTTCTACATATGTTGATATGTTTAATTCTCATGACAACTGTACTGTTATTATTTTACTGATGACCAAGGAGATGAATGTCATGCCTAGTAAATGGTCTTAGCATTCAAAGCAAGCATTCCTGTCCTTTCTACCACATCTTGCTGTGTCCAAAGTGGGAGAAAGAGGCTGTCCAAACAGAAGGCATATAGCAGAACCCAAAATATATCAGGGTTTTGAAGATACCTTTCTCCTGCTGTACCGTGAAGCAAACAGGGTACACCTGAGTTCCCTAGAGAATTCAAGAAACTAGTAAGCAGACATGTAACAAATAGAGAGGACAGCTCTATCTCAAAAGCCTCTGCTTCATTCACTGAGATTGACTGGAAGAAGACCATAGCCTGAGTATACTGTCAGTGTTCTGCAAAAGTAGACTTTAGGGGACCCTGCCTAATGATGAAGAGAGAAACTCTGTTTGGTGAGTGCATCTCAGTTCTTGAAAGCCAAAGTGAAAGTAGAGAGGTTGTCAGCTGAACAGGGATAGCCGACTTCACATTAGAAAATGGGGGGCTGCTGCTTTTCCTTTTCATTCTGTTCCTCACAGAAGTTGACTACTTCAGATACTCTTCAGATAGCTTTCCGGAGAGGACTGATCTATGCAAAACCAGAAAACATTTAAGATTTTATCGAGTAGATGGCTGCTTTGTAGAGCCGGAAAGTAGATTAGTGGTTGCTAAGGGGGCCTTTTTAGAGGAGTTACAGGGTGGTAGTGAGGGGTGTGAGGTTTGTTTCTTTGGGGGCCAATGTAAATGTTCTAAAATCAATGATGGATGCACACTCTGAATATACTAAAAGCTATTGAATTGGATACTTTAATTGAGTGAATTTGTTGGTATGTGAATTATATCTCGGTAAGCCTTTTTTAAAAATGTTACTTTGTATGAAGTTTTAGTGGCTAAGAAGCCAAACTGAGATCAAAGCACAGTATTCTAAATAATAACCAAATTTGCAGTCTGAATTTTAAATTAATGTTATAGCAGTGTGGTCAGGAACCTTATATGTAGAATTTCTTTTCACTTTCTTTCGTGAGAAAAAAAAAAAGAAATATCACTTTGACCCAATCCCAGAATGAGTGGAATGAATTACGTTTGGCAGAACTGAAAAAGCAACTGTCAAAGCGTGTCGTGTAAAATACTGTTGGATAGTCTCCTTACCCTCATGGGCCCTAAGACTCAGAGGAATTCTAGAGTAGAAGAGCAGGTTTTGATTTGATCCATAGAACCAGTTCGGCATCTATTAGGTCAAAAGGAATTGATAGATGAGAGGGGATTACTTGGCTCCTCCTCCCACACACTCATCATGATTCCCTCCTAATCTCCAATTTCTTCAGTGCCTCTGGACAGCAGGGCTCACTTCTCTAACCCCTCCCCACAGGTCTCGCCATTGTCACGAGGTAGCTAAGCAGAGTGGAAAGAGTACTGGCTTTGTTTCTCTCAGTTACTGTGGTACAGTGAGGAATTTTTTTTTTAATGTCTCTAAACTTTACTTGTTTCATTCCTAATCTGAGGACACAGTAGTCTTAGAATAGGCACGAGGTATACCTGCTGGTCAGTAATAAATGCTAGCTATTACTACATGAGTCACTCACTCAATATTAATTTGGAACCTTCAGAGTTTCATAGTTTTAGTTACAGACTTAAAGAGGTTACTTACAGCCTCCTATGTTACGCGTAAGTCAAGATGCTGCTGTCACCTCCTTGTAGCCTAATAAAACATCAATTAATTCATCTAATAGAATATCATCAAGTCTTTCCTAGAAATGCTCAATTTGTTAGGAAAGTATAATTACAAATGTAATTAACTGTGGTCTTATATCCTTTATCAGGGAAGGGAGGGAGTCCATGTTAATATAGTCAGAAATATAAGAAAATGTTTGGAATATTGAAAAATGCTTAATATCTCTTGAAAACCTTGGGTTTAAATGATAGGATGTCACAGACTCTTCAAGGTGGTGGAGATTTAGATACTGCTTTCTCTTTCCTTCCAACTTGTCCCCAGACCTCACAGAAGTGGTACCCTAATTTTAAAGTCGTAGGGTATGTTACACAGTCAGCACTTCAGTAATAACTGTTTCCTTCCATCCCTCATAGTTTCTTGGTCATTTAAAACCGAAGTCCTTCCCTTTATGTCTGGCCATGTGGTAGAAATTGTCAGTAAGTTTGTATGTTTTGTTCAGTTCAGCCAATAAATGGAGAGCTGCTGGGGGCTTTGGATCTTTGAAGGGGGAGTAAGAGACAAAAACGAGCCCCCGTTGAGGGCTGTGATTCAGGTGCGTTCTGGAATAAACAAAACTGGGCCTTCATACTGGGAAGAGTAGCACCTTCTTAGCATTGCCTCCTGTCCTTTATTATGTTTAAAGAACTGAATCTCCTTTTCCCATCCTCAAGTTATGTTACCGAAGTTGTCTTACATAGCCTTCGGCTTTCAAAATCTGCAAGAAAACAGTGGAGAGAGAATTCAACCTGCCGTGCAAAACCATAAAAAATAGGAAATTCAGGAGGTATGTTTCATATATACATGTACTTTTATTTCCTGCTTTTAAATGTAATGTTTTGAACATTTTCCCATGTAGATCTCATTTTTAATGTTTTCATAGCATTTTATGTACATATTATAATGGATGTACAGTAGAGGCTCCATTAACCGGAACTCAAAGAACTGGAACTCTCAAGCAACCGGTAAAAGACCCAGTGGCTTGAGAGTGCTGGTTCCTTAAGTTCCGGTTAACAGAGAGTGTACTCACATTTATCCGGAACCTACCAATCCCCATGGGTGCCAGTGAACTGAGAATCTACTGCATATAACTCTTCTGCAGTTGTTTGCTGTTCGGGCTTTGCACTTAATATATAGATATGGGCCCCTCTGCTAACTCCCTCTGCACAGATCCAATAAAATAAAGACAAGTGGAAAGAACTTGGTGTGGGACTCTCAGGGCCATTTTTTACCATCTAATACTCTAGTTTATTGTGATCCTCAGTGTGGCCATTTTGTTTTCATCACAATGCTTCTTGGATTTCTATTATGGGAGGATAAAATGGATATAAAGAAAAACTTGATTGCTGACAAAAGCAGAATCATTCCTTGCCCACTTTCATCATCCAACATGAAACTAAGTAACATGAAGCAAAATACATCGGGCAGTTTTTACTAGAAGTCAGCACATCTGTCAGGGCACAGCTAGCACTTTAAATGGATCTGTGTAGGGGGACTTACCAAAGCAGTTTATGCCTATATATTAGGTTGAAAGCCCAAATGAGAAGTCGTCACCTTTGTGATGTTTTGATGGGAATTTAATATAAAACACTATGATCAAAGATCATGGGGTGAAAGTACAGGAAAATTGTAGCATCATCAAATCTGTGATTCCTTATCTTAAAGTCGACATCTTGGCAAAATGGATTTGTTCTCTGGCTATCTTTATAAACTTGCAACAATTAATGTATCACTTTATCAAAATGAAAATAACAGCCGGCAAAGTTAAAAGAATCAGCTGGAACTTGCTTCTGAAAATTACCCCAAACATTCATTTTTTTGTAGTTGAAGTATATAAGAGAGTTAAGAAATGCGTCGGTCATCACACAAGTGCTCAGCACATCTGAGCCTCAACAATTGATCTGTTCCATCCAAATACATTCTGTGCATCATGTGTGATAAACTTGTACTTCTTATGATTAACCCACACCAAAGCTCTCATTTAGAGGCTTTTGTGGTCCAGGAAATGAGGATTTGATTTAAATTAACCCAGATATTTAGCCCCATTCCAAGACTCCTCTCAGAGGTGACACAGAGGAGATTGTGTCACTCAAGCATCTCGCTGTTACTCGAGCGTCTTCTAACCTACCTGGCAGTAGAATTGCTGGAAATGAAACTCTGGTGCCACAAATAAATACTCGGAGATTCAAATATCTGGGCAAGGCAGTCTTTACTCCTGCAGGAGGGCGCGTGGCTGCAGGCCCAGACGGAAGCTGCAAGCACCCCGAGTGGGGGTCACCCACCTTCTATCCCTAACACAAGCTTAATGACACCTGTGTCTCACCCTGTTGGCTAGGGCTTCAGCCCTCACACGCTTAGCCTGACCCGATTGGCTATTTTATATCTTTATGACATTGCCCGAGGGGGAAGGTGCCAGGGAGAGGAGACAAAGACATTCCAGGGCAGGCCACGTGACCGCTGTGTAAACAGGATGGGTCAGGGGAGAGGGTAGGGGCCTGCTCTGAGGTGGATTCCTGCGGCTGGTTTCTAAGGAGAGAGGTTATGCCCTTATTTGGAAGACAAGACTTGCATTCCCACAGTGTGGAAAGAAAGAAGTGGTGGGGGGAGCAGATGGAAGACAAGGGTGCAGTGAGGAAGGTTGTGATTTGTGCCGTAGAAAAATACATACAGTATTGTACAGAAAGAGGTTAGCACTCCCCCTGGCAGGAATGGAAGAGGCCCTTGGGCCTGACAACAGGCATGTGGTTAAGGCATTGACACCTACTTTGTGGCATCTAACCCTCATTTATGTCAACTGTAATTGAAAAATGAAAAGTATATGCGAACTGTGAATGTAATTTCAGAAAAGGAAAGAAGAAAGGGAGGAGTTTGGGACAGGAAGGGAAATGTAGCAAATAGTTCAATGCCAGCCAAGTTTGAGGCAAGGTAAAACGTTAATTCAGGCCATAGAACGTTGAGAGAAAACCCAGTCCTTGGTGGAAGGAGTCAATAATCGAATGGGAGAAATGGACTTGAGTGTGACATATGCAGGTGTGAAGGCACATAATGCGCATGGTTGAAGTCAGAGTACAGTAAACAGAAACTCCTATCTTTTCCAGTTCATCCTGTGGGCCAGGCACTGTCCGTGACACTTGACCTATTTTCAAACCAACCCGGAGGCTTAGTTATGATTATCTCTATTTTCTGTAGGAGGAAACTGAGTTTCAAGGAAATCAAGAATCTAATCTAGCTAAAGATTATTTAGTTAATAAGTTAGCATAGGGAGTAATTTAAATCCACGATCAACAAGTTTTATATAGTCATCATTTATGGAGTTCCTGCTACATGCTTAGTACTATTAGATACTTGATGTACATTATGTTTGTTTTATTACAATTCTGCAAGGTACGTATTATGGCCATCATTGTATAGATCAGGAAACTGAGTCTGAGAGAAGTTTAATAACTTTCTAAAATCTCAGCAGATACTGGAACAATTAGGATTCTCAAACCTGGGCCTGTCTGCTTCTAAGGCCTGTTTTTTACAATGGAACTGCTCACTGGAAGGAGAGAAGAGATTAATTATAAATTAATCTTGGCCCTGCTTTGGGACAGATTTTTCAAATGGCTACAGCCTCAACAGATAGAGGATATTTAAGGTGGGAGGACAAACATAGAGACATAACAATGTAATGCAAGGCATGTGTTGAAGAAAGGGTTGAAGTGGTTTGGCGTGGCTAGATTGTAGGGAATCGCAGACAGAAAGAATGTAGGAAAAATAGCTAGACACTGAAGTAAGTACAGCATCATAAAAAGGAGTTGGCTTCCCCCCTGTTTTTAATAAGGAAACATTAAAGGTTTTAGATCTGATAATTAACATGATTAGATCTGTGCTTTTTCTTATTGATTGTCTTTCCCACCACTACACTGAGAATGCCAAGACAGCAAGGAATTTTCTGTTCGGTTCGCTACGGTGCCTCTAGTGACTAAAATAGTTCCTAGAGCATAGTTAGGGCTGTTGCCTCTAGCCTGGAGGTTTATGACCTGCATTGTTTCAGTGGGCAGCATTCACATATACTACAATACAAAAATGTACCCCTTGGAGTTCCCTGGTGGTGCAGTGGCTAAGGCTTCGGCATTGTCAATGCTCTGGACTGGGTTCGATTCCCAGCCAGGGAACTACCCACATAAAAAAATGTACCCTAATGTTGTGCAGTTTTATAAACATGGGACATAATAGACACTCAAATATAGTAAATGAGTGATTAATTTGCTTAGGACAGTGAGTCTGGATGGGGGTTTTATAGAATGTACGGATTCAAAGGAGGGAGAGAATTGGAGAACAGGGAATGTTAGGACAACCTTAAAGTAGTCTGAGCAAGAGCTGATCTATCTATCTGGAACTAGAAAGGACAGAGTAGGAAGAAGCAAGACATGCTTCCACTGTAGAATTCATATGCTTTTTTACAGATTGGATATAGAAGGGGAAGTGTTACAGGTGGGGGAAAGTTGAAGGAAACTCAAGGATTTATAGCCTGAGTGCCTGGGACAATGATAATGACACTAACTTAGAAAAGGAAAATAAGGAAGAGAAGCAATTTTGGTGGATGGGGTATATGAATAGATGATTAATTCAGAGGTGTGCATGTTGAGTTTGAGGAGCCTGTGAGATGCATATGTAGGCCTGTCTATTTGTTGGCATTTGAGTAAACTGGTCTGAGACTCAGCACAGAGATAAGGGATAAGAAAGTACATTATGGAGACTTTGAAGCTGTGGGAGGAGCAAAAATGTGGAATGAGAAGACAAGGCAGCCAAAGGCAGCACCTTAACAAATGCCTATAATAGAATAAAGAGTAAATATGAAAATACAAGGACACTAAGAAGATGTGGTCCAGATGCACAAGAACAGGAGCATTAAGTGTCTCAGAAGGAGGAGAGATGGAGGGAGGCATCTATGCTGACAGTTGTCAAGAAGTCAAGCAATAGGAGGACTGAAAAGAGGTTACTGGATTTATTAATTAGAAGGCCATTTCTACAGAAAATAAATCCAATAAGATCGTGAGGTTCGAAACTAGATTGTAAATTATTAAAGAGTGACTATTAGGTAAGCAAATGGAGACAGCAAATGCATATTACAGATACAGAGTTGAGGGAGTACGGAAGGTGGGCCTGTAACTTGAAGGAGCAGAGATAAGGAACAAATTTACAGGACAGAGGGGGATTTGCCTATGTCTGCTGATTAAGGAGAAGGAGTCAATGAGATACTGACAAGGAGATGAATGATGAGATAAAAGACAGGAAGTGATGGGAATGGGAGTACAGCACAAAGGTTAATCTTGGACTGTAGAAAGGATACCTTTTTCAAGATAGGAGGGGAGAGGAAAGAATAGAAAGATAGAAAATATAAAATGGAGGCAAGGCAATTTTCAGGAGTTCATGGTGGATGGCCTCAATCTTTTCTATAAAGTAGGGGACAACTTAATCTGCTCAGCTATTGGACTCCTGCTTAGAATAAAATGCTTAAGGTACGCATTAACCCTTTCAGCCCTGAAAGAAATTTTTCCTCTCGTCCCTGTGCTGAATATCTTGTGCAGAATTTGGGCCAGCCTACGAATTTCACAAGGGATCAATTATGGTTGCAGTTTATGTTAGTTTCTTCCTAACTACTCTATATAAATGAACCTAAAACAACTAAATAACAACTAAAACTTGCAGAAAACATGGTGGGGCACTCAGCCCCTACAGTCGACTTCAGTCAACAGCTGCACCAAAAGGGTTAAACTATTAATACAAACGCCCTTAGGGTTATTTGCATTTTCACAGTGTTTGGTGACTTTATTTTATAACTTTACTAATTTCTGCTTAAATGTGTTTTTAAAAGTTTTGTTTTAGAAAGCTTACTTTGGCAACTGTAAGCTTTTTATCAGAAAGCAGTTTTATATTAAATCCTGTGTGATGGTTGCTATGGAAATAATCGAATGCAAACTTTATATTAAACACCCTGCTAAGCTATTGATCAAGTGGGAGGGAGAGAGCATCAAACCATTTCACTTAAGGAGAAGAAAAAAACGTTAGAGAGGTTGTTTGTTGAAGAGAATCCTTTGGCTGGGAAGAACACAATTATGGTTTTCACATACACAGATGTTAGGCCTAGATGGTTGGGGCTTTGTGTTTTTGCTTTAAACAAGTAGATGTGTTGGAACCATGAGAGCTCAGAGTCAAGCAGGGAGATGACATGAGGCCTTAGCAGATAGAGAGCAGGAATAGATGAAAATTACGTTCCTAGAAGTGAAGGAAAGGACTATGACTGGGTCACGAACCCATTTCTCATTTGCCCCGAGAATACTTGCAGATTACGGTCCTAACCTTACCCCGAAGTTTGCCATGCACTATCTTGCTTTTATATATAACAAAATACAGTTATTCTCAATCACTGGCAATGTCCAATCCTAGAAAAACGGAGCATTCCTACCTATGAAAGTATTATTACTGATCATCATATACATTTCTGTTATGTTAGGATTGGAGACAAGTTCAGTTTAGAAAGAACAGAACAGTTTTTATATTTCATTTTCACATGCAAAACAAGTCAGATTTGCTTCAGCCTCAAAGAGCGTGTTTATGTAAAATGAAATGAATGCGGTAGCGAACTGTACTTTGTTTTCCCCCTAAACAGGAAATGGGTTAAGGCCAAGTGAAATTAGAGCAGAACCAATTGTGGGCTTCAAAATCAAATAGAGCAATTGCGTAGGAAACGAGGAGAGAAAGTGGCAAAGCTAGAAAAAAAATCTTATTTCACTGGAACGGTTAATGTAAATCTCACATATCCTTGAGCTTTTTTATACTCTCATGTTATCAAAGGATACCAAGTAAAAGTGAGGTTCTAAGTATTGGATTTTATACCAGCCTGCAGTTAGGGTCTACACAGGGGCAGCCAAACCTCATATACTCCTCTACCTCTAGGTCCAGATGATGCTACGTAGGCTGTTTGCGGGACAGGTTGGCTGTCGTGAGAGACTGGCACTTGCATCTTTCCATGTTCTTGAAATAGAATTTCCCCAAGACTGGAAATAAATGAACATAAACTCGGTGCATTAATACAGACCAAGTAGGAAAAACGTCGGTGGGAAAAGGGAGCGATCAGTTTTATCAGCGTAGCAGCACACGTCACAGAGGCAAATGTCCAAGGAAGTTACGGGAATTGATCCCCATACGTAACTCACCTTGTATTAAATTCGTGCTCACCATGCAAGCTTGCTTCGTTGATAGCTTATATCATTCAGTTATTTGCACATTATATAAGTTGTATACAAAAAGTATAAAGAATAAAGTAAAAATTGACTGCTACCTAGAAATGAATACTGCTAATAATTTGCTATATTCCCTTCTAATTTTACGCTTTTAGAGTTATATAACTTTAAAAGGAGATATATTTGCCCAAGTATACAAAAATAATATGTTTACTATATTATGAAATTAGAACAATACTACATAAATCTGTATTGTGGTATTTTACACAATATAAACAACATTGCCTCCAAATCCTTAAATCTCTTTGGAGAACGTGATTTTGAAAGGTTCCTTAGGAACGCATAGTATAGAAACATAATTTATTTAATCAGTTCCTTATCGTCGGAAAACCGGCTAACTTCCAGTTTTTTACATTTAGAAATATTTGATTACCATCTTTACCCATAAATCTTTGTGTATATTTATAGAAACAAAATTCTTAGATTAATATTTATGTACATTGTAAGGCTTTTGATAGATATCACCAGAATACCTTAAAGGACAAATTTTCTAAAGTACAGGTTTTAGATTAGACTTCAGAGGTGTCCAAGCTTTAGGCTTCCCTGGGCCATCTTGGAAGAAGAATTGTCTTGGGCCACACATAAAACACATTAACACTAATGATAGCGGATGAGTTAAAAGAAAAAAAGGGTCACAAAAAAAATCACATGATGTTTTAAGAATTTGTGTTGGGCCACATTCAAAGCCATCCTGGGCCACACGCAGCCTGTCCGCTGCAGGTTGGACAAGCTGGCTTTAGAGTGTTTCTGATAAATTCTCAATTACACACATTCATTGCTTTGAAGTTGAAACTTTAATTTTGATGTAAACTTCACACAAGTTGAATTAGCACATTATTTTTCTCCCTATCAAGTTTTGCCCTTCATTTGTTCACCCTGCGCAGACAAGCAGAAAAGACTCACTATTTACAAAAGCTATTAAAATAACCTGGCAGGGCCAACTCACTGGCTCTCCTGGGTCCCTGAGGTGTCAGTGATACATTGTGCTAATCTCCTCAGGGTTCATTGCCCTTTATTACATGAGGCACTTGGAGAGGCATTGCTTATCCCACTGGAATATATCTCCAAAGCACTCTTGCAGGGTGGATAAGAACATAGAACTTGGTATCATAGAGATGTCTTCTAATCTCTGCTATGTCACAAGTGTGTACTTTGCATAAGTTCTTAATCTTTTAAATCCTCAGTTTCCTTATCTGTCAAATAGGAGGAATGATAAATTCCATCGCATATGATAGTAAATGATGATCATAGAGCTTGGCAAACTGTGAGTAGTCAAAAATTGGTACATATTAGAGCTGCAAATTTTTTCCCCTCCAGCACAACTGAGGATACAGCACACACTCATAAGTAACAGTGGCTCAATTAGTGTCAGTGATCTTCAATAAAGGGGAATGAGACCAAGAGAGAGGCAATTTGAAAAGGCCCCTAGGAAATTCTCAAAAGTTCCCCAAAGCACATATTCTGCCACAGAGGAAAAAATCACTGCTCCAATGGTAAAATTTCAGACACGGTGGCACTGAGATTGTTTAAACATTTGGGGACAGCTAGGGAATTGCAAGGCACCCCAGAGATCACGGATATGTCATTGTTTCTCAAAATGAGCTCTATGGATCACTTTCATCAGACTTGCCTAGGGAACTGGTTAAAAATGGAAGTCCCTAAGATGCTTGTCACTCTAAATCTACTGCTCTAACAGAATTTCTGCAGAGTAGAAACCAAGGTTATAGTGTATGTTCTCAAAAAGGGTTGCAGATAGATTCTGCTGCACTAAGGTCTGAGGACTATGGAATAGTTCAGCTGTATACGCTGCCTACAGGAAAGGCCTGTCTA
Organism: Lyroderma lyra; assembly: GCA_004026885.1. Taxonomy (NCBI): domain Eukaryota; kingdom Metazoa; phylum Chordata; class Mammalia; order Chiroptera; family Megadermatidae; genus Lyroderma; species Lyroderma lyra. Next base: position 558,826 of record PVJL010000099.1, on the reverse strand, counting down.
GAACCTTGGTGGGAAAGTAGGGGAGGGGAGAAGGGGTAAGTGATTGATTGTCTCCAATTCTAAACAGTCTAACAATGATAGTGACATACTTTGCAGAGCTCTTTACTGTAATATAGATTGGAGGATGAGCCCAAGGGAAATCACAATAGCATATTCTGTTCACTTGTATTTGGCAAGTCCCAACATCAAGGGAATAATTCCTTCTCAGTTTCAAGATCAATCTGATCCTTCATTCCAGTGAAGACCGCGCCTGGCTTGTGTTTCTCCAAAAATCCTCAGCGAAAATTCAGTCAGCTCTACCCTCTGCCTACCATCTCTCCTGCTGTTTGCTTTATTAAGCTACTCAGTGCGTCCTCATGAAAGTACAGGGTCCAGCAGAAGTAATGCCGGACCCTGTACGTGAATGTCTCGCACAAGATGGGCAGGAGTTTGAACATTTCACCTAAAATGTCTAAAATGTCATATAGTGTGCTTGAGTGTGTTATTGTCATATTACAGAATTACACGCTTATGATTTTGTAATAAAACATTTGGTATAGATGAGCAGCTCATAAAAAAGTGGTGTTATTTGTGCCGGGCCCTGTATTTTGAATTTCCCTTTTTGAGCCAAAGCTTAGGCCAAATACAGACCCACAATTAACTGTAGGATCCCCTGAAACTTTCTTTTTCTTCCCTTTTTCATCACCACCACCATAGACAACATTCCTGTCTGCTGCTCTCTCTGTGGGAGTTGAAATTTTATTTTTCTACATAAAAGCAACCACAAGAACAGTAAACAACCATAAAACAATCGAGTAGGATCCTAAAAGATTCTCTGATGGTGTGCACCTGGTTTCTCATAAGTCTTTCCTGTTTATTTAAGAGAAAGTTCGAAATAACCCCGGGAGTTAACTGCTTTCAAGCCTTCGCCATGCATTTTGAAGATTGTCTTCTTAGGAAGGAGGTCTCTGGGTTAAGAACATTATCCTAGTCATTGACATAGCACTACTAAGATAGTACCAGTTACTGTTTTAAATTCATGTTTGTAGCCAACTTAGGTTAATAAGTCATACCTTGGTACTCGACACGTTTTGACGTGAAAATTGTATCCTGGTACTCTTGGTGCCTCCTGGAACCAATGAATGACCAGTACCAAGGTACCACTGTAATTCAAAGGTAGTCACTTACCACTACCCATGATTGCTACTAATACAGCTACTTCCATTCCTAATACCATCACCAATATGATGACTGGTTCACATTTATTGAGTGTTACATTGTGCCAGGTGCTGGTCCAAACAACAGTGTGAGTTAGGTTTTATCGTTATGACCAGTTCTTAAATGAGGAGACTGAAATATAGAGGAATTAAATTACTTGTTGAAATTCACACAGCCAGTAAACAATTAAGCTGGGGTTAGAATCCAAGCAGTGCACCTGGATTTCTAATCTAATGTAGCCTTCCAGCAAGGAGGAAATCCCTTTTCACCTCTAAGTAAGTAGTCCTGGCCTGTGTATATAGCCTTTCAGAACACACTTATTGTGCCTGATGACTTTTGTCCGTAGACTTCTCTCAAGTGGTGAGCAGTTTTATATCACTGATTTCATTGTTAGTCCATGAAATACTTGGCTATGTTTTTCCTTGGTAAGGAAAACAGCGCAGGTTGTTTTTTGTTTTGTTTTTTATTTTGCTAACATTTCTATAGGTGAAAACAGAGGCTTGGAGAGCAAAGACCAAAGCAGTACTGTAAACCCAGCCTTCAGTATTCTGTCAGACTAGAGATTATCAAAGAAGGGGTGCGGCCTCACATTCTTACTTGCAGGAACAATAAGTCCCCAGTCATGGGAATTTTTTCTATCTAGTAATTCAGCAGACACAAATACATCACGATACAAATTTATGTTGCAATAGCAATTAACTTCCTGTCATCTTTCTTGAACTATTATTGCTATTTATCATGTCAAGGTAGTTATTCAATATTTGAAGATGCAATTTATAAGACATTGGTCTGTGCCTGAACAACCCAAACCCATCACTTTGTGTTGGGCATTGTTTTGTGTAGCCATATTTTGACTTACGTTGTATCCATATCAACTGATCCGAATAAAATTTATTGAAAACAAACAAAAAAGGTTAGCACCTCAGCTGAAAATTGAAATCCATGTATATGTTGAAAATAAAATGAAAATGATAGAAGCAGCCAGGTTTGGGAACCTTGAAATGTTTTATTGAAAACTATGTTGTAGGAGAGAAAATTGAATTTAACCAGTTGAAGTAACTTCTTGATATGAAGATGCATGCTTCATGTCAATATGATTTACCTTGGAGTATTATTTGATTGAGTGGTACTGGAGGAAAGACACGTAAAAATACGTGAATTGAAAAGTCAGAAAAATCACAGGTATCTTATATACTCAATATGAGAACATGACTAGGGGGACCATAGAAACATTCGTTGACTTTGGCCTTAGGAAAGAAAGCAATCTAAAGTTTTCACTACCCTGTGATGCATATAGAAATAGGATGGTAATTTGAAAGTGAATTGGCAGAGGGTAGAGCTGAAGAACTATGAAGTTTTTTTTAAAAAAATTTCATTTCTGGTATGTATGATTGAAGATGTTTATACTTCAGAGTTCAGTGGAATTGGTCAAAAGCTTATGCATCCAACTAACTAAAGAAGAATACCAGGTATTAAAGTACAGTAATTGATTTTATATAAAATTTTTAGAAACACTTAATTGGTAAATAGAATGCACTGCTTGACTAATAATCACAGAACTTAAATAGAATTTCTAGAAAACAAAGGCTGGATCTGCCTTGATGAAGTGGAAAATTATGGACAAAGCTGTTTCTGTAAGCCTTTTTAATGTAAATTTTGTAGACTGTTTAATGTAAATTCTGTGAACTCCCACTCCTGCATTCCTTCCCCCAGGTGCCTAATGTATGCATTTAGCTTCTGTAACCCTGCTTGCTTATCACAGGAGCTAGCCCCCACCCCAACCCTATAAGAATCCAAAAAGCCTGTTAGTGGGGGCTCAGACTTTGGAGTCTGTAACTCCTCTGAGCCTGCCGGCATTATAAAACTAGTTCTGGACCCTCCTAGTGCCCTTTGACTTCCTGCCACAACAATGATAATGGAGAGACAACTGAGAAATGTAATCATGACTATGATTAAGTAGTATAATTAAGAAGAAATACAGAACTATTGAATGGAAGGCATGGAGAAAGGATTTGACATCCTATTGATAATATTAGTTATTACATGAATTACTGTAAGTTACTATATTTGGTTGCATATTGTCCTTTCCAATATTCGTGTCCACTTTGAACCTGTGAATGTGATCTTATGTGGATATAGGGTCTTTGCAGATATAATTAAGTTAAAAATAAGGTCATACTGGAGTATGATAGCCCCAAGCTTATCCAACCTGCAGCCCTCAGGTTGCATGTGGCCCAGGAAGGCTTTGAATGCAGGCCAACACAAATTTGTAAACTTTCTTAAAACACTTCGAAAATTATGCACAGACAATTTTTTAGCTCATCAGCTATCGTTAGTGTGAGTGTATTTTATTTGTGGCCCAAGACAAGTCTTATCCTTCCAACGTGGCCCAGGGAAGCCAAAAGGTGGGATACCCCTGCTAATCCAATGAATGGTGCCTTCCTAAGAAGGGGGAAAATTGGACACAGACACACCAGAGGGGCGAGATGGCCTGTGGTGATGGAGGCAGAGATTTGAACTCTGCTGTGCATGAGCCTAGGAATGCCAAGGATTGTCAGCAAACACTAAAAGAGGCAAGATGGTATTTATCCATAGAGATTTCAGAGGGAGTATGGCCTTCTGTTGACACCTTCATTTCATACTTTGAGCCTCCATAATTGAGTGAATAGATATCTGTTCTTTTATGCCAACCGATTTATGGTACTTTGTTATGGCAGCCCTGAGGGAACTAATATAGTTATCTTCCTTGAATTCTAAATATAATGTGATGATTATATATAATAAAGTGCCAGAAGATTAATTTAGCTTTGTAAAATTATATTGCCGCAAAAAATTTTTTCTGTAAAAATTTGCTCCCAATGATGACGAATGGAGTACATAAAGAAAGAAATGCGTATAATCCTGGGATGCCACATTAAAGAGGTAACATGACCATATAGGGGTGAAAAGCACAGATCAGTAAAGAGATTCTTGGAGGCTAATGTCTCAACTCGTCAGATCCCTTAAGCAAATGCTAGGAACATAAATAAGGATTTTCAAGCTAGGGTTTCCAACCATCCATCCCAGTTTTTCCAGGACTAAGGATCTTCCCAGGAAATGAGATGTTCAGTGCTAAAACTGGTTCAGTCCCAAGCAAACCAGGATTGTTTTAAATTCTCCTGCTTAAGGTATATGAGGTGTAATAAAAAAGTAATGGTGAATGTTTAAATTAAAAAAATTTATTACAGGAAAAGACACATTGCCACTAATCCCCTTCAAAATATTCCCTCTTGCTTTCAACACATGTATCTCACCATTCTTGCCACTTTCTGAAGCAGTTCTAGGATTCCTTTTCCTGAGTGTCTTTAGTTGCACCATTGTGGCTGCCTTGATGTCCTGAATTGCTTTAAAATGTATACCTTTCATGCTAAACATTTATAGTTTAAATAAGTGTATATCCAACAGCTTAAGTTAGTAATAAAAGCCTTGAAGAAAGAAGTGGATAGTCCAGTGCACGCAAGATGCCATGAGAAAACTTATACACAAAGGGTTAATCACTCCACTATATAAAGAGCATCATCAAATGAATAAGAAAAAGTAAGCTAATAAAAAAGTAGATAAAAATAGGAACAGATAGTTTGCAGAAAAATAAGTACATATGACCTTTTCATTTAATTTTACCTTATTCTGTCCTAATAAGGTATATGCTAATTAAAGTTAAACTGAAATGCCATTTATAATTTTTCAGATTGAAATAAATCCAAAGGCTAGTGAGGCTGTGGCATAAGGTGCTCTCATCTATTGGTGATAGGGATGCAATCTGTATGGAGTTCATCTGGTGAGATCTGTCAGTATTTAAATACATTCACTTTTATGACATTAATCTACAAATACACTCTCAGTATGCAAAGTGAAATATGTATCAATAGATGTGCAGCATTGTGTGTAATACCAAAAGCAATGCAAATGTTTGCCATTAGGGGGCTGATTCAATAAATAATATTATATCTACAATATGGACTATTATGTAGCTATAAAAAATGAATGTGAAATCTCTGGATTTACTGATGAAGATTTGGAAGCTATATAGTTAAATGAAGAAAAATGCAGAAAATTGTGTTTCTATGGTGCCATTTTTATAAAAAGGGGATAGAAATAATTCTTTATAATTGTGTGTTCCTAAGAAACCACCAGATAGTTATTTAGGAACTTAAAAAGAGTATTTACCTGTGTAGAAATGGGGTTGGAAATTGGGCAAAGACAAAAAAAAGGATATGAGAGGGGGGCTTTTCTCTGGCATACAATTTTTTACTTTATTTTTGCCTCATGTGAGTGATTATTTTCAAAAATGTTACAAAAAGAATTTTATGATAATTATCTTGAGTTGAGTAAATACATTTTTTGAGAGGTGAAACCAAGAGGCAGTTTACTAAAAGGCAAATAAGGTGAAACAAAGAGATGGTTTATTAAAAGGGAAAAAAATACACTGCAAAGAGGTAGGAGGCTGGTCCTAGCAGGAGTGGCTCAAGATCTGAGTCAATACATTTGTAATAAGAAACTTTTCTTACAACTACCTCATGGACCTACCCATCTAAAAATGGGGATCGTATTTTGGGGTAGACTGTTGCAGTGCCAGAGGTATTAGTCAACATTGAGAAGAATGCACCTTTTACCTTTATATGTCTTAATACCCAACACATGCATGTTCTCTATGGACATATTTGATTTGTGTAAAATTGTGGACTTGTTCTAATTCCTTTGTTCTGTGACATTATCATTTCCCCTCACGTGGGTCCCTGTTCACCTGATTGCCTTCATTTTTCAGTAAGCATCATTTAAAAATTTCACGTTAGTTCTACTTCACCCAACATCCTCCTGCTCCATCTCCCTGTCCTTTTCTTTGTAATTGCCATCTCTATTAATATATCACATTTAGTATAAGTGTGTGCATACACTTGCAAACATGCACACATGCATGGACTTATGCATCCGTATCTCCTGGTTCTTTTGTGACTCATTCTTGGAGGCATCAGCCTGCTAAACTGTCATTATCTCTTGTTTTATTTTCCCAAATCCCTTCCAGTGAATAAATGCCTATATACTTACATTACTTTTAGAAATTCCTACTTATATAAAATGATAGTCTCTTGGCTTGGATTAAGAGTACGTGTTGTTGAAAAACGCACCATTTTGTCTTTCTTATGCTCTGTGGGATCAGGATGGAGCCCAGTAAGTGTTGATAATAAGAATCTTTGTTGCAATTGGTGCAGGATGTAGGGCAAACCTGAGTTTAGAGGTTGGCCTAACAGAGAGAGAAAGGGAATATTGGCAGTGACCAAACAGGGGCTGTGACAATATTTGATGGATGGTAGATTGATATTAGTTCTTCAATAGGCTTTTGCCTGAGCCAAAGTTTGTGTTTTTAAATTATTGACAGTTTTAGCTGTGGAATTTCTGGCATCAACTTATAGGTAGGTACCCTATTTTTTGAGGGTAAGGTTAGAGCACAGGGTCTTTTAAAAAAAATGCCTCTGACATTTATCTAGGTTGGTGCTTCTGTGAAAGCTCAGCCTTAGTGACCTCACCTTTTTTTCCTCTTTGATTGAAAACAAAAAGCAAACCCACAATGGGCCTATTGGGCTATCAGTTTTTGGCAAGACTCAGAATAACTGGAGGGAGTATTAAATGAGTAGTGAGACGAAGAGGTCGGAATATTGTTACAGGGCACCTCTGAGTATCCAATCAGTGTTGATGGAGCTGAGGGGATAGATAATGGGTAAAGGCATGACATAGGATGTCACAGTGCAGGCTGAAGATGGTGTCAGTGTTTCTATCAGGTGGCGAGGATTCGGTTGATGAAAAACTGAGTGAGATGTATATAATATAGGAAGGTGGCTGGTATCCATCATCTAGACAGTATCTGCATGCAGGAAGAGTGTAGCTGAGAAGGGAAAGGCAGAGCATTATTTTCCTTCTTCCTAAGCTGACCAGATACACCATTTAAAATGGGACAGAAGGGAATGGTACTGTCCCATTTCAAATGGTACATACTCACATGGTCAGATTAGTTTCACTGGGCTAAATTCAAGGTGTCAGTAGGCTGACCATACCATTTGAAACAGGACACGACCGTTGTTTTCTGTCCTGTTTCAAATGGTACCTCTGGTTACGTTACTTCTTCTTCACAACTCCCTGTGCAGCCACTGTGCTGGGTGTGCAGCTATGGGAAAGCTCCTGACCTATGAGGACATCAGGGACCCAAGCAGGTTAGTTGAGTGATTAAGGATAATAATAACAATAGGTGACATTTAGCATGTACTTGTTAAGATACTCTGTTAAGTGCATTAAATGTATCATCTTCATCCTCCTAGTGATCCTATGAGGCATATATATTATTCTAATTTTATAATTTTGAAAAATAAAGTTCAAAGAAACTGAGTTATGTTTAGAAACTCTCATATTATAGCAAGTCAGTGATTGTGTTAGGATACGAGCCATGAAATATTCTAGACTTTAAGCTCTTGAACTTTAAGGAACAAAGCAAAAACTATGGACTCCATATTGGATGGCAGTGCTAAGGGGAAGCTGCAATCTAAGGGCAAGCCAGGTACCTAGGTATCTTTAGGCACAAAATCATGGGCACATCTGACAGCCATGTTGAACTGGAAAATAATTTAGGGATCCCTAACGTATGACTGGAATTTAGCCTGAAGTTGGTGGCTTACTTCTAAGCCCCATTGACTATTATGGTTGAGGTTATGGATGCACTTTCTTGGTCAGGAGCCAGGACATACCTGGGCCCATTGGAAGCACCCAGAGAACTCAGCATGTGCAACTTTGTGGGGTAAAAATCTCTGTATTCTCAGTCTAGTGTGAGTCCTTTTCACATAAGAAGGAGGCCAGAGTTAAGTGTCAAGCATGCGGTAAATAGAGGGGTTTGATAAAATTTTCTTTTGCCTGGAAGTCCTGTTCTTTTGTCTTTGTCATTGAGATTACACAATCTTCCTTTGGATTTAAACTTCCCTGCTTGAGAATGAGTAGATCTCCCACGTCATCATGGCACCCTTCAACAAACAACTCAGAATTTGTTTAGTTGGACCCTTTATGACATGAAAGGCTACACGTTCATTCTGAAAGACCACTGAGAAGCGACCAGGGGGAAGCACAAACCCTTTTATCTCAGAGAAAGCACTCTTGCCCAGCAGATCTGTGGCCATCTAGCTTCTACCAAACAGAAATACCTGCTTAAAGGGGACTGAAACTTTCTCTTTTTTGAATCAGACACTATAAGAAGGGATTTTTAAATTATGTATTAGAATGTTGATTGGCATCAATCTACCTTTGAACCCTCTGTGCCTCCTCCTTAAGCATTAGCACGTCCTGGTAGATTGGACTTTCCAACAGTGGTAAACAAGCAGGAGGCACAGATGTACACATATGCTTTCTTATATGTTTTGATAAGTAATGACTACAAAAATATATGACCTGAGTCATCATGTGCCTTTTGTTCAGGTTGAGGCAGGCTGAAATCAGCAGTTTCAAAACCCACAAGAGTTCCGTGTTGTTGCATGCTCTGCAATCAGTTAATGGGCGGACCTTGCACAATAACTTGCTCACTAAGGATATTTGCACTTCTCACGGGACATCAGGTCCTGCAAGATGAGAGAAAAAAATCACTTCCAGACAATCGCTGTAGCTAGGGAGTTCAGGTATCTTCCTTAGGAACTTTTTGACATTCTCATAGTTGGCCTTATTTGATAGTTGCCTTGAGAGGTGACACTATTGATGGGTGATTTGGTCAGTTATCAAGGAAGAAACTTAGCCATCTCACTTTTCTTTGTAGAGCTCTCTTGATAGATACAGAAATCATGTGCATTGTGGAGGTTATCAGTCAACTGGATGTTCTAAGGGGACAGGAAATAAGAAGTCACATTGATGGATGAATCAAGAAAGTCTTCCTCAGAGGTCACTCACTGCCTATGAGCAGCCAAGAAAAACTATTGCATACAAATGATCTAAAATCTCTGCAGAGAAATCTGAAAGACCTTGTCACTTGTTTTGCAAAACAAAACAAAAGTATTAAAACATAAAAGGTACAGATGAAGGTCCTCCTGAAATAGACTAGTCCTTAAAGATGAATCCCTGATCAGATCTCAATGCCCACCTCCCAGCAAATTGTCTCATTCTCTTTTTAAAAGTATTTTTAAAATCTCCTTTACGCTTTATGTTATTTTTAAATATATAGGGCCATATTTTGTGTAAGGGTTGCTATTTCCTGCTTCAGTCTGTTAGTAATATTACTTATAATTTTGTATCTTTTTGTCTTTTTTGTTTCAGGTAAAAAAAACCCCTTCAACATTTTTTAAAATGCAGGCCTTGCGGTGGAAAATTCCTTCAGGTTCTGTATATCTAGAAAAGTATTCCTCCTTCCTATCTAAAGGATATAGCTTTGCTTGATATATTATTCTTGTCTGGTAATTTCTCTCTTTCGGGAGTTTGAATATTTGATTCCACTCCCTCCTGGCTTGTAGAGTTTCTGCTGAATAATCTGATCATAATGCAATGGTATTATCTTTGTAGATTACCGTCTTCTTTTCCCTTGGTGCCTGGAGAAGTCTTTCGTTTATTGATGTTTGACAGCTTTAATAAAGCATGCCTTGGGGAAGGCCTGCTAAGATACAGGTAATTAGTTCTGTTTGCTTCTTGGATTCGAAGATCCAGTTCTTTCTGTAGGTTTGAGAAGCTCTTGTCAACTATTTGTTTGAGTACTCTCTGTGCCCTGCTCCCTCTCTTCTTTTTCTGGTATATCCATTATTCCTATGTGGCTCTGTCTGATGGAATCAGATAGTTCTTGTAGAGTTCTGTCATTTCTGTTAACTCTCAAGCCTCTCTTTTCTACCATCTACGTCATTTCCAGATTTCTTTCTTTGATGTCACTGATTCTTTTCCTTTATCTGGTCAGCTCTATTTTCTAAGCTCGCTGTTTCATTCTTCATTTCTTTCATTGAGTTCCTCATAGCCAGAATTTCTATGCGGTTCTTTTTTAAAAATTTCATTCTGTTTGGTGAAGTATTTATTTTGTTCATTGATTTTTATTTCAGTTTATTTTCAGAACTGCAATCTTGAATTCTCTGTCATATAAGTCACACATTTTTATGTCCTTAAGTTTATTTTCTGGAGATTTTTTCATTTCCTTTCTAAGCTGCTTTGGTTCCTTGGTTATTACTACTCTTTGTATGACTTTTTCTTTTAAAACGTGGGACTATATTGTTTGTATAGTTGAAAATATTAAACAATGAGTTATTAAAATATAATTCATAATAATTAATGAATTATTTCTCTTTCTGGTCATCTATGGGAATGACTTCTAGAGCGGGTTAATAAGAAGAGGGCTTTCTTTTGTTTTCCAGTAGGTGACCCTAGATAATTTTATTTTATTTTCTCTTGTCCTGTTCTGACTTCTTGTGGTGGTCGATTTCCTGGGGAGGTGGGCTTCTCCTCTGTGATCAGGTTGCCTTGGTCTCAGGATACTGCCTCCATGGGAGGACATGGTGGACAATGGAGTTCCGAGCACATGAAATCCCAGTGCTGACTCTGCTGCTAGATGCAGAGCTGTGCACCTCAGCAGCCCTGGGTACCCCCGTTGGCATCAGCCATGAAAGGTGAAAGCAAGGTGAGCTGGGTGAGGTGGCTGGTATGTTTGTGGCTTTGTTCTCCTTTAAGTAATGGTGTCTGCCAGGCTACAGCTGCTTCTCCCCTATATCTCGTCCCTTGTTGCTGGAGTTAGTGTACTGTGCATCTGCCACTCAGGAACTGTCTCTCCAGTTCTCAGGGTTGTAGATATTCTGCTCTTTATTCCAACATGATTAAAAGAGTGTTTGTGATAAATTAATCTGATGACGGTGTTCAGGATAGATCAAAGGGGGTGGAAGTTATCTAGTCTCCTCCAAAGCAGAGAGGTGGTTGAAAATTACAGCATCTTGGAGCTTGTCTCTAAGGAGTATAGAGCAATGGTTGCTACTTGGGACCACATGTATAGGTAATCGTAGTATATATATTAAGGGTGGAGGGTGTTCTTTGAAATAGGCCATTTGAATCACAACTCTTCCTAGAACATCTCTTCTAAGCTGTGTGTTCAAAACCAGAAAACACTATATTTGACAATATATATTCAAATTGAAAGTGCATATACATTTGACCCAACAATTACACTCCTATGAATTTATCTTAAAGATACTAAATAATTGTCCCAAATTTCTTGTACTAGATGTTCATTGAACATCTGTTTAGTAGCAGGAAAACTGGACGCATTGTTAATAGCCATCCACAACGAAGTTATTAAATACAATGGGATAATATAAAACTTTAAAAAAGAAACATTTGTGTACCGATATGGGAGGGTGCATACAGCAGTATGATGCATTCCTTCAGTGAACACTTACTGCGCCTGGCCTTGTGCTAGGCACTGAAAATCCCACCGTGGTAAAGACAGACAAGCCCACTCACTGTGCCCACGGACTTTACATTATAGAGAGGGCATTGTAAGATTCATATCGTAAGAAAGCACTGTTTCAATTTAATTGATAACATACCAGAGTTTTGTAGTAATTGATGGCATTTTAGGTTTTATGAGATAAGTTAAATAGGTAAATGAAACAGTCATAAATTGTAATGTATCATAAAGATGGCCAAAAAAGGCATACAAAAGGGAACTGAGAGAATGAACAATAGAATCCAGAAGGGCTACTTTAGGAAACGAAGGCCTCTCTGAAGAGATCCCAGTGAACTTGAATTTAAAAAAAAGGGAAAGGGCCAGCTGGAAGAACAACTCAAGAACTTTCTAACTCTTTGTATGATGTTTTTCTTTGTTTTTTAAACATAGGCCTATTTTGTTTGTATAGTTAAAAATATTAAACAATGAATGATTAAAATATAACGCCCTATACTTGTTATTTTATACTCAGCATTTATTATCCTAAAACGTGGAGGTAATACCTCTTGTCCAATATCATGAATAAATATCGAAGGGCCCAGCCAAACGTTAGATTACTTGCAGCTTCAGAATGTGGCTCCCCATGTCCCGGGGGAACTTGAAAGAGCTGCTGTGCTCCATTTTTTATTTCATTTAGGATACCTGACAGTGCAATCCATCAATACCGCATGCTGCTTGGTGAAGCTGAGCAGCTTCTTATTCTTGGGATGCCTGGCATGTACTTGGGGTGTGAGGCGGTATCTTTAGGGGTTCAGTCAAACCTTTTTTTCTAAATGCCTCTTAACTCCATAAGGGGACATAGATGAAGTTGGAAAATTATGCTCAATGTATATATTTTTAACTTAAATTTTCGTTTCCCCAAATGGTGAGACAATGAGCGGGGATTTGGGAGACACCTTCTTCCTTTATATTTGCCGCATTGTCAGTCTGATCCAGTTTGCGTTTGTTCCTATATAATTGTTTCCATAAGACGGAGAGATAGACTGATTGGCAAGGATCCTGGGCATGGTTTGAAAACTTTATAGTGAATTTGATTGCTTGGTTTGGGGACTAATACCACTAACTTTTAACTGTCTGTTTGGGTCAGAATGTAGCATCCTTTTTTGGGGAAATCAACTGTGGCATAAATGATTCCATTGATCCTCTGAGTGACTTCAGGTTGCTAAGCAACTCAGTTCTGTGTGCCTGTCCTGCTGAGTCTTCCCAGTCTATTGTTAGAGTCCTACACAGTGTCCCCCCAAAAAATGTAAACACGCTTGGAAGGATTATAAAGTCAGTGTTTATTAAGATACAGAAGTTTTCAAAATGAATAATTGTTTTGATCAACGCCTCTTTTTAGACTGATGACCGTTCTGGTTCAGCCACTGTTGGCAACGTGAAGCGATGGAATTACAAACGTCAAGAATCATTTCGTTGGTATTTGAGTGCATTCTCTTTTAATGATGGCCTTCAATTTGTCAACTGTTGCCAGTTTCAAGTACCATAAACGTTGTCTTTTATGTGTCCCCATAAAAGAGACTCTAGTGGCGTGAGGTCTGGTGAATGCAGAGGGTTTTCCGCCTTCACCATACTTCACCCATTATTTCAAACTGGTTAAATCTGAAAAGGAGAGAAAATTATATGCATTGTCAGGTGTTAAAGTATGTATACATTTTGGGGGTACACCCCTGGATTATAATAGCTGTTCAGTTCAGTGCTAGAGCCAGATTATTTATCAGCAAAGGATTGGGGAAGGGTGAGTAAAGAAAACAGAAATAGTGGATAGTCATAACATTGACAAAAATGAGAAAAATATGAGGGATGTCCAGAAAGTATCCAGCCTATGTAATATGAACAATAGAAGCATTTATGGCTGGATTTTTTTTTCCATATAGCCCTTGTATTTGTGCGCACAAAAAAGCCATGATCTGCAAACATCCTTGTTGTTTCCAGACATTTGTGACCTTTCCTAGTTCAGCCTGTACCCCATCTTAGAAGTAATAGGTGGGGAAGTGCGTTTCCAACCGTCTTTCCCTTATTTATGAAAAGTTACAATGGTGTGCGGGTAACCGTTAATGAGTGGCTGGAAGAGGCAGAGTATAGAATTTGCTGATTTCCATGGTGCATACACACTCCCACCATGGCTGATTGCAAGCTATTCACATAACAGCCCTGAACAGAGTTGGGAAGAGAGATGCCCAGCCACCTTTTGATATACATCACTGTTGATTTTAGTAGTGGGAGGTGGCCCTGAAATTGCCACTGGTATTTAGTTCCAAATAATTCCTATCGCAGGTTCTCCTTCTAGGGGACCCAACATGATAAAGGCCCCCACCCCCCGTTCACCCCTCAACAAAGCCAACCACCTTTTGCCTTCATCATTTAGGGAATTGCTAAAACTGATAATATTTATTGAGGTCGTACTATGAACCAAACATAATGCTAAGTGCTATTTTTTATTTATATTATTTCACATAATTCTCATAACCACCTCTGATAGGGGTATTATCATTTTATAGGTGGGAAGACTAAGGCTTAGACAGGTGAATTCGTTTTTCTTGTGCCACAGTTTTTAGATGGTATAGCTGTGATTCAAGAACCCAGTTTTGTCTGGCATTAATGCTCATGTGTTCTGTGAAGTGTTCAGGAGGCTTATGACCCACATTTTCTGGGATAGTGCTTCATTCACTTCTTGCCTTCCCTTCAATCATTTTGCAGACACAGAATCAGCCTGGGGGCTGGAGAGTTGTCTCATTAGCTGTTCAACTGAGCTTTCCAAGTTTTCTCTTCACTTACAATATGTTAGTCCTGCCCACATGCTCCGACCTGACTGACTGTCCTGGCACCCTCTCCATTAGAGAAGGGAAATACAATTAGAGTTTTCATCACACAGTTGCCATCTGCTCATGAATGCCTTTCTAGCTGTTTGTGATCCAAGGGCACTTTGAAAACAGCACTCAGCTACCGGGGAGATGTTTGAGTCCTGTGATGCTCTGTACAAATGCCATGATGTCTGAATATGCAAATTAGGAAGGCGGGAGTCTATCATACCCTCATTAGGTGGCCAGGAGAGGCATTTCCTGCTTTATTGTCCAGAAGAAAAACAACAACTGTATATAGAAACTGCTTCTCTCTCTAGTTCCCTAACAACCCTTTTGTTTTCTCTCCCTCCTTTGCCCTCAGCCCTATTTTAAGCTTATGAAAAACTCTTAATTTTCTGACCAAGGGCTCCACATTTCATCAAGAATAAACTTATAGCTGGTGCTTTACCAAAGGGTGACTGGTTTGACCTTCAAGCATGAGTGAAAATCATTTCGTTTAAGAACATGTCAATCAATAAGCAATATGCCCAGGCCTTGTACATTTAATAGCATCTATCAAACATTTTCCCTTAAGAATTTGCTGACCTTCCTGTAAGAAGGTGTTCTCTGAAATACACAGGTTTTATTCGTCATATTGATCAAGAAGATTGATGTCTACCCATTTCACTAACTGACAAATTAGGTCAACAATTAGTAGAAGCGGCAGTGAAGTTTCTAAGTTCACCTCTTTGTATTGTCTTAAGCTCAGTGTCTCAGGTCACCTTTTAAATCCCAGAATATTATATTTGCATGCCTTCCTTTGGTATCACCAAGGAGAAAAGACTCTGTGACACAACCTTGATGCTATCTTTGCTTTACTATGAAGGATCAATAAATAAATAGTAAGTCAATTCTGCAATATTGAACATTTAATAATAAAATAACATTTTAATGAGTTAGTCATTAAATTATTTTGTAGTTGTCATACTATGGGAAAATGTCATGGGAATTTTACAACTTGTAATTCTTAATTTAGTAAAGGTAGCCTGTGAGAGTGGGTTTTCTTAAGAATCTAGATGTTTCTCTATTGCAGATTAATTTCAAACCTTTGGGGGAGGCAATTTTTAAGTCCTGAAAACATACTCTTCTTTTTATGTGTGGGGGGGAAGAGATTCCAAATAGTGACATGAATATCTAAAATTGAAACTGTAAAAGCTTCCTGAATATCTAATGAAGTATTATATGTAATGGTTAAATTAATTCTGATAAATTCTGCTGGCATTTGAAATTAGAAAAGGAATCTGCTTCACATACAAGCATGAGATCCAATCATATTGGGGAGTTTTTGATTAATAGTTTATAAACTTTGATAAGATTCACAGTACTGTCTTCAAGGTGTATCAACAATTTCAACTAGAATGTCTGAAGTAAAGCAACAAACATCCCTGATTTCTGAATCAAGACAAATAACATCAACAAAACCTGCACTGGCTGCATAAATATTGCTTTATTTTATTGACTAAAATTCCTACATTTTAGGGAGCAAACATCACAGGATTTTTTCAATAGTAGTATACTTTTCAAATACTTTAATCTTTTAAAAATATTCTAAAGCTCTACAGCTCTCTGTCACTGAGATAGAACTTGCAGATGCACTGAAAGATTGAACAGATGGTGTACTAGAGGAGTTTGAATACTGAAGGACCTCACAGAATGAAAAAGCATTTTTATAGGTCCACTATGAATTAGCTGAAAGGGCAATTAATTTTCATTTATCTCAAATTCTATGTAAATATAGTGAATTTCTATTTAATAGCATTTTGCCAGTGGTACTTCCAAAACAAATTGGGAATATACAATGTAAATGTTCATAACTCAAATCAAAGTCTGAGCATTAAGTTACACCAAATTTCCCTCCAAAACTAGTCTTTTCACATATTTACACCATCTCATTATGTAACTTTGAGATGATTCATTTTCATCTCCTTTTGCAATACTCTTTCAAACTCCTTTATTTCCCAACTGCATGTAAAGTTGTTTTTCTCAAAAATGTCAAAATGTCTTGATCAAAAGAAGCAAAATATTAGACCAGGTAACTTTTTTTTAGCAATTATGGGAGCTAATTGATATTTCCACTATAACTGAAATCATGAGTTACTATGTCAGAACATGCAGAGTTTGACTTTGGTTTTGCAAAGCAAACATTAAGTAGAGTGTACCATAATAAGGTCCGGAGGTACATCAGAATCACCCAAGAGATGTCTTTAAGGTACATATTCCTGTACTCCAAATCCCAGGGGATCCTTTTTCATTAGGGATAGGGTTGAGCTTAGAAATTTTCATATTTAAAAACCAGTACATTTTGAGAAACACTAAGACAGTGTTTATAAAACCCCATCACTGTAATTTTCACCACTTAACTATCCATTCTTTTTGCTCACATTGTCACCTTCTCAGTTAGAAGTCACCTTATATTACAACCTCCTCCAGGAAGCCTTCTATGAATTCTGCTCCTAGGCACAAAGCTGTGATCTCTAGTGTTGTGATGGCTTGTGGTGTATGTGACAGGGGCAGGGGTGGGATGGTAATGAGTAAACATTGGATTGTTGGCTATTGGGAGGGGATATCTTACTCATAGGTATTAGATCAGGAGTATTTTATTCTGAGATTTTGTATTGTAGATTTTGCAGTGAAGTTGAGATTGTTATAATGGTTGCAACCTGCATCAAGTAATCACAAACACTGCCTCTGAGTGACTGAAGCACTAAAATTCAACCACATTGTTTTAATGTCTGTGGAGGAGTTTTAGCAAACATTTCATGGGAGTGTATGAAGGAAACAAAATGCCTATCCATCAGACGATTACACGTGTGTGATGAGGAAGGGGCAGGTAGCACTTACTCAGATGACTTAGATAGAATACACCCAGGTATAGAATAGGCAATTTTCTATATTCCTAATAATGTCTATGTTATATGCATGCATGCTTTCTACTCATCAGCAAGCTGCTTCTTACTGTTCCACCTCCAAAACTTTATTTTAAATACACACACACACACACAGAGAGAGAGAGAGAGAGAGAGTTAAAATAAAAAACAAATAATATTTTTTAAAAATCCAGTTACATAGTGCTTTTCTACCACTGGTAACTTGCTGTTCATGACAGAACTTTGTGTAATAGTTCATGTGACTGAGACCAATGGCTGAACACTGCACATTAGGTCAAAAACCTTGACAAAAATCTTTTAAGTCCTCAAAGAGAGAAATAAATAAAAGTTTCCTGGAAGAACAATAACAGTAACAACTATTATTACTATCTAATACTTCCAATTTTTTTCTAATAGAAGGAACTAGTTCTTCTAGACACTGGCTATAAGATGCATAGATTAAGACTGCAACTTAGGGACTTTAAAGTTCTTCCCAATGTAGCCAATCCACTTAAGGACCTGAAATACTTTTTAAAGGAAACTTCCAAGTATAGATTATAACATTTAATAATGATGCACACCTTATAGCTGAAGTAGATAATTTTGAGCACCTTTCATTTTATTTAGCAGCCAATATTTTCTACGAAGTCTTTTCTAAAATTGTGTGAATCATCATCATTATCACCATTTATCTGTAATAACTGTCATAATAGTTTCCTTTTGAGTGTTATTGAGCTGTGCTGTCCATGTTGTTAGGGATTTCTACATTTCTTCCTTTAGCCAAATTCTGTGGATAGTAGAGTCTTGTAAAGGAAGAACTTTGAATAACACTCACTCACAATATTGAAAGTCTTGTCAAAGAAAGAAATGGGAAACAGTAAATTCCCCAATATATTTTCAGTTTTAAACTAAAGTCTATATTCATCTTTTGCACTTACCTAGGTCTCATTTATATTATAATTCTTATAGGTTAAATGTCAGTTTATTTTGTTTCCCTTTTTTAGACTTAAGAAATAAACACAGATTGGAATAATAGCTGCTCTTTTTTTGTCTGTCTGTAATTTAATCCATGGAGGCTGATGATTTTCTCTGAATGGATGGTTAGTCCTTTTACTATCCTTACATCCTTCCTTTGGAGTAGCTGGCTGTGCTTAAGGCTTAGCTGCTTTTCTACCTTTTCACATCATTTTAGTTAACTCAAGTTAGGAAAAATTAGAGAACATAATTATGATGTGCAAAATTAAGATGTGTTTTGTTTGCTCTCCTGTTGGTTTCCTCTTACGCCTTTTTGGAGATGCCTCTTTCTAACCCTGTCTTCCTGCCAGGTGCCTATTCTGGTTTTCATTCCTCCTCTTATTTGCTGGCTAATCCTCCCCAATTCTTTTTAATTTATACCTATGTGTATGCATA
Source organism: Lyroderma lyra (assembly GCA_004026885.1). Classification (NCBI taxonomy): domain Eukaryota; kingdom Metazoa; phylum Chordata; class Mammalia; order Chiroptera; family Megadermatidae; genus Lyroderma; species Lyroderma lyra. The sequence goes on along the minus strand of PVJL010000099.1, from coordinate 540,041 downwards.
TGATATCCTCTCTCCTACGCTGATAAGGTTTTTAAAAGTAGAGTTCATATCATACTCATTTTTGAAACTTTTCAAAGCACTGTGTGCATAATAGCAACTGAATATATTTATTAAAAGAGTGAATGGATCAATGAATAAAAAATGTTTTAGAGTGTGTCCCTGCATAAGAATATTGCTGTTTTAGTAAGGAATTTAGGTCGACCAGAATGTGCAGGCTTAAAGGAACAAACTTTCTGGCTCCATCCCCATATGGTGCCTCTGAAGCACACCATAGAGGCAGCACCTACTCATTAGGCTGCCTCTAGTAATCACTGTATAGATTAGCACAGTCAATAGCTCAATTTCATAAATGGCTTCTTGCAGTGTTACAAGGATTTACAATCTATGAAATCAAAGGAACTTTGTCAAGTATTTGTGCTTAATGATCGAACACATCAATTTCAAATCTATTTCACATGGCCGACTGCAGGCAAGATTACTGTGTTTTAAAAAAGACCAATATTGGCTTTTCCCCAATGGATAGTCTTAAGTCTTTAAATTTCTAGAAATTATACAGTTACATTTAAAAGAGTCAGTTCACTTGAATTTAAATAAACCAATTTTTTCAAACCAAAACATAAGACATGTTTCTCTATCAAAGATCCATGATAGGCATTTCCTCCCGCTATTCCTCTTTAAAAAAACATCTTCATTGTATTACACCTGCGTGCTTTGTGGTGATGAATTATTATTTCTGAGGATTGATCATTCTGTGCATAAGCAAATCAATCATCCCATGTCTCATTATCAATTCATTGCTTATTATTTTCTGGATGCAGTGTTGGGGGAGTGTTAGGTCAAACTCATTAACATTTATCATTTAGTACAACTTGTTTGTTTGAGCAAGTACAACTGAAGAGATGAGTGTGAAGTATCTTTGTGTGGCGTAGACCACTCTCCTATTTTTGCTTTTTCTGATGGTGTCCTTTACACAAAGCCTTACAGAAAGTTTGCTTGCAAAAGATTTCATGAGATAAAAAGAACCTGAGTTCTCATGGTCATATGAGATAAAAAACAAAAACAAAAGCAAATTTCACCTTAGAGACTTCTAAGATAGCATTTCAGATGGGCAGACCAAAGTAAATAAATTCAACAAGCCTGTGTGCTTTGCATAGCAATAATCTAACTAAGGGTTTGTGTGTGTGTGTGTGTGTGTGTGTGTGTATTGAAGATTATGTGGATTAAGTGTTTCCCCAAGAGAAATACTGGTTATATTTAAGACATTTCCTCAAACCAACAACCACATGAAAAAGACCATATTTTTCCCTTCCACTAACCTATGGAACTAAAAATAAATCACATGAATCATATTTTTAAGTAATAGGTTGCAATTATTCATGGTTCTCTAATCTGTATGCTATTAGTAAGGGAACAAAGAAATTTTAAAATGCCCCAATAAAATGTCTTATGGTGTTAATCCATTGTCAAATATATCTTGTTACAAAGGAAAAGAAAAGTATATTCAGGCACCAGGAAAATCTTGGTTTAGAATTTTGAATACCTAGCTTGACAGGGAAATTATGCACCCAAATATTTTCATATAAAGGACTACCAGAAAGGTTATAGATGTGGAGTGTCACACGGGGTTTTGCTTATTTCTTCCATTCTGCCAACATCCATTGGAACTTCCTTAGATCTTGTGCTGGTAGTCTCATTTTCTTTAGTTTGCTTCCTTTCTTCTCTATTAATCAGATAACCTTTCTCAACTACGTTGGCGGTTACATCCGTGGCAAACAGTTCTGTTTCATTCTCAGCAATGAGATCTCATTCTGTCCGTCTGACAAATGAAGAGATGCATTCCTTCCCTCGTTCATGGTCATCTATGAGAATCTTGTTCATACGAAGGAATCAGTCATTTTGTGGTATTCACTTGCTTAGCAACCAGAAAAAAAAAGACTTTTGGGTCAAATTAGTGCTTTGATGGGTGGCCCTGTTGGCAGGATGGGCATGTTTGATTCAGTTGATTGGAATCTTGGAGATTGCCATCAACTTACTATAAAGGGCTGGCTAGCCAACCCATATTTGGAGAAGGGTGCATCTTTCAGGCTTCCCTTCTCCATATCAACCAACCCTGTCAGGGCAGGCTTGGGAGCCAGACATATCTATCAATTAGACCTAACCACAAGCAACCAGCCTTAACAAAAATGCCTTGGCTACATGAAAATATCTAAATGGGTTTTCTCTGCCATATTGAAACTGAGATCCTCCTGTTTGAGTGAAGATTCTCTGTCTTTCTGTCTTGTTTTTACCTCCTATTTTTTCCCTTTCCTTTCTACCCCATGCCCCTCCTCTTCCCTCTTGCTTTCCTATGTAGTCACTTACACATAGGCATAACATCAGTAGTTAGTCTTAGGAATGTTGAGATTGAATGGTTCGGAATCTTACTGCCCACTGACTCAACACTGCTATAGGGTCTGGGCCCCTCCACCTGCTTTTTTCAATTATCAAGTTAGAGTTTGCTATTACACAGCTACAGCTTCTTTGTATTTTGCTTCTTTATTGAGGATTTAGGCAATTTTTCAAGAGACATTATTAAGACCACTTTCATTTTTCTAATCATCATTTTTAAAAATCAAAATATGGCCTTCTAACTGAACTAATATTTGCTGACCAAGAAGCAGCCAACACTGATTAGAGATCATGGTAAGAGTGTCTTAGCTGCATCTCTCAGAGTTTGTCTAGGCTCTGGGTATCCAGGCAACTTTATGCCTATTAATGCCCTAACACTGTAATGGTATTAGACTAACACAACCTCATTCTTTCTCTCTACATCATGAAATAGTTTGAGGAAAATTTTCTCTGCACTTTGGAAGGTTACAAATATTCTCACTGGCCTTAATTTTGGCTACATGTTGCCAAGCATCTCGATGAAGAATAAAAAACACATTCAATTATCTATATTTTTCTAAACATCTAGCTGTGCAATTTCATGGATAGGGTCTGCTTTTATATAAAATGAAGGGGAAGTTTAAATTAGGTCTTCATGTCACTCTGGCTAAGGTACACTGTAGTTTGGATGTTCAGATAATTACAATAAAGATATGAAACTTCTGGCATTATTTTGGAAATACATCATATCTCTTTCTGTTGCATGTTTAGAAACAGCCTTTGCCAATATCAGTGCCAGATGCTAGAATGTTTTACATATTTTGCTTTACCTCTCTCTGTATTGAATTCAAGCTCTTTGATGTAAAATTTGTTTCAATTTGAGAACAGCAATTTTCACTTTCTTAAAAAAGGAATGTGATGCTTTATAAAAGTCACAGGAGATGTTTTAAAGTATCTAGATGGTAAAAACAAACAAACAAACAAAGAAACCAAATCAAGAACTTTTTGAAAGAAGACAAAGATTTGGCATTATAGGTAACCTGCCGCGACCTGCGCGGGCGAACAGGTGAACCGGAGGGGAGGCGATGGGGAATGAAGAAAAAACACACAGACACAGACACAGTCAGAAAAGCTGGGACCGGGTGGTTCTCTGTGCTCTGGTGGAGACACAGAGACCTCGCCCGGCAGCAGCAAGTTTATTTTATAGGGTGGGCAAAACAAGTGAGATCATAGGGGTACATCAGCAAAGCGAGACTGGAAAGTACATCTTAACTGGGACAAATAGTTACAGACACCTGCATTTAATCAATATTTTGGGACATGTTGCTAAGGCATTACTGATTATATTATTATTATTCTCTTCCAGGCAGGCAGGCCACAAGTTACGTCTCAAATCTTTTCCAGAGACCAAAAAACCTTGGTCACAATGTCATATTTTGCCGGAAGTCAGAAATCACACTCGGAGCATTGTCCTTGTGCACCCAGCTCTGAGCTGCCTTGCAAAGCCCTTGAACTGTGGACTCCAAGCACACGGGTAGCCTTGCTAAAACCTGTTTACTCAAAGGACCTGGCTTCTGGCTCATGCGCTCCCTATAGTAACCCACATGGAAATGTCAGAACCCTAAATAAATCTAGTCAACTCTGCTTGATGAATAGTTAGTGGAAATCTTTGGCCCCCATGTCAGATCTGACATCTAAGCTGAGTACTCTTTTTCAGAAGCCGTCTGTAGGGTATTGTGGCAGACCAAATTGGGACTGTGCCAGTCATTGATGGTCATCTCCTACAAGACTTCAGGTTCAATATTTGATGGGATAAATATCGTCTAACCCCACATGATATTTATTAGGTGCTCTTGTTCCTCAAGACACAAACTGAGGCTGTCTACTATCCTATCATGTGAAATGCAGTAGACTCTCAGTTAACCGGCACCCATGGAGATTGGTAGATGCCAGATAAATGTAAGTAGACTCTCCATTAACTAGAACTCGAGCAACCCGCACTCTCAATCAACTAGCAAAAATATTTGCCGGTTGCATGAGAGTGCCGGTTGCTCGAGTTACAGTTAATGAAGAGTCTACTGTACCTAACTACGTTGCAGGTTCTAGTTACTTTCTTATTAGATGTCCCCCAGTATTTGCTAAATTGACCTTTGTGTATTCTATACAATTGTATTGGCATTTCCCATGGTACCTGATCATTAAGTACAGTAGTTCCCCCTTATCTGAGGTTTCAGTTTCCAGAGTTTCAATAACCCATGATCAACTGTAGTCTGAAAATATTAAATGGGAAATTCTAGAAATATTTGGTAAGTTTTAAGTGCATACCAATCTGAGGAGCATGATGAAATCTCACTCTGTCCTGCCTGGAATGTGAATCATCTCTTTGTTCAGTATATTGACACTGTGTACACTCCCCACCTGTTAGTCACTTAGTAGCCACCTCGGTTATGAGAGAGAGAGAGAGAGATAAGAGAGACATCACATTTACTTCCTTTTATTACAGTATATTATAACCATTATGTGTTATTAATTATTGTTACTAATCTCTTATTGTTTCTAATTCAGAAATTAATCTTTATCAGAAGTATTTGTATATAGGAAGAAACATAATATGTGTAGGGTTTGGTATGACCCACAGTTTCAGGCATCCACTGGGGGTCTTGGAAGGATCTCCCATAAATGAGAGGGGGCTACTTTAACTTGATGGTTGGTTTTGCATTATGGGTTGATAGGCAAATATGGACTCCAGTCATTGGTTAGGAGTTGTTTTATCATGGAGGTGCTTTCTATAATAAATGTCATTTCCCTAAGGGTCATGATGGTTTTTGAGACTGGTTAGGAACAGAGGACTTGATGTAGGATTAAAATGTACTGCATTGATTAAGCATTTCTTCATTATATTAATTGCCTACACAGCAAGCCAAACTTTGGAGATGTGGATGGGATATTCTTGGATAGAAATAGGACCTCTGGCAAGAACAGTTTTGCTAATAACACTCAGTAGTTAAAAGTTGAATAAAATGTTGGGTAATTCATTATTAGTGGAGAGACTGAGTGATAATGAGTTCATTAATATAATAAAAGAAAAGAAAATTAAGCACAAAATTAGGCAACAAAGAAGAAAAGAACAGAAACAGAAGGAAATATATGTGCTGGTGGAGATAAACCACTCTTCATTTTATTCATTCAGCAAATATTTAGTGTCCGTTTTGTGCCAGGCATTGTCATTCGTCCTGGGGACATAGTTATGAATAGGACAACTCAGAAAACTTCCATGCTCACTCAGAGAGACTGCGTGGGTGGTGGATGTGCACACAGAACCATGAGAAAGGCCAGGTAGTTTCTCAGAGAGTAAGTTGCACTGTTTGAGGCAGACTTGATGGACGAACAGAAAGGGGCTGTGTGAGAACCTATTTGGACTTAAAACTCAAAACTAAATTGAAATACAAGCCAGATTTTCTAGGATTACATAAAAATGAAAGTCAAGAGATCTTAGAAAGGAAGACAGAGCAAACAGAAGGTAAACAGACAGGCTTGCTTGCCCTTGAAGGATAACAACAATGATAAAACCCAAATTGTCTCAAAGGTTTGGGGCTCCAAAAAGAATCTGCACACTTAAGGGTGACACTGGGAAGAAAATGGTTCTATCTTCCAGGACTGGTCCAACTTCAGCATCGTGTGATTATGGGCTTCTTAGTTATCTTTAACACACTCACAGTGCTCCGACAAGGCAGGAAACTACATACTGAATGAATGAAAATAATCTAACTACTTGGATTGTCATCTCACATACTTTGTACTTTGAGAGTTCAGCATGCTGTCACAGAGATGATTTGATTCCTGAGAATGACCTGTAAACAAAATGGTAGGTGAGGGTTGACACCAGAGAATATTTGGGAAATCCATGACTCAGAAGCATAATTACAACACCTGCTCCTCCACTGATACATGTATCATGTGCCAGACATTCTTCTAAAAACATTATCTGCATTACCTCATTTACTCCTCAGAACAACTAATGAAGAAGGTTCTGGCCCCATTTTACAGAGGTAGAAATTGAGGCAAAGAGAAGCAATATGTGTTTTCAGAGTCATACAGCTAATATATTTGCAGATTTTGCATTTAAACCCAAGAACTGTGGCAACAGAATCAGACTCCTACTGTTTAAAATCACTGCTTTCATTTCCATGTGGTAAAAACAAGAACTACCCAAGAAATGCTGCCATACATTTTGTAATAGTTTAGTTCCTTCTGACAAGATAGAAATCCAGACCTCTTACGGTGAACTCAGAGTAGAGAATTATTTATTTTTATTTTTTTAATGTGGGTAGCTCCCTGACTGGGAATCGAACCCAGGCCGCAGCATTGACAGCACCAGCCCCGAAGCCTTAAGCCACTACACCACCAGGGAGCTCCCCAGAGTAGAGAATTAAAGATACATGTATAGTGGGAAAATCCCTTATATATAAAATAATTTGTTATTCAAAATTACAATTAAGGTAGTGTTTTCCTTCTAGCTACATCTGAATGTTTCGATGTGTTCTTATGTGATTATTTGTGCACCCAAGAATTGTCGAATGAACGATAACATTGATCAGGTACTCTGTCACCAAAAGGCTTTATTTGGGAAAAGGAAATGGTGCTGGCAGCATTTAGAACATGTGGACTCGTTCTAGCCATTTGCCAAGATGGAGGACACGGACACACACACACACACACACACACACACACACACACAAAGGCTGTGCAGAAAGAATCCAGCCATAAATACCTCCATTTCTCATAGTACCTGGCTGGATACTTCTGGACAGCCCTTACTTATCTATCTATCTATCTAGATAAATATATGGCAGGGACACAGTAAGTTAGAATCTTAGAGCTTAAGGACTTCAGCTGTGCAACACAGACCTTTCAACCCAATGAATGTGTTGATGCACACTTTATGGGATATTTGCACACTTGGGTTTAAATCATTCATGATCAGGTCAATCAAACACTAGTTCTGACTCTCAAAAAGCAGTGAACCTTTGGTCTAATGACCAAATTAGACCAATTTTTGGTGTAATGAACAACTCAAGTAGAGCTACCTATGCGTATAGTGACAACTTCTGTTGAGGGTGTTAAATGCTAACTTAGATACACACTAGTAGAGAAGTATTAAAACATTGGGGGGAAGGACTATTGCAGAATATTGAATCCTCACTGGAGAAAGAACTTGGTGCGGGGGTTTTACATACTGTTTTCTGACCTTTTAGAGTTGCAGCCAAGTAATAGATTGAGTAGGATTAGAATAATTAACTCTCTCTTGTCAGCACAACATCTCACCCCGCTTTGTCCCCATTTCAGTTTGTTCTGTTATTGCTATATCTAATATTCAACAAGGGAAATGATATTTTACTTTTTCTAGAATGCTTTTATTCATATCTGAATATGATTAAGTTGAATATTTCTCACTTCCATAAAAATTAATGAAAACCAATTTCATGACCATTTGAGCATTAAATATCTGATAGTCAAAGAAATGCTAGCAGAGTAGTCTAGAGACAGTCTTTGTGTAGTTAGAACACTAACTAGTGTTCAGTTTTTAATATGGCCAAGTAGTCATGATTTTTGCATTTGCAAGGGAGAGTCACAGTGTTTTTCAAAGTATGGACCTAAAACTCTTGCATCATCAGTATTACCTGGGTTGCCTGTTAAAGATGCAGATTCTTTGGCCTCACCCATAACTGGTGGATCAGAATTTCATAGGGTGCTGTCACAAATTGCAAGAGGGTATTATGCTAAGTGAAATACGTCACTCATATGTGGAATCTATAAACAAACAAAACAAAAACAGACTCATAGAAAGAGAGAACAAAGGGATGGTTACCAGAAGAGAAGGGAGTGGGGAATGGGTGAAGGAGCAAGAGGAATATAGTCAGTAATATTCTAGTCACTTTACTTGGTGACAGATGATTACTAGAATTAGTGGGGTGAACACATTGTAAGGTATAAATATGTCAAGTCTCACTATATTGTACACCTGAAACTAACATAACCAATATAAGATTGTGTACCAACTATACTTAAAGTAAAAAGATAAAATAAAAAACTTCATAGGGTGTAGGGGAGTGATGGTTGACAACCACTGCCATACAAAAATATACTTATGTGTGTTCTATATAGGCATATAGCTTGCGAGGCTGATCTTGCAATGTAACTATGCATATTTCCAACTAGAAGAGTCCTTAGAAGTTTACACCTCTGAGTTTACCATTTTACCATAAGGTTTGCTAGATATAGCAAATGAAATACAGAGGTGCCAGTTAAATTTGAACTTCAAATAAACAATGATTTAAAATAAATTAGCATACATGTGTCCTGTGTAATACTTGACACATACGTATAGTAACAAAATTTTTTTTTTGTTTATTGAAAATTCAAGTTTAACTGGGAGTTCTGTATTTTATCTGGTAACCTACAATGAGGAAATTGATCCATAAAGGTAGAAGTTCATTCTACAATGCTATGCTCTTACTAGGATTTCTAGAACTTAAGTAGTTTCTACCTTTGCTATCTATACAACATGGATTTCTGCTCTACTGAAGGCTTTCTTTACTGAAGACAAGTAAATAACTATAGTATCAACTAATTTTAAAATGCTTAAAGACCAAGACTATTTTATTAACAGCGAAATTACTGTACATCAAAGTATCTTTATAAAACAGTCAATGCTTAGTTATAAGAAATAAACGACAGCAACATGATTCTACACAATTAAAATGATTCTGTATAGACTTCTCTTTCTTACTTAGAACTTCTGAAGGCCCTTTTATCAGTGTCTCTACTTAACCACTTACCTAGCTCACAGAGAGTCATTGACTGCCCAAGGGAGCATGGGTAAAGTTCTGAGACCTCAGTTCTGCTAAGTGCCAGAATTATGAGGTTCCAGGTTCTAAGGAAGGTCAGTCTGAAAACAAGACCTGGTTTGGGTAGAAATGAAAGCTTGCCCCTATGCTTTAAAAAAAAAGGTTTTTTAAGGATAGGCCAAGGAGTGGCTGGGAAAAGGGGTTCACATGACCCCACTCTTTCATCTTAAGGATAGAAGGGTCCAGATAATTTGTTTAAAATGTTTCCTCCCAAGATTGAATGCTTCAGGGTAATTGTTATGAAGAGCTGTTGTATCTTTGGGTGCTAAAAAGTGAGGCAATTCACTAACAAACTAAAACAAAATAGTTTGATATATTTGATTTAATTCAATTCATTTCTAGAGCACTTGATCTAGTTTCATACATGTATACTCATCCCAATCAAATCATTCTCTAAAGAATTCAGATAGTTTTGGAAGAGATCACTGATGGAACAGGTAAGGGTATTCATTTAATATCATAAGGACAATTTTTACTATGCACCATGTTTTCTATACAAGTCAACTTCAAATACAGTACTCCATTTTGCCCATGGAAAAACCTTCTAAGGAGTAGTGATCACACTTGGCCTCTTCTCTAAACCAGGTCCAAATAAATGCTATGGGATAGGTTAAAAAGAAGCTTACTGCCAAGCAGCACTTACCTTTATTACATAGTTTTTGCCTAACAAAGGCTTTGCAGACTGCTATTTAGTAATACGCTTTTAAGCATGTATTGAATTTTAAAGTGCTTTCACATCCATTTTCTCATTTAATTTGGACAACAGTCTTATGAGTGTGCATAGCAGTTATTAGAGTTTAGATTTTACACATTACAAAACTTGTCTTTTTTCTTTTCTTTTTTTTTTTTTTGCCTTTTTTTTTTGTATGTGGGTAGCTCTCTAGATGGGAGTCGAACCCAGGCCGCAGCACTGATAGCACCGGAGCCTTAAGCCACTGCACCACCACTTGTGGCAGGCTCAAGGAGATGAACTGACTTGCTTGAGGTCACATAAGCATTGTGGGGGAAATTCAAAACCCATGTTCTTAACCACCATTCCACACTACCACCAAAGCCACGATTGCCACTTTTTAATAGTTCTATTTCTCTTCCTCCTCCTATTTTCTTTTTCTCCATCTGTCATTCTCTCTCTACCTTTTTTCCTTCTTCTTCTCCTTCTAAAGGATTTGTTAAGGTTAATAGGTACCAGGAATGATGATAAGTGCTTGAGAGACATATTTTCATTTAATTTGTACAGTAACCTGAAGATTGTCCTCATTAACTGGACGTGAAAACTGAATCTAGGAGAGTGAAATGTCACACAGTTAATACGTGATCAGCCATAATTAGAAGATAGGCCTTCTAACAGCAAGTTTATGGTTCTTTGACATGAATATCTCATCCCCCAGAGCACAGTATCTAAGTATAATAATGCATGTTCTGGCATTAAAATCAGATAGAAAAAAGTGTGATGTAGAAAAAACCTTTTCTCTGGAACTTGCATTTCCTTGGTTTCGTTTGACTGTCTTTTGATTTCCTCATAAGTTGAATGTTCATATTCTATAATGGTATTGTATAAATAATGGTTCAGGCAAAGCCTTGAGCATTAAGTGATTAAGGCACTATCTTGGTACTTATCGAAACTATAGGAGGCAGGTCAGTGTAAACGGCAGTATCTCTGACTTAATATGGGATCCCAAAAGTTTGGATTTATAAGTGTGGTTCTTATGCTTAACTCATCCCAAAACTAGGTTTTTCGTAAAGCTGCAAAGCAGGCTGAATGTGTAGGCAAAATTTAAGTGGCTTTTCCGAAGATCCTGACAGTGGAGACAGTAAGCCAGGCTTGTCATTATATTATGTATGTGATGTGCTGCTTTCATGCTTTGAGAGGTTTAAAGAAAAATGCTAAGCTGCCATAAACTCGGTTTGCAAATATCTTCATTCCTCAATGCCTGGCAGATGTGCCTCCTGAGAGTTAATAGCCTGTTACAGTCATCTCTGGTTTGCTTTGGATGGACTCTGGATGCCAAACTTTCATAGGAAATAATGTATTTCCTACATATTCTTAATTATCCTCAGGTTGTACTTTCTGGACATAGAATTTTCTTTTTTAAATTAAGCTTGGAGAATCAACAAGTCACTTCCCAGAAGGCACTTCTCTGGGTTGTAGAGGATACTTACATGTGTTGGAATGTGGGGATTTCAAAGCACGGCTGATATTCTTATGAATGGATGGCTGGGATGCACATTTTTATTTCAGTGTGAACAAAGCTTTCAGCATGTCTCGTGGGATTTTTCATTCTTATTAAGGATCAAAAACATGTATCTCTAGCTCATTTTGTGAGACATGATTAACATTTGAGCTTCTTGAACTTAAGTGATATTCCACAGATGCCATCTTGTTCCATTTTCTCTGAGTGCTGTTTCAATCTGGTGGTTGAAGTAGGCATTCTGAAGATCTTCTTGCCATCTGTTGTTTAAGGCAAAAGATAGAGGACAAATAGGAAGATCACCAGATGTGGTTGCCCAGTAGGAACAGCATTTCCCTTGGGAGCATTTATTGAAAGCAGCCACAGGCAATTGTTGAACACTGTGGTTGCCTGACAGGGTTGATAATATTCAGGGTACACAACAGACTAGCAAAAATCAAGAGAATTTGCTACTAGTGTATCTGTCCTATAGGAAACCCTAAAAGGAGTCCTTCAGGATGAAGTGAAGAGACATAGACAATAACTGGAAGCTTCGTGCATAAATGAAAGAGCACCCAAAAGGTAACATAATAGGAAATATAATAAGAGAGTAAAAATGCCTTTTCATAACCTTTTTTCCTATCTGATTTAAAAAACAACTGTAGGCTCCTGAGCCACTTTCTTTGCTCGAGCCCACTCCTACCTCTTTGGAGTGTACTTTCCCCTCAATCGAGCCCGCTCCTACCTCTTTGGAGTGTACTTTCCCCTCAATAAACTATCTCTTTGTTTCACCACTTTAAAAAAAATAAAAAAAATAGAAAACAACTGCACAGAGCAATATAAATTCTTGGCTGATAGGCATACAATTATAAAGATGCTCAATATCATTATTCACTAGGGAAATGCAAATCAAATCCACTCACTAGGATGGCTATAATCAAAGACTCAGATAATTATAATTGTTGGCACGAATGCAGAGAGAATGGAACACTTATCCATTAATGGTGGGAATATAAAAACTACAGCCTCTTAGAAAATAGTTTGGAAGTTCCTTAAATAATAAACATAGCTACCACATAACCTGTGATTTCACTGCAAGGTACATATATATACGAAAGGAATACCATATGTCTACATAAAAACTTCTACGTGCATGGTTATAACAACATTGTTCATAATAACCAATAGGTGGAAACAACTCAAATGTTCCTTGGCTGATGAATGTATAAATGAACGATGGTATATCCATACCACTGAATATTATTCAGTCACACAAAGAAATGTAGTACTGGTTCATGCTACCACATGGATAAAGCTAGAAAACCTTATGTTATGTGAAAGAAACCATACAAAAGAAGGCAACACACTGTATGACTACATTTGTATAACATATTCAAAATAGACAAACCTTTACAGACAGAAAAGTAGATTGGTGGTTTTCTAAGCTTGGATGGGAGAGTGATGAGAGAATTGATGGATGAAAGCAAAAGGGTACAGAGTCTCATTTGGGGGTGATGCAAATGTCCTGAAATTGGGTAGTGTGTTAGCTGCAGACTTTGTGAATATACCAGAACCTACGTAATTGTATATTTTAATTTTATGGCATGCAAATTGCATCTCAAGAAGAAATTGCATAATAAAATAAATCAAGGTGTTACAAAAGGTTAAAGAAAATATGTCAAAATATTAACAGCATAAAAAGAAACATGTTTGAGAAAATGTTTTTCTGTCTAAGAATTCTATGCCATTGATGACACTCAGCAACCTGCAGATAAAGTTGAGGTAAATATATCTAAGCAGAAGAAAGGTCATTTAGAGGAATTTATTGCGGATTCCACTCTACTGTTTAATCTTTTGAGTATGTCAAAAGGAAGTCCAGGGATAGGGACAACAATCTGTGCCAATAGGCCACATATGACCTATGATGTTTTTACATGGTTCAATTTAAATGATTTTTCTTTTGTAAGCTGAGAGAGGAAAAAGCTCTCCAAGTTATGATTTTGATGGTAGAGTGCAATTCACAATGAAACACTTGGATAGACATCTACAAATTAGCTCTTTAATCTTTATATAAGATTTATTTAAACTGTTGGTTTGCATTTCTTCAATTAAACAGAAAGGAAAAGGTTACCCAAGAAAGTTAATTATGTCACATCCCTGTGTGTATACACAGGGAGATACAAATCCAATCCACTCACTAGGATGACTATAATCAAAGATGCAGGTAATTATAATGGTTTGGTAAGATTTTGTATGCACATTAAATCCTGAAATGACTACCACTGCACTAAAGATAAATCCAAAGAATGAAGCCTGACCTACCAGGTATCACTTGACCAACTGCCTACTTCTGTGATCTCATCTAGCACCTTCCTCCCGCCTCCCTTCTTTGGTCTTCACCCTTGTGGTTTCTCTGCCCTCACACTTCCTTCCTCAGTCACGTGGCTGACTGTAATCAGAATTCAAATTGTTAACCTCTTGAAGTGATTGTTCTTCCATTTCCCTCAGTACCACATCATTCCATTTTAATGTTGTATTTTGTAACATTTTGTTGAGTTGTTTCAGTGGTGGCTATGGTGGCATACAGCTGAGGAGCAGGAGGCAATTATTCTTCAGGTGTGGGCTGACCTCTCAGGGATAGGGTCAAACTTGGTCACATCTAACAACTGCTTTCAAAACAGCTGCTTTCTTCAGTTTTCAAGCTGCCATGTACAGTACCTTGATCTCTGAGGTGAGGGAGTGTTAATAGAGAATTGAGAATTTTAACCAGTCTCTCCTAGATGGAATAAAAATGGCTGTGACCATTTCTCAAACTTTCCTTGCCTTTTAGAATCTGGACAGTTTTGAGGATTACTGCTAGTAATTTTTTTTAACGTTTTCCTCATGATTACACTGGGGTTACGGGTTTTGGGGAAGAAGACTACAGACATAAAACGCTGTTCTCCTCACATTCCATCACATCAAGGGTACATGCTATCCATATGTCTTATTGCTAATGATGGTGACCTTGATCTGTCTGAGGTAGTGTTAGTTTTCTCCACTATAAACTTATTATTTTTGCTCCTGTCTATACTCTGTGAAGCCCATACTTGAGGAGTGAGAATTATACTCCACCACCCTGAGGGCAGAATGTCTACATAAATTATTTGAAATTCTTGTTCATGGAAGATTTTCTCTCCCCCATTTCTGTATTTATTCAGTTGTTGATTTATATCAATATAGATGCATCATTATATATTTTATAACTTGGGCTATAATTTCATACTGCTTTATTTTGTTACTCAAATTGTTCCAATTTAGGCCATCAAGAGCCTTTCTAGTTCGCTCCTGTGTCCCTGTGACATATACATACTCCTGTCATTCTGATTCTTTTAGAATTTCCTTAGTTTCTGGCACTCCAAGATGCTCCAGGCTCATCCTGTATATTACCTGCCAGAATTCTTGAATCAGCCTTTTCTGCATGGAGCCCTGAGTCCCTTTATATGGAGAATAATACTGGAAACCAAGATCTGGATGATAATACTTTCTTTACTACTGGGTGTCATTGCTTTTCAGCACTCTCAGCTGATAAAGCCAAGAAATATGTGTGTGTATACTAATCTGAATATACATGTCTATAAATATTTCTATATGCATCTATTTAGATCTATATTCAACTAAACAGGCGTTCACACTGATTTTTTTCCATTTGAATCCATTACCAATGAACATTCTAATTTCCTCTTGCTTGTCTGTAACCTCCCACACTCCCACAGCAAGAAACCTGGCCCCCGACCATTTACTCTATCCATTTACTTAATTGTTCAATTCTAGTAAACATGTATAATGGTCTCAAAATTGCCAATCTGTAGTTCCATCGTAAATAATTCTATCAACTAGAGTACAGTGTTTATGTATGGTTCCTTTTGCCACTCATTCCCAATTACTTTTTTCACCATCTGTTCGCCTCTCTTCCTTTGTGGAGGTCATTGCATACATCTGTGATACAGTAAGATTCTTTTTTTCAGTCTGCATTCCATCCTGGGCTCTCCGGACCTCCTAAATGAATTCATTTGAAATTTACATACATTAAGGTTCACCCTTTCTGCTTTAAAGATCTATGAATTTTCACAAATGTATAGTGTCATGTATCTAGGGATATAGCTGTTTTTGAACATGATCATATGAACATACATGAGACCAGGACATACTGTATGTAGAAGAGAGTTTGCAAAACTTGGTGTTTTCTGGGAATATGTGACTTTAAAACATTTTTGTTTGTTTTCTTTCTTTCCCTGGCTGGGAATGGAACCCAGGCCACGGCGTTGAGAACACCGAAGCTATAGCCACGACATCACCAGGAAACCCCCTAAAACATTTTTGATAAAATTTATTTTCCTGTTTTATTTGAAATTCTTTATTACGTCTAAAGATATTTTTTCTCCTGAAAGTAAGGTGGTGTTGGTGAATTAGTAAATTCTTAAGTTTTTAAAACACTGTAGCATCGTATCTTATCAAGCCAGGTTTCGTTTCTTTGCTTTGTCCTTGTTTTTGCAGCCATAGAAATACTCAGTAGTAGGTTCACAAAGGAACCAACAGATAGCCTAATATTGGCAGCTATTTAATGGATTAAAAGTTATATTTCACAAAACCAAGCAAACTCTGTATGGTTACCTCTTGCTTCCTGCCTTCTGTCTTCCTGTAGCAGTGCCAGCCTGCCTGCCTGATTCCAGCACAGCAGAGTACCTTTGACTAAGTTACGTAGGAGAAAAATTGAAAGTCAATTTGTACTAAGCCAAACCTAATAATGACAAATATGCTGGTACAGTAGTTTGTAAAGTGTAGCCCTGGGAAACCTGTTGAAGTCCAAGTTCTCATGCCCCACTCTTTGCTAAATTAGAAACTCTGGGACTAGGGCTCAGTAATCCGCATTTTAACAACCCTTCCAGGTTGTTTGTGCTGAATTTTCAGAACCACGGGCTAGTGGAAACTCTTAGGGAACACTGTTTCTTCTCAGCAGGACACTATCTTTATTTCATTATGAAAACCCTACTCGTCTTCTTGATTTCCAATGGTATTGATTATTTGTCACTGAAATATTCAAATACTTGCCTCTTGATCACATTGTTATCTACTTAGAAGTGTACAAAAGCTTCATTAGAGTACTAGAGGTAGGGACTCAATTTATGCCTCTGGAGTGGGGGAAACTGTAGGAAAAACAATAGGTCATCATGGGACTAGACACAAAGGTTCATTCTCTTCTTTCTATGATTTCTGTTCTTTCTTAGACACTGCGGTTAACAGCAAATGTATTTGGTCTGTTGCGCTTTTAAACTCTTTAAGGAACATAAAGGAGACTTGAGAGTTGTGGGGTAAGCCCTCTTGTGCCAAGCATAGAAAATAGCTGTGGAAGTCTGTAGAGAAATAAAAATGAAAAAGTCCAGCAGACAGAAGCAACGATGAAAGACCAGGAGGCCACAAGAAAAGAGGAACACAAACAGAATGAGGAGTTTTGAGATGGCCTTTCAGTTCTTATTTCCACTACCTCATGAGGCCTAACTGTACTTCTGCCCTTGGGACCTGGGAGAAAGAAGTGCATCTTTATAATAAAATCTCCCCTTTGCTGTGCTAGGGTGAGTTTCTACTGCATACCAACAAGCCACACCCCAGCATTTAAGGTATTCTTTGTACCTGAATCTCTCTGTTCCATACCATCTCACTCTACTATGGCTCTGCTGACTTTAAAGATGCTACAGCAACAGCTGGGAGATGTCTTGAGTAAATGAGATGACTCCATTGCAATCAAAATTACAAAGTAATTTCTTGTAATTATGACATTGTATATCAAAGCTAATAAAGGAAAAATGCCTTTCTCCCCTACATATTAATAGGTTTAAAGATAATGTCCTCTCATATAACTTGAAGGGCTCTCAGACAATAAAAGAATGTTTCCCAACTGAAGTGACATTGCTATTGATCATTAAAAATCCAGAATTAAAGTTACTTGCTTCTGATCAAATGCTTTCTCTAAAATATGAAATGACGTCCTTGGGTTTTTTGTTTGTTTGTTTGTTTTTCTTTTTTTATGAGAAACACTCCTCATTAGAGTTTTGTGTCAATGTTTCATGAGATAAAAAAGTATGTAATTACAGTCATAGTTAGCCTTATATTGTTAGAATTTCATTTATAAAATTGAATTTAAAATTAAATAGGAAGACAAAAATGCCCGCAAATTATTCATTAAAGGGTAAAAAATCGATGGTGGTGAAATAGCAGAGGCCACCCTGCATTACTTTGCTCCTGCTATAGCAGGGCTGAAATGATCCCCAAGTCTCTTCTTTAACCCAATTCCCAGAAAGAAAAAACAAGTGCAGTTCACTGCCACATTCATTTAATTTTACATAAACACGCTCTTTGAGGCTGAAGCAAATCTGACTGGTTTTCAATGTGAAAATAAAATATAGAAACTGTCCTTGGAGTGATTTCTAAAGACAACTTGTCTCTAATCCTAATGTAACAGAAATGTATATTAATGGTCAGCATATAATGATTTTTTTTCATGCATAGGAATGGTATGTTTTTTTATAGTATATCTAGGTACTATTCCAAATCCTTCCATGTATTATCTCATTTAAGTTTACAACAGCTTTATGAGATAGGCACTGATATGTTTAGTTCTTTACATTTTATGAAATGAATCTAAGAGAAGAAAAGTAACAACCCAAATTATGCAAGTAACTATTGGCTGAGTGGGATGGAAATTTAGCCACTCTTTCTCCAGAGACCTCATTCTTGATGACTCAAATTATACTGTTTCTTAGGGCATCCCTGGTTCAACACTAGTTAATGTTGATCCTTGTTAACAGTTACATGTATCACCTAAAATTTCTCTGTTGTATAATCAAAGAGAACATAACACTACATATAAAGAATGCAGTCCCAGAATTGAACATGGGTTCATAGGAGAGGTGTCATGCTCTTGTGGTTGAGATGGTAGCGTCCGGATTCTGAGTGCCTGAGTTTGAATCTTAGCGTGTGACTTTGGGCAAGCTGCATAACTTTTACCACCCTCCATGCCTCAGTTTCTTCATGTGTTAATGGGAATAAAAAATCAAATTAGCTTTTTTGATGAGGATTAAATTTTGTCATACATATGTAATAAAAGCACTTTGAATAGTGCCTGACATACATTAAGATCTCAGCAAAATTTATATAGTAGTTTTCATATTTCCATTTATGACCCACCTACTTATTTCAGGTTACAGTATATGAGGGCTGTCCAGAAAAAGCCCAGCCATAAATGCTTCTGTTTTTTATATTACGTGGCTGGATACTTTCTGGACAGCCTTTGTAGACCCAAAAGCATGCCATACGTCAGGAATTCTTGTTATAAGAAAATTGAAATTAACAAAACTAGTAATTAGGGTTGTTACATTTTATTAAACCACCCTTTATTTTCAGGAAAAAAATAACATGAGTATTTTTAAATAGGGAGCTTACTCAAACCCTCATATAGGTAGAATGGAATGATTTATAATACTTAAACAGAATTTTTCAAAAAAATTTCATTGATGTGTTTTTCATTTATTGCTGCAAAGCAAGTGATTCCAAAAGTTAGTGATGTGAAACAACAAACATTCATTATCTCACAGTTTCTGTGTGTCAGGAATCTGGTCCCAGTTTAGCTGGAAGCCTCTGCTTGAGGATTTCAAACAGCTCCAGGGTGGAGGTGGGGTTGTGCTTTCAAGCTCACTCGCTTGGCATTTGGCAGACCTTGAAAAGATTCATTTCCAAGCTCACTTGCTTGGTGTTCAGCAGGCCTAAGTTCCTCGGTAGCCATTGGCCCAGCGATATTAGATCCTTGCCACTTGGGCCTTCCACAAAGCTCCTCAGAGCATGGCAGTTGGCTTCCCCCATAGTGACGGCTTCAATAAAGACAGAGTGAGAGAGAATGAGGGTGAGACATGGCAAGCGAGATGGAAACCAGAGCCTTTTTGTAAACTAACCTCAAGAAGCTACATCCCATTGCTTTTTTTTTTTCCTGTGTTTTAATTTGTTAGAAGCAAGTCACTAGTTCCACTCTACACTCAAGGGGAAGGGATTACCAATGGGCATTACACTCAAAAGTTGGGGGACATGTGGGGCCAGTTTTGAGACTACCTACCATAACTACAATGAAGTAAACCTTTTGGCTTTCGTGGGCTCTATTGGAAGAACAAGAATTATCTTGGGCCACACATAAGATACACTAACAATAGCTGATGAGTTTAAAAAAAAAGTCTGTGTATGATTGTCGTGATGTTTTAAGAAAGTTTACGAATTTATGTTGGGCTGCATGTGGCCTGCGGGCTATGGGTTGGACAACCTTGGAGTAAGGCAAGAGATCCCTGGTGGTCTATTTTGTCACACTCATATTATTAGCTAAGGACCAGAATTTGAAATGTTATCGATTAGCAGTCTCTTTGTAGTAGATTTTTCCTCTCTGTGCTTAAGTATAACTTTCCTTAGTATATGCCTGCCTCCTTTAAAACCAGTTTTCTTTAAATGTTTAGTATCACTTACTCTGGATAGCCATATTTTCCTCCCCTTTGTTAGCTTTCCACCTTTGTTTCTCATCAAAAATGTGCAGGAAAAAGACTGCATTAAATCAAGAGCATACTTATTTCCATTGCCCCAGATCTGACTCGTATGGCTGGGGAACTGAGTCCTTTCTTTGAAATGGATTTAATTGAAAGACCATGAAATCAGCATTAAGATAGGGTTCAGCTTTAAAATTACTGAGAGTTTAGATTAGAACAATAGAAATCACACCCAGAAATGACCTGATGGCCATCAACTGTGTAGCCTACCTGGTACTTGAAGCTCTTCTAGAATGCTATTTTTCTGCCTGCTTACATGCATTGAAAAATTTGTCAAAATGTGTCAGAAACATTTACATTTGCTCTCGTTTTTGCACACTAACAGTAGTAAAGTTGGAAGCTGGCAGAGTTTGAACATTAATATACATTTCTGTGAGTTTAAGAAGCTATTTATGATTTTCCGTCACCTTTCCACATGCCTCTGTGGCAAATAACTGCCATTCCATTATAGAAAGGAAGATTTAATGGCCTTATAATATGGTGCATCTTCTACATTTCTATTTCAGTTTTCAAATAGGGCTCTTGTTAGTGCTATCTGGGAATGTCAAGAACCTTCTGGGGCCTGTTATATATGTATTTAACTAATCTGACTTTCTGTCTTAATCCGGCTCCGTAGACAAAGAGTAAACTCAGGGCCTTTCTTACCCTTATCTTGTGTATGAACCTCACGAAAATCATTGATCACTGACTCTCTATCCATTGATGCTGGCAGCGGGTCTCATACATCTTGTTTATATTCTCAACAGGGATCATAACATGCATTTTGTCGTATTTGTTTTGTTTGCTTAACAATATATTTTCAATATTTTTTCATGGCAATATATATAAATATAATAACCTACTTTAATAGCTGTATAATATTCTATTGTATGATTGAACCATTATTAATGTAACCAGTCTGATATCATGAATATTTATATTGTTACCAACTTTTCCCCATTAACACAGTACTACTGAAAATTTATCTATTTATTTGCCTGTTTATGAGATTTTATATGACAAATTCCTTTTGAGTCCATCAATACATGCACTTTAAATTTTTCTAGATATTGCTAAATTGTCCTCGAAAATATCTAAGTTGATTTCTTTTCTTTTCTTTTCTTTTCCTTTTGGTTGGTTCCCTGACCAGGAAGCAAACCCAGGCCGCATTGGTGAGAGTGCCAAACAAGTTGATTTCTAAATGTGTGACTTAGTTATGTAGAATTTTCACAATTATATAAACTACCTACAGAGGTATGTAAAGGAAGGACGGTCATTTTTGATCATTGAAAGTAACATATCTGAATAATCCTGTGAATAGATACCTGTTGTTTACCGTGCATGGCTTCATTCTAAATTTTGAGTTTTGACTCAAGTTTCAGTAATTTCACATTAGCTCTGATCCTAACTTAATATCCAGCAGGCAGAGTCTGTTCTTTGAATTAATTTTTTTAAATCTTTCTTAGGAGTTATTATGTTCAAATGAAACCCTTAAATTGTGCACTTAATGATAAGAATGTCTTTTTTCATAAAATTTAATGTTCTGTTAGTGAAACCAGACTTAGCCTTAGGAAAGGTTAACAACATGAGAGTAGACCACAGTGGGTGTTGGCAAGATGACAGATTAGGAGGTCCCAGCCTTCATACCACGACAAAAACAACTACGTAATAACTACTCATGGACTGAAATAACTCTGTCTGGGACAGCTCGGGAGTACAATTAAGAAGTTGCAGCGACAAAGCCAAGCACAAAAAGCAAGATGAAAGCATAGAAAAGTGTAGGCAGCATTTTCTCTACATCACCCCATCCCCAGGTCAGCACCTTGGCAGCAAGGGGGATCCCCTTGGCTGTGACTTTCCCCCATGGAGCAATAGGAGAGTAGTAGCCTTCACTCCTGAGGACCCCAGCCATTCTGGTTGCCACCACAGAAACTCCCAGCCTTTGCTGCTGAGAAATTCCCATAGTCTTTGCCTGTGCCAACTCTAGCATTGATGCTGATGGACCTACCCAGAGCTGCTCCTTCTTCCCCCGAGAGCAGGGGCTGCCATTATGACCCCTTTTCCCAGGGCTGGAACCATCACACCCTGACTCCCACCCTATTATTCTCAGCCACAGTGCCATTGCGGACAGGTCCGCACTCTGGTATTGCCACTGTGCATACACCTACAGCCCTGTCTTCGAACTTATTTTTCCTGTAAACATGCACTTCAACCCTGCTACCATATCCCCACCCCCATCTTCATATGCAACTGGAACTTGCATCCACATGTGTCCCTGTACCCGGCATCCCCATGTGCCCCTGTACCCAGCGCTGGACCCTATGCCACCATACAATCTACTCAGGTGGCATCCTTGTGGTTACCTGTAGGTGAATGTCTTTCCTCATGGAAGTTTGTCTCTAAAGGCCTTCAAACATGCAAACACCAATTTAAGACTACAAGGAACATGAAAAATCAAGGAAATATGCCACCAAAGGAACACAATGTATTTCTAATAACCAACCCTAAAGAAATGAAATTCTAATTGCATGACAAAGAATTCAAAATAATTGTTTTAAAGAAGCTTAGTAAAGCTACAAGAGAACCAATATAGATAATGATGTCAAGAAAAATGCATGAACAGAACAAGAATTTAAACAATGAGATAGAAATCATAAAAATAACCCAACATAGATTCCAGAGCGGAAGAACACTGTGGATGAAATTTTTAAAAAAATGACAGAGAATGTCAACAGCAATCTTGGTCAATCAGGGGAAAAAATAATTCAATGTGAAGACAAGTCATTTAAGGTGAAGCAAGACAATGGTCTATGAGGCTCAATTCAGACAAGCTGGTGGCCGTGTCCACAAGCCAGGTGAGTCTCTTAAAGACACCTATAGTGTCTTAGGTACAGCAGGTGGCTTTTGGCCTTCTCTGGTTCCTAGGAAGCTGGCCAGTGGTCAACACAGGAGCAGTAGTAGCAGAGGCTCTGGCATAATTTCCTCCTCCCTCAGCTGGGGGAAGACAGGTGATCCAGGTGGCTGGAAGGAGATCAGTTTCCCAAGAATTGGAATTCTCTTGACCAGGCTATGGAGACTGTCCAATCACCACAGGCACAAAGTTACTGTTGGGTTGGATAATGCAGGAAGAACTACCATCCTTTGCCAATTTTCTATGGATGAAGTTGTACATACCTCTTCTACAATAGGGAGCAATGTAGAAGGGACAATGATAATTATATTAATAAATATTTCCTAATGTGGGATATCGGTGGCCAAGGAGCTCTTTGTTCTTCCTGGAACACTCTGTAAGTATACACTAATAGAGTTTGTAATAGTTGTTGTGAACAGTACAGAGAGAGAAATGAGTTCTATAACTAGAGAAGAATATGAAATGTTAGCCCAAGAGGACCTAAGGAAAACTGGATTGTTGATTTTTGCTAATAAACAAGATGTTAAAGAATGTGTATCTATAGCAGAAATCTCCGAGTTTTTGGAAACAACTTCCATTTAAGATCACCAGTGACATATCCAGGCATGCTATGCTTGGGATTATGACAAGCATTTGAATGGATGATTTCAGAATTTAGATCACGTCATCTCCACTGAGCTATTCTCATAGACTTTTGGTAAATCAAGTTTGTACAACCTGAGGCTCGTGGGCGGCCTGTGGCCCAGAATGGCTTTGAATGTGGCCCAACACAAATTCGTAAACTTTCTTAAAACATTATAAAAATTATGCATGGACCTTTTTTTAGCTCATCAGCTATCGTTAATGTTAGTACTTTATGTGGGGCCCAAGACAGTTCTTCTTTCAGTGTGGCCCAAGGAAGCCAAAAGGTTGGATACCGCTGGCGTAAATGAAGTGCTGGCCTTTATATGAAAGCTGCAAAAATTAAAGGTTTAGATATGTTTTTAATAAACTGATTTAAACTTTTTGTCTAAGACAAAAGTAAGGTCACTTACTTGAAAACAATCATGAAGTCTCACCTTCCAATCTGCTTTCTCACTAGTTGCTTTCAAAGCAAGGTCTCAAAGCTGTGATTGACATTTTTCTCATAATGAATCCTCTTAGGACACTGTGCAGCTTGTGCTAAGTTCAAAGGGAGAGGAAGACATTTTTCACTTTAAGAGCTTTATTATCGGTATAACCATCTCTAGTTGAAGGTTGTTCTCTTCTTGTTCCATGAAGTCAGAAAACAAATCAGTACACACATTCAGGATCTAATATTTTAAAGTGTGATGTTACTTGTGAAAATTATTTTGCTCAAGGTTGTGTATATGTACCTCAGGTTTAAGTTAATGGCTTTGATTTATGTTCTAAAGGGAAGTGAATAACAAAAATGAAACATATCCCTAGTTACAACCATAATGAGATGAATACAGGCATTGGATTTAAGTGCCATTCTGTACTTTACCCTAATATTTTCTGTTATACTAATGAACCCCTCAAATCATTGAGCTGCTATTAAAAAAGAAAGAAAAGCTTGACATCGTGTACCTATTTTTTATTGTTCATCAAATGACATACATGTAAATATGCAATCCAACTAAGTGGAATATCTGTTAAATTTTTGCCTGAGTATTACTAATGGGCAGAATTGCACATTGAGATATGATTGGAATTTTCCCTTTATTGAACCTTATGCCATTTAGATTACTGAATACATTTTAACTCATTAATCAAACATTAATTTTGAGTTGAAATGATCAAGTGATTATTTTTCAGCCTTAATTGAAAACTATTGTATGAAACCTGTCCATAACAGAGTCACACGCACAATTTTAAATTTTAGTCAGCATTAAGATTTTCTCACATTTTTTCTAGACAATCAACAACAAAAGATGAATAAATCAAGCTCTTTTTTGTAGTATTTGCCATTTTTTTGTGGTGTAAATACTATACTCCCTGGTTGGCCAATTTCAAACTACCAACGTGATGTCACTAAACTTAAAGCGCCATAGTAAACCATTAAATATACTCTAGTGGTAAATATAGTTAACTAAGAAGTGATGAATTTTGAGTTTTTCTTTGTTTAGTTTTAATATAATTTACTTAATTATGAGTTTATATAACTATGCTTTTAATGGCTGTTTTTAGCAATGGCTTCAAAATTTCTGAAAATCTAATAATTGACTCTAAGGAACCACCTCAAGCATAACACTGTTGTAAAGTTTGTAATATATTTTTATTCAATTAAAACATAGTCTTCCATTGCTCCTCTTCTTCCATCTATATCTTTGTTTTCTGTTTTTATCAGCCACTGATATCAAACCTATATGAGTTTCTTTTATTCAGCCCACCGACCCACTGTAATTTAGCTTTCTGCTCCATTTCTCCATAAAAACAGAAGGGGTTAAGGCCAACAGAGTCTCTAAATTAAATGGACTTTACTATTTTCATTTTATCTGACCTCTTAGCAGCAATATGTACTCAATACTTCTTGGAACTGTTTTCCCTTAGGTTCAGCTATACAATACCTTTATATTTTATTTTTCCACCTCTTTGGTCATTTTTTCTCTACTTTGCAAACTCATCTTTCTCTACCCAGCTTTTACATATTGTAGTTAATCAAGGTTTTTCCTAGACCCTATGGCTTCTAATTCTATAATCCTTTCCATGAATTCAATTACCACATATACTCAGATGACTAAAACATATTGCTATCCCAAATCTATAAGGTGTAAAACTTGTTTTATTTTGTATTTGTATACCATCACCATGCTCCAGATAATGAACACATCCTTTTCTTCCATAAGTCTCCTGGTGCCCATTTATGTAATCTTTCCCTTCCTGCCAAACCTAACCACCATTCCTCAAGCAACTACTGATCAATTTTCCATCACTGTAGATTAGTTTGTATTTTATCAAGTTTTATATAAATGGGATTCTACAGTATGTACTCTTTATTTTCTGACTTTTTTCAATCAGATGAACCTTAAAATAATTATGCTTTGTTGTCATCTGTATCAATAATTCATTCTTATTGCTGAGTATCATTGCATTATTTGGGTATCATTGCATTATATGGATACACTAAAATTTGCTTATTCACTTATGTCAATAACATGTTCGGCTTGTTTCTAGTTTGAGATTATTACAGATAAAGCTGGTACCATTCATGCACAGATCTTTGTGTGGATATACGCTTTCATTTCTGTTGGGTATATACCTAGTTGTAGAAAGGCTGATTCCTATGGCAACTGTATTTTTAAAATTATAAGAAATTGCTAACTGTTTTCAAAGTGGTTTTATAATTTTCCATTCCCACCAGCAGTGTATTTGATTTCTGCATCCTTATCAATGCTTGTTATTTTCAGTGTTTTTAATTTTAGCCTTTCTAGTTGATATGTAATGATACCTTATTATAGTTTTAATAGAGTTTCTTAGTGGCTAATGATATTGAGTATAATTTAAAAGTGCTTTTCTTTGCTATCTGAGTTTCTTCTTTTGTTAACTTTTTAAATATTTTGCCTATTTTTAATTCTGTAGTTTGAATTGTAATGATTAAGTTTTAAAGGTTTTTTTTTTTTAAAGATACTATATTATAGATAGAAGATCGTTGTCAGATATATGCTTTGCAAATATCTTCTCCTAGTCTATGGGTCACCTATTCATGTTTGTATCACTGCATTTTTGAAGAACAGAAGCTTATACATTTTGATGAAGTATAATTTATTCTTCATTAATTTGTACTGTTTTGTTGTATTTAAGAAATCTTTGCCAAATCTAAAGTTGCTGAGATTATATCCTGTTTTCTCTAAAAGGCTTATAATTTGTATTCCTATATTTGGGTCTGTGATACCTTTTCTGTTAATTTTTACATATGGTGTGAGTCAAGGTTGAGGTACAGTTTTCTTTTCATATGTCTAATTTTTCCACCACAATTTGCTCAAAATATTGTTCTTTCCCCATGAGTTGCACCTTGGCAAATTTGTAAAAAATAAATTTACTTTATATATGAGTGAATCTACATATGAATGTCTTCTGTTTCATTGATCTGTGTGTCTAGACTTCCATAAACACTATACTGCCCTGATTATCAAATTATTTTTCCCTGCTTTGGTAAAAAATGAAAGATAACATTTTAAGTTTTATTTTTTTATTTTATTTTCAATTCATTTTTATTGTTAGACTTATTGGGGTGACATCTGTTAGCAAGGATTACATAGGTTTCAGGCATACAATTCTACAGTGCATTGTCAACTTGTTGTATAATAAGTTCACCACCTAATGTGACTTCTCTTTCCATCACCTTATATTTAGCTTCCCCCCTCCTCTCCCACAACATTTTAAGTTTTAGATATACAATGTGTTGATTTGATATACTTATATAGTACTGAATGATTAACCATCATAGTGTTAGCTAACCAGTCTGATCATATCACATAATTACTCTTTTGTTGTTGTTTTTGTTTTGTGGTATTTTTAAGTCATGAAATCAGGTAGTAAGTCTTCCAAGATTATTTTTTTCAAGGTTATGTATATTATTAATATGTGAGTAAAGGAGTACACTAAAGCAATTTTAAAGATAATTCTGATGATCCTTGATATTCTTTTTGATTGATTTTTAAATTACAGTTGGCATGCAATATTATATTACTTTTAGGTGTACAACATAGAGATTAGATAATAATTATGTAACTTATGAAGTGATCACCCTGATAAGTCTAGTACCTATCTAACACCATACATAGTTATTAAAATTTTCCCTATGCTGTATTTGACATCTCCAGGGCTATTTCTATAAGAAGCAATTTATACTTCTTAATCCTTTCTCCCATTCCCACAAAACTTCCTCCTGTCTAACAACAATCAAATTATTCTCTGTATCTTATGAGTTTCTTTGGCTTGTTCATTTATTTTGTTTTTAGACTCCACATGTAAGTATTCACTCTGTTTTACTAATTTCACTTACCATATACTCTCTAGGTCCATCAAAGCTATTACATATAGCAAGATTTCTTTCCTTGGTATGTGAGTAATACTCCATTGTGTATATGTACACCATCTTTTTCATGCGTACATCTATTGATAGACACTTAGGTTACTCCTATATCTTGGCTATTGTAAATAATGATACAATACATATATCTTTTTGAAGTAGTGTTTTCTTTCTGAGTCATGAGTTAGTTCTATTTTTACGTTTTTGAGGAACCGCTACACCATTTTCCATAGTGGCTGTACCAATTTACAATCTTATGAACCACGCACAAGGGTCCCCTTTGCTCCACATCCTCACCAACACTTGTTCATTGATTTATTGATAATAGCCATTCTGACAGGTGTGAGGTGATATTTCATTGTGGTTTTAATTGGCATTTCTCTGATGATTAGTGATGTTGTGCATCTTTTCATATGTCTATTGGCCATCTGTATGTCCTTTTTGGAGAAATGACTTCTTAAGGTATCTGCCATTTTTAAAATCAGATTGTTTGTTTTTTGGTGTTAAGTTCTATGAGTTCCTTATATACTTTGGGTAGTAAACCTTTATAGGATATATCATTGGAAAATATCTTTTCCCATTCAGTAGGTTGTCTTTTGTTTTGTTGATTATTTCCATCATTGTGCAAAAATGTTTTAGTAGTGTGATGTTTATTTTTTCTTTTTTCTTGCCTAAGATGACGTATCACAAAGAATATTACTAAGGGTAATGTCTGAGGGTATACTGCCTGTTTTTCCCTCCCCAACATTTATGGATTCAGGTCTTAAATTTGTCTTTAATCCATTTTTAGTTTTTTCCCATATATGGTATAAGAAAGTTACCCAGTTTCATTTCTCTTCATGTATCTATCCTGTTTTCCTGACACAGTTTATTGAAGGTACTGGCTTCACACCATTGTATATTCTTGCCTCCTTTGTCATTGATTAAATGATCATAAAGTCATTTGTTTAGTTATGGTCTCATTATTCTATTCCAGTGTCCTATGTGTCTGTTTTTATGCCAGCACCATGCTGTTTTGATTACTATGGCCTTGTAATATAGTTTGATATCAGGTAGCACGATACCTCCAATTTTCTTTGTCTTTCTCAAGATTGCTGTGGCTGATCAGGATCTTTTGTGGTTCCATATAAATCTAAAGATTATTTTTTCTAGTTCTGTGAAAAATACTGTTGTTATTTTGATAGAGATTGCAGCGAATCTATAGATTGCTTTGGGTAGTATGGACATTTTTAACAATGTTAATTCTTCTTATTCATGAGCACTGTATATGCTTCTATTTATTCATATCTTCTTCAATTTCTTCAGCATCTTATAGCTTTTCTAATACAGGGCTTTAACTTCCTGCTTAAATTTTTTCTACGCATTTTATTTTTGATGCAATTGTAAATGCAATTGTTTTCTTAATTTTTCTTTCTGCTAGTTTTTTATTTATGTATAAAAATGAAACCAATTTTTTAATATTAACGTTTTTATCCTGCTACTTTACTAAATTCAGTTATTAGTTCTAAAAGTTTTTTTCGTGTGTGAAATCTTTGGAGTTCTCTCTATATAGTATTATGCCCTCTGCACGTGATGACAGTTCTACTTCCACCTTTATAATTTGGATGTTTTTATTTCTTGTCTGATTGTTGTGGCTAGGACTTACAGTACTATGTTGAATAAAAGTGGTGAAAGTGGGCATACTTATCTATTTCCTGATCTAAAGAAAAATGATTTTTGGCTTTTCCCCATTGGGTCTGATATTAGCTATGGTATTGTCCTATATGGTCTTTATTATGTTGAGGTATATGTTCCATCTATTTCCACTTTGCTGACATTTTTTTTTATCATAAATGAATGCTGGATTTTGTCAAATCTTTGTCAGTAGATGCTTTTTTGCATGTATTGATATGATTTTTTTCCTTTTTATTTGTGTAGTATATCACATTAAATGACTTTGTGCTATTGAACCAACCCTGTATCTGAGGAATGTACTGGTATATTTAGTTTCCTAGTATTTTATTTTTGAATTTATGTTCATCAGGGATATTGATCTATCTATCTATATCTATACATATCTATCTATCTATCTATCTATCTCTATAGATAGATAGATAGATAGATAGATAAATAGATAGATAGATAGATAGATAGATAGATTTTGTAATGTCTTTGTTTGGTCTTGAAGTCAGGGTAATGGTGGCCTAGTAGAAGGAGCTTGGGAGCCTTCCCTTCTATTAAATTTTTTGAAATAGTTTGAGAAAGAGAGGTGTTAATTCTTCTTGGAATGGTTTGTTTAATTCACCTGTGAAGCCATGTGATCCAGGACTTTTCTTTGTTGGGAGTTTTTTTTATTGCTGATTTGATTTAGTTAGTAGTAAACAGTCTGTTCAGATTTTCTGTTTCTTCTTGATTCAGTCTTGGAAGACGTATGTTTCTAAGAATTTATCCATTTCTTCCAGATTGTCGAAGTTGTTGGTATATAATTGGTTTCACTGATACTTTGTATTGTCCCTTACGTGGATTGTGTGTGCCTTCCTGCTGTACTTGAGCCTTGATTGCTGTTGGAACTTCAGTGGGTGGGATTTACCCTCAGGCTGACTGGCTGTCCTTGACTACAGTGGGCTAGCTATTGTGCAGGGGCTGATCCCACATATTGAAAGTCAATGGCGGCAGTGGGTGGAGGGGTCTGGTCCTAGCTGAGGCTTCCCTTCTTGTGTCTTGGTTTGTGGAGCTGATTAGTTAATGCTCTGGTGTGGTCGAAAGATGGCCACACCGTATGTTGTTTCTATAGCCTTTTAGGAGGGGCTCTGGTGCAGGCCATGTTTAGCCACCTTTTGTGCCCAGCCTGGGGCCATCTAATGGAGCTACAAAGTGATCTGCAATTTGTTGCCAATTGTTCTGAGCTTGAATGTGCTTTGTGTTGACTATGCTTTGAATCAAGGCCATTTGTACTGGGCTTGGGACACTTTGGTGGGCATCATGATGTGATATGATGCTAGCCACCACTCGTGCCAGGCTTAGAGCTGCTTATTTTAAGCTATATTCCAGGCTAAGACTGGTCACCTCTTATGCCAGGCATGGGGCCATGTGGTAGTACTTATAATGCAAGTTGATCCAAGTTTTTACTTGTGCCAGTCTTGGGACCATTTAGCAACAAGTACAGGACATACTGAGGCCCGTTGCTGCTTGTTTGGGGTTTGTGGACCACTGAGAGATTTTAGGAACATATGTGACATGAGCCAGGGTAGGCTGCTTTTGTAGAAAAGCTGCTTAAAACAGTTCTGGCCAGGTGAGCAAGGTAGGTGGGGTCTCAGTGAAACACTAGGGCAGGGTGAATCATGTCTCTCAGGCTGATGGATAGCAGAGATTTCAGTCCCTCTTGTACCTACTGGCTGGGTGGAGAAAATGCTCAACAAAGGAACAATCATGCCTGCTTTGGTCCCCCAAGAGAGCTGCCCTGATTTCTGCCTCTCCAGCCCTCTCTCTCTGAAGCTAGTCAATTCAGGTTCTACCTGTATGTCCTTGGCACTTTTCAAGCAATTGTGCCAGAGCTGGTGCTCAGAGCATGTGAATCTGTCAGTGAGTGGGTCCATGTTGCAGGCCCTGTAAGGGAAACACCCTCCATCTCACTCAGCCACAATGTCCGCCGGTTTTCAGAGCTAGCAGTTATGGGGACTTCTTTTTCTGGCACTCGAATCCCGGGGTGGGGAGAATGGTGTGTGACTGGGCCTTCTCGTCACTCCAGGGGGAAGCTCCACAGCTGCAATATCCCTCCTGATTTTTAACCACCACACAGATTTGGGACCAGCCTGTTCCCTGTCTCTACCCCTTATACCAGTCTTGACATTGCTTATTCTGTATGTCCTTAGTTATAAGACTCCTTGTGTTCAACTAGACTTCAGGTGATTCTCAGTGGTGGTTGTTCTGTAGTTTAGTTGTAATTGATATGGGCCTGAGACAATGTGAACACAGTGTTTACCTACTCCACTATCTTCACTGGAAATCTTGAGATCCTCAGCATTAAGTTGCTGATAGTATCCATTGTTTATTGTCTTCAAGGGATTTACTTTTACACTTTATTTACCTAATGTAGACATGAAAGTGAATTTAATATAATGCAAAAAATGGTATTTGGGAGCCTCCTGCTTGGGGTACTCAGTTCTAATTGCACTAGGTCATCATTAGTGGAGTTAAACCAAGGTTTTGTTTTTTTTTGCCTAAAATATAGGGACCTGAATTTATGGATTGGAAGCACTACCTAAAGGAATTTGCTCATATTCTATGCCTTTATGATTATATTTTATAATTTTCAACAGCACTTTTACTCAGCCTTTTCATAGTTTCTAATTAATGACGTAAAATTGTGTACTAATGCACATCTATGTTGCACCATTTTCTTAATTCTTCTCATTATGGAAGCAACTTTAATGTTTGTTATGTCTGTACACCCATAAAAGCAACCAGCTACAATTTGAATAATTCATTCAGTCAAGTAACTGGAATGTTTTATAACATCAAATGACCAGTTTGACTTTCACTTAATTGACTGGTTGGTTGACACTTTGAGGAGCATTAACTTGTCATCATCATCATTACCATGAAATAGTATTTATTAAGCATCCAGAGTTGCAAGTGATATAAAGTTAGCCAAATAATTGTAGACTCTGCCCTTTAGGAGTTTATGATCTGGAAACTCAACACATTCAGATGAGCAAGATGCCATTTAGCAGAGTTACTGCTGTAGGACTTTGAGAAATTCTACTAAGTGGCTGACAAGATCAATTTTCTTCCCAAAGTGCCAAACTATCAGCCAAAAAGTAAAGTGTAGTGTACATGCTGTGTAAGTCATCGTCTCAGTTGAGATGGTGTTATTGGGGCTGAATTTGAACTAGAGATATCTTTTCTCCTGAACAGCAGCACTTTAGAGAAAGAAAATGACATGTCTGAGCTTTTCAAAAGCAAATTAGTCTTCAGGAATGTGGGACAGATAACGTTGGTGAGCAATGCAGTCAGGAAAATGGAATTGGTGGCATCAGAATAACTATGCTCTATTCTAGCTTATGGGTGAGCATTGGGTAATTTATTGAACTTTTCTGCATTGTAGTTTAGTTACTCATCTGTAAAATGAGAAAGCTGTAATCATGTTTATGCTTTCATATTTGAAAACCATTCAGAGATTCTATAATGAAAAGTGAACCCAAAATGAATTTATACAAGAACAGTCACAATAATGAATGTTTTCTTCTAAGTAGGCTGAGAGATCTATACTTCTATAAAAAAATTAAGTAGTTGTATAAAATGCAGTTCTAATTTTTGAAGAGTATCCCATGGGATGTAATAGTTTTACCCTTTAAAAATTATTCTAATCCAGTTAAAATACTTTCTTACATGGTTCAATATAGACTTTTTTTTTTGCTGTTATGAATGAACTATGTCTGCTCAATGATTGATCTCTTAGAATTCCCCTTTTTGTGGAAATATCCTAGAATGTAAGATTTGGGAAGCCTATTAGAAATAATATGTTTCTGTTCTTCATATGAGCATAAGGACCCTTTGAGAGTGAACTTTTATATTTGCTCAAAGTCCAGCAACAAGATATAGGAAAGCCAGTTGTAGAATTCAGGTTTCCTGACTCCTTACTCAAGTACTTTTTAAAGTATTTCTGTCTTAGAATCTTTTATTTCTAGAAAGAATGTAAAACCACTGAAGTTGGGCAAACTTGATGAACTCAGGAGAGGCAGCAGGTATTTGTGGGTGGGCCCTAATATGTGCCAAGGCACAGTGATATAGGTTATACATCTACTACTTAATATAGTTCTTACACCGCCCTGAGATGGCATTATAAAATATTAGGAGATCAAGAATCAGAATGAGAAAATTTACATAACTTATTCAAAGCCTCACTGCTCAAGGTGGTGTAGTGAAGATTCACACTGCAGTCTGTCCAATATAAAGCCCATAGTCTTTCCATTACATCATACTTTCTCCATGGGAGAAGTGCCATTATCATTTCAAACGTTCTTTTGGGCCTGCAGATGAGTCTGCAGCACTGGGAAGTAGTTGTTGCCCAATTCTCTATTTTCTCTTCTCATTGTCTTCTTGCACATATCCTTGATCCTGTCCGTTCCTAGACATCCAGCTCTATTCAGGCTGTCCTTAGTGTCCGTTTCGGGCCCAACTTAGTCAGAGAATATTTAAAATGACCTATTCTTACACTGTTAGTCCAATTATCTTTTCTCATACTTTATCTTCATTTAAACATTTTATTCCCTAAGTGATTCACTTTTACATTTATATGGAAGGAAATATGATTTTTACATTACGCAGAAATGATAGAGGCTTACAGTATTTTTTCTTCCACACATTATTTCATATAGCCAATAACATTTAACAGTTGATGTGCACACCTTTTCCATACTCATTAGGTGAGAACCTTGCCCTCTTGGTCTAGTTTTGGCGCTCCAAACTCAAACTGTGATTAACAAACCAACCAACCAACAAACAAACAAATACAAGCTGAGTGAATTCAGGAATAGCCTGAGAACAATTTATCCATTTGGTGTTCACAAGGGAAAATTATGAATAGAGGTTTTTTAAAAATGGGTATTATAAAATGAGTTTAATGTGTTTAGCACATACATATAAGTTCTCAGAAAGGGTTAGTTATTGCTATATATTGCCTTGGATATTACAGAATGATGTTGGAAGTAAAGAGGATCTGATTTAGTTTGGAGTTAGAAAATACTAGGAAAGATTCATTTAGGATTTAGAATTGTTTTCTGAGTCAGTAGCTATTTAGAGATTGACTGTGTGTTTGGTGTGGGAGTCTACGAGCTAATTATGCAGATCTAACGGAAGTTTTAGATTGACTTATAAAATAAACTGGTATGATTTCAATTTATTCTAGATATTAGAGATAAGTTAACAAAATGTTTCCTTTTCTAATGATATAATTAATAACTAAATCCTGAGGCCTATAATTGTCTAAGATCAAATGTTTTCCCCCAGGCAGATGCATGTGAAAGAAAATAACCATTGCTTGTCTTCCAATGAAAAATGTTGAAAAAGATGAAACTAGCACATTTGCATGACCTAATTACTCATACACTGTATATTTTAATATATAATTAAATTTAGAAAATAAAGATTCATTGCTCTTCCTAATAAAAAATAGTTTCAAAAAATATCCAGGATTGAAACTATCTTGAGATATATATTGAAAACCTTTATTTGGCTTTAAAATCAATGATGTGATTTGGAGCTGTTGGGCAGCTATGTTAATACAGGCTATGTTTTCGGCCAGGGGAATGTCTATTTTGCCTGAACAGATTCCTCTGCCATCATTGCATATTTATGGAACAACATGGCACAGGGTAGGCATAGCTGCAGGGCACAACATTGTTTTGTTTTTTTATCTCATTTGTAGAGCTGCATATTAACCTGGGAGTAGGAATCTATTCTTTTCCATCACCTACTTCTAAAACAAATGTACAAAGTAATTTTTTCAGCTTCTATAAATTTATTACTTGTATTTCTTTATTGAAAGGTGCTACCTCATATTTAGCTGAATGAGCATGTAATTTGTTTCAACTCTTTGGGGATTTTCACTACTTATAAAGAAAGATCAACATTTAATGAAATTTGACTTTATCTAAGGGGTAATATAAAATGCTAGATTTCTTTTTGTCAATATTTGGTATATTAAAGAAGCCTAGGAAAAATAGGTCTGTGGGAAAAATTGGAATTATATATATGATTATTTTCACACATTGGCTCAGACAAATAGGCATGTCTTAACTCCTTCTGGAGAAATTCTCAGTGTATATTACTGAGCACAGTGATAAGAGGAAATAGTGATTTGGGAGATTTTTCTGATTTAATTTTCCAAAAGTTTTGTTAATCAGTGATTCAAATTAGTGGTGTACTTTGAAAATCTTTTGAGGGGAATAAAATTGCACATAACCTGTCTGCAGCTAATCAGATCCTTTAGCATGATTTTCAGACATGTTTGATGATTTCTTAATTTATATGAAAATGATGAACTAGTAATTTGAAACAGGGTCTGACATTAGGGATGGGGAATCCATATAATTCAAAATATAGTAGAGTTCCAGTTACCTGAGAGTCTACTTTATGTGCTTCATCACATCCTAGTAACAGTTAGTCTAACCAATAAGCATTTATTAAAGTGTTCTGTATTTAATAAATACAGAAAGGGGATTGCATGATATGACACACAGTGGGGTCTGTATGACTATAAATGTGAGTATTCTAGAAGGTTGATGGAGGACTTCATATTATCAGTATAAAAGAGACTAATGACTCACTTCTATAAGAAATGTCTCTTATTGTCTTTGCTTCTTCCATTACTTCAAGTATCATGCTGCTTTTAACAGAACAAATAGACAGAATGGCTAGTCATGGTGAAAAAGGTTTCTATTGATGATAATTAGTTAATGAACAGACAAAAGGGCCTTCCCATTCATGCAAGGCACACAAAAAGACATTATGAAAAGACAATGAAAAATTACCCACGATTTCAATTACTTTTTGTTTCTTCTGACTGGTCTTTTTGTCTTAAAAGAACTGTGTCAAATCTAGCCTGGTTTTTCCCACAATGTGTCTAGTGTGTGGAGTCCACTTTGTGTAGCCAAGAAACATGATCTTTAGAAGCAAATTTTAGTCCTGCTGCTGTAAGATCCTGGACAAGTTGCTTAACTTTTTTCTGAGATTTTATTTATTTATTTTTGTAAAATAAGAGTGAGGATATAATGATCTCTACAGTATTAGTTTCCCATGTATGAAATTCACCTGCACATGGACATACTTCTCTTTCCCTCTTCCTCAACCATAAGAATTTTAGTTTAAGTATATATCTGAATTTCAAGTCATACCTGATTAGAATATATAAAGAAGAAGAACTATAGATTGTATGTGAAAAGCCAAAGTAAAGTAAATGAAAGAGAAAGAATCGATGGATTTTGTACTGAAAGTTTAGGGAAGAAAAAGGAAATAAGAAGATTAAACCAGCTTTAGAATTCTCTTCCTCTGTCTATCAAGGAGAAGCTTTAAACCCTCCATAATTTATTGGTTCCTCATATACATCATTACCCCTATCTTGTATCACTCACAAAGGATCAATACTTAAACATAAGATGTGATATTATAATATTCCTTAAAGAAAACATAGGGAAGAATCTCCTCAACTTTAGTCTTGGCAATGATTTTTTTGGATATGACACAGAAAGAACAAATGAGAAAACAAAAATCAGCAACTGGTTGTTATAAGATAGTCATGGGGGTGTAAAGTACAGCATAGGGAATATAGTCAGTAATGTACTATACTATGTATAGTATCAGGTGGGTAGTAGATTTATTAGGGGGTCACTATGTAAATTATATAAATGTCTAAATACTATGTTGTACACCTGAGACTAATATAAAATAATATTTAATGGCATCTGTAATTGAATATATATATTCATATATATATATATGAATATATATATTCATATATATATATATGAATATATATATTCATATATACACACACACACACACACACACACACACACATATTCATATATATATATGGTAAAAGTTTTCCCAAAAACACCCTCAGCAGATTTTTTAAAAAAGTCTTTTTTCCCATAAACATCCCATAGCCATCCTAGCTTCAGAGGACATGAGGAAATCAAGGAAAAATATTGTCATGATTGATTATCATGATCCACCACTAGGGAACCATATTCCTTCTGTAAATGAAATCATGATACTGTTACCAATGGAGCTGGAGAGAATAGATGTCAGCAGAGAATTAACAGTGTCTTCCCCAATTAGTCATTTTGACCCAAGTGGCACAGTGAAATAGGTTGCAGGAACTCTCTCTACTTAGGTGTAAATGTGCTACTTCATCAACAGATTGTTTATGATAGCTTTAATTAGTGAACTTGTAACCTAAAGGGGTATAAGAATTCAATAAAACTTCTCATACAATTAAAATGAAAAAATGTCAACATATGGGACTACATCAAACTTAAAAGTCTCTGCACAGCAAATTAAACAGTTAACAAAATGAAAAGGCATCCTACAGAATGGAAGCAGTTTTACAAACCATACATCAGATATAGGGTTAATATCTAAAATATATAAATAACACAGAATATGAAAAAAATAATTCATTTAAAATTTATTAGAATAGCTAAATTGATGCATTTTCTAAGAAGGCATCTAAACTGCCAATGGGTACATGAAAAGATGCTTAATATCCTTAATCATCAGGGAAATGAAAATCAAAACTACCTCATACCTGTGAGACTTGCTATCATCAAGAAAACAAGAGGTTACAAGCTCAAGATTGTCACGTAGGAAGATCCTGAACACATTTCCTACCAAGAACACTGAATGTACAGCTACATACGGAACAATTTCCTCTGGGGGGGGGGCGGACTCTAAATCTAGCTCAGTGACTCCTATATGTAAGGAAAACAAGAAAAAAAATCCTCAGGGGAACAGGGCAGAAGAGGCTAAGGCAAAATCATGTCATAAACCCCACCCTCAGCATGGTGACTCTCAATTGGGAGGGAACTCAAAGTCTGGTGGTTCTCCATGAGTAGTGATAGGTTTGAACCCGACAATGGGCACCCCATCTTTTAATACCTTCACCTGATAAACTAATCCCCAAAACATCATGCTTTGAAAGCCAACACTGCTCACATCTATGATATCCACAAGGCCATAGGACACTGACAGACAGCTCTTAAAGGGCTTGTATGCTCAGAATCATCTTCCATAGAGCTAAACGCAGAAGCAGCTAATCAATTATCCCAAAAAGACCCACACCAAGACACATTATAATTCAAGTGTTAAAAGTTAAAGACAGGGAAATAATGTTAAAAGCAGCAAGAGAAAAAGAACAATATGTACAAGAGAATCTCCATAATACTATGAGCAACTTTTTTTTCTGCACGAAGTTTACAGGCCAGAAGGGAGTGGCATGGTATATTTCAAAGTACTGATAGAAAACAAAACTTCCAATCAAGAATATTCTCCCCAGCAAAGTTATTCAGAATTGAAGGAGAGAGAATGTTTTTTAGACGAACAGAAGCCTCAAAGAGGTCACATGACACTGACCTTCTAAGAAATGTATGAAAATATAGATCTCACTGGTAAATGTAAATGTATTCAGTAAAGCAGTAATGGATTAGTCACTTGTAAACCTAGTATGAAGATTAAAAGACAAAAGTAGTAAAAAGAACTAACTACAATGATTAGTGAGGAGATAAACAGAATGTGAAATGTTGAATCAAAAACAAAAAATATGTCAGAGGGAGAGGAGTTAAAATGTAGTTTTAGAATGTTCAAACTAAGTTGTTATAAACTTTAATATGACTGTTATAAATATAAGGTATATGTAACCCATATGGTAACCACAGCAAAAACTTGTAGTAGCTACATAAAAGATAAAGAGAATGGAATCTAAGCATACTACAAAGGAAGACAGCAAGGAAAAAGAAAGGAATGGAGGAATTACAAAGTAGCCAGAAGACAGTGAAATGACAATAAGTACCTACATACCTATCAATAATTTCTTTAGATGCAAATGGAGGTGTACTCCAATCAAAAGGCATGGAATGGC
Organism: Lyroderma lyra; assembly: GCA_004026885.1. Lineage (NCBI taxonomy): Eukaryota > Metazoa > Chordata > Mammalia > Chiroptera > Megadermatidae > Lyroderma > Lyroderma lyra. Next base: position 500,456 of record PVJL010000099.1, on the reverse strand, counting down.
TGAATGAGTAAAGCAAAAGATTGATCTATACGTTCCCTTTAAGAGATTCATTTCAGGTGTAAGGATACACACAGATTGAAAGTAAAGGGATGGAAAAAGATATTCCATGTAAATGGAAAGCAAAAGAAAGCTGGGGTGACCCCCTGATAAATCTAATACCCACCTGACTCTATAGATAAAATAGACTTTAAAGTGTACAATTAGAGACAAGTATTAGTTGCTAAAGCAGAAAATGAACGTGATTATTATGAATAAATGTTTGTATTCTTTTAGCACAGTTGACGTTGGAACTTTCGAAGGACGAGGTGAGAATTGCAAGATGAAAGGTAGTACTAGTAAATGGATTAGAGGGGCTTCCCTGGTGGTGTAGTGGCTAAGGCTTCAGCACTGTCAACACTACAGCCTGGGTTCAATTCCCAGCCAGGGAACTACCCACATTAAAAAAAAAATGGGTTAGGATTAATGTAGTTGAATTCTGGAGAACAGATTTTTAAGGTTTTCGGGAAAAAATCAAATACATTGGAAATCAGAAAGATGAACATTTTTATATATTAAATATATCACTTTGAGTAAGTCATTTTCATTGTCTGATCTTTAGCTTCCTCGTTTAATAAATTAAGTGGCTAGACTAGATTATCCTTTTTGAAAAATAAACCATTTATTTTGGAATAACTTTAGATTTATCAGTAAGTTACAGAGATAATATAGATCATTCCCATATATACCCCTCACCCAGTTTCCTAATTGTTAACATTTCCTAGCAGATTTGTCAAAACTAAGAGACCAACCTTGGTAAATTAGTATAAAATCCAGGCTTTATTCAAATTTTACCAGTTTACCCACTATTATTCCTTTTTTAATTCCAGGATCTAATTCACAATGCTTTTAATCATCATGCATTCTCCGGTCTGGGACAATTTCTGGGTCTTCCTTTGCTTTTCATGACCTTGATAGTTTTGAGGAGTAATGGTCAGATATTTTCAAGACTGTTTCTCCATTGGGGTTTGTCTAATATTTTTCTTATTGTGAGACTGAGATTATGGGATTTTTGGTAAGGATACTACAGAAGTGAAGTCCCCATTTCATTACGTTTTAGCTGGCAGTACACAATATCTACACGACTGATCATTGGTAATGTTGATCCTGATCACTCAAAGTAGATCTGTAGTTTTCTATGGCTGAAATAACAAATTGTCAAAACTCAGTGGCTCATAACAAAACGAATATATTACCTTGCACTTCTGGAGTTCAGAAGTCTGATACACTCATAGATATGACTGAGCTCAAAACTAGGGGTTGGCATGGCTACGTTCCTTTTTAGAGCCTAGGTGAGAATCCATTTCCTTGACTTTACTAACTTTGAAAGGTCACTTGCATTCCTTAGCCCATTGCCTCTTTTTTTTCTGTCTTCAGCCAGCCCCCGGGGACTTAGTGCTTCTCACATTGCATCACTCTGACGCTGCTTCTATAGTCATATCTCACTCCAAATGTCACTTTGGCTTTCCTCTTCCCTATTTTAAGGGTTCTGGTGATTACTGTATTTTGCTATGCATGATATGCACTTTTTTTTGGCCGAGATTTGTGAGGGGAAAATGAGGGTGCGCATTATACATGGGTAGTACTAATTCTGTATCTATATAAATATTTTTAATTCTTTCATTTATGCTTATGAGTTAAAAGTTATTCCAGAAACCAATAGCGATATCCATATGCAAAATAAAACCTAAAATATGAATTGAGGTTCTTTTATATAAAAGTGTTTTATACATAAAATTTCTTGTATTATACCTTGTATCTGTTCTTATGTTTGTTACATAAACTTTCTTGTACCATAATATGTTAAAAAATAAATGATGAAATTCCTTTATAACACAAAAACAAGTATCAAAACAAATTAAACAAAAATTCAAATTAAAAATTCAAAACAAAATTTTTTTTCTCTGAATGTTTGGGCCAAAAATGTGGGTGCACATTATACATGGCAAAATACAGTATATTGGACCCAGCCAGTTAATCCCGAATAATCTTAGTATATTAAAGTCAGCTGGTTATCAACTTTAAGTCCATCTGCAACCCTATTTTCCCTTTTGCAATATATAATAATATATCCACATATTCCAGAGATTAGGACATGAATATTTCCGGGGATGGAGGGCATTATTCCACCTACCACAGATAGTGGTGGTTGCCAAATTTCTCCACTATAAAGGTATTGTTTTTACTTTTCCACACTCTGTTCTTTGAAACTGAATCATTAAATCCACACTTAAGGCGGGAGGGAGATGAAGGTCTACCTCCAGGGCGGGGTGGGGGTGGCTTATCAAGCGCATGTGCACTCACACATACAATAGGAAGCCTTCTATAAGAAAGATTTTTGTCTCTTCTCTATTTATTTATTAAAACATTTGTGTATGTCAGTATTGGCTGAGGGAGATTTATTTTATTCCTGGGTTATGATCCAAAACTTGGTTGCTTAGCTGATCATTTCCTTTGTTTTTGGTATTTAAATTACAAAAATCATGTGCAATTCTTGGCTTTAAAAATGATCAACATGGATGCAGAGAGTAAACATCATTTTATTCTTTCTCAAGCTTATTCCCCAGAGATAACCATATCAGTTTATACATGTTTTAGACATTTTTGTAAGAATATGTAATTATTTGTCTTTAATGTATGCAGATGCTTTTTATAAATCACTTTATGTAGGGTTGTAATTCACACGTTATGCAACTTTTCTCGCATAACAAAATGTCTTAGTATATTTATATACATACCTACTTCATTAATTTAAATGGCTACACAGTACTCCCCTAGTGTATAATGTATCTTATTTACGTAGTCTCCTCTTGATGTCCTCAGAGGTTGTTTCTAGTTTTCAGCCTTGCAAGCAAGGCTGTAGTGAATTTTCTTACATATTTTGTACAGTGTGCTAGTATTTCTGTGTAACTAAAAGCTTTCGGGTCTTTTCTAGTTCTGATTTTTTCCTTCAACTTGCATTTTTAGAAAGATACCACCAGAACTGGCATTGAAGTATAATTTTTAGTTAAATGATGACTCTCATGTAAGTAAAAAATGAAAATGTGCCTAAGATTTTATCTCTGTAATTTATTAATTACTGATGGAAGCAGTATGAAATAAGAATTTGGCAGATAGATAATCAGGAATGCTTAAATGAATTTACTTGCAATTGAAACACTGGTTAATAATAAAATGTAGTTTTTGAGATTTTCTTTCCTACAGGGGAGAATCTCTGTCATACAAAATACATTTGCATATCTATGGTCAGGAATCACTTCCATTGCTATCAGTTTTCTACATCTAACAGCTAGGCCCAGGGCATTGTAAAATAGCAAGTTAATTGAAGGTGCCTACAAGTATGGAATCAGATAAACCTTAGAAAATCTACAACATAACTTCTAGGGCTCCTCTGAAATGATTCTCTAATCTCCTTTTTGCGCATTTTCAAGTCTTGGACAATTATTTCTAACACTGGAATTGGATTATTAAACCACAGAGACTCTAATTATGCCTGGAAGCATGAACTATTGTTCAATCACTCTTATAAGAAGAGAAATTTCCTCCTAATTAGGCTCTATGAAATTAGTAATACCATCTTTGTTCTGTATACTGCTGTTCCTTTATATTTTTAAGTTCAGGTATAGGGCAGCATTAGTTTTTTCTTAATAACTTTGCAAGGAAGGCATGCTACCACTAGGCATAGAATGGTAATCTTGATTAGGGCCTGCTCTAATGTGGTTGTAGTTAACATAGAGAGAGGTCAGATGCTAGTTTTCTTCTGTCTTAACCAGCTTTCTTTGTCACTTAAAGCTATAACTGTAACAGACTACCAGTATGAACTATGTGACACACACCAAATGAGATACAAACTTGCTTATAGTATGCCACCAAATTATAAAATAATCTCAGCTATAACACACATGACATTTTAAAATAACAAGAGGTTAAGATGGTAGATATAAAGTATAAAACACCCATGATGACTCCACAAATTCAAAAACATTGAACCTGTATTATTTCATTTAATTCTCTTAATAACCCAATGTACCTGTTCACAAATGAGAATGTCAAAGAGTTGCAAAGTTTGTCCATTTTCCATGGTCACACAATGAGTCAGTTTCAAAATTGGGATATGAAACTCAATTTCTTGAATACTAGTTGACTCCATGCTTTTTTTATTACAGACCGAGGGTACCAAAAAAATATACATTTTAAGAGGACAAAACTGTATTAAAATTGTAATACTCAATATATACCAGTAACAAAAGATGAATACAAGTCACGTTTGACTTCTGCAATTACAAGAGGTGCTCAAAGTGGTTACCCTCAGTATTTATGGAATACATAGATAACATCTCTTAAAATATGTATACATTTTTTTGAACTCTGGTATAACTTGGAAGTTATTCTTCAAAAAAATATATATCTTATAGAAAGATATTCAACATTTTTCATGTAAAATCATATGGCTATTTAAGTACCTTTCTTACAGTATCTAATCTATGAAAAATATGTATTAAGTACCTATTATAATAACATGGCACTCTATTAATGCTATTGGTGATGATTAGAGATACAGAAAATGCTTTTTGATTCAAGGAACTTGCAAATCTACTCGTAGGTATGTATATAATAATTATTAACTTAAACAAATGCTTATTGAGCACCAACAATGCGTTTGGCATTGTTCTAAACAGTGGTAATATATTAAAGATTTTGTCACAAAATATAAAAGCCCAGATCAGAAATTTGCATGTGTACAGGTACTAGCTGGTAAAATACATAAGTATGGAGAAAAATGACAAAAGTGTGCATATGGGACAGAAGCTACTTAGTTCCAGCTGTTATTGGGAAGGCAGACTTAGAGTTGCCAGTTCTTTAGATGTTTTAGAAAAGAAGGAAATCTGGGTTTTTATGTGAAAATTGGAAACAAAATTCATTTTTTATAAAATGCTGAGTGGGACAATCAAAACACATCTGCATGCCGAATCTGGCTCCATTGCTGACAAGCTGTGACCGCTGCATTAAAGGATTATAGCCAAATGAAGAACACAGACAATCAGCATTATCGGAGTATGGAGGAAAAGACAGTAACTTGAGTCTGGGTTAGGCCGGGTAGATCACGTAAAGGAGGTGGGGGTAGTGAACAGGAGACTGAGCACAGGATAGGAGAGTCCTGACATCAAAGTACTTCACTTACCCAGGTCCCTGTTTGTTGATTGAAATTGCCATGAGTCAGTGGCATTCTGTTGCTACAATGACAGTAGTACAGCATCAGAACACAAGGACTGATAATACATATTCTCTGCCAGGGACATAGGCCAAATCTGTGGGGTCAGGTTACACTTGGAGTCCTCCAGGAAGAGAGGCATTGAAAAAAATGGAGCATACTCAGATTAGCAAAAAAAGGGGAAATGTTAAGGGACAAATATGAGGGCTGTCCAGAAAGTATCCAGCTATGTAATAGGAAAAATAGAGGCATTTATGGCCGGATTTTTTTCTGACAGCCCCCATAAGTATAGCCAGAATGAACCATTAAATACTTGGCTCATTTGTATGGCTCACCCAACCCTGTTACTTAAAATCCTTCCAGGAGATTTTTAAGGCAGTATACTTACAATAAAATGAAAATTTCTTATCATGACCTACAAGGCCCTAAAACTTTGGCTCCCGTCTACCTCTTAGCACTGATCTTACACCATACTTGCCGTTACTCAATATACGGTGGCTAAGATGGCTTTCTTTCCATTCTTTGGAATTTGCAAACATTTTGTACGTGGTGTTCCCTCTGCCTGGGACAACTATTCACCTAGTTGGTTTTGTTGTTTTAATAACTGATTAACTTCCAGGATTCAAGTATTAGTATTGCTTTTTCATAGAGATCTTCCCTGAGCACCATATCTCATGTAACTTTCTCCCTTATTCTCTGACAAAAACACCCCCTTCTTTTCCTTCTTAGCTCCAAGAAGGCAAGTACTTTGTATACTTATTGACTGTTAAATTCCCAGCACATATTACAATGCCTGGCACTGGTAAGGTATTCAAGAAACAGTTATTGAATAAAGAAATTACTATGAATAAATGAGGCAGGAGCACTTCTTTAAATATCTGAGAAGATACTATTGGGAAGACGGAATAACTTACAATTATGGCTGCCTACACGGTACATGCATGCTGCCATAGGAGCCATATATGTAGAAAGCAAGGACAACAAGCAAAATAGTGAGTGGGGAAATAGTTGAAAATATGTGCTGGGCCATGGATCCTGTTGACCACATATACATTGATACAATAAACGTTCTCTCATAAAGAGGAAGAGATTTTTTTCAAATGGCAGATATAAGAGACAGAGAGTTTGATCATCTCTCTTAGACCCTGTGAAAATAACCTTTAATTATACTATCGCAGTAGGCATTTTTACTAAAAAACATTTTATTATAATTGGGTTCAGTTATGTCTGGCAAACACTTTACCAGTCCCTATTTTTAAGGAAATGCAATGACAGTCTCCCACCTGACATGCCTCACTGTAGTCCTCAGTGCTAGCCATCTAAAACACAAACACTGCAGTGAGTGCAGGTAATAAAGACAGTGGAACTATCTTTTAAAGAGAGAAATAAAATTTCAGAAGGTCACTGAAGAAAGTAAAAAAATGTTGGGGGCATGTAAAAAGACAAGGAAAGAGTTAACAGTTAAGTGGACAATATGTGTACATTATTCTACTAAATCATTGTTAGTGACTGAAAGTGAAAATTCAAATGTAGCATCTACATGACCAGAATGACTAACAATCAGCAAGCATACAAATTAAATTTTGTAGTACAACTGCACAAGGATGAAAGAAAGCCTAAGAGGGCATGATATATTGAGGAAGGGTTTGCATAATTTAATGATCCTAATTTTTTCTTCGATGGCATCTCATTTGAGGTACTTCCAAGGGCAGACAGCTAAATAAATGATGGAAAGTTTGCAGTTTATAACCCAGATGACAGACCCTTTAATAAAATAGCTCATTTTGCTCCTATTCATGTACTTTATTCATTTTAATAGAGCCAGAGGCCTAATACATACAATAAAGTTTTAATTATCCCAATGAGGAGAACGTATAAGCTAGAGAAATTCAAGACCAAAAGTGGATTTGAACTTCAACTCTTTCAATGCTAAGCCTTCACAAAAACTACTGATATATAGTGTCATTTGCTTAATAGTTTATTTCTCCTCTTAAACTCTGAGATGGTAAGTAAGGAGAAGTGTAAACAGAAGAATCAGATCATTTGGGTGATCAAAAAAAAAACAATCAATAACAAGTAATTAAGTGGTTGCAAATTGGTGCAACCACTATGGAAAACTGGTGCTTCCTCAAAAAATTACAATTAGAACTACCTTATGACCCAGCGATTCCACTTCTGGGTATTTATCTGAAGAAATCCAAAACACTAATCTGAAAAGATGTATGCACCCCTATGTTCATGGCACTGCTTTTTACAATAGCCCAGATATGCAAGTAACCTAAATGCCAATCAATAGATGACAGGATAAAGAAAAGGTGGCACATATACCGAGGGTGCCAAAAAAATGTACACACATTGTAAGGAAGGAAAAAACTGTTGAAATTGAAATACTTCATATATACTAATAACAAAAGATGAATACAAGTCATGTTTGGCTCCTACAATTACAAGAGGTGCTCAAAGTGGTTACCATCTGATTACGAACTACTGCTTAAGCAATGTTGACCAAAGTGTCTACTTGTATTACTCCACATGCTGTTTCAATTTCTTCCCAAAGTACTGCCAGTGTAACCAGTTTTCTATGTTATACCACACATACTTTAAGGTCCCCCAAAAGGTAGAAGTCAAGGGGTGTTAAGTCAGGAGAACATTGGAGGAACTCAACCACACCTCCTTGTCCTATTAAATATCACTTTAGAGTGATCTTGCGCTCCTCCATCGAACACCTTGCTTCCACCGTTTTCATTGACTGTCCTGCCTGTCACATGGTGACGCTAGCATTCATTTGATTAGCGCCATCTTTTGAGTAAATGTCATAATATACATTGCTACTGTAATTCAATTCAACTTAGAAAAGTTAATACATAGATAACGTCTCTTAAAATATAGCACCCTGTTATACCATGGAATATTACTTGACCATAAAAAGAATGAAATCTCACCATTTATGACAACATGGATGCACCTAGAAGGTATTATACTAAGTGGAATAAGTCAGACAGAGAAAGACCAATATCATATGATCCCACGTATATGTAGAATCTAAAGAACAAAATAAAAAAACAAACAAAATAGAATCACAGTGATAGATGCAGCATTCCCAGATTGGAAGGGAATTGGTGTGAGAAAGCTGAAGTGATTAAGAAGTACAAATCGGTGGTTCCAAAATAGTCATGCGGATATACAGTAAAGCATAAGGGAATATAGTCAGTAATATGGTAATATCTATGTATAGTGCCAGGTGGGGACTAGACTAGTCAGGGGGATCATTTCTTAAATTATATAAATGTCTAAGCACTATACTGTATACCAGAAACTAATATAAAATAATATTGAATGTGAACTGTAATTGAAAAATTTAAAAAGAGGGAAAGGTAAAGGGGAAAAAGATGTTCAAATTTCAGGTATAAAACAAATGTGTCTTGGGCATGTAGTGTACAGCATAGGGAATATAGTCAATAATATTGTGACAGCATGGTACAGTGTCAGAGGGTGCTGGACTTATTATGGTGATCACTTTTTAAGCTATATTAGTGTTGAGTAACTAGGGGGTATACCGGAAACTAATATAATATTGCACGTTAGCAATATTTTAATAAAAATCTTCTAGAAAAGAAGAAATAACTGATAAAAAGTTGGTTTCCATATACAAAATCCACAAAGAAAACCGAGGATGAAATGGAGTTTTGTTTCCCATGTCATAGAGAGCATGCTGGGTTTGTTTATTTATGATTACTCAATGCTGACCCAGCAGATGAGATTAGTTAGCTATAGAATGGCACTCAAAAGGTTGAGATCATGGGTTTGATTCCTTATTCACACACACAACCGATTCACTCATATACAAAACTATGAATGAGTAGAATGAAAAGGGTGTAGAACCTAGAATTAGAAGACGTGGATTCTAGTTCAAACTCTAGCCTAGCTTGTCCAACCTGTGGCCCACGGGCTGCATGCAGCCCTAGACGGCTTTGAATGCAGCCCAACACTATTTCTTCAACCTGTTAAAAACACTACATTCCTGCTATTTGTTTGTCTGTATGTTTGTTTGTTTGTTTGTAGATAGATAGATGGATAGCTCTTCAGCTATCATTAGTGTTTATGAATTTTATATGTGGCCCAGACATTTCTTCTTCCAATGTGTCCCAGGGAAGCCAAAAGGTTGGATGACCCTGCCAAGTCCTTAGATATTTTAAGTACCTTGACACTGGACCAAAGCAACTTCAAATTTCTGAGCCTCATAAAATGGGTATAGCCACAGCTTTTCTGCCAGACTTACAGGACTGTTGTGAGATTATAGATATGAAAAGAGTTTGTAAACTGTCAAATGCCACTCAAGTGCTACCAGTGCACATCAAATACCTCATATTGAAGTCAACTGTGGTCCTTTTTCACATGCTCTGTTATGCTGGATGTTAGGCAACAATGTCATTTGGGGATTGGGCTGAAAGAGCTAAGGCAAAGGCAGGAAACAAAAGAGAAGGAATGAGTGTGTGCTCTGCACATGCACTGCATAAAAGCAGGTTTTTATACAAGCACAAAATCCAAAAGACTCAGTATTTCCTGCAAAGGTAACCCTTCCATCTGTTATCTTGATTCCCATTCCTTTCCATCTTTATCACCACATTTGTGTTATTCTGTGCCTTCTCTCATATCTTGAAATGAATCTCTGCTAGGTTTTTTCCCTTAGCCTTATAAACATACTCCAGTACTACCCATCATTCTTAGAACAAAGGTCACATTTTAATGATACAAGCAAGCCTACAAGCAAGTGACCTGGCATCTGTCTTCCTGTTTCCTGTTTTATTCTTTGCCACTATGTATACCTCTGAATTGCTTGTACTTTTGATAATACATGATGTTTTCTCAACCCCATTGCCTCATACAATCTATTCTGCTTTAATATGACCTTTAATTTCCCTTCATTTGGCTAAATCCTACTTTTCAGACACAGTTCATATTTCTTCTTTTAAGTCACTTTCCTTGGCACATCATGACTGAATTTAAGTCCCCTTCCTCTATAATGTAGTGTCTCTATCATTGCAAAATCCATTTTGTATTATATGAATGATTTCTTGTTTATACGTCTTTCTCACCATCAAGACCATAGGGTCCTCAAGAATTGGGACTTCCAGGTCCATAAAAAATGATCTGGCACATATATAGCAATTACTTTTACTGGTTAAATGAGGTTACCTATAGCCAGGAAGTCTGTCTGAGAGGATAAGAAACTCTCCGTCAGTCACTGACATGTCAGAATAAATTAATTCAAAACTATGCTTTTCTCTTGATTGAAAACTAAAATAAGTTGTACCATGGAAATGGCAATTTCAAGTGGGACAGGGATTCATGAGCAGGTAATTTGTGAACATTGTACATTTGGAGGTCTTCAAAACAAATCTAGGCCAAATGCCACAATGGGAGGCACTTATCAGATCTAGGGGAGATAATCAAGGGCTGGTAACTGTGGATAAGAGCATATCTAAGGACCAGTTTAGTCCCAGGGAGCACGCAAATTCAAGGTGTAGCTTGGCAAGAAGTCTGTGGGAGTGAGACAGATAGAATACTCCATAAGATGGGTTGGTGAAAACTCTCTCTTCCATTCCTCTTGCTATACAATGGCTAACCTGGGTCTGGAAATGTCAATGCTGATATGGGTATCTGTAAAAGCAGAAGAGGGTGCATTGATTGACTATGAGTAACCTAATCCTCCAATGAAAACCTGTCTCCTGCTCTCATTGTACTCTAAGGGCATGGTGTTGTATGACTCATGACAGGCCATGACTACCTTTGGGAAACTCTCAGGTTCTTAAAAAGGGTCAGTAGTATCATTTTCATACATTATGGATATTTTCTTTCATTTTAGTATGACAAAAGGAAGAGAATACATCTATTTGTTTGTCCATTAGTTAGCCAGATATTCAATTCAGCTTAGTGACACAGACAGCTGCTATAACAGCCCCAGGATAACAGCCCCAAGCTAAAACATAGAATGTGTCATTCAGCACTGTCATTAACGAGTGTAACAAAACTCACAATATGAGCTATAGCCTTCTAATGAAAACATTGCTCCTAATTAGATTCTTAACTTGTTTATCTGAATTTGTTGTCACCACTCCTGATTGCTTATAACATTACAGCCCACAATTTAGAACTTTTTATGGCCATGGTTTTATTTAGAAATTATGAGATAACCTCAAACCAACTCAATGATCCGTGTATACTTTCAAAGGTGGTTAGCAGTAAGGAATATTAAGTGATCAGTGACTGTAAATCTACTAGACAATGTATTCATTACAATGAATTTGTGAATTTCTGTATGAATGATTATGTAACAACGACTACAACTACTAATAATAAACAGCTACCATTCAAATATTACTATATACCAGGAGTTTTATGTATATTATTTCATCAATTCCTCACAACAATACTGGGAAGTATCATTATAACCTCCGTTTTATGGATGGGGAAACTGGGAATCACAATAATTAGAGGATTTGTGCACAGCCACATGGAGATAGTAATAAGCATATAGCAGATCTGGGGTTTGAAGCAGTCAGTAGCCTTGGAAAGCTTTTGCTATTATTAATCATGATGCTGCCCTGTCTTACGTACATTTTTCTCTGTTTTCCCAAATTTTCCAGAGTTAAATAATAACATTTCAACATCATTTAAAATGGTTGAAATACTTATGATTTCAGTACCATTTAATTTAAAAATGCTGTGCCTTTTTTGCAATATAAGGTACTGTGCATGAGGCTGGGAAAACAAACTCTGGTTCCTGCCCTCCTGGGAATACAAATGGTACAATTTGTACAAACACCTCTATAATACATTGCAGAATGATTGAAATCCCAATAGGAAAGTGCAAACTAAGTGTTAGAAAAGCACTAAACAAGGATAGATTACTTCTGGATAGGGGAAGAAATAAGAAAAGGCTTCTTAAAGGACATAACCTAGAAGCAGAATTTTAAGAGATACTTAAGATTTATTTAATATGATGTATTTTCCCATTTACTTTTTATTAATTTTGAAAGTAATAACCAGCTTATTATTAAAATATAAAAGTTTAGGGCAATGCAGAAAATGACTTATAAAGAACTGCTGTTAATATTTTGGAGTATTTCTTTACAAACTTTTTTCTTTGCCAATCATTTTCCTTCAAAGAATTGAGATCCTACTGTGTATATATTTATCGTGATTATTCAGTAACTTCATAACCTAAGCATTTTTCTGTGTTTTTCTAACCATTGGATTATTTCTTTTATCTTTGCCCTTCCCCTGATGTCAAAGTAACTCTTACTCCCTTAGCTGTCAAAGTATGATCAGAAGGTTCCTGTGAATCTGAGAGACCATTTCAGGGGATCCATGAGGTCAAAATCATACATAGTTAAAGGATCCATTCAAAGAGAAAAGTAGACAAAATGGTCTTAATGTACCAGAGTATAAAAAGTTCATTGATAGGGTTTGAGATTCCATATTGCAAATAACTTTTGAGAAATTGCCACATGTTGAGTTTTAGTGTAGTTTCAAAGAAGAATATTCACAAAATCCTGAGAAGGCTATTAAAATACTCCTTTATTATCTAACTATGTGTCTCTGTGAGGCTGCATTCTTTTCATATTCCAACCAAAACAATGTACCGCAAAAGATTAAAGTCAGAGGGAGATGTGAAAAACCAGCTATGTTTGATTAAGCTGGATATTAAAGAGATTAGTAAAATTGTAAAACATTGCCACTCTTCTCAGTAATTATTTTTGATATGTGGAAAATAATTATTTGTCTTAAAAATGTGTATGTTGTTTATTTTACTTTTAAATTATTAAATATTTTAAATTTCTAATATAGTAAGCATTGATACACATAACCCTCAAAAATAAAAGCTATTTGAGGCCCCGGAGTATTTTTAAGAATAATGTAAAGGGATCCTGAGATGAGATTGTTTAAGAAGCACTGTCTTTCCACATATCAGGCCTGCTGTAAACATGGCTATCTCTACGAAGCTTCCCTTTACCTTTGACTGAAATGTCCACATCACCTTACCGTTATCATTCAAGCACTTAGCACACCTCCACTGAGTTCTTCAATGTCTAAAACTCCCACTCTGCCACAAGCTTCATGATGGCACCATCTGAGTCTGTCTAATGAAGCTCAGTATCCTCAGCACCTGGCAGAGTGTCTAGCATGTAGGGCATGGTCTCTAAAATTTCTAATCCTTTGTGTTCTATCATGTTAGTAGCCACAAGGCATTCTATTATATGGATACAGCATCATTTATTGAAACATTCAAAATTGATAGGATTTTTAGCCAGAAGCAATAGAAGGGCTTCTTGATAGGATAAAAGACTGCAACAAGGCACAGAGGGGGAAAGAACAATAAAATTGTGGAGTACTTGTGTATAAGGTTGCCAGGGAATATAAAGGGAAGTAGTAGACTATAAGTACTGATAATCAGATGGGAACAGCCTATCAAAGATATTGAGTGCTATATTAACAAATTTACACATTTTTTAGTAGGTAATGCAGAGCCATTGGCTGTGCTTGAGTAGGACATGTTAGATTTGTACTTTAGGAAGATTAATCTAGAAGTAGTATATAGGACTGTTTAGAGGAAGAGATCAGAGAATGAGAGCAATAAGAGGTACCCCCTCCTGATACCTTCTTAACAGAGTTATTGAATAAATGTTCTATCAGAGAGAATGGAATCAAGAATCACTGGATGATAGAAATATCTAAAATAATTATTCAGAAAGGTCTGGAAAGAAAAAGAATTAAAGATGCAACCCAAGTTCTCAGTCTGAGTGACAACCAGGGTAGTAGTACCATTAGCAGAAACATCACAGAAAAGTTGTTCTGTATGATGAGATGTTGGCTTTATCTTTACCATGTGAATATGACACAGTGGCGGTGTCAACTAACATGTGGCATATTGAGATTTTGGGACCAAGAACTAGTCAAGGGCACTTAACCCATTAAAAGCAGAAAAGCTCAGAAAAACAGAAAGTCCAGAAGAATTACCATAGTTTGCCGTATATAATTTGTACCCACATTTTTGGCCCAAAATTTCAGGGAACAAATCTTTCATTTTAATTTTTTAAGTTATTGATTTCTAAAGTTACACTTTTAACTCATAAATATAAATAAAGCAATTAAAACATTTACATAGATATGGAATTAATACTACCCATATGTAATGCATATCCTTATTTTCCCCTCACAGATGTGGGCAAAAAAGTGCACATTATACACGTCAGAATATGGTAGATTTTATTAACTTTGCTGATTCTCAAAGTGGAGAGAATGGGGAAGCTTAGCTCCTACAAAGGTATATTGAAATCTCTTGATTGGGGAGACTGTTTGGCATGCAGAAAGGAATAAGAGAACATGTATAATTAACAAACAAACAAACAAACAAACAAATAACAAACATATTCAATAGACCTATAGGTTTTATAGTATTGATACAAACAACGGAGAGTAATGCTCTTCAATGGTTTCCCCAGTTTCTATCATTTATGCATCATTTTCTTTAAACCAACTCATTTTCTTTTCCTACCACAATAAGTACTGATTACCTGTTAAAACGTGGATCTCAAGTGTTAGCATAAGTATTCAAATTTTAAAAATGTTTATCTACCTAAAATCATCTCATGAAATCCCAGTGGTGAATGTACCAAATTTTGGGAAACACTGCTCTACAGACCTCAGTTGATGAGGATAAGACGGCATAGGGAGTTGGACCTGGGCGAAGGATTGCCGGATGGCCAGGAGGGACACCAGGTAAGTCTACCAAAAGATCGCTACCTCCCCATCACTCCCTATGCAAAATAGATGAGTAGCTGATTTTATCTCCGTTCCACTGGCTTACTTCCTTACCAACGGCAAAACCACTGTTCTGCATGCACAGCTGGTCAAGGTTTGAACACCCTAAGACCTTCCTTGGGTGGCCATAGTAAGTAGTCCACCATTGTGCCCCACAGTGCAGGCCTGAGAATAGTTACCAGGCAACGCAGCTGGAAGAGGAACTCTCCTTTTTTAAAAAAGAAAGCCCACCACTTTAAAAGAGCTCGCCTTTTCACGCAAGTCCACTTTGTCCCCATCTTATAAAAGCAGCCAAGCAGAGCCAGCTCCCGTCAATTTGAAGGACCTTCTTTTCCTCTGTGCTGCCTCCCTTGTGCTTGAGCATAAGCTTAATAAAAGTTCTCTGGGAATTTTTCTGGGGTTTCCTTTGATTTCTATCTTGGGAAACCTAAGAACCGCAACGCTGGTTAACAAGGATATACTAAGGACAGAATAAGAAATGGTTGTGCATTTAAAAAAGAAGATTAAGGAGAACTGCTTTAATAGTTGTTTCTTTTTTCTGTGGCATTGGGCTGTTTGCAATTTCAAGCTCAAGGTCTATGAGCACTAAGAAAATTGCCTGTTTTTGTAAACAAGGTTTTATTAGAACAGAGCCAAACCCACTTGTTTACATATTGTCTAGGGCTGTTTTCACACTACAAAGGTAGTGTTGAGTAGTTGCAATAAGAGATTATATATAATAGCTCACAAAACCTAACATATTGACTATATAGCCTTTTAGAGAAAAAGTTTACTGACTTATTTTCTAGGCCATTGGTTTTCAAATCTTACGGCCTCTTTCATTTTCCCCTATGGGAAGTCACTCCTCCCGGACTTTCTGTGGTTCTAGTCATCTCCCCCACCCCTGACAGGTGAGGGGTTTTTATGCCCTTCGCTTGGCCAGCCTGAACATTTCATGTCTCTAGCCACAGTGGTTGATGCTGGGACAGGCATGTAAACAAATTTGGTTCAATAAGTCTGACTAGATCAAGAAAGAGTTCTCATCTTCCTCATCTGACTCAGATTGTCCTCCTTCTTTCTAAGGCTAATTGCTCACTTATGCTTTGGAGCATATTTATTCTCGCCTTTTTTATTAATCAACTTTCTCCTCCCTGAATGGCTTTTTCTCCTCTTTCTAAAACCATGTTCATGCTTTCTTCATTTCCTAAAAGTGAGTTTTTAAAGATACTCAAGAACAATTATTTTTCAGTGTGGTTAATAGAGTCACAGAGGTGCTTCCGGAGTCATCATAGGAGGACTATTATCCAGGACTCAATAGGTCACAAGTGACAGAAACACAGCTCAAACTAGCTTAAGCAAAAATCTAAAAAATGTAATTCATAAACTAACCTAACAAAGTCTAGGGATATACATAGTTTTAGGCTGGCTAAGATGCAAGGGATCTTAAACAGTGTCATCAGGTCTGTTTTTCTCATCCTTTTGTGCTTGTTTTTCTTTTAGGTGGTCCTTCATATGGTGGACCCTGAGTAATTTAGACTAACTATTGTTATAACTAGTAATCTCAGTGGCAAATAAGCTTTCTGAAAGATACCAGGAAAAGAAGAAGAAAACAATTCAATGTTCTACAATCTCTTCCATTTATCAAGTGGATAAGTGGGATATTAACTTTGCAAAGGAATAGGGAGACTCTCTTCTAACACAGGAGGGAAGGAGATGAGGTCTTAAAATTTTGAGAAAATTCCTGTCAGATGAACTTCAACTAATCTACAAAGTAAAATATACAGTCATTTCCTGAAAACAGGAGGAGCAAAGGGTGGAGTGGGGTGGCTTAAGAAAAGTGGAAGAATTTGGAATATCTGCCATGCAGAATTTAATAGTTGAATAAACTTTGCTAGACAACAGTGACAACCCAGATGAGTTAAAAGATGCTGAATCTGTAGTGTCTAATCCAATCAGTAGAGATGAATGATTCTTTAAAAGTGTTACCATCCAAGGAGTAGAAGTGCAAAAAATAGATGATGAGGTTAACACAGGTTTGGAGGTTGAGATTGAGAGCAGAAAAATTTCACTCTATCTCACATTTTCTGCAACTGAGTAAATGGCACCATTATTCTCCTAGTTGCTTAAACATAACATCGAGCAGTCATCCTTGATTTTGCTCTCCTTTCACCCACCACCCATATAAAATCTTCCCAGAGATCCTAACAGCTCCATCTTCAAAATAAATACTAGCCCTTTCTGTCTGCCCGCAGTCATCAGGTAAGCCAAGATGGGTGCTTACAAGTATATCCAGGAAGTATGGAGGAAGCAGCAGTCCGATGTAATGCGCTTTTTTCTCCGGCTGGATGGTTGGCCCTCTGCGCTTCACAGGGCCCCCTGTCCTACCCAGCCTGATAAAGCACAGTTATGTCATAGTGGATTTGTGTGCACCGTGGTGGCCCCAAATGCCCAGTTCCTAAGGGTGCCAACTGTGGCCAGCTTGTCCATCACAGTGTTAATCAGCTAAAGTCTGCTCAAAGCCTTCATTGAGTCTGTTGCCAAGGAACATGCTGGATGCTACTGTTGGGCGCTAAGTGTTCTGAATTCTTACTGGGTTGGGAAAGATTCCACAGACAAATGCTTTGAGGTTACTCTCATTGATCCATGCCATAAAGCCATCAGACAAGATCCTGACACCCAGTGGCTCACCAAACCAGTCCACAAGCACCAGGAGGTGCAAGGGCTGACATCTGGTCATAAGAGCCATGGCCTTGAAAAAGAGCCACGAGTTCCACCATATTATTGGTTCTCCCAGTGCAGCCTGGAAAAGGCACAGTACTCTCCACCTCCACCGCTAAGATAAGTAAGATTTGTTAAATTCTTGCCTAATAAACAATTTAGGACAGTCATGTCTGCTTAAAAGTGATCTTTAATTTGTGAAAACTAGCCTGCAGATTGTTTCATGAATGCATTGGCAATTATAAATATTAAAATGTAATAAGGTTTGAAAACTATAAGTTATGGTGTTACCTTGTTTCTCCTAAGATAAACACTTTTGTCTTTGCTTTATTTTATGAGTTTATATGTCAGTGTCTAAAATGCTTTTTTGTATAATAAATGTAAAACAATGCTATGAAAGAAGAGTGCAGAAAAAATAAATAAATTCTAGTTGTTACTGTTTATCACCTCCTCTACAAATATCACCCTAGTCCTAACTATTCTCATTTCAACCCTTATACCAAGGGTGATTCCTTTTTTGCCTTTCTAAATTAAATTATCTATTAAACATTCCAAGTCATTTTTAATATATACATCTGATAATGTAATTAATACTCCTTAGCTCAAAATAACCAGCATTTTAAATCACATATGGAATAACATTCAAACTCCTTTATATGGTCTACAAGGCACCATGATCTGATAAGGAGACTCCAATAGGTTTGATTTGAGTGTCTAACATTTGTATAAAAGTTATCTGGCTGATAGGTAGTTATTTTAATATGTTGAAATAATTATCTTTATAGTTTTATTTCCTTTTGGGTATTTGGCATGATTGGAACATACTGAAATTGCCAAATGAGATTCTCATTCCTCTACTATGTAAAACTCCAACCAGTGAGTTCCAATTTTTTTGGAGGTATAATACCCTTTTAAATTTACCATTGATAGCTTTATTTCTAGCATTTTCTCTTAACCCAAGCAAACGTGCTGCACATTGTAGACATTTTTATAGTTAAAATTCATTTGTATCACAGAATCTGGCCAATGTCCCTAAATATCTAGAGTTACTGTGAGGTGTCAAACCAGGCTTAGATATCGCTATACCTAAATTAAGCTATAATTAAACACATACAGATCAGGCCCAAAATGTTTTGAAAGTGTAATTGAGTTGATGATTTGGTCGTATAAAGAACACACATGCTCCACTTTAATCTTGAGCCAATCTACTGCCTGTATTATTACCTAAATTAGTGAAGAAAGCTGAGATAATTTTCACATCAGTTTCCCAGTAAGCAACTGTCATGCCATACCAAAGATTATATTCACAACCAAAGGTTAATGGATGGAAAACTGGAACAGAAACTCCAACCCATCTCAAAGGATTTTAGTAAATAATAATACACCACAATATACATTAGGCTTTTATCTTTGTGAGCCCGTGCATAATTAAACCCTCTTTGGCTTTGTCATCTGCCAACTTTGGCCTTTCAAATACCCACAGACACATTCAGCCATATGCCAAAGGTAGGTTGACAGTCAGCCAATATATACTTGGTAAAGCATTAATGGGTTGTTAGAGCCAGTGTCCATTCTAATTGATCAGTGATACGAGGGCTGTCTAGATAAAATCCAGCCATAAATGCCTTAATTTTTTATATTACGTGGCTAGATACTTTCCTTTCAGCCCTTGTGTGTTCTGAATTGTTCGTTTTCAAGTAGTATTAGATGGTAAAACATTTTTAATATTATCTCTGCCTAAATGACTGAACGCTAAACAAGGTATAAAGATTAATATATAAAATATAAGTCATACAGGAGATTGGGCAAGATGGCAGCTGGAGAGGAGGTCCCTAAAGCCTTTCCCAGAAAACACAATTGAACGGCCATCCAGGAGCCAAGAAAGAGGACCCTGAGTGACACAATGGCAGCTGAGAAATCCACGCATTGCAAGTAAACACCTGAAAGATGGAGAGAAGGGGGCGGTTGGGAGAGAGGGGAGGAAGCAGAGACGAATCACAACAGCACCCGATCGCTGCTGACTATCTGGGAGCAGCACAGTGCATGGCAGGGGGAAAGCCAAGAGGTGACAAGAGTAAAAGCCAGCAATGTGGCAGAACGGTGGGAGACAGTGGGACAGTCGGGCCTTGGAGTGGCGAGTTGGGGACGGAGCTTGGGAGCCAGCCTCTGGAATTTTTGAGTGGCAGGAAGGCTGAGTGAGGACTCTGAACCCCAGAGATGACACCTTGGCTCCTGGTGCCCTCGCGACCCACAGCACGGGCACGCATGGCTCCTACACAGGGCTGCAGTTCCTGTTCGTGGCCTGATGCAGAGGCGAGCCGGCTGCCTTCATACTGCCTGAGGTCAGGCCCACAGCCTTGGACTTGTGGTGCACGTGCCATGCACCCCTGGGTCCTCCTACAAGCAGTGTGAGCCTGCAGACTCTGCCCCAATGGCTGGTTGCTGGAGCAGGCCCAGGAAGAAATGTGTATTTGATAGCATTCGCCCGAGCCAGCAGGAGCAGCCTCAGCCTGCATCACCCAGCTTCCCTAGATAGGGCAGGAGGTGGAACAGCCCTAGCGTGCCTTTTGTTGGTCTCTCCCCTCTCCTACAGCCTCCCCAACCAACTAACTGCAGGAACCCCAATAGATGCGAACCGCCTCCAAACATGGCAGGAGACCAGAAATAAGCAATAAACAACCCCCCTCTCTCCCAAAACTTGGCCCCCAGAGCCACCTCATGTCTGCCCTACAGCAAGACACCACAAAAATACTAATCAGGGCTCCTGGGCTCTGCTGAGTATAATGCCTTCATGTCAAAGAGGAAGAACCCAGCAGACAGGACGAACTCCCTAAAAACTAAAACTGCTCAGAAAGAACATGAAATTTATCCTGAAGACAGCTTCATAGACCCAGAAATTTCTGAACTAAGTGACAGAGAATTTAAGGTAGCTATTCTGAAGGCTCTGAGAGAAATGAAAACGTACTGGCAGAACACCATGACTGAGATGAACGACATAAAAAAGGAACTCCGTGAACAAAAGGAACAAGTTAACAAAGAAATTCAAAACATAAGGAAGATCTAGATGGAAATGGGAGAGATAAATAATACAATAAAAGAAGTGAGAAATGAAATAATGCCATAGGAAACAGGGCAACCAGATGGAGGAAAGAATTAGTGATATTGAAGATCAGAACATGGAAACAGCTCAGAAAGAGGAAGAAAGGGAATACAGAACCAAAAGGATTGAAAGAACTCTGCAAGAACTACCTGACTTCATTATACAAAACAACATCAGGATAATAGGATTAGAAGAAAGGGCAGAGTGTTCTACAGAGAGCATACTCAAAGAAATAGTAGATGAGAACTTTACAAACCTATGGAAAGACCTGGAACCC
Organism: Lyroderma lyra; assembly: GCA_004026885.1. Classification (NCBI taxonomy): domain Eukaryota; kingdom Metazoa; phylum Chordata; class Mammalia; order Chiroptera; family Megadermatidae; genus Lyroderma; species Lyroderma lyra. The sequence goes on along the minus strand of PVJL010000099.1, from coordinate 479,309 downwards.
CAAGTTCAAGAAGAAAACAGGTCCCCTAGATACCTGGACCCTAGCAGATCTTCTCCAAGACACATGGTACTAAAGATGTTAAAAACTAAAGACAAAGAGGGAAAAAAGAACTATAACCTTTAGAGGAAAACCCATCAGGCTGGCATCAGATTTCTCACCCAAAACTCTACAAGCCAGGAGGGAATGGAATCCAATATTCAAAACTTTAAAAGAGAGAAACTTACAGCCAAGAATAAACTATCCAGCAAAATTATCGTTCAGATATGAAGGTGGAATAAAGACCTTCTCAGACACACAGAAACTGAGGGAATTTGCCAGCACAAGGCCAGCACTTCAAGAAATACTAAAGGAGGCTCTTTGACCTGAAACAAAACATCAGGAAAAATGGAATAAAGTTGGGGCAACAAGAAAGAAACAAAAATAAAACAAAAACAAACAAACAAGTAATGGCCACAGGAAATCCTCACATATCAGTCACCACTCTAAATGTTAATGGACTGAACTCACCAATCAAAAGACACAGAGTTGCAGACTGGATTAAAAAACAAAACCCATCCATATGCTGTCTCCAAGAGACACCCCTCAGCCATAAGGACAAACACAGACTCAGAGTGAAAGGATGAAAAACAATACTCCAAGCAAATGGTAACCAGAGAAAAGTAGAAGTTGCCATACTGGTATCTGATGGAATAAACTTCAGGTTAAAGAAGATACTAAAAAACAAAGATGGACATTACATAATGATAAAAGGCACAATACAACAACAAGAAGATTTGACACTAATTAATATATATGCTCCCAACCAGGAAGCACCAAAATATACAAGGAAACTACTAACAGATTTGAAAGGAGAAACTCATAAATACACAATCATTGTGGGAGAATTAAACACCCAGCTAACAGCCATGGACAGATCATCCAAACAGAAAATAAATAAGAAAATAACAGCTCTAAATGACACATTACAGCAATTGGACATCATTGACATTTACAGGACACTTCATCCAGCAAAAAGAGACTATACCTTCTTTTCTAGTGCACATGGAACATTCTTAAAAATAGACCACATGCTGGGACATAAAAATAATCTCAGCAAATTCAAGAAGATCGAAATCATACCAAGTGTATTCTCAAACCACAAAGCTTTGGAATTGGAGGTCAACTATAAAAGGAAAGCAGAAAAAAACCACATATACATGCAGATTAAACAAGATCTTATTAAAAAAGGACTGGATAAAAGAAAAAAATAAAAGATGAGATTAAAAATATATAGAAATTAACGACAATGAAAATACAAGATATCAGAATTATTGGGACACAGCAAAAGCAGTAATAAGAGGGAAATTTATATCACTACAGGCCTATCTTAAGAAACAAGAAAAATCACAAGTAAACACCTTAACATTCCATCTTAAAGAACTAGAAAAAGAAGAGCAGACAAAACCCAAAGTCAGCAGAAGGAAAGAAATAATAAAAATTAAAGCAGAGTTAAACCAACTAGAGAACTGAAGGACAATAGAAAAAATTAATATTACAAAGAGCTGGTTCTTTGAGAAAGTCAACAAAATTGACAAACCCTTGGCTAGACTAATCAAAGGACGAAAGGAAAGGACACAAATATCCCAAATTAGAAATGAAAGGGGAGAAATTAGCACTGATACCACAGAAATACAAAGGATTATAAGAAAATATTATGAAGGACTTTCTGCCACTAAATTTAACAACCTAGAAGAAATGGACAAGTTTCTAGAAACTTATAGCCTACCTAGACTGAACCAAGAAGAACTGGATAATCTAAATAGACCAATCAATAGCAAAGAGATTGAAATGACTATCCATAATCTCCCTAAAGGCAAAAGCCCTGGATCAGATGGTCTCACCAATGAGTTCTGCCAAACATTCAAAGAAGAATTAATGCCTATCCTCCACAGACTCTTCCAAGAAATGGAAGAGGAAGCAATACTTCCTAACTCATTCTATGAGGCCAACATTACCCTAATACCAAAGCCTGTAAGGACAACACAAAAAAAGAAAACTATAGACGAATATCTCTGATGAACACAGATGCAAAAATCCTTAACAAAATATTAGCAAATAGAATACAATAATACATCAAAAAGATCATACATCATGATCAAGTGGGATTTATCCCGGGAGCACAAGGAGGTTCAACATACGAAAATCAATCAATGTGATACACCACATGAACAAAATAAAAGATAAAGACCATATGGTCATATCAATTCATGCAGAAAAAGCTTTTGACAAGATACAACATCCATTTATGATCAAAACACTAAATAAAATAGGTATAGAAGGAAAGTATCTCAACATAATAAAGGCCATATATGACAACCCTAGGCTAACATCATACTGAATGGGGAAAAGTTGAAGCCTATTCCCGTAAAATCAGGAACAAGACAGGGATGCCCCTGTCACCACTGCTACTTAATATAGTACTGGAAGTTCTACCCAGAGCAATCAGGCAAGGGAAAGGAATAAAAGTTACCCAGATTGGGAAAGAAGAGGTCAAATTGTCACTATTTGCAGATGACATGATCCTTTATATAAAAAATTCCAAAGATTCCACCAGGAAACTATTAGAAACAATAAATGAATTCAGTAAAGTTGCAGGATATAAAATCAATGTACAAAAATCAACAGTATTCCTATATACAAACAATGAATCCTCAGAAAAAGAAGTGAGGGAGTCAATTCCTTTTGCTATCACAACAAAAAGAATGAAATACCTGGGAATTAACTTAACAAAGAACATGACAGACTTATACACAGAAAACTAGAAGACACTTTTGAAAGAAATTGAAACAGACATTAAGAAATGGAAAAATATCCCCTGTTCATGGATAGGAAGACTTAACATTGTTAAAATGGCCATTCTGCCCTAAACAATCTACAGATTTAATGCAATACTCATCAAAATCCCACAATCATACTTTCGCAAAATAGATGAAAGAATTATCAGATTTATATGGAATCATAAAAGACCTCGAATTGCCAAAGAATAAGGCTGGTGGCATTACATTCCCTGGCTTCAATTCATATTACAAATCATCAATAGTCAAAACAGCTTGGTACTGGCAGAAAAACAGAAATATAGACCAATGGAACAGAACTGAAAATCCAGAATTAAACCCACAAATGAATGGAAAAATAATTTTTGATAAAGGAGCAAAAAACATACAATGGGGAAAAGACAGCCTCTTTAGTAGGTGGTGCTGGGAAAGCTGGAAAAACATATGCAAAAGAAGGAAACTGAGCTGTGAACTCTCTCCATATACAAAAATTTACTCAAAATGGATTAACGACCTTCATATAAGACCTGCAACAATAAACTGTATAGAAGAAAACATTGGTACTAAACTTATAGACCTAGGACTCAAGGTTAAGACTTCATGAACCTGACCTCAGAGGCAAGGGAAGTAACAGCAAAAATAAAGGAATGGGACTATATCAAACTGAAAAGCTTCTATACAGCAAAAGAAACCATCAACAAAGCAAAGAGATAGCCATCTGAATGGGAGAAAATATTTGCAACTAATGCATCAGATAAGGGTCTAATATCTAAAATATATGAAGAACTAATGAGACTTGACAACGAAAAAACAGCCCAATTAAAAAGTGGGCAGTAGACTAAACAGACACTTCTCCCACAAAGAAATACAAATGGCCAGCAGACATATGAAAAAATGCTCATCCTCATTAGCTATCAGGGAAATGCAAATCAAAACCACAATGAGAGACCACCTCACACCTGTGAGAATGGCTGTTATCAACAAGACAAGGAATAACAAGTGCTGGAGAGGATGTGGATAAAAGGGAACTCCGGTACACTGCTGGTGGGAGTGCAAACTGGTACCACCACTGTGGAAGGCAGTGTGGAGGGTCCTCAGAAAATTGGGAATGGAGTTACCATATGACCCAGCAATTCCCCTTCTGGGGATCTACCCAAAGAACTTGAAAACCTTTGTCCGCAAAGACTTATGTACCCCAATGTTCATTGCAGCGCTGTTCACAGTGGCCAAAACATGGAAACCACCCAAGTGCCCTGCGACAGATGACTGGATAAAGAAGCTGTGGTACATATACACAATGGAATATTACTCAGCTATAAGAAAAGATGAAATACTGCCATGTGCAACAAAATGGATGGACCTGGAGATCATCATGCTTAGTGAAATAAGCCAGACAGAAAAAAACAAAAACTCTATGACGTCACTCATATGCGGAATATAAAACTGAGAGCAACAAAGAAAAAAAGAAATGAACAAACAAACAAATAACCCATGGACACAATCAATAGTTTAATGTTTATTTGGGGACGAGTGGGTTAGGGAGGGGAGAAAGGGGAGGGGTGGGAGAGGAGGGGGGGAAGCTAAATATAAGGTGATGGAAAGAGAACTCACATTAGGTGGTGAACTGATCATACAACAAGTTGACAATGCACTGTAGAATTGTATGCCTGAAACCTATGTAATCCTTGCTAACAGATGTCACCCCAGTAAGTCTAACAATAAAAATTTGTATACACACACACACACACACACACACACACACACACGTATATATGTAAGTCATACAATCAGATAAAATACCAGATTCAAAGAGAATACATATGAGTCCTTTCACCAAAATGAAGCTATTAAGATAGTTTTATTGTGTTCAAATGACTAACTATAATAGTAGTGGTGGTAGAAACAACTTGTATTTGTTAAGTTCCAGTTATGTTTTACCATGGGAAATGCTGTATGATGCGTTTCATTTAATTTAAGCCTCACTCTGAGGTAGACATTATTTTCCCTATTGTAGACACAAGAAAACCAAGGCTGATATAATTTACAATATATAACTTGCCTATGGATTCCACAATATTGGAACCGAGATTTAAACCAAGCTTGTCCAACTTGCAGCCCATGGGCTACATGCGGCCTAGGATGCCTTTGAATGTGGCCCAACACAAATTCATAAGCTTTCTTAAAGCATTATGAAAATTATGCACAGACATTTTTAAAAGCTCATCAGCTATTGTGTATTTTGTGTGTGGCCCAAGACAATTTTTCTTCCCATGTGGCCCAGGGAAGCCAAAAGTTTGGACACCCCTGATTTAAACCAATCTGCCTCACTACAAAAACCCATGCCCTTAATAGCTATTCTATTCCTTCATCTTCAATTACACTCTACTGTGAAATATTACATTCTTTTAAATTAGTAAAATAAATTCTAAGTCAGAATTACTATAGATTGCAAATAATAAAACCTAGGGGTTGTCATGTCATGATTTTTGGTTGTATAGCATCTGATTGAAGTTCAGTGACTTTGGTTCATTTCATTACATGATTTAGTGTTATATCCAAAATTACTGAAAGAATTTTACTCTAATATAATAAGTCTGAGTATAGGAGCAAATGTCATGCAAAGTAATTAGAAATGCAACGCAAACTTTATTTAGTGAAAATCTAAATCATGGCCAAGAAAAAAAGTTATTGCTATTAAGGTCACGTGAAAAACCAATTATAAGGAGAATTGAAATATTTGTGTCAAGCATCATGGATTTGGCAATATGTTTATTATGAGATATGTGAACATTTAAAATAATTAGCTCCACAGTTGGTAAGTTACCAAAAAAGAAAAAATAAAGGACAACAAAATTTTCTATCAAGAAAGACTAGACTTAGGAAAATGTATTTTAAGAATTTTCATAATAAACATAGTTATCACTTACTAAACAACTATTTTGCACCAGGCCCTGTGCTAAATCACTCAAGATGCTTCATTTTCTTTAATCTTCATGTTAATTGAATGCTGTTTGAATTATTATCACCAGTTTGGAAATGAAGAAATGGAGTCAAAGATTAATAATAATGCATGTTAGTCATTTTTTTAACAATTTTAATTTTCAAAGATTAATAAAATTAAATGGGAATATGAAGTTATTTAATCCAATCTTCCATCAAGTACAGACACTCTAGTAAGTTCTTTACCTTTTGTCTTTAATCTCTAAGGCCTACTCCTACACCCCCTGTTTAGCAAACTTTTTCCCCTTTTCTGTACCCCTTTTAAGCCCATTTGTATAAAGTGTGTCCCTTGTTTTTAAAAACAGCTGTTTTTAAATACCAACACTTTTGTTCTGTGCCTATCTTAATGTAAAATAGTGGAAATGAGGTAATAAGTTAGGAAAGAAAAATTATTACAGTTCAGGCATTATGTTTCTTCCCTCTTCTCTAGGTATGTCGAATAGGTTGAGTCAAGAAGACTTTACTGCAGGTCTATTTAATTTATTATTAATATCCAGGGAGGGACCCTTTTCAAAAATTTGGTTTGAGAGTCACAGGATTTAAAGTAATGACACTGGGTTAATTCACAATTTTGTTTGTTTGTTTGTTTTACCCTAGGCTTGGGTTCTTGTATCTAAATTACCCATTCCAGTATTGCATATTTTATGGTTTAATTTGTTGCTCAGGATATTGAGAGGTGGGTTGGGAAATGTCACTAAGATATAAAGGATAGTTCAAAACTATTTAACCTTTGTACGATAGAAACAACTGAACGGTTAGCCCACAGATGTGTTTTCTTTAAACAATAGGATATATTTTTTAAAAAAGAGAAAAGATTCCCAATTAGTTGCCAACCATTGAAACCCAAGAGACATTTGGAATAATCTGAGCACAGGAGGTACTCCACAAACACATATAGCACAGTTTAAATGTGCTCAATAAAAGAAAGCCAGTTTCCTGGCTTGTCTTGAAAAATTAGCCTGCAGTGGTGTATAGCAGTGGTTTGAAAACTTTACATTGCATCAGGTTCTCCCAAAGGGCTTGTTGGACCACAGATTGCTGTCCCCGTACCTCCTGATCCATATTTAGTCAGTGGGTCTGGGGGCAGGGCTTGATAATTTGTGTTGCTAACATGTTTTCAGTTGATGTTACAAATGTTATACAAAGATGACACTTTGAGAACTCTGCTGTAAAAGATCAATTGGGTGGAATACAGTCATAGCTGCCCCGCTCCTCTACTTTAGATGGCATCTGTAGTATCCAGTTCACGACAGTCTCCATCTGGCTTGCTTTACCCTTTGGTAGCACCAACCTGACCTGTGTAACCATTTGAGGGTTTGACTGTTTGATTAGCCAAATCTTTACTTCATTCCTCAGAGTGTGGATATTTTCCTATGAGCCCACACTTAGACATCCAAAAGAGATTGAGGTGACCTTAAGAATAGAAAGGACTGAAAAGAGGAAGAAGGGAGGTTGGATTTAAAGCCAAATTTCCAGTAGTCTTCCTTTTTAATTGTATTCCTTTATTAGCTGCAAGCTTGAATGTGATAAGATGCTATAGACCAATGGCTTAACCATCCTGGTTGGACAATGAGAATCATACTTGGGAAGCTATTAAAATTACCATTCTAAACCAACTAAATCAGAAGTTTAGTGGTACCCTAGGCAAGGTTCTTGGCTTATTTCAATATGTGTAATATGAAAACTACTACTCTAAATCTCTGATTCCAGGTAAATGACTGTTCTCACTTGATGAAACAACCAGTCTTTCTGTCCTGGGTCTTTTCAAAGAAGTGTTCCAAACATAAGTCACAAAGTGCTCTCCAGAGAAAGAATACTTTGAACACAGGGTATGGTCTGTAAATGTGCATATCAGAGAAGGTGCTCAATAAATGTTCTAAGAATTGAATACTGGAGAAGAACCACCAACATTCTGAAGTTATGTAATCGCTCTGAATTGTAGAACAGGTGCAGTTACTTAAAAGATACAGGTATGCCATTAGGAAGCTTCACTTATGATTTTTGCCTATTGCTTTGTAAGTCAAGACATGTCACCAATTAGCTTATATTTCATTTAAATTTTACCAGTTGGAGTAGGTCCAGTATAGCCTTAGGCTTTCTCTACATGCTGCCAAGCCACTAGATTAACTGTGATAGGCTCAGTTCATCAGTTGGGTAATAATAAGCGCTTCCATTTTTATAGTATTTCTAGGCTTTTCTACCACAATTATGGTCTCGTTTAAGCCTTCGTAGCAATTGAGGATTATTTAAAACAGCTTAGTGGGTTAGACTTGGCCCATAAAGTCCAACAAGTTTGAGCTTAAATTCACATTCCTATATTTACTAGTTGCATGATTTTTGGGAAGCTACTTAACCTTTCCTAGCCTTAACATGTTTGACTTAACATGAGAATAATAATCATAGTAACTGTCTCATCAGAATGTTGTGATGATTAAGTGATTATGCAGGTCAACTACTGAGCATGAAGCCTGGAACAAAGTAAATGGTCATAGCTGTTAGTTAACATGATCATAATTATTAATATTAATTTGGATACAATTTTAGAGTTTTCCAGAAAAACAGAACCAACAGCATACACACAGAGATTTATTACAGGAACCAGCTCACATGATCATGGATATCAAGAAGTCCCACAGTTTCCTTTCTCAAGCTGGTGAACCACAAAAGCCAGTGGTATAATAGTCTGTGTTCAGAGTCTGAGAATCACAAGCTCCTATGTCCAAGGACAGGAAAAATGATAGTCCCAGATTAAGAAGAGAGTAGGAATTTACCTTCCCATTGTCTTTTTGTTCTATTCAAACCCTCAACATTATATGATTTATTCAGTCTCCTGATTCACATACTAATAATCTCTACCAGAAACAACCTTACAGGCACACCCAGAAATATTTTTTAACAGCTATCTGGGGATCCCTAAGCCAAAATAAGTTGACACATAAAATTAACCATCACAGACATTATCTATTTCATAAACAAATGTTTACATGCTTAGCTGTGTCTTCTATTTTACCACATAGACAAGCCACACAACCTGAGGAGAGAGGGGGGATTTATTATGTTGCTTGTCTAAACCACAGAGGGGCATATATCAGATGGTCAAGAGCTGTGGACACCTTATACTCCTACCATTGACAGCTCTAGGCTATGGACAAGAATTAGTCAAGAGACTTGTGACAACAGCTGTGCAAAAAATGTTTTTTAGTAGTACCACAACAAGACAGAACTAAAGACATGTGTAGGCATCCCTCTCCTTCTTTCTGATCTAACCTTTGACCATCCTATAATGACAAATAATTTCAGCATAGTGAGGATCATTGCCGAATCCCTACCCTGATAGGCAATAAATTACTATTCTTATTTAATATATGAGGAAACAGGATAGTATAAATCAAATAATTTACCTAAGATCACACTGGTAGAAAGAGGCAGAGGTAGAAATCAGACGCATATGTCTAGGCTTCCAAAACCCATGCTTTTTCTAACATATCATGTGACTTTTCCTTGTATCTCGGGATGTCATCCACCACACTTCAAATGGAGTCAGCTGTGTTGACTCCCAGTGAGCATAACCTTAGTACTTGTCTTCCCCCTTGTGAAGGAGTATTACCAAGCCCCACCCACTCTTTAAACTCATGTGATAATAACCAGAGAGTTGGCATGCTTTTCCAGTAATACTCTTGTGCTCCCGTTAGCGCACAGGTGGTGGAGTTATATGTTGAGCTATAAAATGTTTCCACCCTTTTGGTAAAAGGGCTAGGGCAAAGTATTAGAGTGGGAGGACCTGCTAATAAGACAGTGAGATGTTTTTCTCCAGATAGGAGCTAGAAAGAACCTTGGAAATCTAATCCAGCTCCCTATTTGTATAGGGGAAAGCACTATCCTACCAATTACAGATGAGGTCCCTCTCATTCCTTCACTTATTTATTCTTCCTGTGTTCATTAGAAGGCCCTTCTACAACCAGAAACGGTATCCATGGATGAACTGAACTCTCTTTGGTGGCCTAATTTCAAACACTGAGTAGACTTAAGAAATCGGGGCTAACCAGTTGATATATCAGGTGGCATCTATTAAAGTGTGTCTCTTTGGGAGCTGTATGACAAAGAAAGGCACTTGTACTGGAAAATTAGTAAGGCTGCCATTACAGAGCAGAATGCCCCCCAAAATCTGGACATGAAAAACTAAATAGTATATGACTTGTTTATAGATTAGAAAGTAGGATCAGGACTTTCTCTGCGGGAGCTGGCATAGGTAGAGGCCAAACAAATGAGGTAAAGTGATGACTCTACTGTATTGCCTAGGTAAATCTCAGTCTATTATGATGCTGTGGCCCAGAATATAGAATGATCTAAATAATTTGATTGGCACAAGTAAAATTACCTATATGGAGTTATATGTGATACTTTAGTTCTCCTTAACCAAAACAAAAAACAAAACAAACATAGCACTAATACTTCTTTTTCATTTGGGACAAACTAGAGTCAATAAGAAAAGTTGTCTAGTAACAGCTCCAACCAATTATACCCTGCCATTAAAAGACCACTTTAAACTGTAGAGCGCACTAGAAATAGTTTAAAATGGAAAGCGCCAGATGCAATGGGTGTATTTCATTCCAAACTCAGCTGGTAACTTGCAAAGAAGAATAAATAAAAAATTCATCAATTTCCAACACAGCTTTCCTTCAGATAATGCTACTAAGCAAACAGTCATAATTTAAGATGATAATTTTCTTTTTAAAAGGGCTTTTAATTGAATGGGATTCTAAGGTGTGTTTCTAGAGATACGTCAAATATCATAAAATAAGTAGTTATTTTAATATGGTGAATTTGCCTCATCATTTACCTGTAATGTGCTTATTGTCTAGGGCCTAGGCCAAGAATGCCCAGAGAGTTTTTTGTTTTCTCTTTCCCTGTTGGTAAATGTTCCTCAGAGCCCTTGTCTCTATCGAATCAAGGGAACTTCTGAACAGGTCTATCTCTGTCCATCTTCTCTATTAGACTTTTCTGGACACTTCTAGGTTGAATCCAGTCTCCCTTCTTGTAATGTATATGTAAGTTTTGGTAATCTGCTCAGGAAAATTCTTTTTAGTATTTCAACTGTCGTCTACTCTTGATGCACTTTGAACACTCAACCAATTTAATTTTCTAATTGACTTTACTTTCTAATTCTTTAGCTTATTTTTCTCTTTCATTTTAAAACTTAATGGGATAAATAGCAAATTTAGTAGGCCATTTCAAATGATTTATTCATAAGGTTTTAACATCTGAGCAAACTGTTTTACACAACTCTTCTGAAAAGTTAAAAATAAAATTTCTACCTATGCCAAAATAAACATTTAGACACAAAGCTTCTTTTTGAATGCAAAAATGACTACTTTTAAAAATATGCAGGATCATTTTCAAAATGCAGATTTTAATTTCAGAGTCTATGATATAAAGATGACATTCAGAATGACCAGGAGGCATAATAATTATAAACTGAACTACAGTTGACCCCATGTCTGTCACTTCTCTGTCACATCGAATTCATTGGCAAGTTCTATTGATATTGTGTCCTAAATAATTCTCCAATCTCAGTTCTTCTCTCCATCTCCATCACTACCTAGTCCAAGTTACCATTATCTCCTGTTTAGATTGCTACAATACTTTGTAACTGGCTTTTTGCTTTCATTTTTTACTCATTTGGAAGACTAAATAATGCCTCTACCATCACACACACACACACACACACACACACACACACAATCTACATCCTAATCCCCGAAACCCATATAGGAGAGCTGTCCGGATAGTATCCAGCCATGTAATATGAAAAATACAGGCATTTATGGATGGTCTTTTTTAGGACACATACTTAATTTACATGGTAACAGGAATTTTGCAGATGTGGTTACATTAAGGATCTTGAGATGGAGAGATCATCCTAAACCATAATACAGTTTGCTCCAATGTAATCACGAGCATCCTTGTAAGAAAGAGGCAGCATCAGAAAGAAAAACATAATGATTGGAGCTGACATCTGAGAGTCAAGAAGATACTACATGGGTAGTTTTGAAAATGGAGGAAGGAGCCTGGAGGCCTTTAGAAATGGAAAAGACAAGGATATGCATTCTCTCCTGGGGCCTCCAGAAGGAAGGCTTCTGCCTTGATTTTAGTCTGGTGAACTAACTTTGGACTTTTTATTTGCAACACTCTAAGATAATACATTTATGTGGTTGTAAGCCACTAAGTTTGTGCAACTTCGTTATAGCAGCTCTAGCAAACTAATGCACCCTGCGTGACCCTGCCACTGCCTGGTACTCCAGGTTTATCCTGGGCTATTTTCCTCTTCATCCCTCTCTGCCCTCCAGCCACATGGGCTTCTTTCTTCCAAGCCTTCACTTATGTTTAGGGACATTTCTCTCCCTACCTTTCTTTATTTGGTTAACACCTTACTCATCCTTCAAGTGTCAGTTTAAATGTTACTCTATAAGAGAATCTTTCCCCGATAACAATGTAAAGGCTCCAGAAGTCTCCATTATTCCTTCATAACACGGTGGCATTTTCTATAAGAGCTCGTAAAATTTTAAATTATAAATATATTTTGGAGATTATTCAATTAATGTCTCAATGACTATGCCTATGTTGTTAACTAGTGTATATAATGTACCTAACACATTGTCTAGCACATAATAGGTTCTCAATAGATATTTGTTGAATGGATACATTCATGCCCCGAGACAAAAGATCTCAGATAAAATTTGCTTCAAATTCATTCTCTCATCTAGGCCTCACATTTCAAGAACAGAAACCTGACTGGCTTAAAGTTTGGTAAAAGGTCCAGAAATAGGGTTGCTGCTCTTTCTATCCCTATCTTGTATAGTAAGGACTCAGACTCCCTGATAAATGTACATCACTATTGACAGCTGATCTGTTCCATATCCAGGAAAATTTCTAAAGTATGAGGTCCTCAGGATGGTAACATTCCTGATATGTACAAGCAAGAAAAAAACTCAGTGAAATACGAAATACTCACCATTACAAAAAAAAAATTAAAAGGAAAGCAATTTTTAAGGAAATTTATTCTTAAGGTTTGAGGGCTTCATACCTCCCCTCTAATAATTTTTCTTATTAAGAGATACTATAACTAGAGTATTCTTGATAATTTGCTTCAATCCTTTATGTCATCTTATATGTGTAGATAATGCAGTCATAAATGAAGTCTAAAGTCGTAGACCTAGGTGGATAATCAAGCCTTAATGCATACAAATCTTTGCTTCATAATACTGCCTTTTCTATTTAACTATCTTAGTTCATTTTCATACAGTTTTCTAATACTTGGTAAAATCTCACTTCAGGATATGAGGGAGCAAGGAACACAGGTATCAATTTGCAAGAACTCCTTTTTAAAATTGCTCTTGTGTGACAAGCTTGTGAGTCACAATATTTGTGCTATAAATTCATTATATATTCTCATATCATGGTCCATCATCATTTTAGCTTGGCATGCTTTCAAGTCTTCTCAATAAAACTAGCAATTAGTTGTTCTTTTCTTTCTGGCTACTTTAATATCCTTCCCTTTAGAATGTCAATTTGCATTATGGAAAATTTGAAAATATCCCTGATTAAAGTTGTCTCCTACAATACTAAATCTGAAATAGCCATTAAGATGAAGGCCCCCAGATGAATCTGAAAATCACACTTTGAAGTTTCTCTATTAGCTATCTCTTTGAGATGTTGGGTGATTTTAACAATCTCACTCTTGATTCAAATGTTTTCACAGTTGAATTTGTTGCTTTGCATATCATTGCAATCAAGCCATCTGGTCCTTTAGGCCATTAAGAAGACCAAATCCAATCAACTGTTCAATTTCTTGGCAATCAACCCATGAAGTGGTCAGGATAATCAATCCTGTTAAGTCAGCCTCAGTAATGCAGAGGAAAGCTGTTAAACAACCTTACACATCCTGAGAAGGCAGATTGCTTTGCTTTTCCCCTCAGCTAGTGCAGAATGATAATGCTACTGTTTCTATGGTAAAGGAATTTTTCATAAAGAATGACAGCTCAGTAGTGATGTTAGTTGATTTTCAGGTTTTAAAATATTAAAGTTCACAAAACATGCAAGTGGTAAGTCAGTATAACACACACACACACACATACACACACACACACACATACACACACACACACACACACACACACACACACACACTGATTGGTTTCATTTGGTCATCCATAAAATTCAGTGTGCATTCCTTTATGTGACCAGAATCTTAAAAATAAAGTAGCTGAGAAATGAAAGAGGAGATAGGAATCATACTGAATTACATAAAGGTTGTTGTTGAGCTACTTTAACACAGAAGCTAAACAATAGAACTCATTGTTGGAAATTAGTTATTAGGGTACAGGCATATTTGTGGGTATCAAGAAACAAATAATTTTAGAAAGTATGGGTATTATTAAAGGTACAATAAATCATAACATGTTGACTGAAACATTCTTAAGAATTAAATTAAACTTTTTTTTTGCACTAGAAACCATAATTTTCTGTAACACTTGTTGGAACTCAGTTTTAGTTAACAACATTGGTAATATTTGCAAATGAGATAAGAAGATTATAATCATGTTTTGTATCCTATAATTTTATACATTAGATGCTATGTAAGTTTTAATGTTTGTTACTCCTTGTGAATTAATCAGGCTAGGTACATTATTTCCATATAAATATAGCATGATCCACTTTACATCTTAAAATTGGGTCATTGCAGCCAGAAAATTCACACCAAATTGCCGTTCCTGGATAAACAGGCAGAGTTGTCAAAATATTCTTATCAGCTGAGTAAAATTTTGCTCTGAGCAAAAAACAACAGACTGGAAAACACAAGTACCCTGAAAACTATCAATTAGCCCACTAGTGAGAATAAACACAGGTCAAAAAGAGTTTATGTTGCCCAAGTAAAAAGCAGTGAGTTCCTGGATTAGGGTTGATTATAGTGATAGCTTTGACTAAATGGCTTTGATCAAGGAAGATTCTACATGACAATGCAAAATGGGTCAAAGTATTTTAATGTTTACCCCTTACTAAGTAAAATACTTGTGCTATTTATCTGCTATAGAAATAAGCTCTAATAATCTCTATTAATTATTCTTTCCTCTCCTGAATCTTTGGGTCTTTATTCTCTGCCAGAATTAACCACAAATCTATATGGCTTCAAAATAAATAAAAACAAACAAACAGACAAAAGAACACAAAACTTTGTTCAGCTTTGAATCCTCCTCACCTATCAGACTATCATTCTACTTCCCATTGCTTCAAAACCCCTTGAGAAGGTAGTCTATAATTTGTCATCCTTCTTTTGCCTCATTTCACCAACTAAATGAACACCTAATGAGCACATATGATGCACCAGATTCTGAAACACAAAGGCAAATAAATACATAATCCTAACTCTCAAGGAGCATGCAGTTAGTAGGGAAAAATGGAAAACAATTACAAGTATCCCACTTTCTGAACTCTTGTTATATACCCTCAGGAACTAAATACTATAGGATAAATTTTTTGAGTAAGGATACATATCCCTGGTTATCTGTCTCTTGCTATTCAAAACTGAGGAACCACATATATTCAGAACATGTGGTGTTCTTTCCTATCCAAACCCTCATAATCCAAACAGACTTGAACAGTGAGAGATGCTTTGTTTCATAATATGATGTGATACTTTATACAGCATAAATATGTATGAGAAACATAAGTAGTATGACTTCTGCTATGAAGATAATACTAATTTCATATTTGACATACTTAATCTTGAAGCTTTTAAAACTATTGGTCACCTTCTTATTCTTAATACTCCTAATCACTGGTCTCCATGACAAAATTTATTCTCTACATTTCTCGCAGCTCTTTTCCTTTCTTAGCATCCTTAGTGTCTCAACTTCAAGCTATAGGGGTATGCACTAGACACATGCTATTCAAAGTGTGGTCCACAACCAACAATATCAACATCATCTTAGTTTTTAGAAATGCATTATCTCAGGTTCCTTCCCAAACTGGATGAATCAGAATCTGTAGTTTAATAAAATAACTTGGTGATTCACATGCACCATAAATCTCAATCAATGTAGAAAAGGCATTTGGCAAAGTCCAATATTTATTCTTGATAAAAACTGTCTGGAAAGTAGTACAGTAGACTCTTCATTAATGGGAACTAAACTAACTGGCACTCTCAAGTAACCAGCCAAAACTTTCTTTGCGAGTTGCTTGAATTCTGGTTTATGGGGAGTCAACTTGGCATCTACCAATTCCCATGGGTGCTGGTTAACTGAGAATCTACTATATTACATGAGAATTTCCACAACCTGAGGAAACTATAAAACTATAGCTTTCATATTAAATAGCAAGAGATTAAATACCTTCCTTTAAAGATAGACAACAAGGCAAAGAAATCTACTCTGGCCACTCCAATTCAACATTTTTCTGGAGGTACTAGCCTACTAGCCTCTGAAAAAAGCAAGAAAAAGAACTAAAAGACACACAGATTATAAAGGAAGAACTAAAACTATCTATATTCACAGAGGATGTGATTTTTCTTAGTAAAAAAAAATCAAGGAACAGCGAAAAGAGTTAATAGAACTAATAAGTGAGATTAGTAAAGTCTTAGGATACTAGTTTAACATGTAAAAATAAATTATATGAGGGCTGCCCAGAAAAAAAAATCCAGCCATAAATGCCTCTATTTTTCATATTACTGGCTGGATACTTTCTGGACAGCCCTCATATATGCAAGATCTATGTGCAGGGAAAAAAAACTATCCTGGAAAATATTGTTGGAAAATGGTAAAGAAAACCTAAATACATGGAAAGACATACCATATTGATAAGTTTGGAAGACTCAATATTATTTGGTTCTTCCAAACCAATTTATGGATTCAGCATAATTATAATAAAAAATCCAAGAAACTTCTTTTTTGTAGGTGAGGACAGATCGGTTAAAAAATATTCAGATGAAATTGTACACCTGGAACCTATGTAACTCTTGATAACCAATGTCACCCCAATAAGTCTAACAATAAAAATACTTCAGATGAAAAGAGGAAGTGACTAGTATGCTCAAAACAATTTTGAAAAACAGCCAATTGGAGGAGTCATTTTATCTGATATTAAGGCCTATGATATAGCTACAGTAATCAGAGTGTGATACTTGCAAAAGAATAGAAATATAGACCATTATGACAGAATAAAGTCCAAAAATAGACCCATATAAATATGGCCAATTGATTTATGACAAAGAATAAAGGTGATGGTTCTTGTACAATTGGACAACCAAATGTAAAAAAAAATGAACTTGATCCATATCTCACATCGTACATAAAAATTAACTGAAAATGGATCATAGATTTAAATGTAAAACCTACAACTATAAAACTTTAGAAGAAAACAGAATAAAGTCTTTTTAATTTTGGGTTAGGCCAAGATTTCTTAGATGTGACAAGAAAACATGATTCATAAAAAAATAATAAATTAAGAACTTCAAAAACCACTATTAAAATAATGAAAAAAGAAGCCATAGAGTCAAAGAAAATATGTGCAAATAATATACCTCAAAAATGAATTTTATTCAGCATAAATAAAGAATTTTCAAAACCCAGTATTTCTCAAAAATATTACTATATAACCCAACAATTCGACTCCTTGGTATTCCAAAAGAACTGAAAAATGTACCCACTTAAAAATTAAATATGGGGAGTTCCCTGGTGGTTAGTGGCAAAGGCTTCGGCGCTGTCAACGCTGTGGCCTGGGTTCGATTCCCAGTCAAGGAACTACCCACATAAAAAATAATTAAATATGAATGTTTATAGCAGCATTATTCATAATAGCCAGCAAATGAAAACAACCCAAATATCCATCAACTGATAAGCAAATGGTAGTATTTCCATATAACAGTATTTTTCAGCCATTAAAGGATTGAAGTACTGATACATAATACAATGTGAATTAACCTTGTATAAATTTATGCTGAATCGAAGAAGCCAAACACAAAAGGCCATATAGTATATGATTCCATTTGTATGAAATGTACAGAAGATACAAATGTATAGAGATGTGATACCTCTACTTACTATTTAGAATGAACTGAAGTTACCGAGTGGCAGAAATAATACAAAGCAACCAGAACATTGCTGATAGGAAAAGTTTGATAGTTTCTTAAATCTTGAACAGAAGCTTACCATATAACATAGCAGTCCTATTCCTTGATATTTACCAAATTGAAATTAAAATTTATGTTCCTAGAAAAGCCTATATACTCTAAACTGGAAACAACCCAAATGTCTTTAACTGGTGAGTGGATATACAAACTGTGATACATCCATAAAATGGAGTATTATTTGGCAATAACAATGAACTACTTTTTCACTTAATTATATAATTTAATATCAAATGTATTATATAAAAGAAGGCAGAGTAAAAATTCTTTATAATGTATGATCTATTTTTTATGATATTCTATAAAAGTAAAAAGTCTAGAGACAGCTAATGGATAAATTGTTGTGAGCAGTTGAGGGTACAGTGAAGATTTGATTATAAAGGAGCAAAAGGGATTTATGGGGTGATTGAATTGTATACTAATGAAGGGTGATGCTTACTATATGAAATGTATCGCTTTTTAAAAAATGGAAACTATGAAGCTCAAATATCCCTTTTCTGTGACACATTTTCTCATTCATGTCATAATTATTTTTTTCCTTTTCTCATAACTTTATTTTATCATGCATCAGTCTTTGTATTATTATTGGTTTTGTAGACATTCTTGTTTTACACTGACTGTGAGCTCATTGATGTCAGGAGCTGTATCCTTCTAATATTTAGCACAGCTGGTCTTTGCTCAGCATGGGTATTCCAACAATACTCTAAATCAACGAGGGGAAGACTTCAACTGTTTTTAAGTCTGGATGAGTGAGGCAATGATGATACCACTAATAAAAACAGGGAGCTGAAGAGGAAAGGCAAAAGATTAGGTAGACAGAGCATCAACTGGCATGATGGACATGACCCTCTACATTTTCCTCAACTGACATGCAGAGAAGAACCAACACAGTAGGCAAGGCTGAGACAAATTAGGATAAGCAACTAAAATTATCAATATAGAATACATATAAGTGGCTGAAATAAAAATTCAAAGGCCACAAAACACAATGGGCTTTTTGTCGTGGAAGACAAGAAATAAGGCAGCATGCTTGAATACATTGATGCAGGGAGAATAATCTGGAGGCTAAAGCAAAAAACTTAATGACAATAGCAACAACATTTGCATAGCGCTTCCTACTTTTCAAACTGCTTTTACAGTCATTATCTTGTTTGGTCCTTGTAGGATTTTAATTAGCAAAGTCATTTACATATTATACATATTTATCATCTTTTCCCACTACCAAATTAAGCAATAACATTTCCACAGACATTTATGATTCATTCCTTATTAGCTCAATACTCTAAAATTTTCCATTCTTTCCCTTCATAAACATCATTCAGCCTCCTCTTTTGTCTAACTTAGTTTGTTGTATAAGCCAATATTCCTCCTGGATCTCTTGTTTACCTATGGTATGTCTGCTATCACAGAGAGATTTTTTCCCCATATATATTTATTTTTTTGCTATAGTTAACACAGAACATTATATTAGTTTCAGGTATACACCATAAAGATTTAACATTTGTGTAAGTTATAAAATGATCACCTCAATAACTCTTGTTAACACTCATCACGACACATAGTTCCGATATTTTTTTCTTGTCATGTGAACTTTTAAGGTCTACTCTCTTTGCAACTTTCAAATACGGAATACAGTATCATCAAGCATCGTCACCATGCTGTATGGTCTATTCCCATGACTTGTTTTATAACTGGAAGTTTATATCTTTTGACTACCTTCACTCATTTCATTCATCCCCCCATGGAGCAATGTTTTATTCAACTCATGGTGCTAGCTAGATCTTTCCAGTTTTCTGTTTTCCTTTAGTAGTACCTGATGAATTTTTCAGGAGAGCTAAGAGTCCTGATAATTGCCTTCCCCTAAATGTCATCCATACTCGTAATCCCCTTACCTCAAAAAGATTTTCAGTGAGAAACCTCTAAAGATGAAGAGTTTTTAAAGTATGTCTTTTTCCTCCAGAATCTTCTCTGGAGCTAGTATGGGAAGTCATCAGGTTGGCTGTGTGCATAGAAGCCAAATGTCAAAAACATGGTTCTGTTCAGTCTGAGATTACAACCCATGTCTCTTAAATCCCTTTCCGAGGCACTTTCCACTATGCCACTCACTATTTCACGAGTTGGTAACCCATTGTTTTATGCCAAAGACCTGTATTCTGAAAAGGAATGAATATTGCTGTTGCTCTCTACTTCTCTCTAAGCAGGGACGGACCATGGGAATGTATCAGCTGCCACTTGTCCTGGTCCAAGATGGTGTTCTCAAGCAGCAGGTAGGGCAGGAAGAAATTTTCTTCAACTTTCTAAACATGCCCTTATAAATCCCAGCTCTTTAGGCTGTGGGTAGGGGACACTAAGTGAGGGTTACATTCCTTGTGGTTTACATACCTTTGGATTCATTTATCAGATTATTTACTCTTTAAGGAATAAATGAACCTAAAGACATAAGCTAGGGTCAGGGAAGTTACAAGATCAATAAGGACATCAACATGGCAATAACAAGGCTTGGCCAGTGTTGAGCATCATAAAATCACAGTTGAAAAAGGTTGTCCTTAAAGAGGTAGCCCAGTTGTGAGCTAGGCTATGAGCCTCAAATGAGAAGATACATACAACCTATAAAAAATACTGCAAGTTCTCAAGTAACATTTCATTATAACATTGATGAGATGCTTTAGGAACGCAACTGTTGTTTATATCAATTAGCCTATGTTAAAATTGGTTTTATTATACACTGTTTAACTTAGAGTCCCAGAACTATCGACTTGAGGGGTCGGGACCCCCGCCCTGTATTACCTTAGTGATGGAAATATTGCAAACTTTCTGAGGACCCTAGAAATTTTGGTTCAAAACTTCCCTTTCCTTAGTACTGATTTCATTTTGTTCATTATAGAAGGCACTCAAATTATTTCATTGTGAATGCTATCTATCTCTAGAATTTAAATACTGTCATAACATCTCCCTTGTTAAATGTCACAAAGATGCTTTTTCTTGGAATACAAGATTTAGTGAAGGGTAATCTATCACTTTAGTAATGCATGATGCTTCTAAGGCTATTAAGTGGAGTAAACCCAGGATGAAATCTAGTACAGATTGGTCTATTATAAAACTATTTTCTAATGTAAAACATGGGTGAACCACCATTGTGACTATGTCCTATTACTGCTGCATCTATGGAGAAGAGTGGCACAGTAGGATTACAGTATAACTAGGGCAATGTTGTGTGTTTGTAAAACTCCATTTAGCAGATTGTAGCATGAGGAGGGTCTCTGAACATTTGCCTTTTGCAGCACTGTATCTTGACTGATTGCCCATTCTGCCTGCTCCTCAATTGTTATGGATTCATTTAACAAAGCAAAATAGCATTAGCCTGCAAAACTAATTACCCCTTGAAACAGTCAAAGTAACATGATTTTTGTTCTATTTCTAAAACAGAGGCAGAAATTATAAATTGCATGACCCTCAATCCTGCCTCTACAAAGCACAAATGGCCTTCTAAAAGTTGGTCTTTGATACTCATCAAAGCCCATTGAAACACATCAGATTGTACTTATCCAGTCAAATCCTTTCAGTATGTATATAAATTACTCTTGAGGGATCTCAGAGGTGCAGTAACTCTTTGAGGCCTTGGCTGGTGTGTAAGTACATCACAGCAGTCATTTACTAATCAACTCTGTGGCCTAAATGAGTTAATGCACTCCCTAGGGGATAGGTTTGGCTTAGTAGTCTAGTCATCTATTGGCTAAAGGCCTTAAAAATGGATGTCATTACACTGACACTGTATTTTCAATACAGATCTTTCATTTAAAATACCCTAATTCTCCTAATGAAACTTACTAGGGCTAAGATTCACGTGCTTGTACCAGCTCATGCTCTCACCCCTATCGGTGTGAGAAAAGCTCTCCAACAATGAAACAAGACATAATTCAAATCTTTTCAATGGCTAATATTTCATCCTAATGAAATATCCTAGGGAAATGGGTAAGATAGTTCAGCCATTAAAATAATATGAAGTTGTAGGACAAATTTTAGAGTGGTCTTGAGTCCTTTAGGATCTTGGACGTCAGCTACAGAATGAAGCTTTTCTGGAGTGACACAGAGGAAAGTAAAGTTACTGGGGACACAGCAATTGGAGACAAGGAGAGATACTCTGGTCAGACTCTTTAAGAAGCCTGTATATAAAAACATGGTCTTACTCATTCAGGCAATGGCAGGTATACTGGTTAACTGACTTTTATACTAAAGGAAAGGGAAACTCAAGTACTTATTACTAACCTAATGTAATCCTTAGCTTTTAAAATGTTGGCTTATCTTTCTCCCACCTATAAACTGTCTCAAGCCCTGTTCAAAATCTCTGGTCGCATGTTACCATTTTTTTCTCAGCTACTATTTTGGGTATAGGTATCAATTTATATTTATTTATTTATACTCATACATTGTTCTTAAAAGGAGTTTAAAGCAGGACAGGTATTAATTACCCATTTAAACATTTATTTTCATACAAATGGCCAGTAGACATATGAAAAAATGCTCATCCTCATTAGCTATCAGGGAAATGCAAATCAAACCCACAATGAGAGACCACCTCACACCTGTGAGAATGGCTGTTATCAATGAGACAAGGAATAACAAGTGCTGGAGAGGATGTGGAGAAAAAGGAACTCTGGTACACTGCTGGTGGGAGTGCAAACTGGTACCACCACTGTGGAAGACGGTGTGGAGGTTCCTCAGAAAATTGGGAATGGAGCTACCATTTGACCCTGCAATCCCCCTTCTGGGGATCTACCCAAAGAACTTGAAAACCTTTGTCTGCAAAGACTTATGTACCCCAATGTTCATCATAGCGCTGTTCACAGTGGCCAAAATATGGAAACAACCAAAGTGCCCTGCGACAGACGACTGGATAAAGAAGCTGTGGTACATATACACAATGGAATATTACTCAGCTATAAGAAAAGATGAAATATTGCCATTTGCGACAAAATGGATGGACCTGGAGATCATCATGCTTAGTGACATAAGCCAGACAGAAAAAAGAAAGAACTGCATGATTTCACTCATATGCGGAATATAAAACTGAAAGCAAAGAAAAAAAGAAATGAACAAACAAATAACCCATGGACACAATCAATAGTTTAATGTTTATTTGGGGACGAGTGGGTTAGGGAGGGGAGAAAGGGGAGGGGTTGGGAGAGGAGGTGGGGAAGCTAAATATAAGGTGATGGAAAGAGAAGTCACTATAGGTGGTGAAATTATTATACAACAAGTTCACAATGCACTGTAGAACTGTAAGCCTGAAACCTATGTAATCCTTGCTAACAGATGTCACCCCAATAAGTCTAACAATAAAAATGAATTAAAATATAAACATTTATTTTCAGCTTTCTTAATTCGAGCTTGTTCAACCCATGGCCCTGCGGGCCACATGTGTCCAGGATGGCTTTGAATGTGGCCCAACACAAATTCGTAACCTTTCTTAAAACATGACAAAAAATATTCACAGACTGATTTTAATTCATTAGCTATTGTTAGTGTGAATGTATTCTATGTGTGGCCCAAGACAATTCTTCTTCCAATGTGGCCCAGGGAAGCCAAGAGGTTAGACAACCCTGACTTAAACAGAAAGGATCTGGAGAGAGTAGTATTTTCTTAATGCACACAGCCTTTTTCCTGTCTGGGATTCCAAACTTCTGAGACATTCCTGTTATTTCCTCAAGCAGCCCTGAACCACCCTTTAAAGAGCATACAAGCCTCTCCTTCTTCTACTTTTGTTGTCCCTCCACAAATTTTCGTTGTGTTTCTAATTCACTCATTGAAGTCTATTCTCTTTGGACATAATTTTTTTTAAGGTGCTATCTACAAAGAATTTCAATGTGCTATCCACAAAGAATTTCAAACAATGTGCCTAAAAAACGTTTGGAGACTGTTCATTACCCTGATTTTCACATAACCTTTTGTTTTTACTTTTATGTACAGGCATGCCCTAAACACTGAATCTGTGTTTGTGTACACGTCCTCTGGGCCTTAAGCTGCTCACACAAAAGAACCTGGCAAGCACAAAATGGAATTTATTACAATCAGTTGTTGCAAGGATTGTCAAATATACCTTATCAACTACAGCATGGTTGAATTGTTTCCATCATTTAGACATGGTGTTAACATTAAGAGATTTCAGGAGGTTACTAAACAGAATACATTTGCATGCTATTTTATAATTCATAAGCCCTTTTGCAAACTTGGTCCATATTTACACAAAGAAAGATTAAGGCTCCAAGAAGTAAACTGATTTGCCAAAGATCACAAAGCTAATAAATAACAGAATATGCAATTTTCACCTGGCATTTGGTAATCTGTGGATACACAGATTAGACAAGTACACAGGCACGAGTCCGTGAGAATACTGTAACCAATGAACGAGCATAGTGCCACTGTAAATTTTCAATAAATATTGGCTGAATGGGTCCAAATTCATTTTGGAGATACTTCATATAATAAAAAAAAAGAACCCACGAAGCTTTTAATTCCCTGCCAGTCTAGCCCCATTCTTGAGGCAATTCTTTCTCCATCAAGTTGCCATGGCTCACATGATAAAAAAAAATAAGCCCTGTCACTCTAGACTGGTCATAAGTGATGGATTCCAATGTAATAGACAATTATGTATGGTTTGTACTTAGGAAAGGCTGAATACCTGGAATTTATTTGAAATTTTGCCTAATAGGGATGACCCAAATTGGATAATGGTTAACTGATTAGAGTACAAATTTTGGTAGGTATAGAGTTAGGTACACACAGAGCTCAGGCTGTGTCTCAAAGGGTTGTATCCTAAAGGCTTAGACTTCACAAAGTCCTAATGCACAGCCCAGCAATGGAAACACTGACTTTAAGAGTTATTATAACCCCCAATGAAGCATCTGTCTACACCCTCACACTCATGTATCCTGACCATAGATCTTTAATAACGAAAGTCAAATGAGTATATCTTTCGAGTTCACTCTTGTTTATTACGTTTAAAAAGTCATTTGAATTACCTGGTTGTAATACCACTGTGAAGGCTATTGTTATAGGTACTGTTAGGGAGGGAAATTTTTTTCTTTACTCTCTTATGTTTCATGATTGGAGGCCTGCAAATTAATCTCAAAAAAGGTGGATTAGCAAGAGAGTAAAAAGATTTAATTATGTATGTATGCATGTTGATCTCACAAAGAAATGTGACTCAAGGAAGCAGTTAGAATTTGGAGCTTATATACCATCTAAATAGGGGATGAGGAGAAGCAGAGGAGCACTTCTGTGAGAACAAATGGCTCTTAGGAAAAATAAATGGGCCCTTTGGAGAATAGATGGGAGATATGATAATTTTATGACAATGTCTAATCAGGTGATTTTTTTACCCAGGTGCTGACTTTTGCTGACTTCTCATCTTCAGTGATAAGAATCAATCTTCCGTGGTTGTGAAACTCGCAGGGAGGGGATTTATGAGAGTTAAATTCTTTGGGGAGGCTTTGCTTTTAGGAAGATAAAAGGAGTTCAGAAAAAGCCTCTTCCTGCAGCTGTTAATTCTCAAATGTGTTCAGCTCATAGTAATGCACATGCCACCATGGCATATTCTAGAATGCCTCAGTACATAAGCTATTGCCTAATGGCACTGTAGACCCCATTGTTAACTAACAATACTCTGTTTTAATTTTTTTCTCCTCTGATGAATGCTTTTGGAAATCAGTTATTCATGAGGATTCATAAACATTAATTGGTAGCTGGTCAAGTATATTTGAGGGGAAAATAACATCTTTATTGTCTTGGGAAAATCAGGGTATATTTACCTTGTCTTTAAAAGTATCTTATAGTATTTAGAGCTCCTCTAAACACATGAAATGATAGCATAACAAGTTTCAATGGAATATAACTGGGTGATAGATTGTAATAATGTGTGTGCTCTTTGAAGGAAGGGTAAAAGGTCATGGCAAGGCTGTTTGTTTGATCAATTGTCTGTAGGATTTAAATGGAAAAATCGAATGCACATGCACTGCCATGATAAAGGAAGGATTCCTGCATAGGAAATACTAGGTTTCCTAGGAGTTCTTTCTAATACTACATATACAAACACATACATATACACATACAAATACATATACGTATTCTATGAGAACATGTTTATCAATTTGCAATAAAAACATTTAGCAATTTACAACTTAGTATTAAGAATCTGCTTAAAAAAGAACTTTTCCATTTGTGCCTATGGTACCAGGAAAAAACAATTAGTAAATTTATTTGTGGTATGCAAAATAATGACAATCCCCAAGGCATCAGTGTCCTGATAACCAGAAATTGTAAACCTTACATAGTAGACACTGAGGATGTGATTAACTTAAAGATCTTGTGATGTGGAGATTATCC
Organism: Lyroderma lyra; assembly: GCA_004026885.1. Classification (NCBI taxonomy): domain Eukaryota; kingdom Metazoa; phylum Chordata; class Mammalia; order Chiroptera; family Megadermatidae; genus Lyroderma; species Lyroderma lyra. Next base: position 452,933 of record PVJL010000099.1, on the reverse strand, counting down.
TGAATTATCTGGGTGGATCCAGTATAACCACAAGAGTCCTCATAAGAGAAATAGAAATGCAGGAGAGTTAGAGAAGGAGGCATGACAACAGCAGCAGAGGTTAGAGTGATGTGATCACTAGAAGAAGGCAGTGAGCCAAGGACTGTTAGAAGCCTCTAAAAGTTCAACAAAGCAAGGTTTTTTTGTGATAAAAACCCATCTTCATGTGACATGTAACAAGCATAATCCAAGCATTTAATTGCTGTTTCTTCCCTGCCTTAGCCAAAGGCAGGAATTTTTTAAATGCTGCATAAGAACTCCCTAATAACTCACACCCTAATCACTGAAAAGGAAGCCATAGTGCACAAGATAACATGGCACTGCTCATAGGTATGGAAGGAGGCGAGGAACATCGCCTCTGACCTTTCAGGACAAGATCTGCTTCTATGACTGAGCTGGTGAGGACCGAAGAGGCCAGCTTTGGAAGGAAGGGCTTTAGTCACTTGGTCCCCGATTACAATGATCAGCTTCCATCAAAGCCTGCTTCCCAGTAATCCTGCCCTGCTTCTTGACCCTGACCACAACCAACTTTGTGATCTAAGTATCTGTAATCATAAAATGCCTCTACACGACTTGTTCTGACTATATCCAGTAGGTACCCACCACATATTAATTCAGAATTTGTGTTCCTTTACCCACTCTATTTGTCCCTAATTTTCATTTCTTGTTCTAGCACCACTATTTTTCTCCCCAGGTTGGACAATTGGAAATAGTTTGAACATTAAAATGTATTGCAGTGTATGCAGCCACATTACGATGGCTTATAAGTGCTGTCAGTGTTCACAGTAGTTGCACCTAGCAAATGAAAGAGCTGGAACTCAAATCAGGTCTGCCTGATTCCAAAGCCCATCTGTTAAATACTGTGGTATATTGTCTTTCACTCTGAAAATCTTGAGTCATTTCTAAATCTTCCATGCATAGAGACTCTCATTCAATCTTGCCTGTGTTCACACACTGCTATCCCGAGTACAATGATCTCTTAATAAAATGTAGAACTCCTGCTATACTGCTTTCTGCCCCAGCTTTCTTCTTTATTAATATGAAAAGCTTTAATGTGCTAAATATTAATGCTAGCGGGTTACATTTCATCAAAGAGTTTATGGTCGTAAGCCAAAACCATGATGGATGTGGGAATTTCAGAACCTAAAACAAGTGTGTATTTTAGTAATGCCTTTCCATATCACTAAAAGAATCTCAGAATTGAAGCTGCCTACTTACAGGACTGGTTATGTTCATACAACACTTGAATTAATATCCTAGATGAAAGAAAGCTTTTTCAGTACTGTCTGGTGCATCCTAGAAACTAAAGATCAATGGCTGTTTCATAAAAACTCTTTGCCCGGAAGGAGGCTCAGTGCTAAAGCCAATGCACTTATACTACTGAAGAATGATAATTGTCTTCCCTGTTGTGGGATGACACTTTATTTCTCTAAAGTGTTATCCAATAAAAATTTGGAGAATCACCAGGTACTAAAGGTTCATGCATCCCACCCAAATGGATCCGACTGCAGAATGTGATACTTCTAAAATGATAGTCTCTTTTACAGTGGAGGCTGGAAAGAAGCAGTAGCCATATTCTCAAGGAAGGCAAATTTGCAATAAAATGAGATAGGTAGGTAGCATGTGGGGGTGGGGTGTTGGGCAGGTTGCATTCAGTCGTTTTACTCTCTTTTCTTCCTGTTACCAAATTTCTCCCCTTGCACAGCTGTTGTACAATGTGCTACATTAAAGCAGTTGAGTATAGTGGTTATGAACTGGGTACAAACTCGGGCTTTGGAATCAAACAAACCTAGATCAGTCCTATTTGGCCATTCAAAAAACATGCAACTAGAAAATTTAACTTTGCTGAACCTCATAGTGTTGCTGCGACAAATAAATGATACAACAGAGTACCTAAAACACAATTCTAAAGAAGTTTTTGTTGTTTCTGTTAATCAAAACCATCTTCTGAAACTACAGGTTGTCTAGCAATTTTGCAAACCAAGCCAAATTAAAAAGCTTCTCTTCCACTCAAATGTAGAGAAATAATTAATAAAATGTGTCAAAACTTAGTTTAATGTGGTGATGTCTTTTGCTTCGCTTTATCACACAGCAACCAGGACTGGACTTGCCTCCCTGCTATAAAACTAGAAAACTGGACAGAAAAATGTGAAACCCATTTTCATACATGTGAGAATAAACAGTGCAGGTTGGAAATCCTTGAGAAGAAAGAAATGCTTAGATAGGTCCTATTATGTCTTTGGCTGAATAGGAAGTTGTCCATGCACGGAGTGATATTCTGTGAGACCAGGCACAGAACAACTATATAGGAGTTATAAGCCAAACAATTCCCACTACTCACACATGATTGAAAATATTCTAGTTCTCATTATCTAGGCAGTGGTCAGCAAATGTGTTCACTAAAGACCTAGACAGTAAATATTTTAGGCTTTATGGGTCACACATGGTATGTGTCACATAACCTTTGTGTTTTTTAATTTCCCTTTAAAAATATAAAATAATTCTTAGCTCCCAAGCTATTCTAAACCAGTTCACAAGCTGGATTTGACCCACGCATTATAATTTGCTGAATTCTGAGGTGGATGGTACAGACCTCTTTGAACACTAGGGGTATCCAGTAGAGACCCACAAGAAATAATACCTTAGTAATAGCACTAAACTAGACGTAGAATAAAGGATACTCTTCTGACTTAACACTAACAAAGCTTAAACACAAACCTCAAATGAATCAAGAATAAAAGAACTATAAGAATGAAAAAGGGGATGTTGCCAAAGTTCTACAGCTATTAATAGCATAATTAAGCTATATTAATAATAATTTTAAGCCTATAAATTTAATAATCAGATGAAATGGACAGAGTTCTTGAATGACACCAATTGTGAAAATTGACACAAGATTACACAGAAAATCTGAATGACCTCATAACTATTAAAGCAATGGAATTCATAATCGAAAACCTTTATACAAAGAAAACTTTAAGCCCACCTGGCTTATCTGGTGAGTTCTTTGAAATTTTGAAAAATAAGTAACACCAACCTTACACAAATATTTTCAGAGAATGGAACAACATACTCCAACTCATTCTATGAAGCCCAAATTACCCTTGTACCAACACCAAACTAAGCTATACAGAAAAGAAATCAATTCACTAATCTCCATTATGATAAACAAAAACGTCTTTAGTAAATACAGTCATGTGCAATTTAATGCTGGGGATACATTCTGAGGAAAGCATTGTTAGGTAATTTCTTTTTGTGAACATGATAGAATACACTTACACAAATCTAGATGATACAGCCTTAGCCACACACATATATGGTGTAGCCTATCGCTCTTAGCCTACAAGCCTGAGTAGCATGTTTCTGTCCAAAACAAAAGGACATTGAATCAAGCCAAAGAGAAAAAGATGTGATCAAGAGAGTTTGTGACCGTGACATGTGTGAGGCTGCTGCAGGTATAACATGGCATACTGTTTTATAGCAATCTATTTTTTTATAAGTAGAAAGCACACTCTAAACTAGAAAGTACTGTATAGTATTTAATATAGTAAATATGTAAACCAGTAAGTAATTTATTACCAAGTATTATATACTGTACATAACTGTATGTACTACACTTTTATATAATTGACAGTATTTGTTACTGGATGAGTTACTTAAACTCTGTGAGCTTCAGTTTCCTCATCTGGAAGTGGAATGGATACTACTTTCTTTGCCAGGTTGTAGTAAAAATTAGAGACAATAATCTGATACTTAATAGTAAAACTACCTCTTACAATACCTAGCACAAAGAAGACATTTAGTAAATGGAATTATTGATGAAATGTCTTTCTGCCAAAGTGCCACCATTAAAAATTCACTTCTTTGGGTTAATGAGCTCCTCACTTAAACCAAGTCATTCCTAGCCGACATGGTAAATGACATGATTTGCTTTTAGCACCTACATTTAGACTTCCCTTTTTATGCTCTTTGTCCTTAAATTGATATTTGGTTAGAGAGAGAGCTGAGAGAATGCTTGAAAGAAAATGGAACAAAGAAAAATTCCCATATCTCATTTAGATTTGTGACTTCGGAAGTTGTGTGATAGATGTGACATATTTAAGGACTTATTTTTCCAGAAAATGGAGCTGGACCAGGCATACAATATCAATTTCCCTGATGTTATGGTAGAGTTTAGTGCCTTATCATTTAAGATCTACTCTTCAAATATGACTAAAAATATGTATGTATGTGTCTTCCCCCAACTTCGTGTATTTCCGATTACCTTAATCACTCATTACTTTATCAAATATTACAACATAAAAATGAGGAATGGCTTTCAGTTAAGAAAATTTGCAAGAGAGAACATAATAATGTAGAACAGCTGCAGCCATGAATTTTATGAATGCTTTGTTGAAAATAACATTAAATGGCAAAAGCAGTTTCCAGATTAACTCTGCAATGTTTTAGGCAATGTGGAAGATTCATCATCCTTACTTATGAGAAGAATGAGAAATGACTTACCTTGATTTTTATTGGGTAGCAACCATCATCATCATCATCTTCATCATCATCAGCCCTTCCTTGAGGACCTAGTAGGTAGAGGATAATGTGTAAGAAATTGTGGGTATAAAGAGAAGCTGCCTACATTCAAAGAAGTTCAAATCAAATTAGGGACCAGGCTGTACAGAAAATCATGAAAGCATTGTAGCAGGACCAGAGTTAATTAGTAAGTATCCCTGGTTATCACACAGTATCTCATCCCTTGGACACTGGATCCCTGCTCTATATAATGTAGATATCCCCAACCCCTCACCTATCCCTTAGTCTCTGACCTTAGTAAATACAAACTTAGTTCTTTTTAGACCAAATTTTCCAAATTATGGTCCACAAGCCAAATGAGGCCTAGGAACTGATTCATTCCAATGTCCCTATGTTCAACTGACTCTTTGAGTTGGTTAATTCCATTTTAAAAATGTCTTGTTTCCTTTTATAATTTAGATTTCCACCTTTGTTGTAATCTGAAAAGATCTGGCAACACTATTTCCATATTACACATTTCAACAATTAGCTGTGGTAATGTAAATGTAAATAGGAGGCGCTATCTTTAGTCAGGACCTAAGAATGACCTTTCCTTCACAGGCCAAACCAACTCCTTTTTCTTCACTTTCTGGCCTGCTTCCCACACCCCCACACCACTTCCGCCCTCCCTCCCCCACCCTGCCCCCCAGTCCCCTCTCAGCCTCTATACGCACTTGAGTTTTTGACCCATGGTTTTTAGCCACACTATCAGACTGAGCTTGAATATCGTGACTCTGGTCTAATTCTGACTGAAATTTCTACCTTGATTATCTGATTATCCTGTCACATTTCTTGCCTAAGAAACCCTTCAGCACTGGCAACATAGGACTTTTGGCTTCCTGCTCCTACCCCTATCCCCAAAATATTTCTTATTAAAAACTGTGTCCCAAAAATATTAACTCAAACGCTACTGAAAAATCACTTAGTGACTGTACCTTTAGCAATTGCCACCAAATTCAGTACAATCAATAGTGATGAGAAGATACGGTTGGCTGATCAGTTAAATGGAAAAGTATTTCATTTTATGAATGTATAGTTTCAGGCAGCAAACGTTTATAAGCCTCCAAAGCAAGCAACAATTTCAGCAAATCTACTGTCTTCCTTCAAAATATGTAATAATTTTGGCAGCAATGAAATCCCCATTAAAAGCCAGTGATTTGGGCAAGGACAACTAAGGAAAATGATAACTTTCAGATGATAGGTTGATGGGGAACTCCATGTTCACATAGTGCCAAAATATCACCCCCATTGGTTACTTGTGAGTTGAAAATGGGACAAAGGTTAACTTTTCAATAACATAAGCTGGCAGTCATCACATTGACTAGTGATCCTTTCACTAAAGCAGTCAACCACACATTGAATGTGTCTCAGTGTGACGTAATATGCAACCCACAACCTCATTTATGAGACAGCCCTATGGAAAATGTTTAACTAGAATCCAATGAGCTTTAGCTTTAAATTTCAGTTTTCAGAATTGTAAGGAATAGAGGAACAAGTTCAGTGAAACCACAGGAAAAACATGTAAATCCAAAAGATAGATGATTTATTGTATAGAGTAATATTCCCAAACTCTTCAGTTATAAAAATCATAGGAAGAGAAGATGACAGAAATAGTTCATATCATTCTCTCTCTCTCTCTCTCTCTCTCTCTCTCTCTCTCTCTCTCACACACACACACACACACACACACACACACACATTTAGAGAGAGGGATGGATTTGATTTTAATTAAAACCATAAGCAGGAAAATCATTTAAGAAGTTCAGTGTAAGAAACAATGGTTTGATCATTCAAATAAAGAGAAACAGTTGGTATGACATCTGAGTTTAAGGAAAAGTGTGAGTACAGATATAAGTGACCATCAGCTGGAAATGGCTCCCATTGTAACCATTACCCAGAAACCACTTAGCATAGGTAGTAAGCAAAATTCTGCACAACTTTAGATCTCCTTTACCTATCCCTTTCTTCCCTAATTCCTGCTGATCAGTGCCATTCCTCCCTGTTTTGCTTTAGTTTCACTCTGATGTGTTTCCATAGTACTCTGTTCTTCTATCATAGGACTTAATTTACTAAATTATTCATCTGCCTTTCCTTGTAACTTGGAGAGCTTCTACAGGAAAAGGCTAGCATTTTCTAAGCATTTAGTCCTGTTATCTGACACAGCATAGGCATTTCGTAAATATGCCATATCTTGTTACTTAAAAATGAGTTATTTCTAGATCCCCTCCTGAAACTCAGGGCCGAGTTCATACCCACTCCTAATAACTGGGACCCAGATAGCTGACAAGATTTCATTTTCTAGCAGCCTGCAAGTCTGTCTTAATACCGCCTCCTACTGGAATTTTGTCATGCTGCTCTGTTCACCTGTCAGTGCATCCCTGTTACTTAACTTTCTAAAATGTCAAATTCAGTGTCAGTATTCTCTCTTGTCCTACCAAAATACTGATATTGTCTTTGGGAATTTTTAAGTACCTGAGATATGAGTAGGTTGAATGGCACTTTAGTGACAATTTATCCACTCAATGTCCATTATCTGAATTATAGTTAAGCTTGATGTAAGAGAGTGATCCAATTGAGTTGTTTCTAGTGTATGTCATCAAGATAATCATTTTTCCTTATTGTCAGTCTCCCCAGAGTGTCAATCTCAAAGAGGCTATCAAATACATGTCCAGTTTAAATGTTGAGTGTCTTTATTTCTGGTCTTCAGACATCTCTTGGATGCAGTAGGCAGGTCTACGAGTATTTAGCCCTTCTAATAGAAAGCAACAATCAGTCACTCTACATGAATCTATAGAGTATATTTCATAGTAAGGCTGCATTTATACGGTTGAATACAGAAGTATTGCTAAAATTGGGGACTAGTTATCTTCAAATCTACCACTTATCAGGCAGCATCACAGCATAAGGATGTTTATTAGCTAGCAATTACTTATTTTTTTGAAAGTACCATCAGTACGTTTTATGCAGAGAGTAAATGAGGCCCTATAAAGGTCCACACATTTCATGAAACTTCTAGGAAGCAATCTAGATCTCATTCTGGAGGCTAATAAAGCAATAACTAGTTTTATGAGGTTTTAAAAACATGAATATTTCTATCAGTTTGTCCAGAACAGGCAAAACAATGGAAAAGTCTGATATATCTTCAGACCTTCACAAAGAAACTGCATTAACTCTCTGCCTTACTGCTCACTTTGGTTAATTGTCAATGGGGCTTGCTGCCAAATGATGCTGCACTTAGCCAAGATATAGTCAGCACCCTGTGGCCTTGTTGGTTATCTGCCATTCTAAGCTTCAAGAGCAGCACCCCACCCAAATGGTCAATGCTGTGATCTGCCAGGCGAGTCCTTTCTTTGTCCCTTCATCAATATGCTCCAACGTCAGATTTCATTCATGGGCCTCAGATTATAGTTACCTGACCACTGTTATCTTTCCCCATTTTTCTTCATAGAAATTAGTGCTACGTCTCTATTTCCTTTGATAATGTAATCCCTATGATGGCAGAGTTCACCACGGTATCCTTAGTACCTATAACACTACTGGGTATATAGGAAGTGCTCAATAAACATTTATTGGCCAGATGAATGGGTAATCATAGCAGCTAACATTTATTGAAATTTTACCATGCCACACATTGCTAAGTGCTTTCCAAGTTTTATTATCCTTAATCCTTATGAAAATTAATATAAAGAAGTTTCTGTAATTGTTTCCAATTTGTAGCTGAGGAAATTTAGGATCAGAAAACTGAATTTTATTAGGAAGGCTATACTTCTGACTACTATTAATACATCAGTATTCCATAAGAAACAGTAAGAAAAGAAGGGATATTTAAGAATTTAACATACCCTTGGATGCCTTAGATGGAGATTATTAATAATATTAACATTATAATAATAGCTAACATCTATTGAAAACTTTCTGTTGGCCAGGCACTACTGGACACTTTTCATCTCTTGAAATCTCACAACCACCCTAGGTAGTAGGTACTATTATTATTACAATTTTATAGTTGGAAAACTGAGGCATAGAACAACTAAGCAACTTGCCCTACGTCTCAAAGTAAGTAAGGGACAAAGCTTGAATTCAAACTTGTTCAGTCTGGCTTCTGAGACAAATTCCTGAAGACATCTATGAATAGAGAGACCATATATTTTATGACTACCACAAAATGCCTTGGGACTTTGCATATATTTTATATAATCCTTAAACAATGAACTATGTTCAATTATCTTCAGTTTGTGAATGACTGAAGGACTTAGAGATGTTCTAGATTAAGATCACACAGTTTAAGAGTATTCTGATTTCAAGTCCCATCCCTATAGGTTGGCTTAGATAGGCATAGAAGCAGGGTAGAACTGAGAAGAGAAACTTAACAGAAAGAGTAACCAACTTAAAAAAAGCCTAGACTGAGAAGAGCAGACTGTACAGAAAGTGGACAGACACACACACATGTGAAAACACGTAGATTTATTTCCACAATGACAGAGATGGCTTTTGTTTGAGGTATGGTGTATTAGTAGCATGATGTAGTCATTAAGAACTTTGTGTATTATCACTAGTAGTGAAACATAGGTGTACCAATACAACCCTGAAATAGAGCGTCAAAGTGCACGGTGGAAGTCAGCCAATTCTCCACCACCAAAAGTATTCTGTTAATCAAAATCAAGAGTCAAAATGATGTTGCTAACCTTTTTGGATACCAGAGGGACTGTTCATTATGAATTTGTACCAGTTGAATAAACAATCAGCCAAGTTTACTGTTTGAAAGTGCTGAAAAGGCTGCATGAAAAAGTTAGATGTCTACTTTAGTCTCCTCCCACACCCAGCCCCTACAGTCATCTTCAGTCGACAAACACATCAAAAGGGTTAAAGATGTCCATAGATGTGTACTAGGTATCTGAAATATGACCTAAGGTTGCATATGGCCACCAGCCTTCACAGCCTGCCATGTGTGGGATTTATTCTGGCCCTTTCCTACCTATCTTCATACTGAGTGAAAATTCCCTAAAGATAGTTTGTCACTACAGCTCCAGTTGACCTACTTGCCATGTGTTGTTTTCTGAAATACCCTCTAATCAGTCTTCTCCCAGTTACTCAGTCTTTTTTGCGTAATTTTCCAGTATCATTTTCCAGTTCTGTATTTCCCACCTTAGGTCTGTCCCACCCTTGGTGCATCAGCATATTAACTACCAGTCCATAAACTCTTTTTCTTCTAAATATGTTGACTTTTCCCTTGGATGCTTGAATAAAGTGGGAGTTGTATGGTAGGAAGTATGCTGGGAACTTTTATTATCTCCTTGATTGATAGCAATGGCCCCATGAGGTTGGGATCCTCTATCACCATTATATAGAGAAAGAAGCTAAGGCTAAAAGAGGGTAAGTAACTCTCAAAACTACATAGCTATTTGGTGGGGCTATGGTCTGTATATCTTTGTCCCCACAAAATTTATATGTTGAAACTTAATTCCCAATGTAACACTATTATGAGGTGGGGCCTTTGAGAGAAGATTGGATTATGAGGGTAGAGCCCTCATGGACGGTATTAACATCCTTATAAGAGAGACCCCAGAGTTCTCCCTTGTCCCTTTCTCCATGTGAGGACACAGTGAGAAGACAGCAGTCTATGAACCAGGAAGTTGGCCCTCACCAGACCCTGAACTTGCCAGCACTTTGATTTTGGACTTCCCAGCCTCCATAACTATTCAGCTAGAAATAAATTTATCTTGCCTGTAAGCTACCTGTTCTATGGCATTTTGTTATAGCAGACCTAAAGGACTTAGGCGAGAAAGCTGAAACAGGCTAATGGGGACCATGAGATTTCAAGTCCAGTGAGCTTTAGGGTAGCTTATATTTTGGCTTAAACAGCTCATTTCTCTTTGCAGTGAAAGGATGTGAGGCACAGTGCATGTTTCGCTGGTCCTAATGATCATGCCTCTTTGATGGGGAAATAATGATAATAAGTGTCTGCCGATGGGTGAGACTGCTGCATCCTTCTATGCCAGTGCCCAGCATATCCTTCTCTTTCAGATGAGAATACACTTTCCCTTCTTTCATTCGCCCAATGAGCTCCTGCCCTACTGTGTTAGGTAGAATAATGTCTCTCCCACAAAGATGTCTTAATTTCCAGAACCTATGGATGTTTCTTTACATAGCAAAAGGGATTTTTCAGATGTAATTTCTATCTTGAAATGGGAAGATTATCTTGGATTCTCCAATGGGACCAAATGTAATAATATGGGTCATTATAAGGGAGACTAGAGAACCAGAGAGCGAGTGAGAGAGATGAAAATGCTATGTTGTTGATTTCTAAGATGAAGGAAGAGGGCCATGGGCCAAGGAATGCAGGAAGCTCTAGAAGCTGAGAAAGGCACAACGGAATGATTATCCTCTAGAATCTCCAAAAGGAACTCAGGTCAACACTGTGATTTGAGCCCAGGGAGAGTTATATAGGCCTTTTGCCCTCCATTGCTATAAGAAAATCATTTTGTGTTGTTTTAAGTAATTTGTTGCAGCAGCAATAGGAAACTAATACGCTCACCTTCAGGACTTAGTTTAGATATCACCTCCTCCTGAAAGGCTCTGATATCTCCTGAGGCAGACATAGGTGTTTAGTGGTTCCACCACCTGGTGTAGGTCTCTTATCTACATTACAGGAATCATTGCCAAGAAGGTAAACCCCATTCTATTTGATCCTTCTCCTCCTCTCTTCTTGATGCTTATTGGTACGTGTGAAGAGGAAGAGAAATTCAGGTCACTTTTACACTGTCGCTACAAATGACATCCTTGGAGGTAAACTGAAATCTATAGAAAGAACACACTGATCTTTCAGCAGCTGAATATATTCTTCTCTCTCTCTTTGGAGGTTCTTATGGTGTGACAATCGTGTGTACCTAGGTAAGAAACAAAGTCATTCACCAATCTGACTCTGAGTATCTTTCCAGCCTTATATTTTCTACTTCCTGTTACAGAGTGTACCAGACAGGATCCAGCCGCAGGCTGATCAGATGTCCTGTTTTAAACAGGACTGAAAACAACAGTACTGTCCCATTTCAAACAACACGTATGGTCAGCCTAGTTTCACTTGCCAAAAATTCAAGTTGTCAGTAGGCTGACCATACGTACTGTTTGAAACAGGACAGTACCATTGCTTTATGTCCTGTTTAAAAAGGGACATCTGGTCAGCCTATCCAGCCAGGAAAAGTGGACCCACACCAGCCAGCTCAATACGGGGAATTTAATACAGGAAATTACTTAACAGTGTTAGAAGAACAGAAAGAGCAAATGGGGGAAAGATGAGGCAACCCATAGCTTATTGACTGCAAGAAGTTGCTATGAAGCATTGGTCCCCTGTATTACTATGCTTTATATATTCATATATAATATATTGTAGATTATATATAACAAAATATGAGAGCTGTCCAGAAAGTATCCAGCCATGTAATGTGAAAAATAGAGGCATTTATGGCTGGATTTTTTCCGGATAGCCCTAGTGTTCATATTACTTATGATAGTCTATATTTTTCATAAACACACACACAAGTACACATGCATTAAGAGTATAGAATACAATGCACTGGTTACCTGTGTATCCATTAAGGCTTATCATTATTTTCCCCTTGCTTTTGTTTACATTATTTGATTTTCAACAACACATAAGTATCACTTACATGATAAAAATGTTGATAAAGTAAATGAAGTTCTTTCCTTCAAATGTTTTATTAATCTCTAGTAGGTGGATCATAAATGAAAGGGAGAATACGAGATGAGGGTGATAATGCATGCTCTAACAATACATTTTTTAAATACCCAATACCATGGAGAACTTTTATAGTCTATGCATACTCTCGTCCTTGGAGAACCGATGTGAAAAATTAAATTTCATCCACGTGCACTGTTCTGAGTAAGAATTTTTAAAAAGCTAAAAAGCTTATCATAACGCATGGCTAAATTTTTTTAATGGAGATCAGTATTTCAAAAACGGAGAGATTGGTTTAGAAAATTATCACTCTTCCTTTTCTCTAAACCCACCTGCTTCCTCAAATGACACCTCAGCAGTCTTTACATTTCACTCATTTGCAAAACTTTAAACATTCCATAGCTTGACCGCTGAGGCCATCTATAATTTTCATCTCCTCCGTGATCAGTCCAGGCTGGGAGTTCATGGCCAGGCAAACACAGAGTCCTGGCAGACAGGCCAAACAAAGATATGATAATACAACCTATTTCTGTTCTGACTCCTCGTATGAGGGGAGCTGCCAGCTTTGGATGCTCAAATGACAGCCCAGATGCCTGGGACAAAAGCACACCATTTCCAATGTGACACACTTGGTCATCTCCATATAACTCATTTTCGTTACTGAAATTCTTTACTGCTATTTTAGTTCTATAATTACTTCTCAAAAATCTCCTGTCGTGGTGACGCCTCCATTCTCTCATTCTTATCTTAGGCTATTACTAAGACAGTTACCAACTCCGTGTTTTTCCAATTCTGGTTGCTTACCATTCATTTTCTCTTTGACTTGGACCTCTAAACTAGGTCAGCTCTCAAAGTCTGAGCATCGAATTTCTTCTTTTCCAGCAATTAACATAACTTATTAATAAGCCTTGTATTTTCAAAAAAGTTTAGCAGAATACCAATCACATTCCGAGTCCATAAAGATAAAGAGCTATATTTAGTTGTTCTGATTAAAAATAGCTAAAATGTTGCTTGGTATGGGAGGAGAAAAGTAATCTTTTCAATTCATGTCTCACTTCCAAAACTTTGACATTTGAGTTGCTTTAGTGCTGTTTATGGTTCGAGTTAATATGGTTTCACTGGTTTGAAATACAGCAAGCATCTAAATTGTATTATTGATCCTCATAAAACATGCCAAGTTCACCAGTCTCACATGCCATAAATTCTGGGCATGTGAAAGGTGTTTTGTGACTCTCCTTGTAGTTAAAGGTGTCCTAACTGGAGAACTAGATTCTAGATGCATTGTCTCCAACAGTCATGCAGAATGCCCCCTAAAGTAATGGATATCAGGCTGTCAGTCTATTTAATAGGCAATCATTGATACTTGGTGAAAGTTGCAAAGCAAAAACTGAAAATCTGAACCAATAGGAGATATGAGGCCCAGTTCCCTATGGAGCATTAAAAAGAACAGAGATCTGCATGTTCACAAACCAGTGTCAGTGCATCTACTTTGTCCTTGTGTTTTCCCCATAATTTAAAAAGCCAGAAATACAAAACAAAACAAAAATAATCTCTCCATGAAAAGGAACTCACTCAGTGGTAAAGAGGTAAAGGGAATAGAATAGGTTGTTTCTGGCCATCCTTGGGATGAGGTTCAGACCCCAGGCAGGAGATTTCTAGGGAAAACTGACACTTGCAAATCTAAGAACAAGATGCTACTTAGTAGGGTGCAGGTGGGGATGAGGAGTGAGCCACTGAACTCAACCTCATACAAGAACCTCATCCAAACTCATGGAAGACAGAAAGCAGCAGGATACAGTGGCTCATGGCTTTCTCAGTGTGCAAATCTGTGCATGCGTGTGCCTGCGCACATGTGTTTTTGTCAGTGTGTGTATGAGTGCATGAGAGTGTATATGAATGAGTTGTGTATGGGTATATACATGTGAAGCTCTGTGGTCCAGGTTGTGTGTATGTGTACATCAATGCAAGCTTTCAAAGCCAAGAGTAGAAATAGCCTTCTGATATCATCCTCTTCGGCCTTTCTATGTCATGAGAATGTCATTTTTAGTCTTTGAAAATATTAGCCATATTCTTGGCCTCACACGGGGTGGGAGGGAGGGGTCCCAAGGTGTAGCAGGTGAGAAAAGAAGGCCAATCTGTGGATCACCTTATGACACCTGGTTGACACTTCCTGCTCTTCTCTGGTATGCCCTTAGAACTATCAAAAGCAGCCAAGAACAGGAAACAGGATGGTAGGAAACTGGGCCTTCAAGAACCCTCTCTCATTTTGGCTGTCTTCAGTGTCTAATTGGTATCAGGAACATAGAATGTCCTTCCCTTCTGCTTCTTACTTGACACTTCTCACCTTCCCTAAATTCACTTTAATTGACTGTGAGCATCTTAAACACAGCAATTCTGTTTTCTTCATCTGTCTGTTCCCAATACTAACACAGTACCTGGCATGAAAGTTAGACTCAGTGTTTAATGAATTGTAACAAATTTTTCTACCCCAAAGTCATGTTTTTCTCACGCTTCCAAAGCAAGATTGACCATTCAATTTAGTTATTGTTCCTCGAACCCAATCTTGGTAGGACTCAATACAGAAGCCCTGAGCTGAGTAATTAAACTGTCTTTCTGAGAGCTGCCTCTGCCTAATACCATGAAGATGCCATTTTGCTCCTTGAACATCTATAGTTCAATACATATGATGCATGAATTGATACAATTAATATTTTCTGAGGCTTGCTATGTGCCCAGCACTGCATAGGTTCCATGGGAGAATATAAAGATATACAAAACACAGTTTTCATCCTTTGGAAATGTAATCTGTTAGATATATAAAACATAACCAAAGTACTCTGGTATAAGACTATGGTGTGTAATAAGTGCCATGTGAGTGTTTTTTAACAAGGTACCAGTTCAAATAAAGATGAGATGTCCTCTCTTTGGTATAGTTAGTAAAAGCTTCCCTAAGAAAGGGGCATTCAAGCTGGACCAGAAATGATGGGTGGGATCTGCATAGATGGAGAGGAACAACTTGGACACTTGAAGTAGAAGGGAAAAGGCGATAACCAGTTACAGAATTAGGAATTTTTAAGAGCTCTCTATTAGGGCTTTACTGTCTATTTTATTTTTTAAGAGGTAAAAACTTAATGGAATATACAAAGGAGACCCCTAAAAAACCCCAGGATTATCTTCTGGAGGGTGGTCCCCTTGTATATAGTACAGGCTTCCCTCGCTAAGTGAGGGTTCTAGGAACCCATCTGCACCAGTGTACCAGCTGGCGTTGTTGTGAGAGGCTATGTTTGGCCTCACTGAACTTTATTTTTGGAGGCTTTTTCAACACATTTGCCCTTGTCGTGATGGGTGATTGACATGAACAATATGTGGCATGACTTCACACCAGCCCATGCTGAGTTGAGTGCTCAGCAGTTTTTGACCAAAAACAGCATGATCCCCATGCCCCACCCTCCCTATTCACCAGACTTTGTCCTCAGTGACATGTTTTGTTTGTTTCCCCCAGATTAAAAAAAAAGTCATCAAAGAGAAACCTTTTGCTGATATGGAAGAGGTAAAACAATGGCAGAAGCACTAAAAAAGTAATCAAAATCGACAAGTTCAAAAACTGTTTTGAGCAGTGGAAAAAGCATTGTGATAAGTGTATTGCATCCAACGGAGAGTACTTTGAAGGTGACTGAAGTTTAAACATGTAAGAATAAATACACAATTTTTTATAAATAAACTCTGGGGTTTTTATTGGGTCCCCCCTCATAATGTGTCCAATCTTTCAACTTCCTGAGTACAGCTCCAAATGCAGCATTTCACAGTCAGACATGGAGAGAGTAGGTTGTTTCCTAGAGTGGCATAAATCTCCTAGTGAGCTGACCACAGAATGCATGCTCTTGGGTATGCATGTGTCTTTCCCTTTGAATAATATGCCATTGCCTGTTTAATAGACAGCTGTATTTTAAAGAGAATAGGATGGAATGAGTGTGAGCAAAAGGTAATTTTCAGTTTTTTTTAACAATGGTTTATTTCTACCAAGATACAAAGTACACATGCAAAAAATCAATTCCAGAAGAAACATATGAATAGAAAGTTTCCTCATCGTGAATAGAATTTTGTGTATGTGATGCTGAAACAAACAAAAGCATTCAGTAAAAATATCTGCTTGGTGTTAAACTTTTGGAAATACTCAGAAATACCTGGATGGTAGGTCCAAGTTCTGTTTTCTTAGCAGAAAACAGAGACATGAACATTGTGTAGAGACACAGACTCACTCTACTCATCCACACACCAAATTATGGAGTGGACTCCCAGTCACACCACCAGGCATTTCTGCCAGAGTCACTACTGACTCGCTGATTTTGAAGAGGGAATGTGTTCTACAGCGTGGATAGATTGGATTTTTTATAATAGCGATTCACTGCATTTGCCCTCAATTTGGTACTAGTCATCCTGCTAGGACGATTTAAAGGCACCATTCCCTCTTAGCTGATCCATTTAAAGAGGATTCATATCTTGTCAGAAAATTTGATATCGAGTGCACAATGGTTCTAACTTTGCATTAAAATCCTTTACATAGTGTAGCTAATGCAAAAAATATTTAAAGTAGATTAAGAATAGAACAAAGAAATAAAGAGCCACTGTGACTGTGACAGGGCATGAAAATTAATGAAGCCTTTTTTCATTCCTTTTCTCCTATAGTGCTATCCTCTGTGCTTTTGGATTCAAGATCCTACTTAACTTATACTGCAGCATTGGATACCAGCTCTTGGTGCTCTGTGATATGAAACAACATATATGTATCAGATACATATATAGAGATACAATGAAGTTTTAGTCTAATATCTGAGAGATGAGGTGCTGAACCACAAAATTATGTTGCCCCATTGCCTAAGGGATAAAGTCCAATCTCCTTAGCCTGGCAAGTAAAGCTCTCCCCAGGCTGACCCCAGTTGGCTTTTTCAAAAGCATCTCTCGCTACTTCTTTACACAAATCCTCTGCTGTAGCCAAAAGCAGCCTCTTCATTGCCTCTTTTCATTGCCCCCTAAAGATGCCACAATTTGTCTGCCCTCCGCATATTTTATTACACTGGGTTCCTCATTTTAATTCTCACATTTTCAGCTTCTGCCCATTACTCACGTCCCAGCACAAGTTTTTCTTCTATAGAGCTTCCATCAGGCACCCCAAGCTTCAGAGATTTCTCCCTCTCCAAATTACACCCGTCTGATGACAGTCTTATTTAAATAATATGTATAGCTCCAAGTATAAACTCCTCAAGGACAGGGAAAACATTGTGCTTATTTAGCAGCCTCTTACAGCGCTCAACTCTATAGCACAGCTGGACTAAATAAACCACTGATAATGTAAGCTAATAAATGGGTGTGGATAATAACATGAAAATGTGCACATATAACTGCATCATTCCAGATTTGTTTTCTTTCTGGTGAATACTCCCATATGTTTGTCCTCTAAAATGTAAATAGTCTTTGTTAAAAAACAAAACAAAACACAAAATGCATCAACATACAGCTTGCAGCGAAGCTCAACCCATTCCAGATGCCTAGCTCTCCGTCTTATGTTTCTGACATAATTAATTCCAATTGATTTCAAAGAATATTGTGTTGATCGATGCTCAAAGAACTTCAGCAACAGCCTTCCTTTTAATGATAAAGTTCTAAGTCTAGAAATTGTTCAGTCATAATGTCTCTGGGGTATTTTCAAGTGCTAAAGAAAAATAAAGCAACCAGGAAGTGAAAGTACTCGTTTCAATAAATGTTCAATAAAAGTGTATAAACTCAGTATGAACTACAAACTATCAGTGGATGTACCTCTAAAATGTGCCACTAACACACATTCTACAGGCAGCATACCATCTATAACCCAATTTCACCCCTCAGAAAAAAATAGGAGAATTTTCACTGAAGCTTTAAATGGCATAAAGCAAATATTCAAATTGTTTATACTCATAACAAATCTTCTCTCTTCTGTAAAAGTGACCTTAGAACTCACCACCTCCCTTCCTTAACTTTCACCCTTCCATCTCAAAGGAAAAAATGGTGTCCCTCATATTGAAGGGTACATCTCCACTTGTGTTCTCCAATCTTCCTTTCTCTTTGCCCACCTCTTGCTTGTTATTAAATAGTGTCTTTGCAGTTTGGCCCTCAGCTTGCACTCAGCTTCAAATGTTTGTATATATTATTTTCATCTATTATGACATTTCAAATGTGACAATTTGGTCTAATTAAAATAGAAGTTCTGTAACAGCAGGGACCCCTTCACAAACCAAGACAGTAAGTACTAAGTACCCAGTAATCAGTGCTTAGCACCTATGTAAATATACAGAGCTAAAGTACTGTGACTATCTGACATCCTTTACTTTTAAAAAAAGTGACATAACTTTGTAGCCCTAAACCTCATGTCTGTCCTTGAAGCAATTTATTGTGTAGCAATTACACGTCATTTTCTGCTATCTTCCTTTACTCTTCCTTTTATCCAGCCAAGCAGGACTGTATTCCACAAACCCCACCTTACTCCCTACCTTTTGGGTTTCTTGCTACATGTGTTCCCTCTTCTCCTTTCTATATGTCATTCCCCTCTCCTGCAATATCTTGTTCCTCCCTATTTTTCAGGAAAACCCTACCTAGACCCACTTCAAGTTCTAGTTCCTCAGTGAAGCCCTCCCTAGACAATTGAGCTTATGGCTTTCTCTTCTCCAACTTCTCATTGAAGTCATCATCTGCCACTGACTTTGCTACTTGATTGTTGTTCATACCTGGATTCTCTTTCCATTGTTCTCTATTGGTTTCATACAAAGAGTGGATAGAATAGTACCTTCTGATCAAATCATACTCCCTCAACCCAAACACATTTATTTGGTATTGGAGAGCCAGTGAACAAAGTCCAAAATCTTAACATAACATTCAAAACCCTCCAAAGGGACACAAGGCAACCTCGCCAGTTCCTGGCAAGATGCTAAGACTCTGTCTTAGTCCTCTAAGCTGCCATAACAAAATACCATAAACTGGGAGGCTTACGCAAACAAATTTATTTCCTCACTCTTCTCTGTGCTAGAAGTCTAAGATCAAGGTACCAGATCAGTTTCTGGTGAGAGCTCTCTTCCTGGCTTGTAGATGGGTGCCTTCTTGCTGGTTACTTATAGTGGGGAGAGATGGAATGTATTCTCTGGTCTCTCATATTATAAGAGCACTAATGTGATCATAAAGTCTCCATCCTTATGACATCATCTAAACCTAATTATCTCCCAATGGCCTTATGTCCAAATACGATCATATTTGGGGTTAGTGCCCCAACATATGAATTTGGATGGGACACAATTGAGTCTAAACTCCCACTATACCACATACAGTCACCCATGTGAATAGATAAGTGTGTAGACCAAGTTTGTAGGCTTTAGATTGTACCACTTGTTACCTGTGTAGACTGGAAAATGACCTATTTTGAGTCTTAGTTTCCTATCTATAAAATGGGTTAATAATGATACTCAGTAGGATTACTGTGAGGAATAAATGAGAGAAGTTACATAAAACACATAGTGAGTGTCTAATACAAAGTGAAGTGCTCAGTAAATGGGCCTTATGCGTATGATGTGCTACTCATCTGGTTTCTTTTCCTAGACTAGCTTGTCATCAAGTCTGCTTATCTATCACTTGCTTTCAGTCCTTCAAGTCCTAACTCCAGATAGTACTACCAGAAACTTCATAAGCCTCCTGACTATCCTTGAGTCAGAATTTTAGTCTCCATCTTCTAATATACTGTGTTTATGTCTCTATTCTGGCACTCACCATAGGCTACCTTAGTCTACTTGGATGACACATTTAAATACAAAAGCTTTAAACAGTCAGGTCATGGCTTGGAAGTATTATATGTATTACCTTGCCCACAGTAGGTACTCCATACAATAAACTTCACTGGGTTAAGTGTAAGGATACCATAGTTTTATTCTGGTGCTGCTATTTCTATACAGTGGTTACTAATTTGAAAGAATGACTCTTAAGGCATTTGCCTGAATTTTTTCAGCAGTAAAAAGAGAGGATGTCCACAGCTTATGTATATTACTTACTAATAAACATGTGCACTGTAGGAATTTCAAGGAATCTGATTATGAATCCCAACTCTGCCACTTACTAGGTGTGTGACCCTTGGCAAGTGTTTTATTGTGTCTTGGTTTTTCCCCCTGAAATCAGGAATAAACAGACATTCCTCTTAAGGATTAAAAAAGATGTGTAAAATGCCTGAAGCCTGTTAGAACTCACTTGAAACTCAGTATACTAACTCCTTTCATCATTCCTGAGTCCAATCCAAGGTAAGAACACACTTTCCCAGGTATGCTTTCATTCCTGCCTCCACTGACCCTGGGCCAACCATTCCTCTTACCTCTTGGTCACCTCCTTGCCTCTTTTTTTCTTTCCCATACCCTTCTGCTTGCTGCTGAATTGCTTTTATCCATTCTTTTTCCTGTTATATTGTCCCCCCATTTCCATGAGACACTGGTAATAGTCTGGAGCTGAGAAAGTTCCGGGACCCACTGTTTTACCACCTGGAGGGATGGCAAACCAAGGGTTTCTTCCCACACTATTGAAGCTTCAATGGGAAAGAGAGTGTTTCTCGAACCCATGGTTAAAGCATGACATGGATTTTCCCATAGAAACACAGTAGTCATTAGCATCTATGGTATTATTAATACAGCATGACCCTTGAGACCATGGGTTATATAGGCTTTCATGGGTTGGCTTGGGAACCTAATTGCTATGGAGACCATTGTTTGCGAAAAATGCATTCCATGTTCTAAGCAACTGACACCAACATAATTTTGGCACACAAGCCAGGCATGAGTAACCAACTTTCTGTACTTCTTTTATATCCTACCCAAGATGAAGCATAAAGTTAGGTACTTTAAAGTGTGGACTACTTACAGAAACTGAATAATTAAAAAGAATCACTTACAAGGTGTGATAAAAAATACAGTGAATGTTTAAGTAAAAAATTTATTAGAGTAAAAGACATTGCCATGAATGCCCCACAAAATACTCCCCACTTCCCTTGGTTCGAACACACTTACCCCATCATTCTTGGCACTTTCTGAAGCAGGTCTGGAAGTCCTCCTTCATGAGTGTCTTTAGTGGCACTGTCGTGGCTGCCTCCGTGTCCTGCATTGATTGAATACATTTACCTTTCATGGTCATTGTGACTTTGGGGAACAGCCAGGAGTTGCACGGGGGCAGATCCGGTGAATAAGGTGGATGAGGACACACCATCATGTTTTTATTTGACAGAAAGTGCCCTACCAGAAGCGACATGTGACATGGAGCAGTGTCATGATAGAGGATGGAACTGTTTGCCTGTTTCTCAGATGCTCACGAAAGAGGACTTCCAGCACTGTGGCAGAAAGTGGCAGGAAAGATGGGACAAGTGTGTTCAATACAAGGGGTGTGTTCTGAGGGGGATTAATGTCAATGTGTCCTTCACTGTAATAATTTGTAATTAAACATTCACAGTATTTTTTTAAATCACACCTCATACTTGGGACCCAAGAGATAATCTTATCCTCCTATTTCTCAGAGGTGGGCATTGATATACAATTAGAAGCTAGGACTTGCCATGCACCAAAAGTAAACATCCAAAAGCTCTCCCTCATTTAACAGCTCACTGTCTAATTTAACAGCCAGCCAGGTTAACAACCATTGTGCTCAAGGGGAACTCCAAACTGTTCCTCAGAACTTTCTATATACCTTCTAAGGTCATGCTACCTAGACATCAGGGCCAACTCAAGTTTCAAAACTTAAGGTAGGATACAATCTCTTAGCTATGGAAAGAGCCCTGGAAAACCATCCAGCTCAAACTGTTCTCGTGCAATAATAAAATATTTTGTGTCAATACTTCCAAAAAGTGTTAATCATCCCCTGCACAAATAATTGCATTCATGCGATATTAGACTTCCCAGGTTTTCTGATAGAGGTGTTCTATATTTATATTGATAATATGCTATAAATATTCTCTATTTATGTTGATATTTATGTGGTTTTTTAAAAACACAAGTGCAGTTGTAAATAGTACTGGAGTAGGCTGATCAAATAACAGAAAGGATCAGAAACTATTATTGGTGCATAGGGGTACTGGTGGAAGCTTCCAGCAGCAAATATGATCTCTCCTATTGGTCATTTTTTCTTCCATCCAGAGAGTCTTTGAAGATTTCAATGGGGATTTTTTTAGTCATCATTGTCAATGAGTACCTTACAGAGAAGATTCAGTGCGAGCATCACTTTACTTTTCTATCCCTGCCTTTGTACATGTTTTATGAGTAGTAAGTGATGGAGTAAAAATAGCACTGGATTTAGGGGTTAGGAACTTTTAGTTTCTAATCTTGGATCTGCCACTTACCAGCTGAACTGTGCTGGGAAAATCACTCCCCTTCAATGAGCATCAGTTTCCCCATTTGTAAAATGAACAGATGAAAATAAATCAGTTTTCTCTCAGAGATCAGCTTTAATATTTTTACATGTGCTCTCAATACAATTTCACTTGTAAAAAAGGAATCCTAGTGTCTTGAAAAATCTCCACTAATTATTAAACTGGAACTCTTCATGATATTTTTTTTCTACTTAACAATCGGCTAAGTTATCACAAGGATCTAGGAATGCAACAGGCTCAAAATGAGGATTATTTTCAAGAGTTGTCTATCAAACTAGAAATTGTTACTTTCTGAAAGTGAAAACAAAATAATGCATAAAACAGCCTACCTAGAGAAATTCTTTCCACCCTAAGAGATGGTTTGTGAATGTGTTCCTGCTGCATTTCCAATGTCAACCCAGTTTCCATCCAGACCAAACTATGATTAATGTAAGCTAGGCTGTGACAAGCAATGCCATAACAAGTGGGTGTGGGAGAGTGTTTTCACGGATTCTAGGGAGAGCCAAAGTGGGAGAATATGTCAGTGTACTCTAAGAGAATCAGTGCTCAGAATCTAAAAACAAATACCAGTTCTCTAGAGAGGACTATTTCTGGAGTTGAGAGGGACAATGTGTCAGGCCACTCTAGCTTGATGGACATGTCCCCAGAGAACATCAGATTCCCTTTGTTCTGACTATGCCCACAGAGTAATATTCTGGTATATCGTTCCATGTTCCAGAGGGAACTTGCCAATCAGGAGTGGTGCCCTGTGCAAAAGATTGATACCAACTCTACAGCCGGATACAATTCTTATTATAAATTAAGAACATGGACCTCTGGCAGATCAGAGTTGTCTGATTTTGATTAGCATGGGCAGTCTGATCAAAAGGAGCTTCCATTCTGAAAAAACTAAGACAGAAACCTAGGATCTGAACTGGCCTCATCAAGAATGGCATTCACCCATGCTGTCTCGCCTGATGTTGTCGGTAACTCACCAGCATCATTCCTTCTGTTAACGGAAACTTCAGTACAGCTCACTGTCTGTTTCATGGGGTCCAGCACCAACTACAAGCACATCTTTTCAATCTAGACCCATTAACTCCATTATCTTTGCTGTATTTCAGGGTCATAGTTTCAGTCAACTGTCCTGCCAGGAAGATCAAAGTCAATGAAGCTTAATAACTACTTACTTGAAAAAGGCAGTAATTACAGGGGAAATAGATTGGAATAAAGGAGGTGCTTACATCATTGAAAACCTATGGAGAAGTACTGCTGGAAATAAAATAGGTCTGTGGCTTTAATTGCTCAAGAATAGCACATAGAATAATGCATGGTACAACTAATCCCTGTGTAACTCCGACCTAATTGCCACTGGTTCTCTCATAACAGCCCTGGCTTTCAGTCATGTAATATATTGGCCATTCCTTGTTTATGTCCATGCTTTTACATACATAATTTCTTCTGCCTAGGGTATCCTCCTCACTTTCAATTTTGTGATTCAGCTTGAAGGGGAACAGGACACAGTACCCCAACATATGCCTTTTTGGCATAAGGATTATTTTTAACTCGTTATTTTAAAGAAATAGCAGAGAAAGTAAAAGCTCTGAAAACCAAGTAGAAGTTACCCTTTTAGATGGGATATTTCTAAGGGAACTCTCTATTTGTAAGGCTGTCTCCCTCTTTTTTTCCAGGAAGAGGAAGATGACTAAATTTCTATAAACTCTATAGTAAATGGAGAAGGCTGGGGTTTAAATCCGCAATAACAACCTTCCCCTTGTTTACTGTGTGCTTTTCCTGATAACCTCTCATAATTGCCCCTCTCCCCCAAATTGTCTTTCTTCTAGCTGGAGATGGTATTTAAAGTGGTGGCTTGTGCCATTCCTCGTGGTTACTCAGTATTCCTGGGTGTCTCTCACGTATACAGATGGTATACATGTTATTAAACTTTTGTCCATTTTTCTCCTTTTAATCTGCCTTTTATTATGGGGGGGGGTGTGTCTCAGCCAAGAACCTAGAAAGGTAGAGGCAAAATTCTTTTTCCTCTCCTACAAACGCAAGGGTCATCTTATTTTCTTAAGCCTCCAATGAAAATGAGTTCTAAGTGTCCTCCTCTGTGTTTCCATAGAACCTTGTAATATGTGCCCATCAAAGCTCTTATGTTACTGCATTGTAATTCCTGGTTTTCCTTTCTCTATTCCTTCTTATGCCATCAGCTTCTTGAAGGAGGATGTGGCATCTTATTCATTTCTGTATCTCCAGTTTTGTAATAAGTACACATTTATTAATATGTTTGCCGAATAAATGAGCCTATAGGAAAGAGTACAGCAGAACTCCAGGGAATGATTTAACTGGAAGCCATGAACTTGAGTTGTAAACAATTCGATTCCCATAGTCCCACAGTGAACTTTCCAATGTGGTTTTCCCATGCCTCAAGCTTACTCTCCAGCAGTGTTGCCATACTAAAGCCATCAAACACTGCAGATTTTGCTTTTAATCGTTGGTCACTTTCTTAATAAAACTCAAAATAAACCATTCTACTGGGAGCAGACTGAGCTCAAAACCTGGAGGCTGAACACCAGAATGGTCTAGAAAAACATTACAATGCCTTTCCGTGCCTCCAAGAGCTCTTTGTGCATTGGATCCCACATTTATCTTTCCTTCTGGGTATTTGAAATACTGTCAGACTAAGTAATAAATGTCAAATGAGCTGAAAAATATCTGGTTAAGAGGACAGCATTTCTTACACAGCTGAAGAAAGGCTATTCAAAACTTCCCACATAAATGTGGCTTTCAAACATTTATAGACCTGAGGCAATGTCGCACTTTCTGGGGAGGACAGAAAGTATTTCTTACACTGTTCCTCCTCTGACTTTTCAACAAATACCTCCACTTCCCTTCAGTGATGTAGTACTTCAGTTCATCCTTAACAAAAGAAGCAGGAAGAAAGAAAAATCTTCATCAGTAAGAGCAATAAAATTATTACTTCAAACGGCCACTTCTGAGCTAACTTGTATGATTTGGCCTAGGTCAAGTTGGAAAGTTTCTATGTACTTTATTGGAACATCATTCCTCTTCACTTGACATAATCTTCTGGCTTTCCTCCCTTGTCTCTCTTCCTCTCCCATCCCACCCCCTTAGTTATACCTGGAGTTATTATTATACATAGTCTTTAATTTGCCTTTAGTTAGAGTTACTGAATTGACTTTTGGTGCTATTTTAAATTTTTTGTTTGTTTGTTTTTGTTTTTGTTTTATTTCAGGTTGAAGAGCCTCCTTAAGTATTTAAATATATATATATATATATATTTTAGTTTTAGGTCCTTAATGCCTATATTATTACAGAGGGGTGTCTCAGATAATTATAGATAAATTCTGGTTTTTATAATTCTGACTTTATACAAAGTCAGATAAATAAATGTTTTAGTTATGATGTAGATTATTCATTATTTGCTTGATATTTTATTTTCATTACCTGAAAGTATAATTTTGTATTTAGAGTAAACTAAAATGATTGATAGATGAATACCCTGGGTCCTCTCATCGCCCTAGTGGGAATTTTCTATACAAAGAAGTAAGAGCTCCTAATGTTTGAAAGGCTTTCTGAATTATAGAGCAATACAGTATAGACTCTTGAATCAGGTTCTAAAAGAGAATCAGAAGACCAAGGCTCAAGATATGTCATTTAACTCAGTTGAAAGTCAAATCAAGCCTCCCTCAGAATTGTGCCTATGTCTGGCCAGCTCTGTGTGCCAGGTGAATCTCAGTAAATAAACCACTTATCTTCCTTAGTTATCACAGATTTGTCTCCTTTACCTTTCATTTATTCAAGCAACCTTGTGCCTCCATTTTGATTTCCCAAGTGAGGGGTGAAAACAAGTAAAATATTGGAAACCTCTGGGCAGAAACATTTATCATCGTTAACTAATAAATTGGCTTTTAAACATTTCTGTGTGCTTTAGTGATTTACATTTTATTTCTCAGAGCTAGATCAACCTGGGATGAACACCACCAAATCAACTCACAGAACTTAGACCAAATAGAAGTAGGGACGTAAATCTTCGACATTCCTATAATTTATGTTATAATGTCCAAGCTCATTAGTATAGCAGTCCATATCTTTCCTAACCTGTCTGCCACATTTGTAGCTTTATTTCTGTACCTCCCTACCATTCCACTACAGTTCAGCTACTCTAACTTCTTTGCTTTTGCTTATGCCCCATCCTATCCTAACCACGCCCATTTGTGTCTAGTAAATTCAAGGCCCAGTGCAAATATCAACTGTTCCACAGACTGCTCCTAACTTCTAAGGTAGAACTGTTACTTTCTTGATGTGGTCAGAGTCGTTGATTTATATCTCTAATACAACATAATTATGTGTCTGTCTTCCTCACTTGATTGTGAGTACCTTCAGGAAAAAAGGACCATGTCTCATTTATCTTGATGCCAATTTCCCCAAAATCAGAGTTAATCACCCCTTCCTATGTACTCCTGAAGCTATCTAGGCCTCCCCCTATTTTCACACATAGTGCACACTATCAAAACCATTTCTTTTATCTTTTTTTTTTCTTTGTGGTATGTGGGTAGCTCCCTGACTGGGAATCGAACCCAGGCCGCAGCGCTGACAGCACCAGCACCAAAGCCTTAAGCCACTACACCATCAGGGAACTCCCTCAAAACCATTTCTTTACAAGCCTGTCACATAGACTGTGAGCTCCTCTAGATCAATGAATGTACTTTGTTTATCCTTGAAATCTCTAGCACTTAGTGTATGAACACAAACATAGCAAATGTTCAAGAAATATTTGGCAAAATGAACAAAACAGACCTTAATATTGTTTGTACCACTTTCTGACCACCTGAGCTACCATCAAATAGGATAAATTCACCATTCCCAATTTCAAAGTGCTCACAGTGTGAACACATTGATGAAATTTTAAAATGATGGTCCAATCAACAACATAGAGTCCTACTACTCTATCCATAACAAAAGGAAAATCAAAGTAATTCAGTAGATATTTGTTGTGCACATATTATGTGCCAGGAAATTTCTAAGTTCTGGTGACACAGCAAAGAACAAGATAAATTTCTTGTACTCATGGAGTTTACATTTTAGTGGGAAGAGAAAGGCAACCACCACAATTAAAAGAATGTAGAGATACAGCATCTGACTGGAGGTGGTAAGTACATGAAAAATAATAAAGGAGGATAATTATTCCAATCATTTCAATGACTCAAGGAGACAATACATTTGCTTTGAATATGTGACAGTTTCAAGCCTAAGTGTTTCTTTATGCCTGACTTATGAGCTTTGAGTTACTTAGGTTATTTAGTACCTATAGATATACAAACTGATGCCTTTAGCATTATTAATGATGGATGTGATTCATACAACCATTGGTGGTAATGCCAGCATTAGCAAGCACTGGAGGAAAAAAGGGATGAACAAGGACAAATAAAAAGATGGAAGGAAGCAGAGTGAATAAAAAGGGAGGACACTGCTCTAAATTTGCCTTTTTTCCAAATACGAATTTGCCCTTGAAATTCCCATCACAGGGCTACTATGTAAACAAATCACCTTATAATAAAATCCAATAGGCGCTCTACTATCTAAATCCACATGGATCCTATTTATACTGATAGGAAAATCAGGCTTCCACAGAGGAGATAATATATTAGCACAAGATTCCAGTTGTATCATTCTTTTCTACTTCTCATTTCTCATCACTACAGGTATCTTCCATTTCCTCCCTTATCACAAACCATCTCCCCTCAGGCACTCGCAATTATGTTTTTTTTGAAACTTCCACTTAAAGAACTAATACAGATTTGCATTAAATCAGATGCCAGAGTTCTAAAACATTGTTATTCTGTGGTACTTCTAGAAAATGAAATACCGTTGTTCTGTCTTTTAATAAATTTGGCACTGTTATTATAACAGGCTTAGCTACAGTCCCCAACACTTTACAAAGACATCAGTAGACTCAAGCATTCAGCAAAGAAAGCATATATGTTTTGAGTACCCATAGTCAAATTGCCACGCTAATTGTTTCTATGTAAATATTATGATGTGAAAACCAGACTTCCATCTCACATAAAAAAGACAGACATTCACTGCAGAAAAGTAAAAATAAGAATCTGGTTACCTGAGGATATTTTTCTTTTTAAAATCACTCTATATTTTCAAATAACACAGAGATATTTTTAATTACTTGAGAATATTTGTGCCATATATTTACCTACAATCTTGCAAAGTTTTATTTATACAAAATGCAAAACAGGGTCCTATTTCTACTTCAGATTTTTTCAAATGGAAAATATGGGATGACCTCCATAACCCTTTTTAGAATTCATATCCTCATTCACATTTCAGTGACTTGAGGCTAAGCCCTCAGGGATGGAATCAGCATGAAATTGTTAATAAGTATTTTGTAATTATTCATTCGTATGAACATTGCCCCTACCTTTCCTGTAACTTATTTAGATATAAATTTAACACAGGTACTGCACATTCACTTCAGAAAAATTAGATGACACTAATCACCAAAATGAAAAAAAATTAAAACAATTATACTACCCAATAATAAATACAATTACTGTTTTGGGATATAGCGATCCAGCACTTACATATAGATTGGTATAGATAAATATGGAAAGATATACAGATGCACAAAAAATTTGAACTGTAAAAATTGTCCTCATTAAGTCTATAGGAAACATCTTTCTATCATACTAAAGGTAGTTCTACATCATTTTTATAGTAGCTGCATAATGTATTTCACTGTATAGCTATTGCATATTTTATGTAACTACTTTCATATTATCAGATGTTTATATTGTTTAGATTTTTTTCTATTATATTGAACCCTACTAGGGACATTCTTGCAGCTAAATATTAACAATTATTTATTTTTCAAGAAAAAAATGCCAGAAGTGATGGATCAAAAGGCCTGAAAATATTTAAGCCTTTTAAACATTTTTGTCAAAATGCATTGTAGGAACTTTGCCCGATTTCTACTCAGCT
The DNA here is from genome assembly GCA_004026885.1 of Lyroderma lyra. NCBI lineage: Eukaryota > Metazoa > Chordata > Mammalia > Chiroptera > Megadermatidae > Lyroderma > Lyroderma lyra. The sequence goes on along the minus strand of PVJL010000099.1, from coordinate 423,228 downwards.
GCCATTAAAAATAATACGGACAGTGACAATATTATAGCCACTCAGTTCCTTTTTTTGTCTCACTAATACTTGGTATTATCATACTTGCTGATGTCTGTTAATTTGACAGACAAAACCATATAGGGGGTATTTCTTAACTAGGAGAATCTTGGTAAATTAGTAAATCAATGAACATTTGTTGAGTATCACGAAACCAAAGATGACACCAACATTTGCTCCAAAGAACTTCAAATCTACTAGAGAATTCAGACGTGTACACAAAAGTTAGACATGAGGCTTGCTACCACAAGAGCTGTAACAGAAATAAAAATAAAAGTTTAGAGGAGAGCAGTCTTGAATAAATGGTTTTTCTAAGTCCACTTAAGTATATAAAGGCATTTCCATTTTTCATAATCGGATAGATCCCATGTACAGAAGCCAGGCATTTAAATAGGAGAGAATTGAAAAGTACATAGACTTTGGAAGAAAGTAAAGAAATTCTACCAAATTAGATATGCCAGCAAAGAAGGATTAACAAGGGCTGGATACAGCAGGAAATAGTACATCTGCATTTTTTACAGAGAAAACAAATCACCTTTCAAGCTACGTGCTCTACTACAGAGCAGAGGATAAGTGACAAGAGTCTAGGAGAAATCTTCATTGATGGTCAACTCTGATCTAATCACCATTTATCATTTCAACATACAGAGGAAGGAAAGTATTTAGGGTCAAACGTAATCATGTTTCTAAAACAGTTGTTACCAGCCTTTGCCACTTGCGTACCCCTTTTAAACTGATTTCTATCAATTGTACCCCTTGCTTTTAAAACAGCTGTTTTTAAATACTGACACATTTGTTCAGAGCCTCTCTTAATGTAAAATAGTGGAAATCAGGTAATTAGTTAGGAAAGAAACATTACTACCCTAAAAGTACAAACCACAGATTTAATTTTACAATATTTTTAACAGTTAAATATTAAATATAATGATGAAATCTTTAAACATTAAATAAAAAAACGACTTGAAAAGAGTCACGATTAAAGACAACACACTTACTTTTTAGTCAATAACTAAACTGATGAAACAGTCTGGCTACGGATGTGTTTATATGTTTGGGGCAGTTCTAGAACCGTCACAAGTGGAGTGTTCTGAAACTCTACTTAGTGATTGGCAGAAGAGCGGTTTGGGGGAAGGGTTCATAGCCTCTCCCTCACCCATCATCATTCGTTCACGTGACCTAATTTTGAAGTGTCTCCATGAACGGTGGTTCAGACTTAACTTCGATGGTTCCATAACTCACATTTTGCCTATTTTTCCTTTACCTGTTTTTTCGCCATTATTATATGATTTTTTGCATAACCCTGATAGGCCTGGCACGTACCCCTGGGGTACACTTGGGAATTGATGGTCTGAAGCTTACTGTTCTTTCTTTCTCCCTACCTTAGTGATAGGAGAATGCGACATCATTTACCAAACACTAGTATGTGCCAGGGGTTTTCACATACTGCCTTATTTAATCTTCTACATTTCCCATAACTTTATCCTCATGGAAATAGATTAAGAATATTAAATTTAGAGACATTAAGACACCTTGTTGCATAAGTTAAAACTGGAAGGTTTACTTATTTTTAGGGATAGAACCTACTTGAGGTCCATTTCTACTGTATTTCTGGAGCAATTTCTAGTTTCATGAAGCAGTCTACAGATTGTCTCTGACTCCAAAAGCATAAATCTTTCAACTGCCTTAGTTAGTCATCATAAATATAATGAGAGAAAATTATATTTTATTTTTTTTCATTGGAGTTGGAATTTTTTCTAACACTTTAATGCAAAATTAGATGACATTTTCATGTAAAATCTAAGTGTATATTTTCAGTTCATGGATGGTTCCGGAAATGCATTTTGTACAGGTCCCAGTCTTAGGCTGTCTCTACACACAGGGAAATGCAGAACTGAAGCAATTATTGAAATTATTAATCACTCTAATCAAAACCTTTCTTTTCCCCCTCAAGTTTTGCACTGTTTGTATACACTGCTCTATGGCCTGAATAACCAAGACATTTTCTCTGTTTTCGAAGTGTTGGGAGATATAGGTAACAACACATCATTAATTATACACCTAAAATACCACCAGGTTAATGGAAAATTAATGGTTCTTGCTCTTTATATCTGTTTTGAGAATAGTACATATTTTCTATAACTGCTGCGAACACTTTAAAAAAAAAAAACTAGGTCATATTTACAGCCATTATTTTTTTTTGGTCTTTGCTTATAGTAAGATCTTTTTGTTCTGCTGCCTTTGAAAAAATTTGTCAGTAATTCATTTTATTTACAATGAAATCCTCTTATATAAGATTTTCCCCCTTCCAGCTTAACTGCACTGTGAGTGAAAACTCATTAGACTCAGGTTTTCCATTTGTATTTCGAGAGGTCGCAAAATTCTTCAGGACTCTTTCATTTTCCTTTATTGGAACAGGAGTATTTGGGGACATCATAAGTCTATGTGGGTGCCTCTCTGCATTTTGTACTTCGAGCACATGCAAAGCTTTTCATACCTTCGGTGCCTTGCAGAGCCTTACATTTGCATTTTAAATTTCAAATGGAAGTAACCACTCCCTTGGCTATTATATTCTGTGAATCAGACCCAACCTGTGTAAATAGCAAAGTTGTTTGCAAAAATGACAGAATTAAATTGACCTGACAAATTGGACAGAGGTCACTAATTACCCCATTGGCTGACAGAGGACCTGGGTTGTCTATACTACTGAGTAAACCCTATACAACAGTGTACAGTCCTGTGTAGCATAACGATGTTTTCATCAACAACCCATGAGTTTCTGCTGGTTGCTTGAGTTCCAGTTAACAGAGTCTACTGTATGTATTATTATTACCTTAATATTTTTTCTCAAGAATTGGGTGAATGAAAGAAAAAAGAAATTCAGAAATTTTGGTTGATAGACACATAGGCAATTTCTGCCTTGCCTACTGCTATGAGAACAGCCTATGTAAAGACAGCTAGAGTTGGTAATACTAAATTAAAATACTGAGAAAGAAAAAAAGTTAAGTAAAACAGAAATGTAAAAAGTGTCCCCAGAGGTATTCAATAAACACATTTATTTGTTTATATGGAGGAGGTGGAAGTCTCCAAACAGCAATGATTTATACTAGATAGCATATCTAGTATACTTCATCACCATTCCTACTGACCACACACAGAAGAAAGCATTTGATTCTCTCCACAAAATAAATATAACATTCCATGAATGGAGAAAGAGAAATGGTCACAAAAAGATAAAGACCAATGGGAACTTCCAGATACCTTGAGGCTGAAAGGAAAAGAACTTGTGGTTTTAAAAGCAGAACAGATGAAACAGGTTGCATGACCAACAGAGGCGGTGATGTCCGCCAGAGGAGACAGAACAAAAGGAGGAGTAAAAATGAAGGATACAAATACCACCCACCTCAATGCCCACCCACTCTCTTACAGCCTTATAGATCTGGCAAAACTCCCCTGAGGAATCATCTGGATGTGGGAGGGTTAAGTATAAATTCAATTTTTAAAAACTAGATATATGTATATTCAGGTTATCTAGTTTATCTTACATGAGTTTCAGTAGTTTGTGACTGAAGATTTGGTTCATTTCACCTAAGTCATCAGATTTATAGCCATAAAACTGTTCATAATTTTACACATAGTATTTATATAATATGTACAGATATTGCCTTCATCATTTCTGATATTCCAATTTATATATTGTCTCTTCTTTTATATTGATCAATCTGGCCAGAAATTGATAAATTTTATGGATCTTCTCCTAGGTTTTCATTTTATTGATTTTTTTCTCTATTTTTATTCTAATGGTGATTATTTTCTTTCATCTGTATATTATGGTTTGATTTCCTGTGCTTTTTGTTGGTTCCTAAGGTAGAGGCTGAGATACTTGACTTAAGATATTTCTTCAAGGGGTTCCATGGTGGTGTAGTGGCTAGGCTTCAGCGCTCTCAATGCCACGGCCTGGGTTCGATTCCCATCCAGGGAGCTAACCATCCCCCAAAATCAGATCTTTATTCTTTTATAATGTAAACATTTTAATGCTATGAACTTCCCTCTAATTATTGTTTTAGCATTCTAGAAATTAAATTTGGGGTTTTTGAAATTTTTCATTCAATTAAAAAATATATTCTAATTTCTTTTTTGATTTATTCTTTCATCCATAGGTTATTTAGAAGTGTGTTGTTTGGTTTCCAAATATTTAGGGGTTTTTCCACAGATCTTCCTCTTATTGGCTTCTACTTTGATTCCATTGAGCTTGAGGAATATACTTGGTATGATGTGAATACTTCTAAGTTAGTTGAAGCTAGTTTTATAGTTCATAATGTGATCCATCATGGTAAATGTTCCATATGCACTTGAAAAAATGTGAATTCTGCTTTTCTTTGTGGGGAAATACTATATAAATATCAGTTAGGTCAGATTTGTTGATAGTGTTCAAGTTTCATATATCCTTACTGATTTTCCATTTATTTGTGTCATTAATTACTAAGTGTGGGATATTGAAATCTTCAAACATAATTGTGGATTTGACTACTTCTTTTTGCAGTCCTATCAGTTTTTGTTCACATACTTTGGAGCTCTATTATTAGGTACATACACATTTAGGACTTTTATGTCCTCTTGATGAATTGACCCCCTGTCATTATGAAGTGACCTTCCATATTTCTGGTAATATTCTTTGTTCTGTAATCTAATTTGTCTGATATTAATATAGCCACTCACCTAATGATTCTTAGCATATTATCTGCAGGGTAATTTTTGCACCTTTTATTTATAACCTACTTGTGTCTTTATATTTAAAGTTTATTTCTTGCAGAATAAAGTTGGGTCTGGATTTTTAATGCAATCTGACAATATGTGTCTTTTAGTTGGGAGTGCTTAAACATCTACAGTTGATGTAATAATGGGTTTGAGTGTATTACTTTGTTATTTTGTTCTCTATTTGTCCATCTATTTTTTGTTCTCTTTTTTCTGCCTGTTTTGGATTCCTTGAATGTTTTTTAATGATGCCACTTTACTTCCATTTTTGCTTAGTAAATATAATTCTTCATTATTTTAGTGATTGATATAGGCTTTACATTATAGTATACATATTTAAACTTAACCGTCTACTGTCAAGCTATTGCTCTTGTTATGTACAGTGTAAGAACTTCATAACTGCATACCTCATTTCTCCCCTCTTCATCTTTGTGAAATTGTTTTCATACATTTTACTTTTATATATAAGCTCCATAGTACATTTTATTTTATTTTATTTTATTTTATTTTACTTATTTATTTATTGGTTGGTTCCCTAAGAGGGGAACGAACCCAGGCCGTGGAATGGAGGTGAGAGCATTGAAGCCCAGCCACTCTACCACCAGGGAACGCCCCACCCCTCCATAGTACATTTTAAATATGTTTTGTTTAAACGATCATTTAAAGTAATTTATAGTTAGCCACGAAGTTGTCATTTCTAGTGTTCTTCATTCTTTTGTGTAGATACAGATTTCCACCTGGTAACATTTTCCTTCTGCTTGAAAGCACTTTTTTTTTTTTTTTTTTTTACATTTTCTATAGTCAAGAGTATGCTAGTGATACAGTCTTTGAGCTTTTTTATATCTTGAAAAGGTATTACACCTTCATTTTTAAAAGGTATTTTCATTGGGTGTAGAAATATGGGTTATATTGTAATTTTTCCTTTGGTTCTTTGAAGATGGTTTTCTGCTATGTTCTTGCTTTCATACTTTCTGATGAAGAATCTGCTGCCATCCTATCTCTATTCCTCTGTCCATAATGTGACTATTTTTCTCTGTTTTCTGTCTGAATCTCTCTTTATCTCTTATTTAAGCAATTTAATTCCAATACGTGTTGGTATATTTTTCTTCATGGCCCTTGTGTTTGAGATTCATTGAGTTTTTTGGATCTGAAGGCTTATAGTTTTTATCAGATTTGGAACACTTTTTGCTATTTTTCTTCAAATATTGTTTCAGTATCACCCCTCCTGTTTGTTCATTCAGAGATTCAAATTATGTGTGCATTGGGTTCCCAGATTTGGTCTTAAAGCTTACTAATGCTCTGTCCTTTATTTTATTCTCTTTTCTTGCTGTTTCACTTTGCGTAATTAGTATTTCTGTGTCTTTAAGGTCACTAACATTTTCTTTTACAATGTCTAATCTGCCATAAATCCCAACCAGTGTATTTTTAATCTCAGACATGGTAATTTTCATCTCTAGAACTTTAATTTGCATTTATATTTTCATCTTCTAAGATTTTGAACATATGGAATATAGTTTTAATAACTTTTAATTTATTGTGTGCTAATTCTAATATCAGTGTCAATTCTGCTGTAGTTTTGATTCATTGATTTCTTCATTTTGGATTACATTTTTCTATTTCCTCATACAAGGGCTGTCTAGAAAGTATTCAGCCATGTAACATGAAAAATTCAGGCATTTATGGCTGGATATTTTTCTGAACAGCCTTCACATAAGTGGTAATTTTGAATTGGATGCCAAGCATTGTGATATTTTTCCTTGTTGGATGCTTGATAATTTTGTTTTTATAAATCTTCCTGAGCTTTGTTCTGAGATGCAGATAAGTTATTTGAAAACAGTTTAATCCTTTTGGGTCTTCCTGTTAAGATTTTTAAGGTAGGATCAGAGCAGTGTTCAGTCTAGGAATTATTATTTCTACTACTCAACTGTAATCCTTTTGTTTAATCTACCCAATGTCTTATAAATCTTGAGGTTTTTCCAGCCTAGCCAACAGGAACAGGCATTATTCTCAGCCCTGTGTGAGTGCCAAGCACTGTTAACTTTAATCCTTGAGGATCTTTTGTTTCCCCAGCCTTGAGTAGTTTCTTTGTACACAAATGCTGTTCTGAATTCATTTGAATCTGCAAAGGGGGCACTCCACAAATCTCTAGAGTTCTCTCAATAGACAGCACTTTCCTCCCCATTACTCTGTCCTATAGACTGTAGTTGTCTTGGTCTCACTGGACTCTCAGTTCTCTCTCCTCAATACACAGATTGCATCAGGTTCTGCCTGGGTTGCCCCTCCCTTCAATACGACTTGGAAGTTCTCTCCAGGAAGTAATTTAGGGCAATCATAGGGGTTGATTCAGTTGTCTTGGGGGTCACTGCCTTTAGTTTTTGATGTCCAGTATCTTGAAAACCATGATTTTGTTAATTTTGCCTATTGTTTGATTGTTTCTGGTGGCAGGGTCAATCTGGTCCCATTTCTCCATCTTGTCCAGAGCAGCAGCATTTGCACCTATTTTAAATTTTAAGTACACACTATTCCTGGGGAAAGGGTACTCACTGAGAAGAGCTACAATTACTTAGTCATTCTTTAAAACCTAAGGCTACTTCTACCCACACAAGATACCAGAACAAGCCTGTGAACACAATAGGAAGAGGTAGCCATTGCCACTTGAAATGGTAACAATTTATAGGTGCTGACAACATTGCCCTGCTTCTGTGCTTCTGTATGTAGGTCATTTATCCATGATATCATTTACTCATTTGGAAGGTCCTTTGTGTTCTGATGGTGAAACAGGCCTAGTCTAGATGAAAAGGCCTTATAATGGTAACCAGCACACCCTGCATGTTTACAGGTTTATATATACTGGGGTGCTAAAAATGCATACACATTTTAAGAGATGTTATGTATGTATTACTTTTTGAAGTTGAATTGAATTACAGTAGCAATGTGTAGTATGATATTCACTCAAAAGATGGCATCAGTCAAATGAACGCTAGCGTCACCATGTGATAGGCAGGACAGTCACAGAAAATGGCAGCAGCACATTTGTTGTTTGAGGAGCACAAGACCATTTGCCAGGACAATTCATAGTTCAAAGAGGTGTGGTTGACTTTCCCCACATTCTCCTGACTTAAGACCCCTTGACTTATAACTATAGTGGACCTTAAAGGGTGCGGTGTACCATAGAAAACCGGTTATACTAGTGGTACTTCAGGAACAATGGCATGTGCAACAATACAAGTGGACACTTTGGTTAACGTTGCTCAAGTAGTAGTTCGCCGTAATCAGAAGTGTCTGGACGGTGATGTTCACCACTTTGAGCACCTCTTGTCATTGCAGAAGTCAAACATGACTTGTATGCATCTTTTGTTATCACTATATTTTGAGTATTACAATTTTAATACATTTTTTTCCTTTCATAAAAATGTGTGTGTGTGTGTGGGCGTGTGTGTGTGTGTGTGTGTGTGTGTGTGTGTGTGTAGGCACCCTCTGTGCTTGATATGTCAGTTTATATATTTTTAAAGAGCAGCCATACTGATTCACATAGGATTTGATCTGTGAAGTGTCTGTAAGGCACTAGAAGATAACGTATCTTCATATCCATTCACAGAGAGTTTCAATTATCTGCCAGATCACATCATTAGCTAGTTTCAGAACAATGGCTGGCATGCAAGCTGCCCAACTCCCTTTCTGGGACTTGGTCCCCACATCCTACAGCTTCTTAATGGTCTGTAAAGACAGGATTGGTATATCTGGGCTATGTTAGGGAGGGCTCTGCCTATTAAATAGGAAGAGGAACAAAGCAGAGTGTGGGAGAGTCACTATCGCAGCAATCCCACAGAGGTATAGGGGAGCCATCCTCTCATAATGTATTTTGATATAATGCAAAATTTCAGGCCCCAGCTGGATATGAAAGCTTGTTTTCCTCCCTCTTAGCCATCATGCATTATTCATGTGAAGTGACTTCACTTACTTGTCATAGGCACACGGTGGTGACAGAAGCTCCTTTGGTACTGGCGTACAGAAGGCCTTTCCCGTTGCTCTACCTCGGTCTACTTCTCCTGCTTTGTATAGCTGCCACGGGGACTGGCACTCCCCTGTGGTAATGAGCTAAAACGAGTGTTTAAATCACTGCAGTTATCCCCCATTTTCAGCAAAGCTCTTATGTACTCAACCTTGTCTTCTATCTTCACAAGGAATCTGATTTAACTCCTTGAACCCGAAGGTCTGATTCCTCATTGCTCTACCCCTAAGGTTCTGCCAGATGTCCCACTGAGGGTCTGGAGATGGGCACAGACTGGCTGACTGATTTCTGCATTGGGATAGCCACTCTTACCTGGCTGACCCAAGTCCCATACTCCCTGACCTAAACCAATAGGAAGTCTGACAGGATAAACATAGAACTGTTCCTTGTTTCCATCCTTCTGGCCCAGTTCTCTATTTCTCTCACTTAAAAGGGAGATTATACAATTCTGAAAATGTCTAACTGGCAAAGAAATCAAAATGTGAAAAGACTTAAGAGGAAGTAGGAAATGATTAATGGAAGCAGATTTTATAAAGGGGAACCACCAAAGAAAAACTGTATTGGGGGATTGTGCTGAGAAGAACTTAATTTTAATAACCACCCAAGGTTACCGAGTGTATGGAATAAAAGATGTTCGAGAAAGGGACTTCACAGGACTCTATGCTGGTTAATGGTGCTTTGAAGAATGATCTCTGAATGATTTTAGTGGAGTTCCAAGTCTAAGAACATGTACAAATGACTCACCTATAGATTTGGGGTTTTTTCTTTATATGCCCTGACCCAAAAAATACTGTAAAGCAAGACAATATAATTTGCTTTATGCAAAGAAAAGGAAGAAATTATTTTTTATAATCACAAAATACCAAAAAATTTCTGCAGCAATAAGTTTGTTGTTTAATAAACACAGAAAGTGGACAGCTTTGTACTCAAGGGATTCTCTTGCAGTTTTCTAAAAACTAAACACTAAAAACTAGGTTACAATTTCAAGGTTTCTGAAACGATTTCTCACTCTTTCTTCGCTTTGATTTCCACAGCTAAAAGTCTATGACTCTGTTGTTTGGTTCTTTTTCTCAGCTGCACAGACATTCAGGGAGAGATTGCAGTCATTTTCAAAAGGAGTACTCTATTAGAATCCACTGTGGAAGCTTTAAGGCATAAAAGAGCAGGGCCCAAATTTCTGGGAATGGGGCTCATATTTTTTACAGCAATACATGATTAATATATGCGACCCTGTTAAGAACTTATAGAATATGGGATATTTGAAAAAGAAGATGATTGAGTTTATAATAGTTTCATATTGCTGCTATAAGAAATTACTACAAACGTAGTGACTTGAAACAGCATAAATTAGTAGATTATGGTTCTGCAGGTCGGAAGTCCAAAATGGGTCTGACTGGGCTAAAATCAAGGTGTGAATAGGGTTGTATTCCCTTCTAGAGGTTCTTGAGAAGAATCCCTTGCCTTGCCTTTTCCAGGGTGGAGAGGTTGCCTGCATTCTTTGACTTGTGTCTCCCTTCCATCTTCAAAGCCAGCGATGATTGGTCAAGTCTTTCTCATGATTACTTCTCTCTGATTCTGCCTCTTCTGCCTCCTTCTTTCCCATTTCAGATCCTTGTGATTACTTCGGGCCCACTCAGATAATCCAAAATAACCTCTTTAAGGTCACCTGATTAGCAACCTTAATTCTATCTACAAACTTAATCCTCCTTGCCATATTTACAAATTCTGGAGTTTAGAATGTCGACCACTTTGAGGGACCATGATTCTCCCTACCAGTGTTGATCTATTACAATCACTTCATTTTGCAGAAGAGCAAAAGAGACACAAATAAGTAGAAAGACTTATCCCCTTAATGGTATTAATGTCCTCAAAATTTCCTTTTTCTTTTCACTCCTGAAATCTGATGACCAAGTTCTGTGAATTTTGTACATATGAATCTAAACCAATGAACACTGTCCTCGTTCTTACTTCAAGCACACTCTGTCAACCTTACCCTAGACCTCCACCTGATATTTCACAGGTTCATGCAGATGTTCCAGTTATACTGCCCTTTCTAGCAGCCAATTAAAGGCAACTAGAATGTAGTTGATGATCTAAGTCAGGCCACTCACGAAGTTCCAGTGGGGGTTGAAATAAATCCTATTTGCTCCATTCTTAAGGATGCATCCCATAGAATTCCTGTGCTTTCTGAGGTTATGGAGTCTGAAAAGAAGTTCTGTCCATTATCCCCAAATCATTGCCTGCCCCTCATCCCATGCTCTGCTCTGGCAGATGCTGTCACTGTCCCACAGGGAGAATACACTTCCCTTCCTTCACCTCGATCAAACTTCCAACATGATTCCAAGGTGAAAATTTAGAATTGACCCAATTTCTACTCTTTTAACATTGAAATTGCATCCCTGTCCTTGATTTCTCTCTTCAGCTCGCTCACTCTTTTTTGCTTAGCAGTCCTTCCACCTGTCATTTCTCCTCCAGGGCAGAACCCTGCCTTGCCAAAAGAGATGCTCATTTAATACTTGCTGAATGAATTAATAATTGTGTGAGTGCGTGAATGAATGGATGGGTGAATGAATTGACTATCAAAACAGCCTAATACTTCCACTCTTTGGTTTCTCTGTCTCCAGTCTCTCTCCCTTCAAACATATGCTTTGCACTTCTGCCTGACAGATGCACCTAAACCAAGGTTTTAACGGAGTTCTTTCCCAGCTTTAGTTGCCTACAAAATAAAGTCCACATTTCTTAGCTGGGCATTCATAACCTTTCATAATTAACCCCTTAACAATCTTTCCACCTTTGTCTTGTACTGCACTCGCTCTACCCTAACGCTCTATTGCTGTTCTGTAGCTACCACTCATGTGCTTCAATCTGATTGCAGCCTGCTGTTTCTGCCCTGCTGCTTCACTCTAATGTTTCTCACAACTTGGAATTCACGTCTGTCCCTTCCGGTCTCCATGACCTAATGCTTCAGCATTCTTCAAGTTCCATCACTGGAGCTCTTTCCTCCATAAATTACTCTACAGGCTCCTATCCATTCTGCAGCTCTCACTCATTCTGTATCTGCACAGGGCTTTGTACCAACTACAGACTAATCTGTGTTTATGAAATCATGGCTGATTTTATACTAGAGTAGTGCTTCCATTGTTGATGGTTCCTGAATCAGAAAAAGGTCTAAAGGTCTACTTTTTGCCTTAGGTTACCCTGATGGCATATCATATTTAGTATATGTTAGAGAGAATTCTTTCCCCAAAGAAGAGAGCTTTCCCGTCAACTACTGGTTAACCAGAAAAGCCAATTAACCCAAAGATCCATTTCTTGCTCTCAATTACACACACCAATGGAGGGAAGCAGTGAGGCAGATGATCTAACACAGTAGATAATCAAAATTTCTGTGCACTGGCTTTCAGGCTCTCCCCACACACCCTCCTTTCTCTGCCCACTGCATTATACCCTTTGGCCTCTAGCACAGTCATTACTGGGATTCTGCTTGGCTTAGGCTATACCAAAACAATTTTGAATTCTGTGCTTACACATTCATTTACCTGACTTGTACTGGCCACCTCTCATCTTGCAACTTCAGCGAGGATCTGGATAGAAGAAGAAAGATAGAGACAAACCATACATAGGTCCTGCTTGGAAATTATTAAGAATTTTTAAGTAAAAGGAGTTCACAATCTAGTTCAGCATGGAACTTTGTTCAGTCCCAACACACTCAAGAGGTTTGACACATCCTCATCAATTGCAATGGCATACAAACGCCCAGAGACATGAAATATGATGATATACTAAGCCAAAGTTAAGGTCACAAGGTCAAGCTTGTTCTGTAACCTAGATAGTATACTTGAAGGAAGGTGAATGTGGAATGTATGGGAAATAGACAAAAACCCCAAACTGAACGACTGGTGGAGGCCAGATTTGTGATGAGCTTGGTAAGCCCAGCCAAGACATTTGGACTTGATCCTAGAGGCAGTAGTGAACTGGCAAAGGAAGTGACATTGCATTCTGGCAGCAATGACTACCGAGTCATGGGAAGTGTTTAGCATTTCTGGGTTAATCATTTGAACCACAAAATAAATAATCCACAGAGAGAAAACTACATCTGAGCATTTGAAGATATAATTACCTTTCTTAAGATAACTTTTTCAGAATTTCTACTGCCTGAGGATTTAGATATGTGATCTTTACTAAACTAAACTGTGCCCAGCACAGTGCCTTTCACATGATAGCCATTCAGTTAATGACCATTGAATTCAGTAGAATGAGAGACGAGGCTTGATAAGAAAAGAAATATATTAAGCAGCCAGCTGGTCTTAGCTATAAAAGGCCCACTGAGGGATTTTATCTCTCTGGTGCTTACCATAAGTAAAGTGAAATCTTATACTCAGAAGTTGAAAGAAAATCATATTCAAAATCCCCTGCTTAAAATTCTCGAGTGGCTCCCTGCTATAATCAGGATTAAGTCCAACCTAATTTGTTAGGTCTAAAAGCTTTCCATGATTTGGCCCTCATCCTACCTTGACTGCCTGCTCACCTAATATTTCCTAACATAAAGCCACTGCTATAACAAGATAGTCCCCCAAATACCCACCAAAGAAATGTCAATCCTAGTCTGACCATAGACATGCTCTGTAATCTGGATAGTCTTGAGCATGCTCCTAGGAATGCTGTGTTGTTTCCTATGATAACTAATTATTACAGTGGTCTTTAAAAATGCAAACTGAGACTCACAGTATCTAGTGCGGTAGTGGGTAGCCTTCAGAACTAAGCCAACACTTGGATCTATTCTTCTATAAACAACTTGGTTTGCCCAGTTGTAATGAATGGGTAATGTCTCAATGCCAAAGACAAAGCCTGTGTTACTCTTTAAATACCAAAGGATGGAGATACAAATGGGCAGAGCCCTTGGTACACCTGCTACAGCATGCATTCACAATCAGAATCTATTTTAATTATTTTGTGTGTGTGCTTATCCTTTCAAAGAGAACCATGCAGAAAGATACCTGAGTAGGAAGTGAGTTTGCAGTTATTTTAATGATTTGGAATGTATCCATTAATTTAAAGTATTCCAGGTAATGATTTTTGGTTGTATTTATGGTCTTTCAAAGTACCCCAGACAAGTCATCTTATCACATTCTAAGTTAAATTTTAAGGTAGCTATAACACTTTTTAATTAAGCATCTGAAACCTAGGGTCCTTATGACTTTAATTAAATTTTTCTTTGAATCCTAGCTCTAGAAACCATCTCTCTATATAGATATAACACACGAGTGCACTCCCTCCCATAGAATTACCCTTTCTCCCAGATAATCAATAATCCCCAAGACAGCAGAAGACAATAGCCCAGATCTGACTAATGGTCACAAATTTCAGACCTTTGACAAGTTAAAGGTAACATTTTGACCTAAATTATGTTGTAGTTCCTGAGCCCTAAGGGGAACAAACCCCTGGCTATTTACGTATGATAACAGACAGAGGGACGCCAGAGCAGACCTTGGAGCTGTCCTCAAGACCTGAAGAAATGATTTATTACCCCTACCTCACCTTTGACCACTCAGTTCCCAACATGACCCTGAACCTCTGTGATTTTGCCCTATATAATCTGTAACCTACATGCCATCGGGGAGTCAAGTCCATTAAAGTATTTGCTTGCCCATACTCCATATTGTCCAATTCTATAATAAACCTCATTTCTATACTTCAAAGCCCTGCTCATGCATTTCTTTGGGCTCATTATGTGCCAAGGACTTTTGCATAGGTTGTTTCCTTAGCCCAGACTTATCTCACAGTTATGTATTAGCAACTAAAATTTTAATTATGGGCTTATTTCTTTACATTAACTCAATTTTCCTTTCACTGAAGCACAGTAATATTTTCTCAAATCATTGAACTGAGCTGGAATAACTGTCAAGTCCATCTATATCTATCTCCATTGCCAGCAAGCTAATAGTCACAAGTCATTAGGATCTCTCATGCAGAAAGCTGCAACAGTATCCTTTGTGTTCCCCCAGCTTCCACTTTTGCCCCACCATTTTATTGTATACAGAATAGCAAGAGTAATTGTCTTTAAATGCAAATCACATCATTTAATGTCCCACTTAAGACCACCCAGTATGTTCCCACTAGGCCGGTGCACTTGCCTTTCAGAGCAACAAGCAATGAGTGGGCAAGTAAGACTGTCTCATTCCCTAGTAATTCTTTGAGAGACAGAAGAATCCCAAGAGATAACTCTGGTGATAATGGCCACTAAGAGGCCAAAAAAAAAAAAAAAAAGGCATACAAAAAAGAGGGAAAGGCACAAGGACTCAAGGTTTGAGAAGTGGCCTTGGGAGGAATTCTTCTGATACAAAGCTAAAAAAATGGGACACCTGGTTGAGGTAAGCAGAAGGTCAGCATGAGCATCAATCAGACATAGGAAGACAGAAATTACTCTGGTAGCTAAATGGGACACAGCCTCGGATATCCAGGAACTTCTTGTCTAGTAACTAGCAGAGTGTAACCCAATGGGCTAAAGTCCGGGGCAGAGCTATCATTTCTCAGAAGGCTAGAAAAAGATCAAGGCTGGAGCCTAGGCACCAAAGAGTCAAGCCTGGGTATCTACACAGAAGATTTGTAAGGACTGGGTCCAAGAACAGGTCTTTGTCACAAGAACAAAAGAAAATCTTAACTATTAGACTGATAGACGTGATCAAATCATGATCAAATATAATGCCTAGAATGCCAAGTTACTTCCCTAGGGCACCTCAAAATCCCACTATCTTGCGACGAGCCCCAGAGTCTAGACTGAAATTGCAGGTGATTAAAACTGCCTTCAGTTGTGAGGATGGGAGCAATCTGGGGACAGAAAGCCCAGAAGGTCATTACTGAATGTGATGCAAGACACATCTCTGTGGCCAAGGCTTTCTTGGATGATTTAAATAGCCCAACACGAGTGTGAGATTCATTAGTAGTTGAAGGCACCTAATTATGTTGGTGATAGGCCACCAGGAATCAGACCTTAATTACTCCGAACCACCTGCTCTCCCACAAGTCCAGCCAAAACTGGAGATTCTCCTTGGACACTCTTGATTATCCTGCTGCTTCTGGGAACCCAATAGCCAATTTCAGACATCAACAGAAGATAAAGTGCCTCCAGAGTCGATAGGGTGTTAGTCTCCAAAGGTTTGGAGGTGTGAGGTCAGGCCTCCTGCCTGTGCAGCTAAACTCCAAAATGTTGCTTTCTTAGCAATGCTTCTAAGTATACATTTGTTAAGAATTGAACAGTTTCTCCCCACACTGACAGAGTATTAAAATGGGTGCAGCCAAGAAATAAGTTAACAATTTAATAGAGTTATGAGTTCTTTCAGCTTGGAAGTGGCATATGGAAGCTTGCTAAGCCAATTTAATTTCTTTTGTATAGTCAGTAATTGCATTTATTCTTAGACAAAGGAGTGATTATGATTATTTAGCATTAGCGATGTTTGATAAGGGTAATGAAGTTTAGCCAAGCTTATAGAAGTCTTGTATGTTGAATACATTGTGATCAATGGGCCATTTTGTTTTTATAAGTGTTATTTGAAAAGTTGAAACATCTATTATGTTAAATTGGCACCTGATCCAAAGGGCCTTGTTCTGCCAAAAAGTGCCAGGTCATTTAGAACTGCAGAAACTATTTCTGGCTGTTGTTTTCTTGCATTGAAGGTACTGAAAAGTATGGGAGGTGCCTCAGTACCTCCACAGGGAAAGAAAGCATATTCCTCCCAGGAGAGTGGAAATGATAACTTGTATCTACATTTAGTTTGGTCAGAAATCTCACAAGTAGTTGGGATTCAAAGTCTCCAATAAGCTGAATACGGCTTCCATCATACACGTCCTTCAAAAGTCAGCTCAAGCCTCACTTCCTCTGTGAAGCCCAATCTCAGGTAGACT
This sequence comes from Lyroderma lyra, assembly GCA_004026885.1. Classification (NCBI taxonomy): domain Eukaryota; kingdom Metazoa; phylum Chordata; class Mammalia; order Chiroptera; family Megadermatidae; genus Lyroderma; species Lyroderma lyra. The sequence goes on along the minus strand of PVJL010000099.1, from coordinate 406,523 downwards.
AAAGTCAGTGTTCCTGAACTGTCCTGGCACATCCATTGCATGTACCCATTATAATAATTATTACACAGTATTGCATGCATTTGGTAGTCTCTTTGTTGTCTAACTAGATCATGAGGTTCTTAAGGGTAAGGGGCCATTTTTATTCATCTATGAATCTCTGGAATCTAGCACGGCACCTGGCACATAGAGTTGATGCATAAATATTTCTTGAATTGTGAATGAAATAAAATATTACAAAAACACAGGCTTAATTTAACTTAATTTGTGTGATGCAAGCATCTCCCACCTCTGTTGACAGAAGGCATTGCAGTGATGCCACTATAAATGAATAAGGTTCTCTATTGATCTCCTGTCCTGTGCCTCATAATGTGGAGGAAAAAGATGTTGAATCGACCCTCCAAGGGTTTACAATCTTGTTGGGGAGACAATATGGGCAAACTGTAACAGCCCATTGGCATTTGTTCTTAAGTTGAGTTCAAAGATGGATTAGAGGATAGATAGTCATAGCAGCATTCAAGAGGTAGTAGTGGACCTGAACCTTGAAAAATCAGCTTGGCAACAATAAACAATGGGTAACAATATGAGAGCAAAATACAAGCAAAGAAAGGCCAAGGAGTGGGAATAAATGTAGCATGCAATGCTAGACAATCAGGCTAATTCTAATAGGCAACAGAAGGGCATTGAAGGTTTTAGAATAAGGCATGGAAGTGAATAAAGACACTGACAATGACAAAATAGCATCAATACATATATGGTTTTGTGAGAAAAAACTGAGAGTGGCGATCCTAGAGGAATATATTCTGTATCTCTACATACAATGATAAGTACCACAAAATAAATGCTTCTCTTTTTCTTTGCAGGACTCTTCATAAGAAGTATTCACTAATGCCCTTATATCAGGTAGACTTCCTTTGCAAGGCATAAACAGTAAAGTGTGTTGTAGGGCACAGAGTGAATGAAAGGCTCTTGTGTTCTCATGTAGCAGGGGAAGAGTTTCACAAATTCAAGTACCAAATTCAATTACTGCCCCTTGCAAAACTTACTGCTGTGAGATCAGTAGACTGAAATCTCACAATTGTGGGGATGCCCTTGTCTTGTCTGCAGCCCTATCAATAGCAACTAGCACAGTGACTCACACAAACTAGGCACACATTAATTAAGCACATTAGGTCACTGATTGAAAAAAATAATACTGTGAGATTCGACATAGTTAATCATGCAAAATAAATGTTAGCTGTACTTATATAACTATTATAATATCTAGTGCATTGATCTAACACACATGAAGCTGCACATGAGTGCTAGGTACAGGTAATAAAGGCAGAATGAGATACAGTCTCTGACCGAAAGGGGCATACATCATGTATTGGGTTGAATGGGGCACATGTGCACACACATCTATGAACTAATGGAAAAATTCCCCTTTCCATAGCTGCCATATGCAATATGTATAGCACCATTGTCTGATGGTCTCAGAGCATACAAGGGCTGTCCAGAAAAACCAGCCATAAATGCCTCTATATTTCCTATCACATGGCTGGATACTTTCTGGACAGCACTCACATTCTACTTGTTTCTTACTTCATGTGTAGTGGGGGATATACAAATAAGTGATACCATCTTCATTTTACAGATAAGAAACAAAGAATGAAAAACTTAGAAAGTTATCCATTATCTAGATCAGGCATGTCCAACCTGTGGCCCAGAAAGGCTTTGAATATGGTCCAACACCAATTCTTAAAACCTGAGATTTTTTTTGTGACCTTGTTTTCTTTGTAACTAATCAGCTATCATTAGTGTTAGTGTATTTTACATATGACCCAAGACAATTCTTCCAGGGTGGTACAGGGTAGCCAAAAGTTTGGACACCACTGATCTAGATCTTCTGTCACTTTACAGGCAAGGAGATGACCACAGTAAGGCTGTCAAAAATGCGTATCTCTCCAGACGTGCTGGGTATAGAGAAGAGAAATACATTGGTCTATGAAGACAGGTGAAGAAATGATAATCTCAGGTATTAGTACCTTCAAAATCATGCTCAAGTAGTTGTAACAGGTCTTGCTCAAGCAAGAGATATAGAGAAACACTGCCTTAGGCTCAAGGTTCAGAGGTCCTCTGCATAAGGAGTGCTATGATAATCAGATTAAGGCCACACTAAAAGACAGAGGTAAGAAAGCTTTGGGGGCAGTGAGAAGCATCCAGGCACATTCATTGGACAAGTGTGTTTTAAGTGCATACAGCGGTACCTTGGTATTCATTGTTAATTGGTTCTGGGATGCATGACGAATACCAGGACACAATTTGTGTGTCAAAATGCATCAAGTACCAAATTCAATGAGTTTCAAAGCAGTCGAGTACCAAGGTATGACTGTATTGCATGCCAGGCTCTGATTGAGTCTAAGGATATATAAACCATAAGATATAGTCCTTTCTCTAGAGAAACTTGTCAACCAGTGACACAGCAAACAATTAAATGCACAATGTGCTTTATCAGAACCAATAGTCAGTGTCACAGGAATAGAATCTATTGGTATCTACCATGGAGAAACATTTTCGCATGTTCACGACATGGCATTTTTACAAGGATAATGTGTCACAATGTTCGTAAAAGCAAAAATCAAGAGACAACCTAAACATCTTTTAATATCAGAATGTCTGCAACCATCTGTAGTGTGGCCATACCATGTATAGTGAGCAGTAATTAAAAAGAATACAGTAAATCTTTACATACTGACATAGATTGGTCTCTGAGACATAGAGCTGAGTCAAAAATCAAGTTGTGGAATGAGTACATATCATGGGAGTGGGTAATTATAGAGAACTTTAGCTTTATCTGCAAGAATTTCCATGTTTAAATAACTTTTAATAAGAAAATTATATACTAAGATATTAGTTGAGTAATTAAAATAATTTTTAAATATGTATATAGTTAAAATAATCTCCATATCTCATTTCTCCTTCCTAGTATTATTTTTGTGTGTCTCTTTTTTATTTTTAAATAGTAGTAAAAATGGTGGTGGTAGAAGGGAGAATGTTCTCAGGAAGGGAAGCAACATGTGCTAAGTTATCAAAGTCTGAGGAAACAAAATAATGCTAAACCAAAGGGTATGAAGGGTGATGGGTGCAGGCATGACTAGTGGGGAAGTTGGAAATGGAATAAGATAGGCCAGATCATAAAGCTAAGGAGATTGGATTTTATTCCGAAAATACTGGAAAGCCATGGAATGGATTTTTAGAAGGTAAATTTTTAAACAGGTCCTTCTGGCAATTGTTTGGAGAAAAGATTGAGAGGACAGATGACAGCAAGAAGGCTTTTATAGGAATATTAAGAGAAAAATACAACCAATATTGCAAGCTTTAAAGTTGGAGGAAGGAGAACTATGAACCAAGGAATGTGAGCAACCTGTAAAAACTAGAAAAGGCAAAGGAACAAATTCTCCATTAGAGCTTCCAGAAAGGAATGCAACCCTGTCCACACCTTCATGTGAACCTAGTATACCATGTCAGACTTCTGTGGAACTGTCGACTGGATAATAACATCAACCAGGTCATCCATCACCAAAAGGATTTATTTTGGAAAAGTAAAAAAGGAAAAGGTGCTGAGAGCCTCAGAACATGTGTTCCTGGCCCGCCACATGCATGCTCTGGGCCCCTGTCCCAAGATGGAGGATATCCAAGGGATGTCAGGAAAAAATACCTCTGTCCAGCTGTAAATGCCTTTGTTTTTCATATTACATGGCTGGATACTTGCTGGACAGCACGTACGTACACACACACACACACACACACACACACACACACACACACCAGGGTGCCAAAAAAGGAGTTTTGCTATCATTTTTAAGACAGGAAACATTTAAGCATATTTAAATGCTGATATCAAAGAGGACTGGACAATGAGCAGAGATTCTTGGGAAGACAGCATGAGTCGAGTATGAAAAGTGGAAACACCGGAGCAGCTACCAATGTCAAACAACATGGATTCAGAAGGCAAAAATGAACTGGGTGTAGGAGGGGAGACTTGTGGACCTAGGGTTCTGATAACAGGAATGCAATATTATCATCATATGTACAATCTGATTGTCTTTCCCTGGGCAGTTAAGGCTTAGAAAGCCAGGGAAAGCAGGAGGTAATTGAGGTTCAGAGAAATGAAGTGACTCATTCAGAATCACACAGAGATTGCCTGATGTTTCAATCTCCTCAGCTGTGACATATTAAATATAATAACGCATTAAAGTGCAGTGTCTAGTACACAGTAAGTGCTCAATACAATGTGGCAGTTATTATTATAGGATAAGTTATTATACCTCTGATAGACTTTATATCTAGAGATTAGATGCATAGGGTATCTAGTAAAACAAACATAGGTTTCAGTTTCTGATTTACCACTTAACTTGTATGTTGCTTTGGGCATAGTGATCCACCTCTACTAGACAGGTATTCTGTCTTCACGTTCTGTACCCTGTCCACTATGCCACCTTTAAGTAATTATACAGTAGCTACCTTTAAATAATTATACAAATGCCTACTCTGGGACTGACCATTTAATCATGTGTTCTGCAAACCCCTAATACTGTTTAGAAGCTTCATTATTGAAGGGGAGCAGAATTTGCCACCCCAAAATATGCCTCTTTGGCCTATTGATTATTTGGGGCTGGTTATTTTTAACAAAGAACAGACACAAGAGAAACTCTGAAAACTTACTGGAAGTTACCCTTTGTAAGAGACACGTATAAAGGAAATTTCCATTCCAAAGGGTGTCTTTTTCTCTGTACCAGGAAGAGTGGAGTTGACTTTAAATGTCTAGAAACTCTTACCATTGGAGAAGTCAATGAATTAAACCTTCCTAACAACCGTACCCTTGTTTACTGTGCTTTTCCTGGCCACCTCCCATAACTGACCCCCCCCCATCTTCTTTTGTCTTTACTAGAGATGGTATTTAAGGTGATGTTTTGGGCCATTTCTGAGTGTTACTCAGTTTTCCTGGGTCTCTCCCATGTATACAAGGTATACATGTTATTAAACTTCTGTTTGTTTTTCTCCTCTTAATCTGTTTTTTATTTCAGGGAGTCTGAGCTAATAACCTACAAGGATGGAGGAAAACTACTTTTTCCTCCCCTACACTATTCCATGGTGACAATGCTGGACCTATAGTGTTTGCACCTCACATTCTGCACAAGAATTTAACTATTTGCTAGCTGTCACAATTCTGTGACCATGCCGGAAAGAAAGCACAAAGGACTCAAACAAAACCCAACAGAAAAATCTGAAAAGCCCATTTTATCTTGATGACTATGTAAATATTCATGATAACATTTAATGATGGTACTGTATTTGAATCAAACAACGAAATATTTTAATCAAGTCAGCTATCACACGAAACAGAAGTAATGTTCCCTTTCAGAGGTTCCTGAGTGGATGATGGGATGCTGTCTGATGGATCGGTGATTGGCTATTTACTTGCATAGTTAAAATTCATCTCTTCCTTTCATCAGTTTGAAGGGACATTGATTTCAATAAAAACCTCTAAATGAGAAAGACAAGAAATTTCAATCCATAAAGTGAAAGTGAACAGAGGAAGGCACATACAATTCAAGGGTAAGTCAAGAGAGGAAATGGGACAGAGATTTTCACAGCAATGATTGCCTGCAGGCTTTATGTGGGTTGTGGGTATTTTGCCTGTTTCTAAGAGCTCATCCAAGTATTCCATTAAGGGTGGGAGCAGGCAGGGCAAAGGGTCGTACTCAAGCTGGCCACACTAAGTCATATTCCCACGATTCCCCAGCCACCTCCATTCCCACCACCCCTCCCTAGACACACACTGCCACAGGAATTAGCAGAGGAAAAAAGGAGATTTTTAGAAAGTATCATAGGGGCCAAGAAGAGCCTCACTATCCATGCAGAATGCCTCAACCCTTACTTGATATCTTCCAGCCTATTCCGTGGGAGTAGCCGAAAGCTGCCTAAGAATATGTAGTATTTTTAGGCTCCATTTTACCTTCCAATGTCAGTTCTGCTCCAATGTGGGGCCTAGGCAGTAGCTTTTTAACTCTTACTTTTTAATAAAATGGATAACTGGAGTTTTATGTCCCCCTCTATTGACAATAAAAGAAATGAAACAGGCATATTCCTCTTCTCAGTCTCTCAAGACTCGATTTTCCCTTATGGCATCTTCCTAAAGTCATGTGTGTGACTTGCAATCACAGTTTGTATTTTAGCCTGAAACATAGTCAGTGCTTTTCTCTGGATTACTTTCGTAAAGGAACGTGCTCCAATAATCAATTATTTTCATTATTGTCCTTACATGGAGATCTCATATTTTGCTAAAATTAATATCAGCATATACCTGAAAACCCCCTGACTGGTTTTGGAGAATTCTCCTGCAGCCTCTGAAATCTGTACAAACAGGATAAAGTACCCTTTGTAAACTTGACTTGAGATGATCAAACTCTAAATCAAGTTTGTCCAACCCACAGCCCATGGGCTGCCTGTGGACCAGGATGGCTTTGAATGTGACCCAACACAAATTCATAAACTTTCTTAAAACATTGAGATTTTCGTGTGTGACTTTTTTCTTCTTTTTTTAAAGCTCACCAGCTATCACTAGTGTTAGTGTATTTTATGTGTGGCCCAAGACAATTCTTCTTCCAATGTGGCCCAGGGAAGCCAAAAGATTGGACACCGCTGCTCTAAATAATTTATATTCCTAACAGTCATTCTTTCTCAATATTACTGCCTTGAATTAATAGAGTGTCATTTCCCCCAAGGGCCCAAAGGACTCCACAAGCAGCACACATTCATCCACCTACTATACCCCTGTGGGAAAGAAAGGCCTAAGAATGATTATCCCCATTTTACAGTCTCAGAAAATGAGGAACTAAGATGTAAATCATATGCAACATAGCAAGTTGGAGGCAGGGAGTAAGACTTACTGAAAGCTGGGTAAGAAAAAGTTCAGGTAACCAAGGACTGACTGATCTGTGACTCTGGAGTTTATTTGGAGATATAATTAGTGAAAATCTGTCATGAATCCTGCACAAGGTGGGAACCCAAAAACCCCTGATATTTGTACAAAACTGTGCATCTATTCTTACATGTTTAGACTTCAGTCACTTTCAAAATACCCTCCATTTGCTGCAATACACCTATTGAGATGTTTTTTCCACAGCTCAAAACAGTTTATGAACTCGTCGATTTTGATACCTTTTAGCGCTTCTGCCATTTTTTTGTTTTGCATCTTTCACATCAGCAAAACATTTCCCTTTGAGGACTTTTTTTTATCCAGAGAAACAAACAAACAAAAAACTTGCCTGGGCTGATATTGGGTGAATATGGCGGGTGGGACATGGGGATGATGGTAAAACTCTGCTGAATACTCAGGCAGGTGTAGGCAGGTGTGTTGTCACAGTGAAAAAACCAGTCATCTGTTTGACATGACTTGGAGTATTTCTACTGCAAATTGTGACACAACCTTCTCAAAACTTGCAGATGAAAACTTTGGTTAACTATTTGACCCAGAGGAACAAATTATGAGTGCACAATCTCTTTCACATCAAAGAAAGATAATTATGGGGTTTTGAGGGGTCCCCCTCATCTGTACTATTCAGTTTAATATCAAAAAGTACATCAAAAAGTGACAATGGAATCAAAACTGGACATCTGCATAGGCTCAGCTACCAAGTGAAAAATATGGAACTGACTCTTATGTTGAAGTAGAAGTATTATTGCTTAAGAAGACCAGCTTCGTAGGAGAGAATGTTCCTATAGACCTAAGGGGTATGGCAATAATGGCTAAGGCTACCTGAAAAGCCAACAGTCAGACAAGGAGGGTTTATCTGAAACAAGGGCAACAAAAATTCTGTCCAGAAAGAGAGGAGGTCCTGGTAGGGAACATCACTGGAGTGTTGTTTTTAATCATGCCCATTATCAGCTAAGGACAAAGAGTCAAAAGAGAATGGTCTGATGATGAAAGAATGAATTACATTAAGCAATCACACCACAGAGTTAGGTATAATCTACTGAAGTTAAATATTTCTCTTCTGAAATATTTTATTTTAATGAGAACATATGAGAAAAAGACAACCCCAGACAGCTCTAGGACTAGGAAAGGAGTATGTCCATAAAGGATGCCTGTCAAGTTGAACAAGAGAATCAATGAAAGACTGTTTATTGGGGAGGGATCAAGAGAACAGAGCAGAAAAGAGTCAGAAGCATTAGTCAACTCAGTCACTTTACCATGTTTATGAAGATCTTCATTTCTTGTGTGGGTAGGTGGTATTATGGGGTTAATGGCAGCCTATATAGTTACAATCAAAGAGAAGAAGTGTCTTTGCAATTTGTTACTTTATGGATCTTGGGGAAATTAGTAAAATTGTCTAGGCCTGCATTTCCCCATTTGTAAAAGTGAGTACATTAATAGTATCTATACACAGGTTGCTATGGAGATGAAATGAGATGAAGCATGTCAATACTTTGCAATTATTATTATTATCATTATCAAGATCATCATTCCAAGTCAGTTTTCACTAAGCTTGTGTGTGATTCTTTAGGGGTCTTACCTCTCCCAGCCCTGTGCTATCAAGGTGAAATATATTTTTCGCTACTTCTTTGGTCATACCCGTGAGTCAAAGGCTACCACCTCCGTTCAGAATTTCTAGGCTTAGCGTGAACTACCAAATAACCCAGAAGGTAAACAATCTCTGACTTATGATAGGACTGATTTCAGTCCTTGTATAGCAGGTTCTTGACCTGAAACTACATAAAATTTGGATTTTTGACTGCCTTGACCTTAGAGACATGTTTTCTTCTCTGCACCATGCCCATTAAGCTGGATCCCAGATATCTAGCTTACTTCTGACCAGGCACTAACGCTAGACTTCTTTTTGCCAAGGTTTCTTGGTTTGCAAGTCATGGCTCACTTTAATCTTCTGGCAATTACTAATACAGGAAATCTTCCGATGGCCAATCCCGAACCAAATTCCTATTTCAGGAGGTCAATCTGATAGTTCCTATTATAACCCTGTGCCTAGGCAGCCTTGTCTCACTAAGGCATGGTACTAAAAGATAATTTATTCTGTTTACCTTAAAGGAGCCAGTTGGTAGCAGTAATGGGTGTCATCACTTTCACCTTCTGATTGTGGTAGTCCAGTCTAGTAATGGCACCAAATACATGAGCAAAAAACACATGTTGCCTGCACTAGCCCCACCAACGTTTTGGGATTGTATCTATCAATAACCCATTTGCTGCCCGTAGGAAAGCAAGCTTGTAAATAATTCTATCACCGAAACCTACTTTAAGCCAAATATCATGTTGGCCTATTTCAAAGTTGGAAGCTATAGTTTCAGATACACAAAACAACACTAAATGTAAGCACAAACAAACATAAATGTTCCCATAAGGAATTCATTATGAATAATAAATACATTTGGGTAGTACCAGGAAGTATCATGACCCTGTGACAGTTTATAAGAAAACCTGAGGCCAGAATTTACAACCTGAGAAAAATGTAACCTCTCAAAAGTCTGTACCTGACACTTTTCCACAAAATCACTAGGAAATGGAATTCAGAATGACCTCTAATTTCAGGCACAACATCTCAGGCACATTAGCTCCTGAGTTTCTTGGGTTTCTGCCCAGTTTACTGGAGAATGTGAGTATTCCAAGCAGGGCATTTTAAAGGAGCAAACATGAAGGTATATAATAGTGCTCTCATGCAAGGGGCAGGAAGAGGCTTCATGTGCAACTGTTTTATGGCATGTGTGAATTAAAATGGCTGAAAAACATAAAAAGTGACAGGATAGAGCGGAAAAAACCCACTCCATGCAGAAGAACTACAAGAAGGATTTTTTGCATAAATACAGTCAGATTGAGCCATGTGTGCATTTTTCTTTGATGTGAGTTTCTCTCTTAATGGATAATCTTTAAAAAGAATCTGTGATGAAGTTCAGCATTGAAAATATGAGTTGATAGTACAGAATATGATCCACATTTCACATATATTGTTTTTCTTCCCCAAGTTGATGATGTCTCAAACACTAGCCAAGGGAACAGTTCCCTGAGAAAGGGGCATTATGCTAAGTGAAAAAAGTCAGACAGAGAAAGACAAATACCGTATGATTTCACTTAGATGTGGAATCTACAAATCAAACAGAACAAAACAGAAACAGACCTACAGATACAGAGAACAAAATGATGGTTGCCAGAGACGAGGAAGTAGGGTGAAAAGGGGGAAGAGAATTAAGAAGTACAAACTTACAGTTATAAAATAAATAAATCATGGAGATGTGATATACAGCATAAGGAATAGAGTCAATAATGTAATAACTTCACACGATGACAGGTGGTTACTAAACTCATTGTGGTGCCCACTTTGTAAGTATACAAATGTCGAATCACTGTGTTTTACACCTGAAACTAATACCCTATGGCTTGCCAAATATAATTAAAAGTAAATATTTCTTTTAAATGAAAATGGATAAACAGCTGAATTAGAAGAGAAAAAACATGCCCAAGAGGGAAAACAGAAAGTTAACTTCCCCTGCAGCTTGATCAACTGTATCCCCAAAAAGACTCATCCTGATAAGAAGGCTGGTCATAGGTACCCTGAAAATTTTAGGGTATGTTTTAAGGGATCAGAAAAAGAAACTACATTGACCCTATCCAAAATATCTCCACCTTTTTGCTCCCACGTGAAAATCCCATAATTCAAGATTCATTGCCCCTCCTGTAAGAGTCATCGTAACTGTAACTGTTCATTGTCCATATCCTCTACTCAACTTTAACCCCCACGTAGATGGAGACCATGCCTGCTGTCCCAGATGGTACTCACCTTTGAACTGCATTGGTTTAAAGTACTATTAAAACTCAATTACTCCTCTCAGGATTTGTTATTTACATTTTTACAGGGCTGATATAACCTAGAGTTCTGTCAGTGAATTTCAGTGCAGTGTGAAAACATTTCTACTGAGAACTAGTTGTAATTGAAGGATGGGTTGTGTGTGGGCGAGACGGAACATAATCATACTAAGTAGGTGAGTCAGGAAGCAGATGCCGCAAGGGGGAGGTAGAAGGATCTGGAAGAAAATCACCATTTTGCTGAAGCAACTCTGCTCTGGCACAGAAGTTACTCAGGTGCCCCCCAATACAGCCTCCCTGACAACTGTGTTACCTCAGCAGACAACCTGGTTTTCCCCTAAAGAGAGCACTCTTCCCACTTCATTACCAGATACTGCACTTAGTATCTTACTTGACACACTCTGGAAGCTTTACAACTGCAGTCAGCTCAAAAAAATCACATCTGCATGAAAGTCATTAGTCATCTTATATTCCCTTCTGTCTAGATTAGGGGTTTGTTCCATGCATTCCCCCTTAACTCTCTCCCCATGGGTTAGCTTTGTCCCAATGAGTCGATTCAAATTTATCAGAAATACATTAAAAATGACAGCATCACAGAGGAGAAAACTAGCGTGTGATGTTGCTGCTTCCTACTAGTCTATAACTGGGGGCTGTTTTAGTACAGTTACCTATATACTGTGTGAACTTAAGTTCATTTGCTCTCTCTCTGTGTGTGTGTGTGTGTGTGTGTGTGTGTGTGCGTGTGCGTGCATGCAATCTCCCACTGGTGCTAAAAATATGCCAGTGGTTCTCAACTTGTGTGTGTGTGTTTGGAGGAAGAATGTAGGGGTGGCACCTGGCAGAATTCTCAGGGGGCTTTTTCAAACTACACATGCCCCCTGGGAGACAGTATAACTTCCCTCATACCAATCTCCCTCCTCTACGTTTAACGTCACTGCAGGGTAATGAGTAATGTTGTTGATGGATGTCAATTCCACAGTGTGGAGGCAGAAAATAAGTTGAGAGCCACTAAATTAAGCTCAAGATTAACAACCAAATGCTTCCCACTCCTGTCCCACCACTTTCACGCATCCATTCCATTAGGAATCCCACTGGAAACAGCATTATTGAACCTATTAAGAACTGCCTCAGGAAAAACAATTAGTTGAAATTCACATCTTCTATAAATTACATATAGTTTAGATTTTCCTGAGTATTTTCCAAATTGATTCCACTCTCTTCTCTTGCCCAAAGTCAAGCCCTTATCACTTTTTGCAGTTGTCTCTAACTGGTCTCACTGACTTTAGTCTCATCCCCTTCCAAAGAGGATTGTCTTGCTAAAGTACCAGTCACTCTGTTTTAAACCTTTTAAAAGTTTCAAGCTCCAAGTTCCTTGGCAAGTCGTACAAAGTCTTCCATAACTTGGCCTATCTTTGCCACTTCAGCCACATCACCTGTTAGTCTTCCATATAAAGTTGTCGTATTCAGCTCTTTAAATCCTCATAAGTCTCTTTAAACACATCGCTGTGCTCTAAACCTCCATGCCTTTGCTAATATTCACTCTTCTTGGGACATTGATACCCCTTTTCACTTGGAAAACTCCTGTTATCCTTTTAAAACTTGCCTGAAAGTACCATCCTTTGTGATACCTCATCTCCCCAGACAGTTTCCCTCTCTCCTCTGTTACTGCTGCATCTCTGCATACACCTATCTCTGTACTTAGCACACTGTAATGAAATATTTGGCTTATACATGTGTCCATCTTCCCTGCTAGACTGAATTCCTTGAAGCCAGAGTCCATGTGTGTCTTTATATCTCCAGCTCCATGCACAGGGGCTGCCATATAGCAGCTCGTAGTAAATGTTTGGTGAATTGAACTAAGCAGGAAAGAAAATGCATTTATTCTGTCAAATCAAGAGACAGTCCCCATTTATTTAATAGAATCATAAACCTTCAAGTTCAGAATAATCAGTAACTCTACAATCACCCAGGCAAGTCATCAAATTCGGTCAATGCTTCCTTTAAAATCTTTTCAGATTGGATAAAGAGGAGGTGGTAGATAAACAATGGAGTATTACTCTTCCATAAAAATAACAAAAACTTATCATTTGTAACAACATAGATGTACCTAGAAGATACTATGCTAAGCAAAATAAGTCAGACTGAGAGACAAATACCATATGATCTCACATATATGTGGAGTCTAAAAAACAATAAACAAAACAGAAATAGACTCATAGATACAGAGAACAAACTGATGGTTGCTAGATGGGAGGGGGGTTGGAAGGATGGGTGAGAAAGTTGAAAGGATTAGGAAGCACAAATTTGTACTCATAAAATAGGCACAGGGATGTGAAATACAGAATGGGGAATATAGTCAATAATGTAAAAACCATGTATAGTGTCAGATGGGCACTAGACTTACCAGGTGAGAACTTCATAAATTATATAAATGCCTAATCAATGTGCTGTACACCTGAAACTAATATAAAATAATATTAAATGTCAACTATAATTAAAAAAGAAAAAAATATACATATAGTCACAGGATGTAGAGTACAGCATAGGGAATATAATCAATGGTGCTGTAATAGCTGTGTAAGGTGTCAGGTGGGTAGTAGACTTGTTGGGATTATCACTTTGTGACCTGTGTTAATATCTAATCATTATGTTGTTTTGTATACCTGAAATGGATAATAAAATAATAAAATAAAATAAATTTTTCCAAACCCACCACAGGTGAGAATTTTGTCTCAGTATGCTTGACTAATTAATTAGACTCCTATTTTATTTTCCCAAATCTGTTCTTTCTTTCATTCTATCAGCTTTGCCTCCATATTGCCAAACCCCTCTTCTTTAAACCCTACACTTCCCCTTTCTGCACAGTGGTTTCTCATTGTTGACAGGATAAAGTCAAACTTCTTCGGCAGGTATTAAAGCTCCAGCTTATAGTTCCTAACTCATACCTCTTTGGTAGGAGCTCTTCATTCAAAGCCCTGCCCCAAAGGGAACAATAGTTAATACACATTTCAAAGACTGACTATATAAAAATTTAAAATACCAATATGGCAAAAAGAAAAATCAGAGTCAGATAAAATACACACTGGAAAACCACATGCAAAAGAATGAATCTGAATTGCTATCACCATATACCAAATCAACCAAAAATGGATCAAAGACCTAAACATAATACCTGAAACAATAAAATGCACAGAAGAAAGCATAGGTACTAAACTTAAGGATCTTGGGTTTAAAGACGATTTTATGCATTTGACCTCAAAGTCAAGGGAAGTATAAGCACCAATAAATAAATGGTACTATATTAAACTAAAAAGCTTACGCACACAAGAGAAACCATCAATAAAACAAAGAGGCAACTGACTGAATGAGAGAAGATATTTGCAAACAACACCTCCAATAAGGGGCCAATATTCAAGATATATTTTTAAAACTTATAAAACTAAACAATAAAAAACAGTTCAATTAGAAAATGGGCAGAAGACCTGAACAGACCCTTCTCCCACGAAGAAATACAAATGGCCAGCAGACATATGAAAAAATGCTCATCCTCATTAGCTATCAGGGAAATGCAAATCAAAACCACAGTGAGATACCACCTCTCACCTGTAAGAATGGCTACTACCAACCAGGCAAGTAGTAAGTGTTGGAGAAGCGGTGGAGAAAGACGAATCGTCATGCACTGCTGGTGGGAGTGTAAATTGGTACAGCCACATGGAAAACAGTATTGAGGTCCCTCCAAAAATTAAGAATATAATTACCACTCCAAGTTCATTTTTGAATAACACCATACCATTTCATGTGTAGTATGAGTAACTTATAATAAAATAATCCTAATTATTTCCTCCCATCCCCTGTATAGTTGCTTTAACTCATTTCACTTGTATATACGAGGGCTGTCTGCAAAAGAATCCAGCCATAAATGCCTCTATTTTTCACACTACATGGCTGGATGCTTTCCGACAGCCCTCATATATAAGCATATATATGTTTGTCTATAGATACATTAAGCATACATAATCAAATATATTGTTGCTGTTATTTTGAACAAAGTGTTATTAATATGTTAGATCAATTAGTAATAGGAAAAATAAAAGTTATTTTACCTTCACTTACTCCTTCCATGATACTTTTCCTTTATTTTGACCTGAGTTTCCAACCTGTATTGTTTTTCTTCTCTCTAAAGAACTTATTTTAACATTTATTGCAAGAAAAGTCTACTAGCAACTTTTTATTTCTCTGAGAACTTATTTGTCCTTCACTTTTGAAAGATAATTTCACAGGATAAAGAACGCTAAGTTGGAGAGGTTTTTCCTCTCAAATTTTAATATATCTCATTCGATTCTCTTCTTGCTTGTATGGTATCTGTACAGAAACTGGATGGAATTCTCATCTTTGTTCCAGACTTTTTGAGGGCAAGGGCTCCTTCTCCAAGTGTCATGACCCACTAGCTATTTATTTTTATTATTCAGGCACTCACCCCAACATTGCTTGGCAGTCCACTGGTAGATCTCAGTCGAAATCTTGCTGAGCCCTGCTCCATAGGTAAGATATGTTTTTCTTTGGCTTCTTCTTCCAAGATTTTTTTTTTTACATTGATTTTCTGTATTTTAAAAATAATATGTTGTGGTGTAATTATTTTGGTATTTATTGTGCCTGGTGTTCTGGGAGCTTCCTGGATCTGTGATTGGGTGTTTGCTATTAATTTGGGAAAATTCTTGGTCATTATTATATTAAATATTTTTTCTTTTTTTTTTTTACTTCCTTCTCCTTCTGATATTCCAATTATACATATGTTGCATGTGCTATAGATGTCCTACAGTGCTTAGATAGTTTGTTCTTAAAACATTTTCCCCCGTAATTTTCAGTTTTTGAGGATTCTGTTGGTATATCCTTTAGCTTAGAGATTTTTCTTTAGTTGTGTCTAGTCTACTGGCATTCTCCATCAGAGGCATTCTCCATTTCTATGGCAATATTTTTATCACTAGCGTTTCTTTTTGGGTTCTTTCTTAGGATTGCCATGTTTTTGTTTACATTGCCCATCTCCTTTATCCCTTACAGCCCTTAGAATGTTAACTGCAGTTGTTTTAAATTCCCAGTCTGATAATTCCAATATCCATGCCATGTCTGGTTCTAATATTTGCTCTGTCTCCTCAAGTTGTGTCTTTTTGCCCTTTGGTGTGCCTTGTAACTTTTGGGTTGATAGCTGGACATGATAAAAGAAGGAACTGCTGTAAACAGGCCTTTAGTGATATGGTGGTGACATGTGAGGGGTGGGGAAGTTTTTGATAGTCCTATGATTAGGTCTCAGTCTTCTGGTGAGCCTATGCCTCTGGACTGTGAACTTCATAAGTGCTTCTCAGTTTTTTTCTCCCTCATTTTCTTGGGACAGGATTGCTAGTGGGGACTGGGTTGGGAATTTTTCCTCTCCCAAGTGAAAGGCTAAGATGGAGTTGAGTATTTCCTTTCCTTAGTTCAGTTAGGCTCTGATAATATCCCAGCAGGTAAGACTCTGGTTAACTACTTTCTCCTAAGGGCAGGCCTTGTTGAGAAGTATAGAGTGCTCTGGTGTGTTTTTAAGTGGTTTTTTTTTTCTCCTTTCTCAGTCAGAAACCTGAGGGGATTTTCCTCCATATTTACTATGGGTATCTGGCTGAGTTCCTGGAGGTAAATCTCACAGTACTGTGGGGGTCACCCTCTGATTGGGTGTCTCTGAAGTATTTAATTCTCAGAGTTGTCTGCACTGAGCTTCCAAAAATTCATGAATTACCATCCAGGTTTTGCTACCCTGACGGATTCCCATGGCAGATTCTACTTGGGTTTGTGCTCCAATAAGCCACAACTCCCTGGATGTGCCTATCTGTTTCTCTGCTCTTGGGGACACCTTCTGCCCTGTGTCCTTGTCTCCCCTTTCTTATGGATCCAAGAAGAATTATTCATCTTTCACTCTGTCCATCTTTTCTCTTACATATAGGATGGAGTGGTGACTTCCAAACTCCTTACATATAGAACTGGATAAGCATACATACTTTTATGTTATATTTGGATACTTTTTAATGAAGCAAAAGTTTCATTATCTCATCTGTCCTCTTTCCTGAAGCAATCCCAATCCTGTGCAATGTAAAAAGCCTGAATCTTTCTATACCTTTCTTCCTGCTCTTAAAAACACATACAAGCAGAGAGATATACATGCAGATATTTTTGTTTACCAAGATATCTGTTTCCTTTGTCAATGTGCCAACATGGTTTCCTGTTACATATTCCAATGCATCATGAGCTAAAAAGGTATGCATCAAACTATAAAATATATTAGATTACAAATAAAAATTATTAGTCTTATTCTCTAACACTAGTGTCACAACAAAGGGATACTTAGAGAAAAGAGGCCGCTAAACCATCAACCATATTGCTAAACTATAAGCCTAATCAATTACTCTCTGGATAAAATCCTTCAAAGGTTTCAAGCTCCAAGATATGGGTACTAAAATATTTTCTAACTTCTTAGCTACTTTATAAACAGAAGAAGGAGTCAAGGCAATGCAGCGTATTGGAAAACACCAGGATTGGCAGGCACAAGGCCAGGATTCTAGTCTCTCAACTGCTAAATAGCCATATGCTTTTAGGCAAACTCCTATCTAATTCAGCTCCCTCATGTGTAAAATGATAGAGTTGGACTTTATAAACTCTAAAGGTCTTCCCAGCTTTAGTATTCTAATCCATATTAATAACTCCCATATCTAGTAAATTGGAGGGAGATAGTTTCACAGCTTCACTTTGTGTAATAAGCTTGGCTTCAGCACAGACACAGCATGGATCTGTGTCTTCTAGGCCAGTGGTTCTCAACCTTCCTAATGCCGCGACCCTTTCCTCATGCTGTGGTGACCCCCATAAAATTATTTTCGTGGCTACTTCATAACTGTAATGTTGCTTCTATTATGAATCGTCATGTAAATATCTGGTATGTGTGTTCTGATGGTCTTAGGCGACCCCTGTGAAAGGGTCATTCGACCGCCAAAGGGGTTGCGACCCACAGGTTGAGAACTGCGGCTGTATGCACTCTCTGCTGCACTCTTCAGGAAGGCCTGACAAGTGCTGGTTCCTTCCATAACCTAATCTTTGGATCATTCGTTGTCTTGCCTTCTTAATTTACCCTTACCTTTCTACTTCTACTTTAATACTGAGCTTGTTTCAGCCCTTTTGGTTACTAAAGAGATGCCAGTGCTCCAGATCCTCTCCTCAGTTTCAAGTCCCACAAAACTCTTGCCTTCTAGTGCAAAGGTGTCCCTTTTGACAAATGTTTATAGATTCCCAGGAGGTTTAGGTCTGGACTTTAGGGAGGTCTTTGAATCCCCTCACACCGAAGGCAAAATTTTGCATGCAGATATACACGTGTATCTTTCTAGGGCAAGTTTTTAACTTTCCAATAATTCACATAGGAGTTTGAGATCCAAAAATGACTGAGAATCCCAAGCCCTAAAGTATATCCTGAAATGTTCCCTGTGCCTTGCTTTGTTATGAATACATAGTTCAATTCCAGTCTTTCTTATGTGAACCCCTATAATCACCCTCAACTCCCCTTCCTTTTACTTTTATAGAGTAGACCGTTTACCCTTGATAACTCATCTGAATCAATTCATCTTGGATTCTTCTTAATTATCCTTTTGTCTTATTTCCAGGGGACATTTAATAATCCTGTTCCTTATAATCACCTATTGGTTTTTCAAATTCCTTCCCCCTTAGTGTTCTGTATTTCTGAAATACAGTCTCTAACTAGATAACTTCCCATACAACAACAGCATTTGTAACATTTACAATTAGATAACAGCAAAAAATGTGATATGTGCCAGGTCCTCTATGAGGTATTTTATCTACATTATCACATTTATTTCTCACAACAATTCTGTCAGCTGATTACTATTTTCTCTGCTTTCCAACTGATGAAACTGAGGCACAGAGACATTAAGTAACTTGCCCAAGGCCTCACAGCTGTTGAATGGCAGAGCCAAGGTTTGTATCCAAGTCTGTTGTCCACAAAACCTATGGTCTTAAACACTATTAAAAACATTTTTCCATTCAACTTCTGTGATCATTTTAGCTATTGTGGCTGAAATTTCAGAGACTGATTTTGTCTGTGGACTAGTATATAATATTTTAATCACTTAAAATATTTTTAAGATAGGGGATACACAAGAGTTCTACTCCTAGGTATGAAGGCAAGAAAAATGAGTGTTATGTCCACAAAAGTATTTTTACATGAATGTTTAGAGCACATATATTCACAATAGTGAAAGACCATAGATAACTCCAATGTCCATCAATACATTAGTGGATAATCAAACTGCATTAGACAATGGAATGCTATTCAGTAATAAAAAAGAACCAAATACCTACACATGCAGCAACATGGATGAATATCAGAAACATTATGCTGAGTAAAAGAAGCCAGACACAAACAGCTACATGGTGGATGATTCTATTTATAGAAAATTCTGGAAAAGACAAAACTGAGATAAGTGGCCACCTCTTGGGTCAAGGGCATTACCTGGAAAGGGGACCTTATGAGGTAATGGCAATGTTAGCTGTCTTTTTAAAAATTATTTTATTCAGCTGACATTCAAATATTTTATATTAGTTTCCAGGTGTATAGCACAGTGGTTATATATTTATATCATTTACGCAGTGATCTCCCCATTAGTCTAGTACCCACCTGGCAATTGTATATGGTTGTTGCAATATTACTGATTACATTCTCTATGCTATACTTTACATCCCCAGACTACTTATAACTACCAATCTGTACTTCTTAATCCCTTTACAATTTTACCCCAGACCCCAAGCTCCCACTCCCACAAACCATGTCACTGAGAGGTGGCACTGAGATACCAAAGATGACTAATGCTTCCGAAGCCCATGTTTGGACACTTAACCATTCTGCCTGCAGTGATCCGTGCAAATAAACACAATGTTCTCCATCTGCATTTTATTCAAGAAAAATAAGTTGGAGTGAGGGGGCTGATGCTTTTGCCATAAGCCTAGAATTTTATTTCTTTTTAAAAATAAATATCTACTTGCAAGAAATTCAGCTGCTGAGAGGGAAGTCATATTAAACAGAGACAAAAGGAGGTGTTGCCCTAGCAACCGAAAGTACTTACAAGCTTTCTTCAAACTCATAGTATACTATTTCATTTTTTATTCGATCACTTCTTTTTTAATATGGAAAGGCTTGAAATAGCCTGATAAATAGTTACCCAGAAAGGCCTAACACGTTCTAATATCCCATTATGAAATTTCTTTCAGCATCACTAAGGACATAATTCTGAATTATAAATGCAAAACAGCTTAATTGACTCCTTCCTCCCTTCTTTCTCTTAAAAAGGCTCTACAGTGTAAAACAACAAAGAAGCTCTCATACAGTACAAAAGAGGTTTTTCTCACATACCAGAGTTGCACACTCTATAAGCATGTAAAAAGCCTTTCTCAAACCATTCCTTTTGAAAAGTAGCAAGACTGTCTTAAGAACCAAGCATGTTACTAGCTAACCCCTTCAGCTGTTACAGATGGGGTACACCCAAGTCTGATGGAAAAATATCAATGATTTTTATAAGAAAGTGACTTTTCATTTTATTAAAATGTTCTAGTATTTTTTAAATGTTTCGGGTTGAAAAACAAATATAGAAAGTCAGCAGAGTACAACAAAAAGTACACAGGCCTGGAAGATGGCAGGGCAGTCCTCGTTCTGTCACTAACTGGCTGTATGATCTTTGGCAAGTCACTGTACTTCTCTGGGTCTCAGTTACTTTATGCATAAAGTGAAAAGGTATAATAAATAATTTCTACATTTTTCCTCAAATCTATCACTGAGGTTTTAATATAACACAATATCAAAAACCTCCACTTTTTAAATTTATACTATTCTTTCTATCCTTTTTACATTTTTTTTATAGTGAAAAATTTTTGTATTTAGAATTAGTCAGCTGGACTCAATTTAGATGATCCCAATTTTTTTTTAATTCATTTTTATTGTTAGACTTATTGGGGTGACATCTGTTAGCAAGGATTACACAGGTTTCAGGCATACAATTCTACAGTGCTTTGTCACCTTGATGTATAATAAGTTCACCACCTAATGTGACTTCTCTTTCCATCACCTTATATTTAGCTTCCCCCCCTCCTCTCCCCCAATTCTGTTGACAACATCCAAAGCATCATAGTCAGGAGCCAGTCAAACATATGCCTTCTTCTCTCCATCAGGCCTAATCAGGGTGTTGAACTTGGCCACGCCAATGTATCATAGAGCTTCTTCACAGCCTTTTTGATCTGGTGTTTGTTGGCTTTGACATCCACAAGGAACACAAGTATGTTGTCTTCTATCTTCTTCATGGCTGACTTGGTAGTTAGGGGAACTTGATGATGTCATAGTGGTCAAGCTGGCTTCTCCTGGGAGCACTCTTCTGAGGACATTTGGGCTGCCTTGGGAACCTCAGTGTCTTGGGCTTTCAGAAGGTGGGTGATGTGCAGATCATCTTTTTATTTTGACTGTGGACGCCTTTGAGTGTTGCTTTCAAAGCTTTTGCTTTGGCTTCAGTTTTGGGAAGGGCAAGGGGCTTCCTTCTTTGCTTTCAACCCCATTTCTCTGAAAAGTGTTTTTGGTTTTTAAAGAAAGTTTCATGTACAGTGCTTGATCTGCTGTTATGCCTTATTTAAATTCATTTTCTAACCAGTATTATTAATATCCAGCAGTGGTGAACAATCCTTGATTTTCAAAGAAGAGTTGTTCATTACATTAGTTATATAATAATTCCCCCTTGATAATGTCAACAGTATATTTTCCAGCTATGGGTGAATCATGCCAGAAATGTTAGCTTATGAGGAATTCAATAAAGACAGATTGACCTGTTAGAAGCTACTAGAACACCTGTAGTCTTCAGAGACCACTGAGACTTTAACAGTAAAAGCTTCATGTGCATATATACAAAGAAGAAATTAGTTCACAGGAAGAAAAGCATTCTAAATGAAGAAGATCTTTGGAAATTAATGAAGCAAGAAAAATCTCATCATTCTTTTCTAAAAGGTGAATAATTGAATTAGCAATGCAACCTAATGCTTGAGATTTAATTTCCTTTTATATAATAGCACTACATACATCCTCCAACAAAAAAATCTTTAAAGGACTCTACCTTTAAAATAGAACAGAAGTCACATCTATGTGCTATTAATAGAGGACCATCTACAGTCTATATGAGTATAAACATTTAAGTGAAATAAACAAGATGAAAGTCATATTTGGGGATATGACATTTTTATCAAACTGCATTAAGAAAAATACAGGATCCCACAGTTAATATACTAAATTGATGGTGGCAAAATTCCTTGGGACTTCCCATATATAGATTTTAGTTTGGTTCATGTTATATGCTGTACTTGAAGAGAAGGATTTACTGTAACTTCTAAAATCAAGAGATAATTCATATTCAGCTCCTTTATACATTACATTCCAATTATTTTTCAGACATGAAACAAATGAAAAGAAAATCTGGGTGCAATAAAGAAAACTGGAAAAACTTAATTAGTAAAAAAAATATACTAGAAGGCAGGAGTGGCATAAGCAAAAAAGCCAAGGAGAATTAAAAACAAATTTCTATTGATTCTTCCCACAGAAGTCATTTCACCTCAGTGTTCCTCAGTATAACTTGAATTACTACATGGTGGAATAATTATCTAGTTAAAAGTTTTAACTATGAGTAATGACTAAAGAATATGACAGAAGTATACCATGCTCTATTGGTTTGTTTCTATTTCTTATAAACACTTGATCTATTCTAGGTATAGAAAAAAAAGATAAATACAATCTTGGGGAAAGGCTTAAATTTCATGAGGCTAAAAATAGCTTTAGCTCTTAATTACAATCAGACCTTTACCTGAGTTACCTTGAAGATTTAGTTCAACTGATTAATAGCTATAAACAAATTTGTCTGTATCTTCTCATTTAGAATAAATCAAATGATTGGAACGCATCTTGACTGACTATTATGTGGTAACCTCTTTTTCCAAGTCAGGAGAAAGGAAAGCAACAGGAGAGTGGGTAAAACTTAGCCACCATTCTCAGAGTACTTTTAGTTATAAATGCAAGGTGATTTGACAGATAAGTGTTTTCAATTGAAGAAGTAAATAAATTTGCCTGAAGCAAACAACTGAATGGTACAGAGAAGTCTTCACAAGGAGATATAGTAGACTCTTCATTAACTGGAACTTAAGCAAGCAGCATAATAATTTTGCTGGTTGCTTTTGAGAATGCCAGTTGCTTGAGTTCCAGTTAATGGAGAGTCTAGTTACATTTATCTGACATCTACTTCTCCCCATGGGTGCTGGTTAACTGATGGTCTACTGTATTTGAACTGCCTTGAAGGATGAGTAGAAGACAAGTGAAACAAGGAATGGGGCTCTAGATGGCAGAGTAGGTAAATACTGTGCCTGCTTTGTTCCATAAACACATTAAAATTACAACTAAATTACTGAACAACTACCCTGGAGAAGCATCTGAAGTATAGCTGAAGAGAGGTTTTGTAACTAAAGATACAAAGAAGAGGAGGTCATGGCGAGACTGGCAGGAGGGGCACAGATGCAAAACGAGCCAAACCTGTGGTGATGGTAAAGATTCAGGAGGGATATCTCAGCCATGGAGGTTCCCCCCAGAGGAACAAGAGACCCCAGTCCCATTACCAAGCTTCCTAGCATGGAGCACTAGTACTGGGAGGAGGAGCCCTTCAACATCTGACTGTGAAAAACAGTGGGGACTCTGACCATCTGGTTGTTATGGAAGGCTCTGGGATGTCCTCTTAAATTGCCTGCACAGACTCAGTCACTTGTGGGTACTCACCCTCAGCTCCAGCAGAGGGACATGATGTGGGGCATTGGAAGCATATGGAAGGGAAGATTGAGGTATGTGGCTTTGGAGAAAAGGCTGTATTTTTCATGGGTAGGTCCTCCTCTCAGGTAGTCAGCTGGTGGGCACCATCTTTCTTGTGTTGTGCCCACCCACACACAGCCACATCTGAACCTGATTGGTGCTACCCTCTGCTCACTCCACCCTTCTGACTTTTTGGGACTCAACCTCACCCAACTCCAACACCAGAGGCACTTTTTCCTGTGAGCAGCCAGCCCCACCCACATTGCAATCTTACTTGGAAAACTATTTAAATCCGTAGGCCCCAGGCAGGAGGCGACCATCATTGGTATATTCTGAGACTTTTGCTGAGTAGCTCCACACACAGCATTAGTACCAAACCAGAATCTACAGGAGTACCCAGCACAGGTGACCAGGGAAATGGTGACAGGGCCCCACAGGGCACCTACTACATAAGGCTATCCAGCAATACTGGGAGACATAGCAGATCTACCTAGTATAATACATAGAAACAAACACAGACAGGCATCCAAAAATGATGAAATAAATACATCTCAAATAAAAGAACAGAAGAAAATTCCAGAAGGACTAAATGAGATGGAGGCAAGCAACCTATCAGATACAGAACTCAAAAATGATGATCTTAAGGATGCTTATGGAACTTAGTGAAAACTTCAACAGAGAGGTAGCAAGCACAAAGAAGGATATAGAAACCATAAAAAAAGAACAGTTAGAAATAAAGAATACAGTAACTGAAATTCAGAATGCAATAGAAGGAATCACCAGCAGACTAGAAGGAGCAGAGGATCAAATCAGCAAATTGGAAGACAAAGTAAAAGAAAACATCCAGTTGGAGTAGTAAAAAGAAAAAAGAATCCAAAAAAAATGAGGACAGTCTAAGGGGCCTTTGAGACAACATTTAGCATAACAACATTCATATCATAGGAGTACCAGAAGGAGAAAAGAGAAAGCAAGGAATTGAGAATCTATTTGAAGAAATAATTATTGAAAAGTTCCCTAACCTGGTGAAGGAAACAGACATAAAAGCCCAGGAAGCACAGAGAGTCCCAAACAAGATAAACCCAAATGGCCCACACCAAGACACATTATAATTAAAGTGCCAGAGGTTAAAGACAATGACAGAGTCCTAAAAGCAGCAAGACAAATTATTACCTTCCATTTAAATGAATTAAAAGCTCCAATTAAAAGACATGGAGGGTATTGCACTGAGTGGAGTGTAAAACAGAGGAAGAACAGATGCAGGTTGACTTTGCTTATAGGTGAAATCCAAAGAAGAAAATAGACCAGCATAACTAGAACAGATTCATAGATATAAAATACTTGGTTTGTTGCCAGATGGGAGGAAGGTTGAGGGAGAAGGTGAAATAAGGGGAAAAGATTGTGAAGTTCAGTTTGGTGGTTACAAACTAACAGTTATGGGGATATAGGGTATAACAGGAATATAGTCCATAATGTTGCAATAAATGTGTGTGACATCAGATGGGTAATAGATTTGTTGGGGTGATGGGAGGAAGGTTGAAGGGGTTGGTGAAAAAGGGAAAGAAATCAAGAAGTACAAATTCAGTCACAAAACAGAGGGATGCAAAGTGCAGCATAGGGCAGTAACTATACAAGTATATGATGTCGGATGGGAACCAGATGTATCAAAATAAGGATTTTGTAAGTTATATAAATGTCTCATCACTATGTTGTACACCTGAAACCAACATAATATTGTATATCAAATGTAATTGAAAAATAAAAATAAAGGAGAAAAATACACACACATATAAATGACAAATGGGCTGTGTCAGGTAAACACAAGAGCTGTGTGTAGGACATGCAAGCATGGGAAAGCATGACATCAGAAAAGAACTATAGAATTACTAATGTGGTATAGTTTGAGGTAGCTTTCCTATGTGGGGTAGGATGAGGCTAGAGAGATGGGCAGAGGCCATCTCAAGCAAGTCCTTTAATGTTATAAGGTGTGAAGACTTTGCCCTGAAAACTATCAGAAGCCATTACCTGAATCTCAACACAGAATTATATTTTAGAAAAATAGCTTTAGCAGCAGTGGCAGAGATGGGCTGGAGAGCATTAAGTCTGTAGTTGGAAAAGTACTGCAATAATCCAGACAGAAAGTGACAGCAATGAAAGCCATAACTGTATATTATCATGAACTCTCACTTTTCTCAGCAGCTGAGGGATCTGAATGAGAAGAGTTGTTGTACTGAGTCTCAGGTAAGTTACCAGAATGGATCACTAGAACAATAGTGTGAGAAAATAAAAGATGACAGTAAAATGTGGTTGAAATGATTAACTATGGGGTCGGACTGGTTATGAAATGAAGTTAAGTAATACGAGGAATGAGATGCAATAGGTAGACATTGGTCCCCATGATCTCCATCCCCTGGTGTTACTCCCATGTTTACTGTATTTTACCACATATAGTGCCCTCCCATGTATAATGCGCACCCACATTTTTGACCCACACTTTCAGGAAAAAATAACCTTTCATTTCAATTTTTTAATTCACATTTTTATTTGTTTATATTTAGGTCCTTCTTAATTGTATTATAAAGGAATTTTGCCATTTATCTTTTAACATAACTCACATGGAATATAAAACTGAAAGCAACAAAGAAACAAAAACTCATGGACACAGTCATTAGTTTAGTGGTTACCTGAGGGCAAGGAGGGGAGCAGGGAAGGGAGGTGAGAGGCAGAGTCAAATATTTGGTGAGGGAAGGAGATATGACTCATGGTGGTGAGCACACAATATAGCACATAGATGATGTACTGTAGAATTGTACACCTGGAACCTATGTCATTTTTACTAACTAAAGTCATCCCAATAAATTTAACAATAATAAAAAGTGATTATGATATTCCAGGGTATTATTTTTGCATATGGATTCATTACTGATTTCTTGAGTTGCACTTTTAACTTATAAACAGAAATAAAAGAACTAAAAATATTTATATACATACAGAATTAGTACTACTCATGTATAATACATATCCTTCTATTTCCCTCACAAATTTGGGCAAAATAATGTGCATTATACATGGCAAAATATGGTATGTGTTATTCCCCTTATGACCTTACATGACTAAAAGATGTCATCTGGGTGTGATTTACCAAATGAGCCCTTTAAAAGCAAAGAGTTTTGTCAAGTTGGTGGCAGAAAGGGAAGTCAGCAAGATTGGAGCACAGGAGTGATTTGTTGCTGGTTTTGAGATGAAGGCGGTCACAAACTGATGAATACAAGCAGTCTATTGTCGCTGAGAGTTGCCCCTGGCTGATACCAAACAAGAACATAGGATCTTAGTCTGACAGCCACAAGGAATTAAACTCTATCAACAATCTGAAGTGAAAGTAAAAGCAGATTCTTTTTCAGAGTCTCCACATAAGGCTCTAACCCAGCTAACATCTCATTTCAGCCTTGTCAGACTCAGAATACAAAACCCAGTTGAGCCTTCTGACCTACAGAACTGTGAGCTAATAAATGGGTGTTGGTTTAAACTACTAAATTTGTGGCAACTTGTTGCATAGCAGTAGAAAACTACTACAGGAGATTAGGAGAGAAGGATGGACATCAAAGTATCATGTGTAGGAGCAGTTGTATTGGGACTGATAGACAGTCTGGCAAGACGGTGACCAGAGAGGAGGTTCCTAAAATCTCTCCTGGAAAATACAATTAAGTGGCTGGCCAAGATACAACACGGGAAACCATGAATGGCACAGAAACAACTGAGAAATCCACACATCACAAGAAAACATCTGGAGGTTAGAGAAACTAGGGCAAGCGGGAGAGAAGGGAGGGGGCAGAGATGGATCATGATCTGACACCACCATAGCTAACTGAAGGAACTAGAAAGAAATTAGGGAGCAGCACAATATAGGGGAGTATGGAGGCCGAGTAGTGACAAGAGTAGAGGCCAGAACGGCAACAACGCGGGAGACGGTGAAGAGGCTGAACCTAAAAGCAGCATGCTAGAGAGAAAGTCAGGAAACCAAGTTATGGAGCTCTGGGTAGCACAGTGGTGGAGTGAGGCATCTGAACTGCCCTAGGTGGGAATACAGCCCCCGATACAGCATTGCAGCTGGCAGTGTGTGTGCACTTGCAAATGCTGCCTGGAGCAGTTGCCATGGAAACAAATTGCTGAAACATTGCCCAGGGTAAAACGTTGGAGAAGGGAGAAAGGAGGATTTGATATCATTTGCCCTGACCAACATGGATGGCCTCAGCGTGCATTCCTTTGGCCTCCCCAGTCTCCCCTAACTTCCTGAATGAAACACAGGAAGCAGAGTAGCCTCAGCTTGCATTTTGTTGGTCTCCTACTTCTCTCCTGGCTTCCCCAAACAACTGCAGGAAGCGGAGAGACTGCAACCACTGTTCCTGCCCCCAAATGCTGGTGGAGACTGGAGGTATGGCTTAAACACCTCCCCTCGCTCCCAAAACTTGCCTTCCCAGCACCACCTAGTGTCTGCTCTACAGCAAAACACCACAAAAATACCAATCAGAGAAAAAAAGGATCTCCTGTGCTCTGATGGAAATAAAGCCCTCACGCTGAAGAAGAACACAACAGACAATACAAGTACCTTAGGATTTAAAGCTGCTCAGAAAGATGAAAAACTACAGAAAAGGATCTTATAGATCTAGAAATTTATGAACTAAGTGACAGAGAATATAAGGTAGCCTTTCTAAAGGCTCTCAGAGAAATGAAAACATACTGGCAGAACACCATAGCTGAGAAGAATGATCTCAGAAAGGAAATCCATCAACAAAAGGAACTTTCTAACACAGAAATTCAAACTATAAGGAAGAATGAGATGGAAATTTGAGAGATAAATAATACAGTAAAGGGAGTGAGAAATGAAATAACTGCCATAGAAAACAGAGCCAACCAGATGGAGGAAAGAATTAGTGATAGTGAAGATTGGAACATGGAAACATCTCAGAAAGAGGTAGATAAGGAATACAGAACCAAAAGAATTGAAAGAACTTTGTAAGAACTATCTGACTCCATGAGACAAAATAACATCAGGATAATAGGATTGAAGGAAGGAGCAGAACACTCTACAGAGAGCATACTCAAACAAATAATACATGAAAACTTTCCAAAACTATGGAAAGATCTGCAACCCCAAATTCAAGAAGAAAACAGGTCCCCTAGATACCTGGACTCTAGCAGATCTTCTCCAAGACAAATTGTGCAGAAGATATCAAAAACCAAAGACAAAGAGACAATTCTCAAGGCAGCCAGGGAAAAAAGAACTATAACTTTTAGCGGAAAACCCATCAGGCTGGGATCAGACTTCTCAGCAGAAACATGACAAGCCAGGAGGGAGTGGAATGAAATATTCAAAACACTGAAAGAGAGAAACTTCCAGCCAGGAATAAATTATCCAGCAAAATTATCCTTCAGATATGAAGAAGAAATAAAGACCTTCTCAGACACACATAAGCTGAGGGAATTGGCCAGTATGAAACCCGCACTTCAAGAAATACTGATGGATGCTCTTCAACCTGAAACAAAACATTAGAATAAATGGAATAGAGTTGGGACAACAAACAGAAACAATTTTTTTTTAAAAAAGGAAGCAATGGCCACAGGAAATCCTCATATATCAATTATCAGTCTAAATGATAATGGACTGAACTCAGCAATAAAAAGGCACAGAGTAGCAGAGTGGATTAAAAAACAAAACCCATCCATATGCTGTCTCTAAGAGACACACCTCAGCCATAAGGACAAACACAGACCCAGAGTGAAAGGATGGAAAACAATACTGCAAGTAAATGGTAACCAGAGAAAAGTAGGAGTTGTCATGCTGGTATCTGAGGAAATAAACTTCAGGTTAAAAAAGATAGCAAGAGACAAAAATGGACATTTCATAGTGATAAAAGGGACAATACAATAACAAGAAGACTTGACACTAACTAATATATATGCTCCCAATCAGGAAGCACCAAAATATATAAAGGAACTACTAACAGATCTGAAAGGAGAAACTGAGAAAAACACAACCATTGTAGGGCACCTAAACCCTCTCTTAACATCCATGGACAGATAATCCAAACAGGAAATAAATAAGGAAATACCAGCTCTAAATGACACATTACAGCAACTGGACATAATTGACATTTACAGGACACTTCATCCAGAAAAAAAAGAGGCTATACCTTTTTTTTCTAGTGCACATGGAACATTCTGAAGGATGGACCATATGCTGAGACACAAAAGTAGCTTCAGCAAATTCAAGAAGATTGAAATCATACCAAGTGTATTCTCCGACCACAAAGGACTGAAATTAGAGATCAATGGTAAAAAGAAAGGAGAAAAAAATCACATATACATGGAGATTAAACAATATCTTATTTAAAAATAACTGGATGAAAAAACAAATAAAAGAAGAGATTAAAAAATACAAAGAAACTAGTGACAATGAAAATACAATGTATCAAAATTATTGGGGCACAATGAAAGCAATAATAAGAGTGAAATTTATATAGTTAATTTCTTGTTTCTTAAGACCTATCTTAAGAAACAAGAAAAGTCACAAGTAAACATCCTAACATCCCATCTTAAAGAACTAGAAAAAGAAGAACAGAAAAAACCCAAAGTCAGCAGAAGGAAAGAAGTAATAAAAATTAAAGCAGAACTAAACAAAATCGAGAACAGAAAGACAATAGAGAATATTTATATAACCAAGAGGTGGTTCTTTGAGAAAGTCAACATAATTGACAAACCCCTGGTATCAAAAATTAGAAAAGAAAGGAGAGAAATTAGCACTGATACCACAGAAATACAAAGGATTATAAGAAAATATTATGAAGGGCTTTATGCCACCAAATTTAACAACCTAGAAGAAATGGAGAACTTCCTCGAAACTTAGTCTACCTAGACTGAAATAAGATGAACTGGATAATCTAAATAGACCAATCAATAGTAAATAAATTTAAATGATTATCTACAACCTCCCTAGAGGCAAAAGCTCTGAACCAGATGGTCTCACCAACCAATTTCACCAAGCATACAAAGAATAAATGCCTATCCTCTTAGACTCTTCCAAAAAATGGAGGATGAAGCAATACTTCCTAACTCATTCTATGAGGCCAACACTACCCTAATACCAAAATATGGTAAAGACAACACAAAGAAAGAAAACTATAGACCAATATCACTGATGAACACAGATACAAAAATTTTAAACAAAATATTAGCAAATAGAATACAAGAATGCATCAAAAAGATTATATACCATGATTGAATGGGATTCATTCTGGGAGCATAAGGATGATGCAACATACAAAAATCAATCACTGTGATACACCACATAAACAAAATCAAAGATAAAGACCATATAATCATATCAATTGATGCAGAAAAAGCTTTTGTCAAGATACAACATCCATTTATGATCAAAACACTGAAAAAAAATAGGTTTAGAAGGAAAGTATCTGAACATAATAAAGGCAATATATGACAAACCCTCAGATAATATCACACTGAATAGGGAAAAGCTGAAGCCCAATCCCCTAAAATCAGGAACAAGACAGGGATGCCCCCTGTTACCACTGCTTTTCAATATAATACTGGAAGTTCAGAGCAATCAGGCAAGAGAAAGGAATAAAAGGTATCCAGATTGGGAAAGAAGAGGTCAAATTGTCACTATTTGCAGATGACATGATTCTTTATATAGAAGAGTCCAAAGACTTCACCAGGAACCTATTAGAAATAATAAACAAATACATTGAAGTCGCAGGATACAAAACTAACATACAAAAGTCAACGGCATTCCTATACATAACAAATCTTTAGAAAAAGAAATGAGGGAGTCAATACCTTTTGCTATCACAACAAAAAGAACGAAATAGCTGGGAATTAACAAAGAATGTGACATTCTTATACATGGCAAACTATAAGACACTTTTGAAAGAAATTGAAGAGGACACAAAGAAATGGAAAGATATCCTGTGTTCATGGATAGGAAGACTTAACATTATTAAAATGGCCATATTACTCAAAGCAATTTCCAGATTTAATGCAATTCTCATTAAAATCCCATAATCATACTTTCATGAAATAGATAAAAGAATGATCAGATCTGTATGGAACCATAAAAGACCTCAAATTGCCAAAGCAATACTACATAAAAAGAACATGGCTGGTAGTATTACACTCCTTGATTTCAATTTATACAACAAAGCATCAATAATCAAAACAGCTTGGTATAGGCAGAAAAATATACACACAGACCAAGGAACAGAATTGAAAATCCAGAAATAAATTTACAAATTTATGGACCAATAATTTTTGATAAAGGAGCAAAATATATGCAATGGGGAAAAGACAGCCTCTTCAGTAGGTGGTGCTGGGAAAACTGGAAAAACATATGCAAAAGAATGAATGTGAGCTGTGAACTCTCACCATATACTAAAATGAACTCAAAATGGATTAAAGACCTCCATATAAGACCTGAAACAATAAACTGTATAGAAGAAAACATCAGTACTAAACTTATAGACCAAGGGCTCAAGGAGGACTTCATAAACCTGACCTCAAAGGCAAGGGAAATAAAAGCAAAAATGAATGGGACTGTATCAAACTAAAAAGCTTCTGCACAGCAAAAGAAACCATCAACAAAGTAAAAAGACAGGCAACTGAATGGGAGAAAATATTTGCAAACAATGCATCTGATAAGGGTCTAATATCTAAAATATATAAAGAACTAGCACAACTCAATAACAAAAAACCCCCAAACAATCCAATTAAAAAGTGGCAGAAGACCTAAACAGACACTTCTCCCATGATGAAATACAAATGGCCAACAGTCATATGAAAAAATGCTCAACCTCATTAGCTATCAGGGAAATGCAAAACCACAATGAGATACCACCTCACACCTGTGAGAATGGCTATCATCAACAAGTCAAGGAATAACAAGTGCTGGAGAGAATATGGAGAAAAAGGACCTCTGCTACACTGCTGGTGGGAATGCAAATTGGTACAACCACCATGAAGGATAGTGTGGAGGTTCCTCAGAAAATTGGGAATGAAGTTACCATATGACCCAGCAACCTCCTTTCTGGCTATCTACCCACAAAACTTGAAAACCTTAGTCTGCAAGACTTACATACCCCATTGTTCATCACAGCACTGTTCACAGTGGCCAAGACATGGAAACAACCAAAGTGCCCTGTGACAGATGACTGGATAAAGAAGCTGTGGTACATATACACAATGGAATATTACTCAGCTGTAAGAAAAGATGGAATACTGCCATTTGCAACAAAATAGATGGACCTGGAGATCATCATGCTAAGCTAAATAAGCCAGACAGAAAAAACCAAGAACCATATGTCTTCACTCATACGCAGAATATAAAACTGAAAGCAACAAAGAAAAAACAAATGAACAAACAAACAAAAAAACTCATGGACACAATCAATAGTTTAACGGTTATTTGAGGGCCAGGAGGGAGAGAAGGAAGAGGGACCCAAATATATGGTGATGGAAAAGAAAACTCACACTGGGGGGTGAACATATAATACAACACATAGACAATGCACTGTAGAATTGTACACCTAGAACCTATGTAATTCTTGCTAACCAATTTCACCCCAATAAGTCTAACAATAAAAAAATTAAATAAAAAAGGAATGATAAAAATAGGAGCTTGCAGTCTAGGGGTAAGATTTGGAATGCAATACTGGGAAGTAGAGTGGTAGTTCTCAGTTACTGAAATGAATAGAAATAAATGCTGAAATACTGGCCAACTATATACAATTGTGTGTGTTGTACACTGCACAAGTCAACATGCACTTCTTGCATAATAAACATCATATACTTAAATATTTATTACAATAATTTTCCAGCACATGGAAACAAAGGGCTTTGAGGTAGGAGTGTATTTTGTGACTCATAAGAAAGCATAATATGAGCTAACTAGTATTAGTTATAGAGTCAAAAAGATAGATAGCAATCGGTATATTCAGATGACATGACTTTCAGTTGCAGAGTGATGAATGAGTGAGGACAGCAGAAAATCTGTGAAACCAGCTCCATAAAACCAGGAAGATAGCAAGGAATAGACCTTATAAGAATAGCAGACTAGTATAGAAGAAGAGGAGTAAGTCAGTTATTACTTCTGCTTCCACAAGATCACAGCTCCTTTAAATCAAGTTCCTCCATATACAAGGATCATAAAGTTAAAGGCAGCCTCAAGCAAGTGAGTCAATACTAATATAATTGTCATTTGTTGAATAATTAAAAAACAATTATATGCAAACTTTTTCTCACAACAGCCATCAATTACATGATAATTACCTTTATTTTACATATGAGGAAATAAAGTCAGAGTTAAATTACATGCTTAAGCCCATACAAATTATTATAATAAATGGTAAGGTTAGAATTTAAAACCTGGTTCTTTCTCTTCCTTTCAAGCAGAGAAAATGTGTAATATGAGGTGTGATTTAAAAATTACTGTTAAAATTAAAAAAAAATTATTACAGTAAAATACACATTTCCATTAATTCCGTTGAAAATCTCCCCCTCTCTTTGAACACACTTAACCCATCATTCTTGCCACTTTCTTGGCTACCAGGAAAATCATATTTTCAATCTTTGCTCTCTTTTTCCAGGTAATTAATTTCCTGAAGTCATTTTAGAAAGCCTGAACATCGTAACTATTAACGAAGTGTAACTGTGCAATGGTAATGATTAAGTATTCATGTGCAATGCCAAAAAGATATACTTTGGGTGATGTTTTCCTGGATTATTACTCAGATAATTCCAAAACACAGGACTGCTAGTTACAAAGTAATGCATGTGCTAAATAAAAGAGTACATGTGGTGCCAGACCTTTAACTAATTGCCACAACCCACCACTTCATTTTAGAGGGCCAAAAAAGTGTTTACATTTTCTTCCACTCAAACAGCAAATCAAAAATGACTCTCTTGACCACATAATGACATGTGTGGGTCAGAGAGGTAGCTTGGTTTTATTAAAAAAAGAATCACTGCTAACACAGGAATAGATATCCTAGCCTGTTCCGGTTTTCTTTTTTCCGACTAAAAGAAGGATCTCTTTTCTCAAGCATGTGGGGAGGCATTATATATACCTAATACTCTCTTACTAACAATAAATGCTGAATTTTCCTGGATTCTATTTATGAGCCTATTGTGACTCCAAATCTAATAGTAGGTTCCATTTGAAAGAACTCCTGGGTACTTTAATGATATTGGTGTTCAGTGTCCAGAATAAATTGACACCATAACTCAACTTCTTGGTGCTGGTCCCCGTCATTATGTGTAGGTGCTTCACCTGCAGACAAGAAAGGTGAAACCAGAGAAGGCAAAAGAGTTGCTGTCAACCACCCTCACAGATTGATTCATTTCATGTCTCTTTTAGCATCAACCGGTAAAGTCTTTCTCCTCAACCAAATGTGTACCAGCAGCAAAGTCTGCTGAGGATAGACCATCAACCATTTTGGCATACAGGAGCAGTGACTCTGACTGCATTTTAAGCTACAGTCTTTTCTTTGTTCAGAGCTGAAGGAAAAGAGGATTTGCGCATAAACTGTGCTTGGTCCTAAGAAACTTATTTCCATACTAATGAATGACCCAATTTATAATTCAACAAAAACGACTTATCCTTGGCAAAAGGATATATGTCACTGAACAAAGAGGCTGATTCAAGAATGTCCTACTCCCCATCACAACCTGGTTTAGAAGTCAAATGAGCGACAGGCTCCTAGATAGGAAGAAAAAAAGGCGCCTGAGATCCTCTCTCTTTTCAATCCTTTCTCATCACGCACACACACTTATACCACTCACATTTGCATACACATCCACTCAGACTTGCTCACACCTAACACACTAACTTACAAACAAATGCCACCGCATCTCATAGTACACACTTGACCTGCTCACATTCAACCACACAAATTGTGGACACCCTATGCTTTCACACATCCCCTGCACACACTCACACTCATTCATGGTCGCACACACTCGCACACACCTATAGGGCACATTTTATATTTTCTACCAAATTTAACATGATTTCTACTTTTTCCTCTCTCATTTGATTCTTTCATTGCACCCCTAGAGTCTTTCTTGGTTGCTTGGCCTTACAGATGTACATTGCCACTTCCCAGTTGCTTGAGAGTGCCAGCCGTTCAATTTCTGTTAATGGAGAGTGTACTTACATGTATCCAGCATCTACCAGTGCCCATGGGTGCCAGTTAACTGAGAATCTACTTTAGTTGCTATAAGTCTTATCTTAGAGATAAGGAAACTGAGGTTGAAATAGATAAAGTAATATCAGGGGAAAGAAGGTTTTCACTTTCCTCTACAGCCTATCTGATTCCCCTACACCTTGAAAGAATTTCTATTTTGATTGGTAAGTATTTATGACACTACATGAGGGGCATTTTTTGTAAAGTCGGGTAATGCGTATAGAAAGGTCTCATGCATGTTATGGCACTCCTTGGAATTGGTAAACTAGCCAAGATACCCTCAACACCCAGTAATGTTGATGTCTTCTGCCTTCCTCACATGCAATGTCATCTCAAGTTCACTTATTATGGCAGTCCAGGGCCTGTGAGATACCCCAGAATTAGATCTGAGTTTACTGAGAAGTAGAGGCCCTCTAGGCTACACCATAAGCTTCAACCCAGCTTTCCTTGGGACTGCATGGGGATTATCAGGCTCTAGCTCAACTAAAAATAATTGTGTACCTCATTTCTCAGACAGGAGAATGACTGTATCAAAGCCATTTTTAGGAATTCCTGATTCCCCAGTGTTGATACCAACACAATCTAGCACTAATTCCTCTCAACTCACTTAGCTCCAGACACGTTACTCTTTTCTCTTGTTTTCAAACACAAGGAGTATTTCCTGCTTTGGATTCATTCCATAGCTCTTTTTCTCCACCTAGTAGGCTCTTTAGCTAATCCCCACCTTTACATTACAAGATCCATCTCATCCTTTGGTTATCAACATAAATTACTTTGCATATAAAATTAGTTTCTTCACCAGTCGTGTCCGTTATTCACTTTCTCAGCCTTTTGTTGCTTTTACAACACTTATTCCATGTTTTCATTTTTTATTGGACTTTTTACTTCTTTTCTTTTGTCCATCTCTTTCCCTAGAATGTGTGCTCCAAAAACAAGAACTTCTCTATCTTGTTTGTCAACATATTCCAAATATCTAGTGTAGTGCACAGTACGTTGTAGGCAGTCAATGAATATCCAAATCATGGATTAAATGAATTGAATGGAAGATCATGTAACTTGCTAAAATCACATAGCCACAAAATGGCAAAGTAGGATTTAAACTTTGTTTGTTTGTTTGTTTGTTTCTGACTCAAAAGCCTTCAGAAAGGGTACAATAATTACAGGAATACAAGAGCTGTCCAGGAAAAAATCCAGCCATAAATTCCTCTATTTTTCATACTTTCTGGACAGTCTGTGCATGGACTGAATACCTATCATTTGCCAGACCTTCTGAAAGGCCTGAGATACAAAGATCTGACAAGGACCCTTCAATGAAGAGCTTAATCTATTGCAAAAGAGAAACAAGTAAATCATTTAGCCTTCAATCCAGTAAGTACTTATTCAGACAAGACACTGAAAAGAAAGAGTCCTGACCCAAAGAGAGCTCATTTTCTCTCACAGTGGCTCTCCATCAGAAATACATGTAAAATTTACCTAGGGAATTTTGAAAAATGTGTATGCCTAGGCTGTACCCCTCCCTTCCCCCAAAGGTTGTGATCAGTGGGTCTGGACTGGGCATCTGTGTTTGTTTAAAAGCTGCAACGTGATTTGAATTCACAGCCAGGCTGGCAAATCACTGGTCTAGTGGAACGCAATGTGGTAGCATATTACTTTAGAAGAACAAAGGAAATGTTGTGGGAATCAAGAGGACAAAATTTGTTCACAAAGGAAGTGACATTTGAGCTGGTTATTGAAAAAGATGTTTTAGGTTGAGGGGGAGAAAAAAGTAACATGGAGGCATAAGAAAAATTGGTGCAAGTAATTATTTCAAAGAGAACAATAAGAGTACAAATATTTACAGATGCACCTCAGAGATATTGTGGGTTCAGTTCCAGACCCCCACAATAAAGCAAGTAAAGCAAGTATCACAATAAAGCAAATCATAATCTTTTTGATGGTGGAGGGTCTTCCCTTCAGTTTGCAAAAAAAGAAAAAAAAGGCACCATCTGTGTAGCGCAATAAAGTTAATCTCAATAAAACTAGGTATACCCATACAAGTTTCCTTGGCATCCAAAAAATCAGAGCCCAAAGGACCTTCTAGCTTGCCTAGAAATTATACTTCTCAAATTTCAATGCACATAGGTATCACCTGAGGCTCTTCTTAAATGTAGATTCTGACTCAGCAGGTCTGAAGTGGAGCCTGAGATTCTGCATTTCCAGCATTCTCCCAGGGGATGCCCAGGTTGTTGGTCCATAGACCACGCTTGGAATAGCAAGATTTTAGGGGTTCAAGGGGGAACATTGACTTGCCCAGGTAATAACTGAAGCAGAGGCATACCAACAGACAACTAGAATGCAAAGGCAGATCAAAAATCACATCAATCCATCCAGAGACCAAGGCCAAATCTCTTACTACTGGGATGGCAGAGTCAAAACCAACACCTGGGGTAGTTTGAGTGTCAGACCATTCAATTGTGATCACTCTTTCACTAGTTCCTTGCCTTTGAACAAAAGCTAATCTTAGACCTAAGAACTTAGGCCTTCACAGGCTCATGGGAACCTTTTTATCTTTCAATTTATGTTTAAAAGGGGCAGGAATAACAGATAAAGAGCTACTCCTTTGACACTTGATGACAGCAACCTTTCTTGTACTTCAAAATTATTTCAGTTTGAAGGAATCTAACCCGAAGCAGTAGAATTTCAGAAATACTTATTTCCTAGTCATAGATTCTGACTGGAAAACAATTTTACTTTGCTATGACATTTATAGAGATTTCAAAGTGATGCAAAGGAGCAACTTTCAGAGCAACTAATAAATATTCACACTTAAGGAGTTAAAGCACAGGTGAAGTCATACAGTTCCACTTAACACGTTCAAAATAGCTACTTAAGTACCATTTTCTGTAATAAAGGGCACATTTGTCAAATACCTAACCTATCAAAGCAGACATCCAAGTGTAACCTTGATTGTTGCATTTAATCCTTCCAGCAATCCTAACTTAACTTTATGTTATTAAATCTGTTTTAGAAGTTGGGACAGTGAAGCTCAGAGATGCTAAGTAACTTACAAAATTATACATCTAGTAAATAGCAGGGTTGGAATTGGAATCCAGATGCGCTGACTCCAAAGCCTCATACTTGTTCCATTTTAATGAACTGCTTTCTCTAAAAATGCATGATCTGAGCTCCCTGTTACTAGTTCCTACATATCAATTTACTAAATGCAGGACCTTTCTGTCAAAGCACCCACTCACTTCTCCCTGAAATCACTAAGGGTTTAGTTGTTCACTTCATCTAATTGATTCTGAGGTGGGCCCGTTGAGAAGTCAGCCTAGGACAATGGTTCTCAAAGTATCAGCCATGGAATGATAGCACCAACATGACCGGGAAAGTTGTTGGAAAATCCAAATTCTCAGGACCCACCCTAGACCTCCACCATGTGAACCATTGTGGATGGGGCCCAGAGACCTGTGTTTTAACCAATCTCTGGGTAATTTTGATGTATGCTCAGGTTTAAGAACCACTGCTCTCCAGACACTCAAGTTTAAAATCTAATTTACAACTAGGTCATCCTATTAGAGAGTGATAGCTTAGAAGGGGTTTATTCAATTCTTTCTCTTGATTAAAATACAATAATGGAACAAAATTAAATGCATTTTCTCAAAAATTAAGATCAGGCTTTGTTAAGGAGAGTTTCTGTTTAATATCGTGGCCATTCATCTCACAAAATCTCACAAAATGATGTGACACAACTCTCCCTCCCACAAAAAAAAAAATCCCTAAAGGTTCATGTATCAACTTCCTTTGCATTCAAATGTGTAGAATAACTTAATGCTTCATGTAATTTATTTAACCAAATAAAGACTTAATTTTTTTCACAGTGCCCTAGACCACCTCCTAAATCAGGGACAAATTCATTGTCCTTTCTGGTGTCAAATTTCAACGACAAACAGCCCTATTTTTCAACCTTTTTTTTTTTTTGTCCTTAACCAAGACTCTCCATTAAAGTCAGGCATCAGATTGGTCTCCGGACTAACCAGCAGTCATTGTCTCTCCCACCTCTGTACCCTCGATTATTTTGCTTTCTCTTTTGGAAATTCTCTTTGTTCTTCCCCTTCCTATTGAAACTTGGTCTTTCAAGGCCCATCTCAAACCCTATTGGCCCCATTTTCAGGCAAATACTAGCAACAAGTAGCCAAAAAATATATAACCTGGAGTCAGAGAGTCTTGAATCTCAATTCTAAATCTAATACAGATGATGCCGAAAAAATGTATACACGTTTTAAGAAAGGAAAAAATTGTAAAAATTGTAATACCCAATATATACCAATAACAAAAGATGAACACAAGTCACATTTGACTTCTGCAATGACAAGAGGTGCTCAAAGTAGTGACCATCAGCACCCAGACCCCTCTGATTATGGTCAACTACTGCTTGAGTGATGTTGACCAAAGCATACACTTGTATCACTGTGCATGCCATTTCAATTTCTTTCTAAAGTACTGCCAGGAGAATGCTGGGGAAACTCAAACAACATTCTCAAATTTCAAATAGCACTTCAAAATGGTCTTGCGCTCCTCCAACGACAACTGTGTTTTCGCTGTTTTCTTTGACTGTCCTGCCTGTCGTGTGGTGATGCTGGCACGCATTTGATTAACACCATCTTTTTGAGTGAACGTCATATTACACATTGCTACCATAATACAATGCAACTTTGAAAAGTAATACGTACATAGGTAACATTACTTAAAATGTATATATATTTTTGGCACACCCAGTATTTACCAAATTTGTGAACACTGGGACGTTTGTTAACTTCAATGATCCTCAGTCCCCTCCTCCATAAAAATGGGGATGAGTGTGTACCTGCTTTACAAGGGTGCTGTGTGGTTTCAATAGGAAAGCATCCCTGGCTCATTTACAGAATAATCAAACCGTCCCAGCCCACATTAGTCCCTCACTTCTGTGGACTCCTAGTACCATTGTAGGCTGTATAATATAATTTGCCACATAATATAACTGCCTTAGATATTGTACAATATGGATGCCATGAGTCCTAAGGCACATCAAGCTGGTTATAACCTTCCTCTAAGAAAATACATGGGGAGGTCATGAATGGATTTAAATATGGAAATAAAGAGCTGAGAATACGAAGGAATCTGATACAAAAACTCAGGAACTAAAATCTTTAATAGCTGAAACTTCAGAACTTTTGAGCAGCAAAGACATTCTAAGGGATGGGTGTGTATGGTGTGTTAACATCTGATGATGCTCTTGAGCATTTTCCTGCTCAAGCCCACTCCTACCTCTTAGGAGTGTACTTTCCCTTTGCCACCTGAGGCTCTTGAGCCACTAAAGAAAAGAACAAAAAAAGAAAAAATATCAGATGACATCATTTGTTCTTAATCATAAGTTACCAGAGTGTGTGAACAATTTTAATATAATTTTTAAATTCAAAATTACCTCTATAATCACAAGAAATCTGCTTTCATTTTCATTCTAATGTACATATTTGAATGGGAAAGAGTAGGGTTGTAGCTTGCCTCTAACTCTGGTTACACACATGACTGCTGACTTTCAAAATTCCTAAACCATTGACACACAGGGCACGATATGATGGTCTCCTATGAAGAGGAGTGCTTTAAACAAGAGGTCACGTTGACATGGCACAGCTCTCCCTGTTGCTTGCACACTGCCCCTTCTTTCACTGCCTTAGATGGCACAGAATTAAGACATGACAGTTAGCATGCTGATGAGCTGGTTCTCCCTGAAGACACCCTCAGGGAGGGGTTGGGTTGGGCTTTAGCATCAAAGCTGTATATTGTATAGTGAAAAGTGGACCTGGCATACCTGTGTTGTAAATTTTCCATAGGGTTGATACTCTCAGAAGGCTATTGGAAGTCACCCCTTTTTCTGGCTAAGGCAAAGTTGGAGGGGTGTTCCATTTAGGAGTCTAACTCCTCAAGTGACAGGTAAGTACCCTCTGGGGTACTGATGTAGATAGACCTTAGCAGCTACTGTTAGAACGGTGAAGATTTCTGGGTATCTGCCACATAGGGGCTTGGAGTTGAGATCAGCACAGTATACCCCTCAAAGAGGTTGCAGAGAGGACGAACTGTTTCTAACTATTTGGGTCATCTGGTTCCACAATGTGGTCTAAAATGTCCCAGTTTCAGCCATGAGATTCTGTCTCCTGCTTTGGGTCCTGGTGCATGTAGGTTACAAAAATGATGCCACTTTGTGATTCATGAAAACTAGAAGTATAGGGAAATAACTAATCATAGGGCATAAGAACAGCATCAGCTACCAGTTGAAAACCTTGGCTTTATTCTAGATCCCTCCCTCAATCAAATTCCCTTTATTAAATTATCACCCAACACCATCAAGTCTTACTATATAATTATCTCCAAGACCCATTTTTTAGTACTCTCTGACCATTATTAACATTACCTTAGTTTGAGCCCTCTACTATCCCACCAGAATTTTTGCAGGTGCTTCCTAAATATTTATCTTCCTATCTTCAGTCTCACTAAGTGCAGACAAAAATGAAGTCTCTGCAATATTTTTATGTCATGATACCTATTACGTGGTGTCTTGGTTTTCATTATCAGGTTTTCTTAACAAAAATCTTCAAGTGAGCTCAGTAATAGTAAGGCCATTTTGAAACCTGCAAAGTTTTCTACAGAATTGTATTGCTCTTTTGAAATGTTGCAGTTTAATCAGTATTGTGCAGATAAGGTTAAAGTCACCATTTGATCTGAAAATAAGCTGCATTTAATAACTTTTATTTCGGATAGATCCATTAGATACAGAGAAGAGTTCCCAAGTATGCTTTACTTAAAACGCAATCACAGCTAACATATCATTAATTGCCAGGATCAGACCTTGATTTTTCATGATGTCAAGACTTCATGCCAAGTCACTTAAATTTTAACCTTTTAAGATTAACAAATCCACAAAGTACAATCTAGGGATGCAACACTTAGATATCGGCAGGAACCTTCCCCTATGTCAATTCTACTTCTTCATTTGCATATGCTTATAGCTACAAATTATATATAAGTTCCCATCAAATATACAATCTTATAAAAAGGAAGAGGACAATTGTGTGAAAAGGTAGGAGGTGAAAGACCTGACTTCCAGGAGGGAAGAGATGGAGAGAGTTAATAAGAAAGATGATAATTACTTCCCTATTTCAGACTGTTCTGTGTCTTCCTAATTATTTTGTATTTCTACTATATAATTACATTTTAACATTCTATTTTAGTTTATTATTACTATCTACTGGCATTTTATAGTGCTAGTTTATAAATCACTGTTTACATTCATCATCTCACTTTGTATTCCCAGTTAACAGAACCAGCTTACTTTCCCATTGGTGCAGACCAAAAAAGGTCTAGCGAAAGCACTTGGAGAAGTATCAAAGCCTTTTTCTACTACTCACTGTGTAACCTGTATTACAGAGCAAACTCTAGACACCTGAGTTTCCTTATCTGTAAAAAAAGGGAGCCGGATCATATCTTTAACCCATTTCATGTTTAGAAAAAAAAAAAGTGCAGCTCGCTGCCACGTTTTTTTTAATTTTCCATAAACATACTCTTTGAGGCTGAAGCAAATCTGACTTGTTTTCAATGTGAAAATAAAATAGAAAACTGTTCTTTTTTTTAAATTCATTTTTATTGTTAGACTTATTGGGGTGACATCTGTTAGCAAGGATTACATAGGTTTCAGACATACAATTCTACAGTGTATTGTCACCTTGATGTATAATAAGTTCACCACCTAATGTGACTTCTCTTTCCATCACCTTATATTTAGCTTCCCCCCTCCTCTCCCACCCCCTCCCCAATAACCCATGGACACAATCAATAGTTTAATGTTTATTTGGGGATGAGTGGGTTAGGGAGGTTAGGGAGGGGAGAAAGAAAACTGTTCTTGCAGTTATTTCTAAACAGAACTTGTTT
This sequence comes from Lyroderma lyra, assembly GCA_004026885.1. Classification (NCBI taxonomy): domain Eukaryota; kingdom Metazoa; phylum Chordata; class Mammalia; order Chiroptera; family Megadermatidae; genus Lyroderma; species Lyroderma lyra. The sequence goes on along the minus strand of PVJL010000099.1, from coordinate 362,569 downwards.
CTAATTCTAACGTAACAGAAATGCATATAATGATCAGTATCTAATCCTTTTTGTGGGGAGGGGTTCCCTGGCATTGAGGGTGCTGAAGGCTAGCCACTACACCACCAGGGAACCCCCGTTTAATACTTTTTTTCACATGTAGGAATACTACATTTTCTAGGATGTGCCATTTGCAGTGATTGAGAATTACTGTATTTAGTAAAATATCACTACTAAAAACAGTACGCTATAAATAGAATTATGTCATTTGTTTCCAAAGCCTATCGATATACTAGAGCAATGTGAAAATAATAATATAATAAAAGCAAGCTATTTTATGGCAAAATTTGGGGGTAAGGTTATGACCGTAATCCACATGTTATCCTGGGGTCAATGCTACAGTCACAAGTGCTGCCAGTGAGTATTCTCAGGACCAGTGGGAAATTGGTGAAATTACTTCTAGCATTTAAATTTTATGATATCATGGTGTTCCAACCGAGTCCACATTGTTCTAAGATTTGTGCCTGAGGAGCCACAAGCCCACACCGGGTGCCGAGTACGAGCAAGGCATGTTTACTGAGACTTACAGACGGGGGAGAGTCTCCAGTGGTGGCTGGCCAGAGGGGTAGTGATCTGTCCACAGGTGGAAGAGAACCATGGTTATGTAGGTAGAGCAAACAAACAGCATGTTATGGGACAAATCATCTGGCAGGCCCCACTGGTATGTACACAGTGTCCCAACAAGCTGGGAAACCTTGATGGCCTGCCAGCTCATCTGCCTGCGTACCAAGTGCCTACACATGGATAAAAACATACCAGGTTCCAAAACCTAAACACATATCTCTATACCTGAAATGAATTCATTTAGTGTTATATCTTTAACAATTAAAATTGAGCCCCCATACAAATAATTGAAGCATTTGAGATAGGAGGGCATGAATAGGCAGATGACAATAGTAACACTCTAATACCTCGGTATTTTAGCTTTGCACTTGGAAACATTTTGAAATTAAATACAATAATACCTTGGTACTCATTGTTAATTGGTTCTGGAAGCTGTGATAAGTACCAAACAAACAATGAGTGCTGCGACAAAATTTTCACACCAAAATATGTCGAGTATCAAATTCGATGTGTTTCAAATCAGTCGAGCATCAAGATAGGACTATAATAAGCTATCCATTACACTCCTGGAAAATTGAGATTATTACCAAGTTTACTCCTAGGTTGAGTTGAAACCTGGTCCTGCATATCTCCCCTCTTACTCTTTTAGAATAATACAAGGCAAATCCTTCTCCATGCTGCTGTCCTTTGAAGAGTGGAGCACAGCTACATCTCTTGATTTGTCTTTTCTTTTCTCCAGAGGGAACATTCACAATTGCTTCAACTACTCTATATGTTGCATGGTTTTCATACCCTTTACTACCCAAGTCACCCTCCTCCTCTGCACACACTACGATTTGGCCATCACTCTTTTAAAATGGGCCTACAGAGAATGGAACCCAAACTCTAGTATTAGACATGTGCCAATATTTTGTTAGTGGCTTTTGAGTTTTGGACTTTTAAAAGACTCTGACAAAAGCTATATACTTCTTGCAGACAAAAAAGTTCAGAAATATATATATATATATATATATATTTTACAAATAATCAGTTGTTTTACAAACCCCCTATTACTCATCCTGGACCCCATGCTAAGAACCCTACTACCGTAGGTATCTCTAGAGCACACTAGTGCTACTATTTCTGATGATCCTTACATTATATTCTATTTCAACAAACAGTGTTATGTTCATTTTCATAAAGCATGCAAAGGGAAACAATTAATTCTGAGCTGGAAGGACTAATATAATTGCTATACATATTTTCAGGTATTTTTAACAAGAGATTTGCAGGAATTGAACTATAAAATCTTCTAGCCTACCTATCTATATAACTAAATTTAGTTAAGAGACATGTTAGCAAACATTGTGACTACCCTCCAAGTGCCAATTCATACTAATGTACCTACCAATGCCAGGTAATATCTAAGATGATACATGTTAAACAGTAGGATTATGATTCATTCTTAGCATGAGGAGCTGTCAAGGAGAATACAATTACACAATTCAGCACCCTTCCACCCATCAAAGAGGTGTTTTGTGGTGTTCTAATTTCCATTGAATAGAGCACAGTAACCCCCAGTTGAAGACTCAATTAAATTAGATATAATCACAGGTTAAATAACAATCTGCTTAGTGTCATTTATTTTCTTTGGTACCAGTTTTTGCTATGGCTAGTCATCGGCCACAGAGAAACAAATGCCTTGTTCATGGTAATCTATTACTGCTCTACTAGAAACATTGTCCCAAAAAAATTAGAAGATCAAAAATTAGGAGAAAAATTTTCAGTTTGGCTGTATTAACAGTTGGTTTTTGGAACCTGTCCTGTATCTATCTCAGTGTGATGTTATTGTTGAAAGCAAATGGAAAGACTAATATTGTCCTCGAAGACGAATCATAGGTACCTGATCTCAAGCCTTGTTAACCTATTTACAGTGAATCCACAGTGTCTTCGACTGAATTATTAACCCTGATTTATCACTTCTGCCTGGATCCACTGCTTTGTCATGTGACTTGACAGTTCCTTCCCGTAAAAGGAGCATATGACTTTGGACTTAACCATGTGACTTGCTTTGTCCCGTGGAATGTGGATGATAGGAACAGTTTTAGTTTCAAGCCTAAGCCTTAAGAGGGACCTCACATTACTTGTATTTCTGTCATCACCATGAAAAAAGCATCCATGAGTAATCATCTAGTTCAAGACGCACAGAGATGACTCAGACCCAATCTGCAGTGAAGAGCCATCCAGCTGAGTCCAGTCTAGATCACCTGACTCCCACCCAATCCATAGACAGGTTTGAAAAATTAATGCTTACTGTTTTATGTCACTGATATTCTGTTGTCGTTTGGTATATACAGAAATAATTGACTCTACAACATACTAAATCTTTTATTTTACATGCCTTGTTTTTCTACAGACATATATATTATTTGTCTATACACAGAAACCACACACACACACACACTCCCCAACATTTCAAGAGTCAAGCACTGTGTTAGACATCCTCATAGTTGCCTAATGTCTGTTGGTTTGACCCTCATAATTCCTCTTATCCATCATGACCTAATGGGAAGTATGGTGGGATGTCACAAAATCAGGGTTAAGAAGCATTTGATTTCATTTATTTATATGCATCTGATGAGGCTCATTCTCTTTAAGAGAAATTCATAATTATATTCCCAGAGCAATAGTTCGTTTTTGACTCTGTCAGAAAAATGAAATGCTTCACCTTGGCATACTTATCAGGTAAGTGTTTTTGCATGTCAAGCTCAGAAATTTGAAGTACATCGGCAGGAGGCTATATTACCCATGCACCTCCCTGTAAAGTGAAAACATGATTGACCCTTTCGTCAATGACTCAAGGCCATCGTTATGAACTGCAGTTACTGTGCTCTGCTGTAATACAGCTCTCTGTCCCTCTTCACATTTCTCTTTCTCCTTCTTACTGAGAGGCTGTCTGCTGTCTATTCTTCTGCTGTCTCCCAACCTGCCTCTAATAGTCCTCTTTCTTCTACTTGCATGTGCCTAACTACTGCATCTCAACCAGATAGCCAGCCAGCTTAGTAAGAAGTATCTATGAACAAGAAGCAAAAAGACTCAGATTGTATTCCTAAAACCTATGTAATCCTTGCTAACAGATGTCACCCCAATAAGTCTAACAATAAAAATGAATTTTAAAAAAATTGAAAAAAAAAGAATGGGGCACTCTGACCCTCTTACGTTAAGTGCATGGGTTTGGCTTCCACAGTTCTTTCTTGCTAACTTTTGGGTTCAAGGCTGAGCGTTCCAAGAAAACAAAAAAGGCTACTGCATGAAGGTGACAGCAGGGTTTTTAATGTGCCTTACATTTTATTGTGCTTTAGAGATTAAAGTGTGTATATATATATATATATATATATATATATATATATATATATATACAAAATCTTGCATAATAATCACAAAATTGTTCAAATAGCTGGACCCAAATGGACTCCCACTCCCAAGGAGAAGCAGAGAGCCTTCTATTCTCCAAACACTTTAGTAAGATTACAGAAAGTCAACAGTTGGAGGCCCTAAAACCTCAAGCACCATGCAGCAATAAGCAGTTTCTCTCAAAAATAATCACTGTAAATGAAATACAGCTATAGGTATTCAGACGTGCCAGCTCATAAGTGAAGTATAAAGGGCAAAATATCACTCTAGAGTAGAAAGACAGGCTGGCTGGAAACTGTGTGCATTGAGATTTGGAATTTCTGGATCAGTTGTACCGAATTTTATTTAACTAAGCAAATCAGACCAAACTATCCTATACTTAATTACTTTCCTTTTTAAAGCTCTATTTGTCTTAATTTTTATTTCTCAGAATCAAATTATTACTTACTCAGAAAGCTAAATCACTGTGAAAGATTTGTGTGTCTATTTTCTTAGCATCACCAACTGTCAGAGTGCTAAGGATTACTTCATTTCTGAGTGTGCACCACACACTGTTATGTCTGATGTTCCCATTAATTATTTTGGTCACACCTAACACAGTGCCTGGGATGTAACCGGCATTCAATAATGTTTGATGAATTAATGAATTTGCAAACTCATCAGATTTGTTAATTATGTGCCTTGTTTCTTTCGGTTATAACTATTTGAGAATCAAAAAATAGAACTAGATTTAATAAACCACTAGCCTGTCATTTACCACGCTATTTATATTAACGACGACTTCCATTATTAGCTGCCTTCTGTGTACAACATGTCCAACAATGGCGTGGAGAGAAGAGAGCAAATGTAGCAAAAGAAAGCACAGGGAAAGCAGCAATTACCCTAAAGTAGAACTAATTGTTCCCAACTCATTGCTTTTGGCTTCAGTTCACATAATAACTGTTTCTGCGCTCTCATCGACTCTACACTGCATGTTGGCATCACTGACAGAATACACTAAAAACCACACTCCTTTTGCTTCTCTCCATACACAGTCTATGCACATAGCCAGTAAATGGGCTCCAATGCCCTCACAAAAGCATGTTCCAGCTGTGGGCTCCATTTGCCACATGTGTGGCTGTATAGAAACAGTTCTGAAAGAAGGTCCTAGCTAAGGGGGTTTAGGTAGGTCTCAGCTATCTGTTCTCATCATTATCTCTGAAAGCATTTAAAAATTTATGATATGAAGTAGCTCAGATTGTTAGTTGATAGTCTCTTGAGTCCATATAACTTCCTGAACAATTTAATCATAACAGATAGATATTTGCATATACCGTACATATTTAAATTCAGCAATCCTATAGTCTGAGTCCTCTAACAGCTGTCTAAACATCTTTTATCCTCAATTTATTTATTTCCTAGGATCTCGAAACCATCTACTTTCTATTTGTTGTAAGTATTATTAAGGAGATCACATGGCAAATTCTTTTAAAATGCTGTTGTAATTTTCTTATTATGAAAATAAAAAAAATATAACAGAGGACAAAGTAAAAACTTGGTCCCAAATTGTTCCCATTCTTCCAAACTCACTCTTACCTACAAAGGTATCACTGTTGACAGCTGAGTATGTATCCTTCCAGTCATTTTCCAGGAACACACGCTATGGACTTTCCTAAAATCTCTAAAAGGTCCACAGAATTGCAGCATCTGGCCTCAGCATGTCCTGTACCTCTGGCTGAGCAGTCCCAAGCCTGGCACTAGTGGCAGCTGGCCTCCCCCAGGCACCTGTAAGCCCAGCACAAGGGGAAGACATCTGTGGATTGCTTTATGGCTCATTTCATGTGGCCACAGGGAGGGCACAGGTTACAGGTGAACTTGGGCTGCAGCAGGACCTTTCCCAGAAGACTCCCTGGGCCTACATGCCTGGTGGCTAGCTTCAGACTGAGTCAGAGCATTACCCTGCTGCCTCCAAAGATAAGATGCTCAGAGGGCAGACAGGGCAGGCACCAGAGTCCCACTAAAGTGAATCCTGCTCCGTAGGGTCAGCCCTTGCACCACAGCTCCTCTGCTGTAGTCACGGACAGTCCTCACAACCAATCAGCTCAAGGATCAATCTCTCCCACTGACATGCAAACAGTAACTAAGGCTCAGCTACAACAGGAGGGCTCATGCAACCCATACAAGGGACACCTGGAACACCTGGCTCAACTGATGGCTACTAGCCCCCAAGGGACATGAACTACATTAAGTCCAGTCTACTAAGACTGGCAGGCAAAACAGCCCTACCTAATACACAGAAACAAACAGGGAGGCAGCCAAAATGGGGAATGGAGAAACATGTCCTAAATAAAAGAACTAACAGTTAAGTTTGCGAACTTGCCACTGTGCCCTTACGTGGGCAGCACAGTACAAACAACTCATGCCAAGGTTATGACACCTTACCGAGTTGTTTGCACAGTGCTACTAATGTAAGTACATGGTGGCAAGTTCGCAAACTTAATTGTCAGATTTTGGGCATGATGACAGCTCTGACGGCCATTCCAGAAGAAGAGTTCCAAAACTGCTTTGAAGTGTGGATGAGGTGCTGGCGTCGGTGCATAGCTTCCCAAGGGGAGTACTTCAAAGGTGACCATAGTGATATTCAGCAATGAGGTGTGTAGGATGAGTTCATGAAATCAATTGCCCAGCCTCATATGAATCCATATGTTCATTGCAGCATTATTTACAGTAACCGAGATATGGAGGCAACCTGGGTGTCCATCAGTTGATGAATGGATAAAGAAAAGGTGGTACATATATACAGTGGAATAGTAGTCATAAAAGAGAATGAAATCTTGCCATTTGCCTCAACATGGATGGACCTAGAGGGTATTAGTCTGAGTAGAGTCAGATAGAGAAATACAAACGTCATATGTTTTCACTTTTATGTGGAATCTAACGAACAAAATAAACAAACAAAAACAGAAACAAACTCATAGATACAGAGGACATTTTTATGTTTTCCAGATGGGAGGGAGTTTCCAGGTATGGATGAAGTGAGGGAAGGGATTAAGAAGTACAAATTGGTTGGTACAAAGTAGACAAGGTGATGTAAATTATAGCATAAGTAATATAGTCAATAATATTATAATAACTATGTATGGTGTCAGATGGGCACAAGATTGATCACGGTGTCACCACTTAAGTTATATAAATGTCTAATTACTATGTTATACACCTAAAACTAGTATAATATTGTATGTCAACTATAATTGAAAAACAAAAACAATTATTTAAAAAAAAATTTAAATATATGTCATGAAAAACAAAATCTAAGAAATGATCACGCATCAAAGGAAACTAAGGAGACATGACAACTCAACGTGACATGGTATCCTGTACTAGACCCTGGGAACAGAAAGATGACATTAATGAAAAAACTGGGGAAATCCAAGTAAATTCTGGAGTTTGGTTAATAGTATTGTACCAATGTTGCCTTAGTTTTGACAAATGCTGAGTGAAGGGCAAAGAGAAACTCTGTACCATCTTTGCAAATTTTCTGTAACTTTATTCCAAAATACAAAGTTTATTTTTAAAATGGCAAGGTCTATAGCAGTAAAGACAAGTAGGAAGAGAAATAGATTACCAGTTTAGTATTTTTCTGTTTTCTATGTGACAGCCATCATGCTAAATATCGTATATATACAATTCCAATTCCATCTCCACAACAGTAGCAAAGGTACATCCTATTGTTACCTCCATGTCACTGATGAGGAAAGTGAAGATCAGGAAAGTGAAATAACTTGTCCAAAAATACACTGGTAGGAAGTGACAGAGACAAGGTTGGAAGCCTGATATGAAGACAAAAGCAAGGTCTATACCAGGCATGTCCAACCTGTGGTCCAGGATGACTTTGAATGCAGCCCAACATAAATTCTAAAAACATTGAGATGTTTTTGTGACCTTTTTTTTGTCTTCAGCTATCGTTTAGTGTTAGTGTATTCTATGTGTGGCCCAAGACAATTCTTTTTCCAATGTGGCCCAGGGAAGCCAAAAGGTTGGACTCCCATGGTCTAGACCCTTAATCAACCACTTTTCCGTACTACTCCCACTAAAGAATTTAGCTTTTGTTCATGAGACTCCAGACTACTTGACTTTCTGCCGAGGTAACATGTTTAGATAAATGCTATCTTTAGGGAACTCTGCATTTACCAAGTCTCATTTCCAAGATTTACTATATCAACAGACTGGTTTTGTTTTTGTTTTAATTTTTACTTCTGTGTCTCTATTTGCTATCAGCTATCTCTGACACTTTCCCTCTGCACATTCATATATGTCCCTTACTCTACTGAGTGGAAAAACATCTTCTAGTTTCATCAGAACAATCGATTCTCTCTGCAGTATCCACTTGGAGCACTGCATTAGTGTGTATTAGAGGCTGATTCCTATCGTAACTGAGTCTTGTTATGCAAAATGGCCCTTGCTTCTTGTGCTCATCTATGCGTGAGTGTGTCAAGGACTAATTTCATTCACTGGCAATCTGTCCCTAAGGTTAGGTCTTAGACTTCCTAGTTATATTAAAATTCTCTTCCGTAGTCACTAGTCATGACTGACATCACGCTGGCATAGTTCACCAACCAAGCCACAATGAGCAGTCATAACTCATCTTCCTCAGTGACCTCTCTTGAAACTCCAGTGTCAAGGTTGACTGCTCTTTCATATCAGTGTGTTACCCTGTTCTTAGGATTTCAACAGGAAAGGAAGATGTTCTGGGCCAAGGGCCTTAGGGAAATATTACCCTTTGGAAACTGCTTCACTTTTGAAGCTGTTTCTTTTCTCCTCCAGCTGCAGATAATAGAACACAACGGTCACCTCACTACGTATAAACTACAAGTCAAAATATAACCAGTGCTTTTCCATACTAAAGGCCCTTTCAGTGTTTTAAAGCTGCTAAGTGACTGTTTACTTTTCCCACTCAATAAAGAAACAAGTTTTGTAATTTACGAAATGGGAAATGCTAGCTCAGCCAACAAGTATGCTCATCTTATCCCTCCAAATTATACAGAGAGTCAATGAAACAGCCTTGACCCAGCAAGAGAAAAGGACCATCTTTCCAGATGCTGGGAATTTCTATGAGGAAGCCAATACAGTAACGTAAGGTACTCAGTCAGTTGATACTTCTCCTTTTACTACTTGGCAGGTTAATCTCACAAAAGATCTCTATGAGCCTTGCCTGCTTTGATATTATAATAGTTCCACAACTGGGAAGACAGATCTAAAGTGCAGGTCAGATGATAGTCAGCACCTGGACAGTGGTCCCAATCATGTCCTGCTAGCCTGGTATGTACGAAACACTAATTAGTATGCAAAAAAAGGAAACAAAACAGTTTGCCCCACCAACATGTACAGTATTCTCTTCTCCCAATACTTCCTATCAGAGTAGTCTAGTTTCTTTTCTTTAAATTGTATCACTCATTCCTAGTTTCCTATTTTTGTCCATGATAATACCTTCCCTGGGAAGTTCTTCCCATTCCTACCCAAGTTCTATGCCTTCTAAAGGCATAACCTAATCTTTGTTGATCTGAGTTTTTGCTAAGTTCTGCGAACCAGTGATCTTTCTGTCCTTTGAACTTCAATAGCACTTTGTGAAAAAACTGGTAATTCTTTTGCTTAATTTTCTGTACAAAATGTGTTCCATATTTCAGTTGGATGTTTAAAAAAAAAAAAAAAGGTCTTTCTGATTGTAACCCAAGGCTTCTCTTAAGTAAAACAAAGCATTCTAATTAATGATCAAGTCCCTCCATATTTACTGAGACAAGGAACAAAAAGATCTGTCTTTTCTACTCCAAGAAAAAATGTTAAAGGGAGATTTAACTCAAAAGAAATACCAGCTCTGCCTACAAAAACTTCAAAACAGCACTTGAAAGTACTCTACAGTAAAGGGACTCTTTATTTTTTTCATTATTATTAATATTAATAGTAGTATTAGTATCAGTATCATTAGAGATGGCTGTTGTGAAAGATTTTCTGTGGCAGAAGTGAGTGTTTTGGCAGTCTTTACGGATGTGCATAGACCATTCTAGAGGGAAATCTAGAAATATAAGATAATGCTTTTTCTGATCAATTCAGGAAGAAATAAGGAAAGAGCTTTTGCTAGATTAAGATAAAGAATAAAACAAAGAGTTCAATAATCCACTGCAAGGGTGTAAATCTTCTCAAAACAATGACTTGGACTAGCATATTGATTTTTCTTAACTCTGTTAACTACTCAAAGTTAAAATAAAGCAGCCCAGATTAAACACTCGACCAATATTTACTGAGAAATATCATTTGCAAGGCATTGTACTAGATGTTATATGGGACACAATAGAAAGTAGGACACTTCGGAATGAGCTTACATTTTAATACAGGGAGCTTTTGTTGGAAAGAAGGAAGGAAGAAAGGAAAGAAGGAAGGGGAGGGAGTGGAGGAAGGAGACGGATTTACAGGACAAAAATTTTGAAATTCTTAATTTTTCTCTCATCCACCATATATATATATTTATTAAACATCTGTCATATCCTTTTCTTAACTTTTACCCTGGCTACATTTTTATGCCCCATCCAAGCTGTCCTATATTCATACACAAATGCCAGAGTGATCTTTATACTACACACACCCTATGATTTAGTGACAGCAATTTATTTGTTCAGAATCACGTGTCTCTGGACTTTTCCAGGCTGTTTCTTCTGCCCAAATTCCTTTTAAGACTTGGTCAAAAATCACTTGCTAAAGGAAATTTTTTCTGACACTCATGGGGAAAAATAGTCCTTCCTGTGATCCCATAGCACCTAGCACATGACAGGATAAGCATTAGTAAAGTACATGAGAATTATCAATATTTGCTTATATTCTGTTTCCCTCTATTCAAACAGTTATGTAAGACAGAATTTCATTGTAAGAAATGGAGGCCACTCCAAGACATGGAAACAATGAAAGTGCCCTTTGATAGATGACTGAATAAAGAAGCTGTGGTACATATACACAATGGAATATTACTCAGCTATAAGAAAAGATGAAGTATTGCCATTTGCAAGAAAATGGATGGACCTGGAGATCATCATGCAAAGTGAAATAAGCCAGACAGAAAAAAACCAAGAACCATGTGAATTCTCTCATATTTGGAATATAAAACTGAAAGCAACAAAGAAATGAAAACTCATGAACACAGTCAATAGTTTAGTGGTTACCTAGGGGCAGGGGGAAAGGGGGTGGGAGAAGAGGGAGAGGATGGGAAAGGAGGGAAGGGGAGTCAAATATATGGTGATGGAAAGAGAACTGACACTGGGTGGTAAACATATAATGGAACACATAGACGACGTACTGTAGAATTGTACACCTAGAACCTATGTAATTCTTGTTAACCAATGTCATACCAATAAGTATAAGATTTTAAAAAAGTGGTTAAGATGGAAAAAGAAAGAAGAAAAGAAATGGAGGCTACTCTAGCATTTTTAAGCAGAAAGCAATGTAACACAAGGAATTAGGTACTTAGAAGATCATTGAAAGTGATGGAGAAGTAGGCTCTGGGTTTGGCCAACATGAATGACTCCCAGAACAACATGAATGGCCCCACAGAGAACCTTTACAACTATTAGGAAAATGGAGAATTAGGAGGCTGCCACTGGAACCATTGACATACAGAACACACTACTACACTCCATGTAATCCAGACTGGATGCAGAGCCACCAACATACTGCCCCTAGACACCACAAAGCTGACTATACTCTGAGAAGGCTGCTTTAGAAATGCCCACTATCTAGTTTAAGGGGCCTCTGAGACAACATCAAGTGTACCAACACTGGCATCATAGTGGTACCAGAAAAAAAAAAAGAGACCAAGGAATTGAAAACCTATTTGAAGAAATAATAATGGAAAACTTTCCTGACCTGGGAAAAGAAATACAAAGCCCAGTAAGTGTAGAGAGTCTCAAACAAGAATGAGCTAAAGAGGCCCACACCAAAACACATCATAATTAGAATACCAGAGCTTAAACACAAAGAGAGACTCTTAAAAGCAGCCAGAGAAAAGCAGTTACCTTCAAGGGAGCTCCCTTAAGGCTGTCAGCTGGTTTCTCAACAGGAACTTTGCAGGCCAGAAGGGACTGGAAGGAAATATCAAAAGTGATGAAAAACAAGGACCTACAACCAAGATTACTCTACCCAGCAAAGCTATCATTTAGAATTGAAGGACAGATAAATAACTTTCCAGATAAGAAAAAGCTAAAGGAGTTTATCATCACCAAAACCATATCACAAGGAATGTTAAAAGGAGAAGGAGAAGGAGGGGGAGGAGAAAGAAAAAGATAAAAAAATATGAATGATAAAATGGCAATAACTATGTATCTATTTATCAGGGTCACAGATGGAAGGGGTATTGGCAGAGTGAAAAAGGTGAATTGATTAAGAAGTGCAAATTGGTAGTTAGAAAATAGACATGGAGGGAGTTTCCTGGTGGAGTAGTGGCTAGGCTTTGGTGCTCTCAATGCCGTGGCCTGGGTTCGATTCCCAGCCAGGGAACTACCTGCTCCCCCAATCCCCCCCAAAATAAACAAAGAAAGAAAGAAAGAAAATAGACATGAGGATGTAAAGTAAAGCGTAGGGAATATAATCAGTAATATGGTAATAGCTATGTACAGTGTCAGGTGGATACTAGAGTAGTCAGGGGAATCACTTCTTAAATGTCTAACCACTACGCTATCCACCTGAAATTAAGATAAAATAATATTGAATGTCAACTGCAATTGAAAATTTTAAAAAAGACAGGGGGAAGGTAAGAGGGAATAAATGATTCAAATTTTCAGATATAAAACAAGTCATGGGGATGTAGTGTACATCAAAGGAAATATAGTCAATAATATTGTGATAGCATGGTACGGTGTCAGATGGTTGCTGAAGTTACCATGGTGATCACTTCTTTAGGTATATGAATGTTGAATAACTATGGTGCACACCTGAAATTAAAATAATATTGTATGTTAGCTATATTGTAATAAAAATCTTTTTTAAAAAGTCTTGGACCATTTGTAAATTGGAGTGGGGAATGGGTGACAGAAAGAAAGAATAAAACAGACAAAGGCAATGGAAAGCTCTGTGACATTTTAACAATATGTTTCCTAGAATTTATTTGGAAAATATAGTTAACCTAGTTTATACTTGGAGTGTACATTTATATAGCACTTGCACTGAATTTCAAAAAAAAAAATTAGAAAACCTAGTTACTTTTTTCAATATTTAAGTATAAATAAAAAAAATGGGTGCAATTCAAATGGTGTTTATCATAACCATCTATTCGGCTGCCATTTAAAATCAAAATGAAATAACTGCAGTCAAACTGAAATTTAGATTAACCAAGAAAGGTGAACCTCATCACTGAGAATTCCACTGAAGCCAAAGGAAAGAATGTGGCTCCATTTCTATTTTCCCAGTTCACGTATTTCCTTTATCAAATCTAAAGGCTTGCCCCATAATGTGTTTTACCCTCAAATCTCAACAAAATTTTACCAGACTGCTTTTATAAATGTTAGAGTTTCAACGTATCATTTATTCTTCTGGTCCAGAACATGCTTCATTTAATCTCACAAAGAATTCTGGGATATGTACTGTGAATGCTGGCTTTGAGGTATTTAAAAAAATGCTCGCTAACTCCACAGCTGTGCTCGAGCGCAGCAGTTACGACAGTGGGATGGCCACTGCATTTCTGCTCCTACATCGCATGTGAGTGCACCTATGTGAGGGACACAGGCCAAACCCTCACTACAAGAGACTCTGTGAGATACATATTTGTAACTTTCAAGCACATCAGAGAAGCACATCAGAAGGAAGTTGGAATAGACTGAGCAACAATCTACCTTAAGTATCATGTACGTTTAGCACCCAGAAATGGTTCCTGGCTCATAGGTTATTTAATAAATACTTAGGCAATTCATAAATTCTGAATGCACAAGTAGATTGTTGGTACTTTTAAGTAATTTTTTATTTTCCAATTATAATTGACATACACTATTAGATTAGTTTCAGGTGTACAACACCCTGATTAGACACTGGTATAACTTATAAAGTGATCTCCCTGATAAATCTAGTACCTATCTGACACTGTACACAGTTATTACAATATTACTGACTATATTCCTTATGCTGTATCCTACATCCCCATGACTACTGTGTACCAATCAATTTGTACTTCTTAATCCCTTCCCCTTTGTCACCCAGCCCCCCAAACCGCTCTCATCTGGCAACTATCAAAATATTCTATGTATCTATGAGTTTGTTTCAGTTCTGTTTTTTCTTAACTTTGTTTTTTAAAATTCCACATATAAGTGAAATCACATGTTTTTTGCCTGTGTCTGACTTATTTCACTCAGCATAATACCCTTGAGGTATCCCTGTTTACTTCTTTGTCTGTTTTTCTGATTACAAAAGGTATTCTTTTTAAAAAGAATGTTCACCTTAACATTGTTTATAATAAGTAAAATCTGGAATAATGTAAACATAAAACAAGAAGATATTTCTTTAAATGGATATTATACAGTCATTAAAATGATGATACAGATCAGGAGAGTCCAACGTTTTGGCTTCTCTGGGCCACATTGGAAAATTGTCTTGAGCCACACATAAAATACACTAACACTAACAATAGCTGATGGGCTAAAAAAAAGTCATGCAAAAAAATCTTATAATGTTTTAAGAAAGTTTATGAGATGGATCCCATCATAAACTTTCCTAAAACATCATGAATTTTTTTTGTGACTTATTTTAGCTCATCAGCTATCATTAGTGTTAGTGCATTTTATGTGTGGCCCAAGACATTTCTTCTTTCAATGTGGTCCAGGGAAGCCAAAAGCATGGACACCCTGATTTAGAGCTTTCTGTTGACATGGGAAGATACTCATGATCTATGTGGAAAAGCATGTTTCAGTCTCTCTCACATCACACAATAATATTCCAGGTGAATTAAAGGTATAGATATAAAAAGCAAAACTTTAAAACTTTTAAAACTTTGAAAATGGAAGAATAATATCTGGACAGGAAAAAAATTTCAAAATAAGAACAGAAATGAGCATAAACCATAATGGAAACTGCTAAATCTGGTCCAATTAAAATGTGGAAATTTCTATACAATGAAATAACAGATAAACCACATATACCAATCAGGGATTATTATCAAGATTTTATAAAGAAATAATCAGAAGAAAGCACAAACACCACAATAGAAAAATGGACAAATGATATTGACAGTGAATTCACAGATTGGAAAAATGGCCTATAAACATCAGAAAAGTTGCACAACTTCACTATTAATCAGGGAAATGCAAATTACAATTACAAAGAGATACCACTATCAATCAACAAACTGGCTAAATTGCTCAAGTTTGACCTTGCCAAATGTTGGCAAAAACGTGGAGCCACAGGAAATTATCATACAAACATCACACTGCAGAGTAATTTGGCTGTATCTCTAAAGCTGAAAATGTACATCTTGTAGCCAGCAATTTCCTGCCTAGATAATGCCCCAGATCAAGGGTCAGCAACCAGTGTTTGTAAAGGCCATACAGTAAATATAGGTTTTATAGTCCACACAATCTCTGTTGCAGCTACTGAACGCTGTCCTTCTGGCATGAAAGCCACCATAGATAATACATAAACAAGTGGGCATTTTGGTATTCAACTAAAACTTTATTTACAAAAACAGGCAACAATCCAGATTTAGCCCATGGTATATAGATTCTTTATATACATGAGAAGGAGAAAGGAGACAAGAACAAGAATATTCACTGCAGCAATATTTATAATGGTAGAGTAGAAATAATCTAAATGTCCACCAGCAAGAGGACAGGAAAATAAAGTGTGCTAGAGACATAAAATGGTATACAACATAGCAAGTAAAATGAATGAGCCAAATTATATTTAATGATATAGTCAAACTTTAAAAATGAGGTTGCGTTAAAAATGCAAATATATATATATATAAAGTTTATATTATGAAAAGCCATAGGGATAGGGTTATGGATGATTTTAATTTTGTTCATTATGCTTTACTACATTGCCCCATGCTTAACAAGTAACATATATTCAAATTAATTTTCAACGATCCATTCATTATGGAATATTTGGAAAGCACATCAAAATAATTTATTTAAAAAATACCCATCATCTCACCACCTTCCTAGAGAAATGCACAGTAAACATTTTTGGCATAGTTCCTTTCATTATATTTTTTGGCTGTCCCTCATCTGTCCTTTGATAGTTGAGATGGTACAGGATATGTTCTTCCACTGTTTGCTTTTATTTATTTATTCTGATCATTTCCCCATGCTATTTTGAATTCTTTGCAAGCACCATTTCTATAGTTGTGTCCTATTTGCATGTTCACATATCTGAAACTTTACCTCTTTCTCTAGAAATTCTGGAATATACTTACCTATCAAATTCATAATATGAGCCTGAAATTCCACAGCTTGTACACATTCTATACAGTGACTGATGGCCAATGAGGTATCTGTCCATTCTGTTTTTGCCAACATTCCATATTACTAAAACACCCACTTGAATAAGCAAAGTATTAAATGGATTTATTAAACTATTATATTAAAGAATGAATCAACTAGAGCTTGTGTCAATACATTAGCCAAGCTCCTGTGAACTCCCATGAGCCTTTGGTAAAACAAGCTGATGCTTAAGAGATTGTTTTGTGTGCTTGGTCCATAAGGTTGGAAGCTGACAGTTGCCATTATGTAGCCCTGGTAGAAACCATGAGCTGGTGGCCTCCATCAGGGACAGCAAACAGGCTTTGCAAATCTCTCCACTACGTGCAAGAAAGGTGACATTTTGAAATACACATTTATGGTGTAATCACCCAGAAACTCATCAGTGCTCATGGGCACCTTGACGTTTTATTGCTGTGGGAAGTGTAATCTAGCATTTTAAAATAATGTCATTTGTTGGATCCGAATTCAGTAGCTCTGTCATTTCCTAGGTGTTACTTTAAAAAGTTATTGATTATAGATGTCTTTCTGTGAAATAATAAGGTGATAAATATAAATAAGATGCTTTGAAACTGCTATTTCATTAATTCGGTTATTACTGTTTTCATAATAGTACGTATCTTTGGGTCATTTAAGTCACTTCACTTTCTTTCACAAGGTACCAACAGCTTTGGCTCTTTAGATTGTAATGTAGGAAGTGATGAAAAAATTAAGACAGCTGGAGATCTTATTTTGAATGAATCACTCTCCAACTTCCATGGATCGCTAAATAAGCTCTTAGTCATTAATTGGTCTTTGTTATACCAACCTCCCTCTCCTTCCAAATGCTTTTGATTTACCACCCTTTCTGAACACTGATAGTTTTCCCTTGTTAGCTAAGAATAATCTAAGGGCACATCTTGGATTTTATCCTCTCCAGGCACTTACCCTACCAATAAACTGTGTAAGCAAAAGGACTGCGTCTTATGCATCCTTGTAATCCCAGCCAATGCCTAGAATAGTGCCTGTAGCACATAGTAGGAAGCAATAGAGCCTTGTTACATTGAATTGCAAATATCCAGGAAAGAAACTCCCAGTGAAATTTTGTTAGTTACAGACACAATGAGTGTTGAGGGAAGACGCATGAGTATTTGTGAGAGGGGAGGGTTAGATCACACAGATTAATGACTTAAAATATCCTACTTTTGAAGACTCTTTGTGTCCTCCCAAAATTTATTTGTTAGAACCTATTCTGATGGTATTGGGAGGTACAGCTTTTGGTGGGGGGTGATTAGATCATGTGAGTAGAGCCCTGATGAAGGGGATTAGTACCCTTATAACAGGACCCCAAGGAGCTCTCTCTTCCCTTCCACCATGTGAGGACATAATGAAAAATCACCTTCTATAAATCAAGAACCTGCCATTGCCTTGATCTTAGACTCCCCAGCCTTCAGAACTGTGGAAAATAAATTTCTGTCAAGTATCTAGTCTATGGTATTTTGTTATAGCTGTCCAAATGGACTGAGACATTTATCACATAAAATATAAACTTTGCTTATGAAATGTGAAACACACTATGTTATTTCTACATCTCAATTCAAAGAAACATGAAGACTTCCTTAGAACATATACCTCTTCCCTATATCACCAATAGCAAAACATAGTAGTACAAGCTTGTCATAGTACTTGTGTTGTCACCTCTGTTTGTAATTTATCTTGTTAGCATGAAAAGCACTGTGGGCCTTTCTGTCCTCTCAGTTTAGTTGCCAAGTACAACCACCACTAGCATACAAGGGCCGTCTGGAAAGTGTCCAGCCATGTAATATGAAAAATAGAGGTAGTTTTGGCTGAAATTTTTCTGGACAACCCTTGTATGCCTTGGACAGGAATACCCAAAGTATCCGGTATACGGTAAGATTCTTGAGGGTTTTGTGTACTCCTATATCTATAGTGATTATTATTTACTGGTTTATAGTAGGAAAAGTATTTGAATGTTCTTACCCCCCTCCTTCTAATTCTTGACTCTAAGAGTGAGAGTGGCTTCAGAATCTGCAATTCTTTTGAGGCCGTTGTTTGACCTCAGGTCCATAGTTTCACTTGTCAGTAGTAATAACCACACCCATTGCACAGTCCAATAGATAGGCAGTGGCCACAGAGAAAAGGAGATTGTGACAATGTTGCCCAAGCACTCAAAGAAATAATAGAAATGCTAGACTATGGCAATATCACAAATCTCCAAGTTAATTCTTCAATTTGTCTTCATAGCAAGTGAACAATACTACCAATACCAATATTTTCATGTCCTCATAGACTCAATAAGTAATGGGGGCAGCAGTAAACACATTTTATACCTGCACCACATACATAATAGATGCAATTACTTTGCTACAGCTCAATGCAAGTAATGAGATTTTTTCATTAGGCAGACCATATGCTTTTATTAAAGTGGCTCATTTAAAGGGAAACAGATGCACTTCTAAATATTTAGAATACATTTCTAGTTCTATACCCACATTATTATATAAGCTCCCCTGTCCTTGGAATGTTAATAGTACCAATTATGCTTACAAAGAAGTGTGAGCCTAATGGCAGAGCCCTCGCAAACTGCTCACATTGTTTATCATTGCAAAGATAAATTGCTTTAGGAGGCTGCTCTTCCAGACAATCTAGTTACAATCAAAGGTGATGTGAATATTAAAGTTCATCTGGGGAGGTTCAGACAATGAAGCTGAATAATCCCCTTGGATAATTTAGCTGTTGCAATGTTTCGCCCTTTGGGCTTTAGTTCTGTTAATCTCAGTGGGGCTATTTGTGTAATCTCCCAGACTTCTCTCAGTCCTCAGGCCTTGGGCTACTCTGCCAAGTCACTTATTAGAGGTGATGCCTTCCGTTAACACTGTGTTTCACAATTTTTCAAAGCTCATTCACATGCATTATTTCCTTTGAGTGTTCAGACTGGGATAGGCAGGGCAAGTAGTCTCCTCATTTCAGAGGCTCTCAAAGTAAAAGTCAGAAGACTTGTAACAGAATTGGAGCTAGTCAGAGGCCTTTAGGAAACTGTTGCTGGAGATACCAATTTAAGGTTGGACCAGAAGAAATGAAAAGAAATAGGAAAGATTTTGGATCATTATAAAAACAATATGTACATATTGTTAAGGCATTTACACAGTGCATGAATTAGAAAGAAAAGCAGACTTCACCTTCCCCCCAAATTCCTTTCTCAGGGTAACCATTTTGAACAGTTTGGTATATACCTGAACAGTCTTTATTTTTTCTATACAATAAATACATAGGTGAGTTAATGTGTCCATGTATAGGTGTGCACACAAAAATGACATCACATTACACAGGAATAATTGATTTTATTTTACCTTAACGATATGGCATGGAAATGTTTTCATGGCACTACTGTAGATCCACCTCATCTCTACTAATAGCTGCATGCCATAGAATGGTTGTACCGTACATTTCCCTGGTGCTTTAAAAGTAGTTTCCTGGTTTTGCTATAATAAACAGTGCTGCAAAGTACACCCTTGTTCTCGGATGTTGGCACACTTGAGTATTTCCACTGGACAGTTTCATAGAATTGGAATTGTTAGGTCAAAGTATATAGGCATTTTACGTTTTAATGGATAGAGCCCAAATGTCTTCCAAAGAGGTTTTTACCAATTTACAGCATGTAAAAGTGCCTGGGGGCTGGTTTGAAGACATAACTGACAGGATGTGAGGACTGGCTGGATTAGGAGGGGAAAGGAGTCAAAGGTAACTTCAAACTCTTAGGTCTGAGTGATGTAAGAAATGGTGTCACCTTTGACAGACACAGAGAAGTTTGAAGGGAGCATGGCTGAAGGGAAAACAATAAAAGAGAGTAAAGATAAAAGAACCAAAGGCCAAAAGACTGAGTCTCTAGGCTCCCTTTGGTAAGAAAGGAGGAAGAAAAGCCATCAAAGGGAAGAGAGGATGTGCAATCAGAAATGCAGGAGGACAAATCTACATGGAAAGAGGTCTAAGGAGAGGCCAATCCTTGTGATATGGCACAGAGGTAAGGAATAAAAGCTTTGGATCGAGTGATCAGAAAATCATTAGTAACCTTGGAGAATACAATTTCAGATTGGGGAACCAGAAGAGAAAGAAAGTGATTGAAAAGAGGAAGAAAAAAATAACAGGAAGATTAGTCATTCCAGGACGTTGGTACTGAAAGGAAAAACGAAAAAATAAAAAAGTGAATGCTGAATAATACGTCCTCCTGCCCATCTGACGGATATCATTAGAAATTTCTATATTTGGGTCTTGCTGCTTTTTTGGGTTACAAAATGTTTCTGGTGACACATGATCCCAGTGGAGCAAGTAAGCTCTTATGCTTTCATTAGTTCAGAGGGAGCTAGGTAGTGCAGGAATGAAAGAAGGCAACAGTAGGAAGGGGAGATGAGAGCAAATATGAGAGAATAAATAGTAAGATAGTAAAGACATGCTTCTTCTACCTCAAATGCTTGCCTTATTCAAACTGCCAACCCAATTAAATAAATCATGTTAATATATACAATGCCCCTGCACAACCATTATAAACAATTGTACAATTCTGTATTTACATGGAAAGATGGCTTCAATATTTTTAGGCGAAAAGATAGGTTTAAAATGCCATATTTCTGTATGGCTGATGAGATTCTGGGTGATTTTAATTTTCTTCCTTGTACTCTTCTCTATTACTTGAATTGTAAATGTGAGTTTATCATTTTACCTAATCAATAAAGGCATTTTTAAGTGCCTTCCTGGCCCTAGAGTTTGGGGAAGGACAATTTTCATTGTACTGGATAAGTACAGATGGTGCAGGAGAGATGGGGATAAGGACTGACAGTCCATTTTTCCAGAAAGATTTTCATGACAAATAAGCCACAGCTAGAAGCAAGATAACCCAGGACATTTTGACAAGGTCAGTTTTTGAGGTAGGGATCAGGGATGGGATGAGGACTAAAGTGAAACATACGAGGTATGATAACAATACAGAGAAAGTTTAAATTTAAGAAATTTTAATATAGTAAAAGACACATTGCCATTAATCCTCCTCAAAATACTCCCCCCACCTGCTTCAAACACACTTACCCCATCATTCTTGTCACTTTCTGAAGCCGTGTTGGAAGTCCTCTTTTGTGAGGGTCTTTAGTGGTGCTGTCGTGGCTGCCTCCATGTCCTGAATCTATTAAAAACGTTTACCTTTCATGGTCATTTTGACTATGGGGAAGAGCCAGAAATCACAAGGGGCCAGATCCAGTGAATAAGGTGGATGAGGACACCCGGTCATGTTTTTATTTGATAGAAATGTCCATACCAGAGGCCATGTATGACCTGAAATCAATGCAGGACATGGAGGCAGCCACAACAGCGCCACTAAAGACCCTCACGGAAAAGGACTTTCAGCACGGCTTCAGAAAGTGGCAGGAACGATAGGATACATGTGTTCGAAGGGAGGGGGAGTATTTCGAGAAGGATTACTGCCATCTCTTACTGTAATAAATTTTTTAATTGAAACATTCACTGTATTTTTTTAAATCACACCTCATATGTATGGGATAAAATGAGACCAGATGAGTTTCAGAGATGCAGTGGAGGTTAGACATGAACTATGGCTGTGTCTGGCACACAGTACTTATTTCCTTTTTTTTTTTTTTAAGATGAAAATGTAATGATTTCTTCTTAGGTCACAATGTCATGTTTCTAATCAAAGATACCCCACCCACACCCTAAAATCAGATTTCTTGGATACATTCTGTTAATTCTACTGGCATATACTCAGAAAGGCACCAAAACTGTACACATCTCACAAATTCAGTATCAGACATCCTCTCTAAGCAATCCCTGCTGTGTGCAAGTCTCTCAAGGTTGTATTAATCTCTCAGGCTTCTGTTGTAAAATGATCACCACCTTAGGAAAAGATTCACAGGTTCTAGCAGTAGCTCTTTGCAGGTAGGAAATGTTCCCAAGTAAAAGGACTGTCTGTATTGAGACAAAAGCAAAGTCACGTTAGTCAGCTGCGCCATCTGCCTCTATTCAAGTAAGTTCTATAAATGGCCATGCTTACTTCCCTCCACATTCCAGATATAATTTGTTGAAAAGTATCAAAGGATCTTGGCAGATACTTCTGCCCACATTTGAAAAAGGGATGCATGAGGAAACCAGTCACTAGTAATTTGTTTAAGAAATAAGGGGTTTAAAGGATGACTCCATTGGATAAAAAAGATTCCATTGAAATACACAGATTTTCTTCAGGTGCTTCTTCACAAAGAATTATTTTTAACCTGCTTTAATCAACATTCAGAAGGTACCAGTCCTGGAGACAGAATCTCTGCCAGTAGTCATCACCTGATGCCTACGGTAGATTTGCTGGTATGTCAAAAACTGTTAATCATGTGGGCCTTTGATTAATCCACCTTAATCATTTCCATGGTCTACATGGCAAAGCCAAGTGGATTTTCATTATGAAGGAAAGATCATTATATAATTGCCAGTGATGCAAAATTAATGAAAATAACTCAAGTCTTAAGGTAGACTAACATAGAAAGCAAAAGCTGTAACAGGTGTTTAGTCGAAGTAATTTCCAAACTTCAGGACTGATCTTCCTTTTTGCTTTTGATAAAGCAGAACCAAAGCCCTGGAAACGCAATGAAAAATGGTACCCACTAAAATGAATTCAGATCACATAATTGCCCCCTTTAGTATATGTAAGTGTGCTGAAAGGATATATACAAACACCTTGTAGCAAAGTGATGACTTCCAGTTTTTAAGTGCTTGCCTTACAAATGATTACTTATTCAATCAAAAGTGTGGAAGAAAAGGAATGAGCAATTGAGAACTCATCTTGGGCCTAAATAATGCTGAAAAAACAGCAAAAGTGCACACACATTTCTATCACAAATGCGTATTTTGAAGCTTTTCTCCCTCATACACCCCTTCTTTCACTCAGCTTCTTAGAGCTACAGCAAAGGAGACTATCCATTTGTACAATTGACCCTTGAACAATGCAAGGATTATGAGCACTGATGCCCATGCAGTTGAAAATCTGGGTATAACTTTTGACTCCCTCAAATCTTAACTACTAATAGCCTAGTGTTGACTGGAAGCCTTACTGAAACATAACCAGTTAATTAACACATATTTTGTATGTTATATGTATTATGCACTGCATAAAGTAAACTAGAAAAAACAAAATGTTATTAAGAACATCATATGGAAGAGAAAATACATTTACAGCATTTATTGAAAAAAATCCATGTACATGTAGACTCACACAGTTCAAACCCATGTTCTTCAAAGGTTAAGCATCTGCTCTTTTAATCCAATCATCGATCACTTATCTTAGTGGTCCATGTAATTAAAGAAGTCAGAAACTTACAAGGCATCTTTGACATTCCTCCCTCCTTTGATCCCAATATTCAATCCATTTCTAAGTAATGTTCATTTTACCTTCTACATTTCTTCTGAATTCATATCTACTTTTCTCCAGTTGCACTGGCAACACCCCAACATCCTAGTCACAGCTATTAACACTTTTATCCAAACCTGTATAACCAATTGCCTACATGACATCTCTTAGATCTTTTAAAGTCAACATTTCTAAAACAGAATTGATGGTAACAGCTCCCAACTCCACGCCCCCTGGCCCGCTTCCACTGTTTCCTCTCTTAGTGAATGGAATGACTAACCAGTTATGCAAGACAGAAAACTGGGTGTCATTTAGAATCTCTCCTCTCCTTTCATATACAACTAAAATCAAATTTACCTCATGAAAGCACTTAAATTTTTTAATTCCTTTCCTGTTTTATCATCATATTATACTCCTTAAATATGAAATCTCTGAAATACTCTACAAGGCTCTAATTTGTCTACTCACAACCCCTCCCAAACCCCAAATTATTTTGATATGTAGTAGAGAAATCTTTCAAATTATACTATCCCCTTCCTCTTGCTTATGTCTCCACTGGCTACCAATAGCTCTTAGGCTGAAAACAAATTTCTGCACAAAATATATACAGCCATGAGTATTCTGGTTTTCCCTGCCTATCTCTTCAGGTTTATTTTGCACATTCTCCCTTTCACTTTCTCTCCCTCTCTCTTTTTAAAATATATAGAAAGGTTTACAACAACTTTATTCACAATAACCAAAAACTAAAAATAACCAAAATATCCAACAATAGGAGAATTGAAAACAAATTATGATATATTCATACAATGGAATACTTCTCAGTAATTAAAAAAGAACACATTACTTAAATACACAACATGAAAGACTCTCACTGACATGCTGAACAAGAAGCTAGACACCAAAAAAGGGTACATACTGTGTGATTTGAATTCTAGAACAGAAAACTAACTTAAGGTTCAAAAATTTTTAAAGCTAGTTACTTCTGGTGGAGCATTATTGATTGGAAAGGGTGCAAGGGAAATTTCTAGGAAAATGTTTACCATCTTTTCTTTCTTCTGCAACAGGAAGTTTGCACATGTTTTGCCTGGAAAGAAACCCTCCTGATATTAGGTCATCCCTACTCATCTTTCTGATCCCAAGTCAATCATCCTTTCCTCCAGTACCATCGCATTGCACAATTCCTGGGGATGCTACTCACATTGTTGTCTATGAGAATAACACCTCCTGCAGCTGTAAAGTACACAGGCTGGTAGAAGCCCTGGTTTCTTCTCTTCCTCTCTTTCTCAGGGAAAGCATCTTTGGCCTCCATAACAAGGTTATAGAGAACTATGCAGTTTTTCGACTTACCACAGTTTATTTTTAACATTTGGTGATTTCTTTCCCAACTAGATGTTAAGTGAGAGCCTTATCTTGTTCATCACTGTAAATGCAATTTCTATCACAATGCTTGGTATATATAATGTCCTCAAAATATTTGTGTTGATTGGAGACAGGAACAGAGGTGTAGAAGCAAGAAAGAGCTTCCCTTTCTCTCCTTTTTTTTCATATGTTTGTTAATTTTATTTTAACTATCACCATCTGTGTACCCTGTTGCTCTAACATTAGGTTTCTATGAGGTTGGCCATTTCTCCACAGGCTCCTCTGGAGATGCAGCAGATAATTATAGGTCTCCATGCCTCTACACACAGTGCATTGCTTGGATTGGCAAGTTGTCTGGTGTCTTTTGGTTCTGCTCTGATTCTGACTCTTACTTTGATTCACTCTCTTCATCAGCTGATGTTAACAGACAATTATTGTTGGTCTTGTTCCTCTCTTGAGCATTCTTGAATGGATGGGTGATAAATATTTCAGAGGATCTTTAGGCTACATTCTCTTACAGGGACATTTTCATTGCTTGACTGTCTTCCACAACTTAGCACTGTTTCTTTACTTGTATTGGGGGGAGTGCCATCTTCTCCTTCATTTTGTGAGCACTTGGGAGTCAGCTGTTCCATGTTGAGGCTGGTTGCTCCCCACTTACGGTTAGTTCATATTTGTGCTAACCTCCTGGGGTTTGCTAGTAATCTCACCCACACTGAGGCCTTTAAGTGGTCTGTTCCAGGGGGTCTTGATCTCCCTGCATGCACCTTACCGAGGGCAATAAGGAGCCCCACCCTTATCCTTTGTTTCATCATCAAGGCACTGCTCCAGCCAATGGTAACCCTGGGGTGGCTTAGACATCACAAAGCACCACTCCTGACACTCCTCATTTGCAGTTCAGTATTCACCATCTGTAGCACTGTCATCATCACTATCATTTCCCTGTTCTTATTATACTCACTTTTTTATGGAACTAGATTACTGGTTTATTATAAAAGGATATTCATGAACAGCCAGATAGAAGAGATGCATGGGGCAAGGAATATGAGAAGGGGTGCAGATCTTTTATGCCCTCTCATAGTGGTTATAGAATTTCCAAATCCTCAAGTGTTCACCAACCTAGAAGTACCAACTTTCCTCTTTGGGATAGAATACTGTTTTGCCTACCTCTATTATCCATTTTTAAATTGATTTATATATTTCACTATGGTGTGTTCTAGTTAACATATTTATGATGATGCCTTACTTTCTTTCCAAATTATTTTCTTCTGTTGGTATTCTTGATGATTATGAGGTTTGCTACTCCTGGAAGTAGAAGTGAGTCAGGTAGAGTAAGAAATCACCATTTCCCTACTACAGGGTGCTAGGCATGTAGAAAGCATACAATCAATAAAGTAATTATTGTCATTATTATTAATTCTTATATATTTTCATTGTGCAATGGATTTAAAATCAATGTAATTCACCATATCAACATATAAAAAAGAATTTGCCAAACTTCAATTATCACTCATAATAAAATCTCTTGACAAATAAGAAATAAAAGTGAATTTCCTCAATCTGATAAATGACATCTACAAAAAAAAATCTTACAAATAACATCATACATATGGTGAAAATATGAATGTTTTCCTACCTAAGGATCCTCCAAGGATGTCTACTCTCACCATTCCTATTCAACATCATGTTGGAGGTCCCGATTAGTGCAACAAGTCAATAAAAATAAATAAAACAGATACAGGTTAAAAATGAAGAAGTAAAACTGTCCCTATTCACCAATGTCATAATTTTCTACTTAGAAAATTCTAAGAAATCCACAAAATATAGCTTCTAGAACTAGTGAGTTTAGCAAGGTCACAAGATAAAAGGTCAATATACAAAAATCAATTGTATGTTTATTTACAAAAAAATAAACAATTTGAAAATTAAATTTTAAAGTAGAATTTATAACAACACCAGAAAACATGAAATACTTACATATAAATCCAACAAAATATATGCAATATGTATAGGCTGGTAGCTAGGAAACTTTGATGAGGTAAGTCAGAGACCTAAATAAATGCAGACGTAATATTATTCCAAAGACCCAATACTGGTAAGATGTCTATTTTCCCAAAATTAATATATAATTATAATATAATCCCAATAAAATGCAAATAGGCTTTTAAAAAGTGAATCAGCAAGCTAATTCTAAAATGTAGGAAAAGCAAAGAACTTAAGTAGCCAAAACAATTTTGAAGAACAAAGTTGGAAGACTCATACCATCTGATTTGATGAATTACTGCAAAGCTGTAGGAATTACTACAGATAGAGATACTATAAGAAAAGAAGACTACAGACCAGTATTCCCAATGAACGTTGAGGCAAAAATTCCTCAACAAAATACTAGCAAATCAAATTCAGCAGCATATGAAAAGAACTATGCACCACAAGCAATCAGCCTTTATTCCTGGAATGCAAACATTGTTCAACATACCAAAGAAGTAAATAAAGTCAATGTGCTACTATGCCACATCAACAGAATGAAGGACAAAACCACATGATCATCTCAATTGATGCAGAAAAGGCATTTGACAAAATTCCAAATGCTTTCGTAATAAACATACTCAAAGAAAGAAGTAGAAGGAAAATACTTCAACATAATAAAGGCCAAATATAAAAACCCTACACTAACATCATATGCAATAACAAAAGACTGAAAGCTTCCTCTATAAGATCAGAACAAGACAAGGATACCTGCCATATCTAGTCAAGATAGCACTAGAAGTCCTAGTCAGAACAATTAAGCAAGAAAAAGAAAATAAAAGGCACACAAATTGGAAAGAAAATTACCTCTGTTCATAGATGACTTGATCTCATATAGAAAACTCTGAAGATTCTATATATACACACACACCTGTTAGAACAAATAAACGAATTCAGCAAAGTTGTAGGATATAAAATCAATACATAAAAATCAGTTGTATGTCTACAGAGTAACAATGAGCAATCCAAAAAAAAAAAAAATTAAGAGAACAATTCCATTTACAATAATATGAAAAAAAGAAATACTTTGGAATAAATTCAACCAAAGAGGCAAAAGACTTGTAGATTGAAAACTGCAAAATGTGTGGAATCACCAAAGACCACAGAGAGCCAAAAGCATCTTGAGAAATAACAAAGCTGGAGGCATCACACTTCCTGATTTCAAATTATACTATAAGGCTATAGCAATCAAAATAGCATGGTGCTGGTATGCAAACAGACACCTAGACTGATGGAGCAAAACAAAAAGCCCAGAAATAAACCCACACATATGGTTTCTTTTTTTTCCCTTTAATATGATTACTATACTGAGGGACTGGTAGATTACAAATGTGAGTTCTGTTGGTAAGAACTCAACAGAGAACTTGAAGAATTTCAAATCCGGTGATTTTACTCCATATCAAAAATGCTGGGTAGGAAACTATAGAGAGACCTTGTGAATAAAACATGGAAATAATCTTGTCTATTTTTAGTATAAAGTTAACACCTGACCCACAGGAAAGCCTAAGAAACAACTGTAAAGGGGACAGTGTGACTCCCTTCAGGATATAAAGAGGATTGGCCAGCATAAGGGAAATGGTCCCCAGAGGTTTTGCTCATAGGCCTGTGTTGCTTAGATTGCTTTGCACATCAGGACTCAAACATGTTATCAGCAGGGCTAACTTCCAATCCCAGGAACTTGCCACCAATGCTTAGGTACTCTCTTTCTTCTTGGACAACCATTGGTTGACCTGGACCCCAAGTTAAGCCAAGCCCCAAGGTCAATTCCATTGGCAGTGATTTATTTATTTACAGTTCCCTGGCATTGTTTTTGCTTCCTGGGCTCCTATCATCCTTAGCATTTTATCCAGAGGCACATACTTGCCCTTAATGCCTTCTTTTGCTGTGTATAATGTGCACTTTTAGGCCCAAATTTGTGGGAGAAAAATAAGGATGTGCATTATACATGAGTAGTACTAATTCCATATCTATATAAATGTTTTTAATTCTTTTATTTATGCTTATGCATTGAAAGTGTTACATAAAATTTCTTGTACCATATGTTGAAAAATAAATGCTAAAATTCCTTTATAATATGAAAAACAAGTGCCTAAATATAAACAAATAAAATTTGAATTAAAACAAAATATTGTTTTCCCTGAAAGTTTGGGCCAAAAACATGGGTGTGCGCATTATACACAAGAGTGCATTATACTGGACAAAACACAGTATATATTCCAGCATAGCCTTCTCCACAGCACTCCCATCCCTACCATCTCACCAACAGAATACCACCACATCAGCTGTGCCCAGGGATCATTATTGGTGACTTAAAGCATGGCTCTCTGATCCATATAAACTTGAAAGCTGACAGAAAACCACCAGCAGTGTATACAGTTAAGTCCTGAGTTAAGAGGACACAGATGAGTAAGATGAGGCTGTTCGTTTATTCGGGATGGACATGAGTCCATTCTTAAGCCTATTAAACAGACCTCATGCTGGGAAAGCTCTCAACAGCTTTTAAACCTCCCACTCTCACTTTTGCTCCCCCCACCTTCCACCACATAATGATCTCAATATTTCAGCTAACAGATGATGTCATTTCCAGAGAAGCGGTGACATTTGAACTGAGGAGTTTTTATTTAAGTTTTAAAAATAATTTAATGTTTTCTAATGTTCTTGGCCCCCTAGCAGCAAAAGAAACAGAAAGCTAATGGCAAATAGTTATACCATCAAGAGGCTTACTAATGAAATGATGCTATTTCTACCAACTCCTTAGCTTTTATTTCTTGGCACAACATCTGAAAAAGACCAAAAGATTATGGCCTCAGAAAGGAAATTATACAGCTTTACTTTTTTAAAGTGAGTTATATGTGGGTTTCTCCCATGCCCTGTAGATTCTTCTCCAAGATAAAGGGTCTCATTATTTAGGGCCATATGTTTTGTGAGTCATGTCAATGTCATCAACTCTTGTTTCTTTCATCTCTTCATATATCTCACAAGAGACACTGAAAACCAAATGGTTCCTCTGAAGGGCTATCCCCAGGCAAAACTGTGAAGTGGGGAAAGTTTGCCTTCTCTTCTTTTTCATTCCCTTCACTAAGGTCCATTATTTCCTCATACCATCTTCAAAACCCAAAAGAACAAGTTGCCATTGATTGGGTTTTAGTTCCCCAGGCATGCTATGAAAAATCTCAAATCATACCATGCTCCTCTACTTTGCCTCCTCCTAAAAAAGTCCTGGTTCCAGATGCATCTCCCAAAAAAACATCCCGAAGGCAAAATATGCAGATTGTGAGGGTTTTAGAAATCTACAACTCTGTAGGAAATGCCATGTTGGAACAACTGCCTCCCTACATGCAGACTCTGAGGGCAAAGCAACATCTGTTAGTTGATGCCACTGGCCTAACTAGGAGCAGCCCAGCTATTACTAAGTGCAAAGGGGTTCACAATACTAGAATTTTAATGAAGTGAAACACAAAATTATCTTGGAAGTAGGTGTTAATGTGAAAATGGTAGTAATGGAAACAGGAAATAACACAGCCCAGAGGTTAAGAGCACAAGCTGTGGAGCCAGGCAGACAGGGTTCAACAGCCAACTCTGTCATCTACTACACAATCTCTGGTAAGTCATCTCAATGCCCTGAACTCAAACATTCCCACCTATAAAGTAAAGGTAATAGGACTACTTCACAGGACTATTATGAGAATTGAGAAAATAGATGGATTTCAAGTGCCTGGCACTCAATTATGGGAATTATGCCACTTCTTGATGGCATTAGCTAGATAGAGTCACTTAACTTCTCTGTGTCTATTTCTCATCTATGAACTGAAATAAGTAGTTACTCTGTCTATCATGTGATTATCATAAATCACAAATGAGAAAATCAATGTGAAAAGGGTATGTAAAGCCAAACGCAATAGACAAACTAAAGTCTCAGTTATCAATAATGTAAATTTATATCCGAAAATGCCAACTATCTAAAAAGAAGTCAGGGCCTGATTGGTTTCATGCCCTTTGTTCCTGTCTCTCTAGGTTAGGTGTAACATGTTGTCAAATCCAGTCACAAAATCCATCCTCAACAATTCTCTTGGTAGTCCCAGTCTAGGCTGCCCAGATGTGCTGTTTTAAGTGTGACAGAAAACAACGATACTGTCCCATTTCCAATGGGATGTATGGTCAGCCTACTGACCCCTTCAATTTAGCCCAGTGAGACTAGGCTGACCATATGTCCCATTGGAAATGGGACAGTACCGTTGTTTTCTGTCCCATTAAAAATGGTACATCTGCCTAACTCAGTCACCCTTTGTCAGTCCAGCATTAAGACTGCTGTTTACTCTATTTGTTTTTGGCTCTTGCACAAACTCCTTATGAATTTATGTGTGTACACCTCCTAATTTTGGCATCTGGATTTAAGTCAACAAAATTTACAGCATCTAAATGTGTTTCTACTTAAGTTCCAGGCTTTTCCTTCCTTCTTACCATCCCTCCCAGTTTCTGTCTTGCTGAAATGCTATCCATTGATGTCTGGTGTGGGGAGTTGGGCTGCCTATTTGAACCCAATGTGTGAAGACTGCCGTGTGATCTGGCAATCTTTTGGAATAGTATTGCCTTTATTAATAGTTATAAAAATCTTCCTGGGTATGTGTAGCAAGATTTCAGATTCACTCAGTACCAATGAGGTAAGGAACAGCTTGGATCTGAGTTAAAGATGCATGCTCAAAATTTTTCTATTGATGAAATACTTCTTATGCCTATTGCCAGGAGTAGGGTGGTGGGATGGTAGATGGACAAGGACCAATTGTGTATCTTGTAGTTAAATGGAGAAATGAAAACTATTGTGAGAAGACTGAACAGTGAACCCATGTAGCCATGAATGTATTTGTCCACTTCAGACAGTAGAAAGTTTGGGGTGGATGCAATTAACATTGTTCTTGGCATATGAGTATAATGGATAATCAATCACATGTTTGATAAAAAAATAAATTACCCGAGTTTTTAAGGTCATATCTAGATCAAATTTCAAAAGGACAATATTTGGTTATGTCTTATAAATCACATAATTCTTATGAATTGTTTCAATGCCTTATAAATCATATAATTCTTATAAATTCTTTCAGTAACACCTTGGGAAAATATTGATGTAGCAGAAGACATACTTGAATGCTTTGGCAGCCTTATTCTTTACTAATAAATCAAAAGTGGATTCAAGACTTAAGATTAACAGTGATGGTGACTGAAGGACTAATGAATGACTTTTTAGCCAGAAAACACAGCCCTATTTCCCTGGAGAATCTATGCGTCATGAGAATCCTTAACTTTTTTTCCCTCAGTTAATCATGATATTACTTTGAAAACTTCATGGAATAGCACATTAATGTGCGAGAGATTTTGAGAGCCCCCAAAAGTTCTCATACAAAGTTGTCAAGTTTTTATATTTTTTTTCGTCTAGTGAAAAGGAAAACATACATCTCATTTGAGTTGTTCCCTCTCAGATTAAAACTCAGATTAAAACCTGTTGGTGTCCTCAGGCATAGTGAAGATGTAACGCCATTGTTTAACATAACACCTGGACGGTGGCAGATGGGAATGAGCCAAAGGCAGGCTTCTCACCAGAGGCCAGAAATTGCCTTCTAGTTATTTTTATGTTTACTTCCAAAACCTGTTATTTTTATACAAGTCCCTACCCTTCATTCACCTTTTCCTTTCTTTTTGTTCTACTTCTTGCATTAAACACTGGGAGGATATGGTTTAACAGAAACACTGAGCTATGAAGTTCTAGACTAGAGAGGACCTGAAAGAAATAAAAATTATTAGTGCAATATTAATAGTGCCTGTTTCAATCACAGTTATATTAAACCGTTTTCCTATGCTACTTACTTCCTTTTTAAAAAAATATGTGCATTTTCTGCCATAAATCTGGGTTTATAATATTATCACTGATTCAATGATTTTAAGATAAAGAAAACATATCTCTAGGTAAAAAAAAAAAAGTCTTAACAAAAGCTGGGAGAACACACACAAAAGAATTTGAAAAACAGAAGAGTGAGTTGAAATAATGATTAGTAACCCATTTTTAATTAACAAGTTCAGTTTTAAAACTGAATATAGAAATCTTCACAACTAGGTACAAAGACAGTTAAATTCTAAAACATGATTATCTACTAGTGTTTCTGAGAATCAAGGGGTTTTAGAGCTGTGAGTGATCCTAGAGATCATCTTCCTCCAACATGCTTATATTTCAAGTAATAAAAATTAAACACAGAAAGATTTGTTTGAGTCATATGGCTGGTTAGTGACTGAATACGGTCTAAGAATAGTTCTAATACTGATTCAAGTTATCATTGATTTGGTCATTTAACTTGGCTTAGATTAAAATTTGTAGGTTCATAAACATAACCTTATAGAAAAAAACAAGAAAAGTTTTAAATCTATACTAGAACTTACCCTTTCTTTCAACAAGTCTTAAAGGAGTCAGAAATGGTATATCAATTAAGAATCCTTGCTATAAGAGAGCAAGCTAACCACAGTAATAAATATTCATGAATATATTTGCTTAAGACTGTAGATGACACAGTGAGAGGATGAGAGATGCTAAGTAGAAAGCTTTTATATTCTTATACCAGGTTGGCAGCTAGACCTTGGGAAAAAATGCATTTCAGTTGTTGTTTGCTTTATTTATTTATTTATTTTTGTTGTTGTTGTTGTTTTTGGTGGTTCCCTGGCTGGGAATTGAACCCAGGCTACAGCGTTGAGAGTGCCGAATCCTAGCCACTATACTACCAGGGAACCCCCCTCAGTTTGGTTTTTTTGATGAGTTAAATTATCATGGGGTTCAAAAGATCTTTATATACAAAATGATACAGGGGAGGGGAGATTATCCAAAAATTTTTCCACCAAGAAAGGCAAAATGATAGCTCTGTTTCCATAATAAAATCAAAATTTCGTCTTATACTGGTCATTACGTTTTAACTCCAAGAACATCACAGGAGATACTATGAACCTAATAATGATTAAATTCTAAAATTTTCCTTAAATTGAATATTCTCCAAGAGAAAGAACTGGGCCTCATCTTTTACTACTATTCCTACATAAGGCAATTCATGAGCTTTCAGTTAGCTGACCAGCAAATTATCAATTCACTAATGGGCAATACAACAAGATGGTTTTGTCAATGAACTATGAAAACTTCCATTTTGGATTGTATTGTTTTAGTGGTCAGTATAACTGAATTGCTTCAGAATAAAATTGAGCTACATATCATAAAGACAGCTCTCAAATGCTTCCTGGAAATAGTTTAATCACTTTGTAGTTAAACCAAGATATAATTGGGTGAGTAACAAACGCAGATCTGGAAATTATGCTAATGCACCTATTAATTTCACATGGAATAATGCTTTCTTCTAATGAATTAGTATTAGGAGAGGTTCTGAACAATCAACAGAGCCAGGGCAATGTCCAAACATACCTTAGAAATGTACCAAGATGTCTTTTAACTACCATATACAGTTTTTTTTGACAAGCAACACCCTCTCCAATAATTAATTACTATATTAATTCAGACCCAGGGGAAAGGAACTACCAAAATGCCTAAAGCAGAAGCTTCCTAACACTGTTAAGAATAATATTTTCCATAATGTATTGAATGTTTAAAAATATATAAAAATGTAAAGGAGTCCAAATACATTTACAATATGAAACCAAAATGCCTGTGATCTGAAAATACATTTTAAAATTTAAAATGTGAAAATATGCTGAAAGGTAATCAGATCCTTTTTCTTATAACCTCTTAGAATGGGATAGGAATAGATAGTGCAGTGGAAAAACATCCAGCCTTAATAGTGGTTTTATGTCAGCAGTTACTCCTCAGGAGGGGATGCATTTGCCACAATTCTAAAGTCCCCAAGTTTCAGCCAACACACTCTTCCTTCTAAGGAAGCTAGCAGACTTACCTAGTTGAGAATGAATGCTTTTGGGTATTTTGTTTGTTTGTTTGTTTGGGGTTTTTTTTTGGGGGGGGGGGTATTTCCCTAGCTGGAAATTGAACCCAGACTGCAGCATTGAGAACTCTGAAGCCTAGCCACTACACCACCAGGGAACTCACCCTAGTTGAGAATGGAGGCTCAGATTTTATCCTGAAAATGCAACAACATGCAGATTCTGGAGGCAGACAGTCCTGGGTTCAAATCCTGGATCTGCCACTGTATTAGGCAAGAAAGCCTCAGTAATGCCATACTAACAAATTAACCCCCAAATCTTAGTGGTTTCATGCAAAATAGGCTTCTCACGGAAGCTACAAATTCAATATGAGAGGTCTACTCCACATAGTCACTCAAGAGATCCAGGCTAACAGAGGCTTCACTGCTTTGAAGCTGCATCCTTCCAGGTCATTTAGGCAGGAAAGAAGAGAGCTGGAGAGCTGCACATTAGCTATTAACTGCTTCAGTACAAATATGACAGACATCCCTTCTATTTACAGACCATAGATCAAAATTAAATGCATTGTCCTGCTTAGCTACAAAAGGCCTGAATAATGTGGGGGAGCACATGAATCTGATAAGCAGTTAATATCTTGTCCTTGACCAATTTACTTGACATCTCTCTGTCTTAGTTTCCCTATAAGTAAAATAAAGTATATAACAGTAATTATGTCAGAGTTGATGTAAGGGGTTAAAGAAGTTAATGCGAGGGGGGACTCAAAAAACCCCAGAATTTATTTATAAGAAATTGTGTATTTATTCTTATATGTTTAAACTTCAGTCACCTTCAAAGTACTCTCCGTTTGATGCTATACACCTATTGAGGTGCTTTTTTCACTGTTCAAAAGAGTTTTTGAATTCGTCAACTTTGATGCCTTTTTGTACTTCTGTTGTTTTTTGTTTCACCTCTTCCACCCTGACAAAATGTTTCCCTTTGAGGACTTTTCATCCAGGAACACAATAAAAAATTGCTCAGGGCGAGATCGCTTGAATAGGTAGGGTGGGGCACAGGGCTCATGCTGTTTTTGGGAAAAAAATGGCTGAACACGCAGTGTAGTGTGGGCAGGTACATTTAATAGTGGAAGAACCAGTCATCTGTTTGCCACAGCTCGGAACATTTCTGCCACAAATCGTGACGTAACCTTCTCCAAACTTTCAGATAAAAACTGTGGTTGGCCATTTGACCCAGAAGAACAAATTCTGAGTGCACAACCCTTGTCACCTCAAAGAAAGATAATTCCAGGTTTGATTGCTTTCCACTTGTACATAAAAAGCATGCAGTACGGAGCCCAGCACATACCTATCATTTTCCTGTTCTCGGGCATAGTGAATTAGTGACAGTGCCAGATAGAAGACACTCTGAAAATGAAGTGTAAAGGGGCAAGAAGATGTCCACCTACTCTCAGGAACTGTCTCAATTTCACATGTGCTGGTTTCAGTAAGACCACATTCACAGGATCTAGGAGACTACATGACCAGACAAGTAGGCAAACCACAGTTAAGACAGGCATCCCTAGTAAGTGGGGTTTTCTTGTATTGCTCATTTCCAGTTAGACAGTATGATGGCACAATGAAGGAAAACAACAGTTTGGGTGTCAGATAAACTGAGATTTGAATTCTGGCCCTACTCTCCACAGTTGTGAGATCTTGGATAAGTCCATGACAAGGTCTTTTCAAGAATCTTACCTGCATGTCATTTGAAGAGTGCTAGGTCAGCATGGGCAGGAGGTTACCATTTGTCTGGGAGAGGTACAGAGAGCGCCTAAAACCCTAGTCACCCAGCTAGAGTTTTGACCTAGTGTCTGGTATGAAAGGAAGTTTTGTTACTGAGGGGCTATAATCAGAGACGTGGTACCTTACCCAAAGCATCTGTAACTGGAAATGCCAGAGGAGAATCAAATCCAAATACCTTCAGTGAGTAAAGTCAAAGGCTGGGAATTTAAATGCCAAGTCCAAAAGGTCAGAGACAGGCTTGCATTTGGAATGAAGTCGACTTTTTAGAAGGAGAAAGGCTGAAAGGAATACAAGTTTGGAAACAGGTGAGAAAATTTTAGTACAATTGCTGAACTTCATTCTCCTCATCGATAAACTAGAGACAATAATAACTACCTAGCAGTGTGGTCAGGAAAAGTCAATGTAAATAGCAAATGTAAAATATATCCAGAATCACCAGCTGAAAACAAAAAATACATGGTCATTCCTTTGTCCTGAAAGGTAGCTCCAAACTATCTCTAGAACCACAATTCTATAAATAGTTATTAGCTGCTCTCACTGACTGATGCAAAATGCTGGGAGCCTCTATAATGGCAAAGCCTTTGGGTTCTGACAATGGCCAATACCATGAGCAGTAAACAACACTGTGTGGTTCTTCCAACACTGTCAAGGCTTTTTTCCTTTCTCTAACTCTGGGCAAGACCAGTGTAGTCTCTGTACCTTCCTCTCTTCCTGGATGTCCTCTGCTTCTCTCATTTTTACCCATTTCCTTTAGAGAAGCAATATTTCTCAATGATGCTAATGATAAATCAGTCTCTAAGATAGCCAACTATGGTTTCCAAAGTTCACAGAGAAAGAAAATTCTACTGAAAGGGGAAAAATACTCAATTCCCAATCATGCTGCTCATCTCCTAAGGAATTATCAATGGGGGTGGTATTATTATTAGTTATTAATAGAGAAAATAAGAGAACATCATTTGCACAAGCAGACTTATACATCAGCCCCATCTGTATCTAAGAACTCCCAAGTTCATATATTTGAAAGAACTTTCATTTCATGGACATCTTGGAAGTTCAGAGATTTAAGTACCTACAGAGATCTGCTGACCCAATAGTTTATTTCAAAGATGAGGAAACCAAACCAAAGACACTTATGAACAGTGTTTGCAGTGCCCTGTTCATCTCCACACTCATAATACCATGCCCTTTCCCCTGCCTCCCTTCTCTATATTGTACTCTGAAATATAATAGATTACTTTTAGGGTTGTGGTACTTTTGTGAGCTTCCTTGACAAGCTGGGTAAGAAAGCTTTATCATGACTTTGGCTGTTTATCTAATTTCACAAGGATTAAAGTTGAAATTTATTACAGAATATCTACAGCAGCCAGTCAGAACAATCGCTAATTCTTTGTAAGATCTCACTGAATTTCTATGGCTCTGGCTGGAACTGCATTTAAGTATTCAAGGTTGAAAGAGCAAGTGAAACATTTCAATAAGAAACTAGATTCCTACCAAACATGTGTGTGTGTGTGTGTGTGTGTGTGTGTGTGTGTGTGTGTGTGATTATGTGCCTTGATTAATTTGAAAGAAAAGGCATTATTTTGTTATTCCAATTAAGTATGTCAGGCCATAATCATTTCTACCTCATCATAGTAGGTCTGAATACCTTAAGTGAATCAGCTTCCTGAAGTTAATTCCAGGTTTGGCAATAATAGAAGAATAAAAGACCCAAATGATACACAAGACTGATATGGTTATGAACTCAAATGTGTTCCTCTTTAAAACAGAGAATGCCCAAAATTCCCAAATACTAGGAGTAACTTCTAAAACTGTTTACATTTATATTGTTACACTGTATCATTTACATAAATGATTTTATACATAATAAAAAGTTGGATTAGACTTTTTTTTTAGTTTATACAAGTATAAAAATTTATTTGACCAAAATGTAGAAAAAGTGATACTATTACATATGCTACAGTTGCAAGAATCTGAATGAAAAGTGTGGGTTCTATGCAATGGCAGAATTTGCTAGTGTATTTTCTGGGTAGTGTGATGCGTAATAAATAGGAGAGAGGGGCAGAGGAGTCAGATAAGGGTGACTTTCAGTCAGAATTGTAAACTGGCCCCCCACACTTGAGTTGGCCCCGACACTGTTGGGGAACATGAAATCTTTCAGCTCTGAGATGTTAACCAAGAAAGCAAGAATATAACAGCCAAAATGTGCAGCCCTGTCTAGAAAATACTCCATATCCAGTTTTATCAGGTGTTTCCCAGTCTTTTATTAACTTGGTCCTGAAGAAGGAATTAAAGTCCTAGATATGTAAATCTTCAATTTACCCTTCCCTATAGTACAGAAGAGATAAAGTTAGGCCAGTCACGTTATCTCTGCTGCTGGAGAGGCCCCTTCGGCCCAATATTTATTAATAGAAAAATGCTCTTGCTGAACTATTGATGGTCACTAGTGTGTGAATATGGCTCCCCTGAACAGGACTAAAATTCTACCATATTCATTTCTGCTGAGTGGATGGCCTCATATCAGAGTATTAGGACTATTTCCCAAGCATTCTCGTGCTGACTGCTCAGAGGCTGTTTGTTCTGCATGGTAGTGTGTGGAAAAAACCCAGGGTGGTTGGGTTAATCTATCTGGTTCATGACTTCCCACAATACCTATCCCCTGCCCACACTCGCCTGCCTTTTTGCTCTGGATGGAAAACCCCCACCCATTTTAACATGATGGTCCCTAGCCTCCTAGTGTGTCCAACAGTGGCCCAAGGGTTCTAATCTTCAGCCTTTTAAATTGGCCAGTGACTAGCTATTAGGGTCTGTGTTTTGAAAGTGTGGAGTTGTCCCATCTCCCAGGAACCAAATGCCCTCAGTCTTAAGAGACTATGTTCAATAGGAAACATCCTGCTTACCTTAGGAACAAAATACCAATTTAAGGATAAAAATAGAGCTGAAAGAGCTGGTGCCATTTGAAAAAAAAAGGAAGGAATTAGATTTAAGTGGTGCTCAACGCTTCTCTGATACAAAACTCTTTGGTCACATACTCATAATTTGCTTGACAATTCCAGCAAAGCACAGATGCAGTAACAAAAGAAATGTCTTACAGGAGAAGAGAAAGACACGGAGGTCTAGGGCTTCTGGTGGAATAAGACT
Source organism: Lyroderma lyra (assembly GCA_004026885.1). Taxonomy (NCBI): domain Eukaryota; kingdom Metazoa; phylum Chordata; class Mammalia; order Chiroptera; family Megadermatidae; genus Lyroderma; species Lyroderma lyra. The sequence goes on along the minus strand of PVJL010000099.1, from coordinate 322,481 downwards.
CTTTTGTTGTGGCGATGTACAGTTCAGTTCAATGAGTGCTCGATCCAGTGTGTGAAGTCAGTCAACCTTCTCGTCTTTGGCCTGGACAAGAGTTTTTTGCCCAGGTCGTTAACCGTCTTTTCTACTTTTGCAACCGTTCTCTCTGCAAATTCAGCATAGATCTCAGTTTCTTTCAGTTTGTCAGACAGACATTTAATTTCTTCTTCATATTTCTCATCCTTTTCAGAATGAATACTTTTCAGAGGCAGCCTCCAGCGACTTCAGATGGGTAGTGACATTCTTGAGTTCTTCTAAGTGACCAGTTTTTAGTTCAGGCACCTTGGCATGCCCCACCACCCTCGGTAGCTCGCCCTCCAGGATGACCAACTTAGGAGCCACCTTCTAGTGTGTGTGTGGCCTCCGCTGGGGTTGTCACGAGAATTCAAGGAGAATATTACATATAGAACACAGTAGTATCATCCGCTGTTAATAGGAAATATATGATTTTTCCCTTGTCTTCAGAAGTAATTTAAACTAGTCCTTAAATCTTTGACATTCCAAAGAATGATTTTCTAAACAGTAGCTCATTTAGCAAATGCATTCTGTGCAAGGTGAACTTGTCCCCTCTACATCAGGGGTGTCCAACCTTGGGCTTCCCCGGGCCACGTTGAAAGAACTGTCTTGGGCCACACATAAGATATACTAAGGATAGCTGATGAGCTAAAATAAGCACATTGCAAAAATTCTCATGTTTTAAGAATGCGTGTTGGGCTGCATTCAAAGCCGTCCTGGGCTTCAGCTTGGACGTGCCTGCTCTATACAATTCTAACCAACAAACCAGGAATTCGCTTCCATTCCTAACTCCATGCTTTCCAATAAGATGGATAGGAACAGAGCTGTCCCCTCAGCCAGCGCTCCACTTTTTCTACCCAGGTGCCAATTCTTTCCATTGGCCATTAGTTTCAGCTGGATATATCATCATATCCCCCCAAGATAACAACTGATAATGAATTCTGCTCGTTTCTCTTCTGGAGGCATTTCCATTTCTTAGAAGAATTTGGATGACAGAAAAGCCACTTGACAGCCAAATATATCTGTTTTTAAAGGTGGAAAGTATATAATTTGTGGGAAGTTTTCTGGAACTTCTCGTTTTCATCCCAGTGTCAGGGCTGGGAGTAGAATCCTAGATGAGCCAGGGAAATGAAAGGCCTGTACACTCTGCTCTGAAATTCCTTGCATGCTAGCTCTGCCTTTGTGTTTGAGGGGCTTGATGTCATTATGAGTTGCATTTGAGTTTACTTACCAACCACCTCTTCAGTTTATCTAAATCAATTATATTCATTTGCTTGCCAATTTAGCTTTTATATAAGGATTTCATGTTATATTATATAAGGATTTCAAACCACAATCCTCCTAAATAGGACTAACTGTCGTTTCTATTTGGAGTGGCTAAAATCCTAGTTCCTACTTAAAATTGAGGTGGGGGGAAAGATGAGACTACTTCTTAAATGACAACCATGGGCACTCATATAATACAGCAGGCTCTCTGTTACCTGGAACTGAAGCAACTGGCACTCTCAAGCAATCAGTAAAAATGTCAAAGAAATAATACTATATTTATCCATCATGGGTGCCAGTTATTAACTGAGAGTGTACTTAATTTATCCAGCATCTACCAATCCTCAGGGGTGTCGTTTAACTGAGAGTCTACTGTAATACTTTAAATATTGTGCATCAAGGGGCTTGGATCTGGCCTGTTCCACTCATACAGTCAATCACTTCTCAATCCTACTTGCTTGCATGCCAGGAGAGGTTATATCTTAAAGTCAAAATGTTTGTTATCGTTTCCTTAGGCTTTCTTTGAAAGAGGCCAAAAACCTCTACCTCCAGCCAGGAGGGGAGAGAAGGGAACTTGTGGAAGGAAGCTACAACTCTTTGGTTCCTATTCTTTGAAACGTTGTGTGCAGTGAGTAAATCTGCAGAGGCCGTGTTTTCCAAGTATCTTCAGCATCTCTCCTTTTTTTTTTCATCCTTTTTAAATAACATTGCATGTCTCTGATAGCTTACTACCCTTTACATCATGTTGCAGGGTAAGAATTCTTCAGCCTTTGCCCAAAGAATCAAATCTTAAAAAGAAGAACATGCTTTAAGCAAGGTTTTCAAAGTGAATGCTTCAGAGCCTCAGTGCTCTCTAGCAGCGGTGTCCAACCTTTAGGCTTCCCTGGGTCACATTGGAAGAAAAACTGTCTTGGGCCACACATAGAATGCACTCACACTAACGACAGCTGATGAGCTAAAAAAAGGAAAGGGTCACAAAAAAATCTCATCGTGTTTTAAGAATTTGTGTTGGGCCGCATTCAAAGCCGTCCTGGGCTGCAGGATGGACGTGCCTGCATTAAAGGGTGTCTCAAAAGTCATTGCTGCACAGGTAGCCCACCTCTAGTTTAATCAAAGCTGCTTCATTTATATTCATTTTATAAATTGAGGTTCTGAGGACGTTGTAACCAAAAAGTTTCAGAGGTGAAAACAGTTTATTGGAGAACAGATTTGTATATCTGCCTATATTTGTATACGTGTACAGTAGACTCTCTGCTAACCAAAACCCAAGCAGCCAGCGTTCTCAAGCAACTGGCAAAATGTTTTCTCCGGTTGCTTGAGATTTTGCCAGTTGCTTGAGTTCTGCTTAACGGAGAACCTACTGACATTTATCCAACATCTACCAATCCCCATGACTGCTGGTTACCCGAAAGTCGACTGTATCTACTTGTATGTATACACATTTCTTTATTTTTCCTCTAGCCATTAGGTGAGCAATGTACAGTTTCTGATGGAATTTTCCATTTTGATTGTTGCTTTACCATACCCTAAAGCATGATATGACAAACCGAAGTCGGCACTTCTCCCCCCATATCAAGCTATCTCTCCCAGGCCTCTGGTTGACTTTAACAGGGCCCATCAACCACCTAGAGAAATAGTACATACTTGAAAAGAATATCTAGGTTCTACAATTAATTCTTTAAAATCGTGATAATTGTTGGCATCAGAATTGCAAGGGACTTATGCAAAGTGATGGGTGAACAACTGTTTTTACAACATTCACTCCCATGTCTGTGGAGAAATCCAGTCAATGCCTTGCCTTTGCTCTAGTTTGCCTGTATCAGCCAGGTCTGTGTGAGATTGTGATGTCTGATAGATCCAAAAGAAGGAGAGTTTTGCTAACTCGATTAGACAACTATTAATACCTAGTATCTTAGGATAGAGTAAATACTTGGAGGGGAGCACTGAAGACACTGCCTTAAGTGGGTGAAAAACGTACAAATGTTCCATGGTATGAAATGTGAATTTGAGAACATATTATAGTTCAGTCTGCTTCAGCTGCCATAACAAAGTACCACAGATTGGGTTTCTGCAACAACAGAAATTTATTTTCTCACAGTTCTGGAGGCTAAAAATCCATGTTCACAGTGGCAGCAAATTTGATTTTTGATGAGGGCTCTCTTCCTGGCTTGCAGACAGATGCTTTCTCACTGTATCTTCACGTTTTCTCTGTGCAGAAACACAGAAAGAGATATCTTTCCCATCTCTTCCTGATTTTTATAAGGACAGCAATCCCATCAAATTAGGGCCCTACCCTTATGACTTTACTTAACCCTAATTATCTCACAAAGTCCCAGGCAGAAATACCAACACATTAGGGATTAAGGCTTCAAAATATGAATTTGGGGAGAGAACATAATTCAGTCCATCACAGAGAGTAACAACACTTAAGCATGCCTTCTGGCCTCAAATTTTACTAATATATATTTCTATACTCTTCTTTTAATTATGGGGATTAGCCAACTGTATCATTTGCTGCCAATGTCATTTCCACCTGACACTTACCACTTCACTAACTTCACTAACTTTATCCATGGATATTGATTCAAAATATAAGCAGAATTGTGCGATGACAAGAGGAACATCCCCCTGCTTAAAATCTCTCCTTTACAGTGTTGTTGTGATGCTGATCACTTTGCCTTCCTACTTCTTCTACAATTCCCAACATTAGAGTTATCCTTTTGATTCAGAAAAGGAAGAAAGCAAAGAAAAAGAAAAAAACCACTTCTCCAAAAATTATTGGCTAAGTGAATACATACTACCAGGGAGGGGAAAGGTCGCTCCCTACTATTTCTCTTCAGGATTCTACTATGGAAAGATTGCTACACATTAATTTCTCCAATTAGCCGGTTGTCACATTAGGAAGGTACAAGTCCAGTGCTCAGGGTATGATAACCAAGTTTGTATATTTCAGGGGGTCAGGAAGCATGGTAGTAACAAATTCTAGGGCAGGTGGTAGGGAAGATCTTCTAGGGCACTCCCAAACTAGGGCCCTTGCATCTGGATGAGCCAGAGGAGGAAAGACCCAGCTATCAGGCCAAAAGAGGGCACCTGAAAGGTGGTATGCAAACTCAGTGGCAGGAGAGATCCAAAAACAAACTACCTACATAACCACTTTGCCTAAGGAACATTCTGGATGCTTAAAAAGTATGTGAGTTAGAGCAACTTAGAACTCCAAACCAAAATGACCACTGGGACCAGGTCAGGTAGCAGAAGTCACCAGATCCAAAAGTGAGGACCTAGTAATATAGGGAAGGGGCATGAGGACTATTTTTGCAGAAGAAGGAGCTAAGAGGTTGGATTCCAAGCCTGCTGCCTATGAGCTTCAAGACACAGAACTAATCTGTGACACTAATCAGTGACAGAGAAATCTCTCCAGAAGACTAGAGAATCTATTAGGACTGTCCCCGGAGTTAAGCCCATGAAAGAAAACATGCTTCACAAGAGTTAACAACCAATCTGCCCCTATTCTTACATCTTACTGAAGTGAAGATAAACTTGCCACTGTTCTTCTATCCTTCTTTCCCACCATACCAATGAAGTTTCCATGGAAACAGAAAACACATATAAACCCAAGCCCTGGGGATGGTGTGGGGGAGGGGGTGTCTCTCTTCTACTAGCAATTAGAGAACTCTATGGGATGGTGTTTGTTTTCTTACTTACTCTCTGCTAAATAAACTTACTTTTACTTTAAACTATATCTGCACATGGTTGAATTCTTTTCTACATGAAGCCAAGGACCCTCTTTTTCTGCAACACTAGTATGTGCTTAATACAGTAGACTCTCAGTTAACCAGCACCCAGGGGGATTGGTAGATGCTGGATAAATGTAGACTCTCCTCCATTAACTGAAACTCAAACAACCTGCACTCTCAAGCAACTGGCAAAATCTCAAGGAACTGGCTTTTGCTGGATGCTGGAGAGTGCCAGTTGCTTGAGGTCCAGTTAACAGAGAGTCTACTGTACATAGTTGCTAAATAAAACTGAATCTTGGACTCACCCTGCCTGCATCCTGATTTAGCTACTCCATGGCATTTAACTATATTTCAAGTTAGTTGGTTTTCTGTTATAATCTAAGAGTGTATCTGGTAATTAGCTTGTTCACAAGCCTTGCATATCTCAAAAGTAAGGACAAAAACAGAAAAAACACATACCAAAAACCAGGAGCAATTTTTTTAAATGACAGCATACAGTTATTCCAGGCACTGCTGCCTTCATTTTGCCTTTGAGGGTTGATAAGGAAAAACAATAAAACTTTGTCTTTCTCTGTCATCTTTGCATTACTGAGGGTTTTTCTTTACTTCTCACAGGTTATTTGTTATACACACAATTTCAAAATATAGAAGGTACGATATCAAGGAACCCTTATTTCACCACCCCTTGTCTGAGAGAGGTAGAGTGTGGAAAAAAGGATCTGTCATTCACAGCTTCAAGCCGTTGACATACCTCTGGGACTCGAAGTGACCCAGAACAAAGCTAACCCACCAAAGGCTTTCTTTATGATCCCTCTTTCCTCTATTTAAGTGAACAGACAAAGCCCTGCATACCAATTCCCCAGTTGCTCACTGTGCCAAAGTAATTTCAACACCAAAACCCACTTGGCCCTGGAGAATAAGAAATAGCACATGCACTTGCGGCTGTTTGATTAAAGCTCAAGTGCTGCATCTTAGAAAGCTCCTGCCCTTTAGAAAGCTCCATCCCTGAGGCCATGTGTGCCTTTGATTACCTACCCTCCAACAGCCTCACATTGCCTCTTCCTGCTTCATCAAAGGCTAGAGAAAAAGGTGAGGATTTTCAACTCCAATTGTAATAACAGGTAGAACAGGTAGCCTCACACAGTTCAGCAGAACTGGAGGAGTGATCTTTGCATACTCAGAATATCTTAGTGAAATGCAAGTACAGCTTGGTTATCAAGACATTTATAAACATATTAATGCATATGATGAGGCTTTTCCTTATGTGAGGGATGTGCCATTTGCAGTACGAATAACAAAAGTAGAACTTTAAAATGATAGGGTTGTCTGATGGTTCAGCAGTAACTATTCATAATGAACAGTCCTTGTATTTCAGAGCAGTGTTCTGGAATGTATGGAGTTCCTCTATACCCCTCTCGACCCCTCCCCAACCCTGCACACAGTTTCACCTCTTATTAGCCTCGTACACTAGTATGGTACATTTGTTGCAATGGGTGAGCCAATATTGATCCATCACTATATTAAACTCTGTAATTTTTATTAGGTTTCACTCTTTGTGTTTCACATTCTATGGGTTTTGACAAATGTAGAAGGACATGTATCCACTATTATAGTATAATACAGAAAGTTTCACTACTCTAAACATACCCTGTGTTCCACTTATTAATCCTTCCCTCTCTCCTTCAACTCCAGTCAGCTAAGGATATTTTTACCGTCCCCATACTTTTGCCTTTTCCAGAATTTCTTAGAGCTGATAAAATATACAGGGTCCAGCAGAAGTAGCACCCTTTTTAAAGGAGTTAAAATATTGCTATGCTGCAGAATTACATGCTTATGATGTTGTAATAGATTTGGTATAGATTATCAGCTCTTAAAAATGGGTGTTACTTCTGCCGGACCCTGTATGTGGCCTTTTCAGATTGGCTTCTTTCACTTAGCAATATGCATTTAAGGTTGCTGCATGTCTTCTCACGGCATAATACTTAATTTCTTTTTATAGCTAAATAATACACCAGTTTATAGATGTGCCACAAGTTACTCACTCACCTACTGAAGGATATCTCGGTTGCTTCCAAGTTTTGGCAATTATGAATAAAAGCTGCTGTAAATATCTGTGTGCCAGTTTTGTGTGCATGTGAGTTTTTAACTCCTCTGGATAAATATTGAAGAGTACGATTGCTGGATCTTACAGTGAGAGGGTATTTTGTTTTGTAAGAAACTGCCAAACTCTCACCAAGTGGCTGTACCAGCTTGCATTTCCACAAACATTGAAAGAGAGTTCCCATTACTTCACATACTCACCAGTATCCAGTGTTGTCAGTGTTTTGGATTTTAGCCATTTTGATAGGTCTGTAGCAGTTATTGTTTTAATCTATAATTCTCTGATGACATACGATGTAAAGTTATCTTTTCATATACTGATTTGTTATATGTATGTCTTCTTCGGTGAAGTGTCTGTGCAGACCCTCTGCCCACTTTTTTAATTGGGTTGTTTTCTTACTTTGTTTTAAGAGTTCTTTGTATATTTTACATACCAGTCCTTTATAACATATGTGTTTAGCAAAGATTTTTCTCTCAATCTGTGTCTTTTCTTTCCATTCTCTTAACAGTGTCTTTAGCAGAGCAGAAGTTTCTAATTTTAATGAAGTCTAAATTTTCAATTTTTTTCTTCAATGGATTGTACTTTTGAAATTGTATCTAGAAAATATCATTAAACCCAAGGTCACCTTGACTTTCTATTCATCATCTAGGAGTTTTACAGTTTTGCATTTTACATTTAATTCTATGACTCATTTGAGTCGGTTTTTTTGTTTGTTTGTTTTTGTTTTTTTTTGTGAAAGATGTAAGGTCTCTGTCTAGATTCATTGTTTGTTTGCATGTAGATTCCAGTTGTTCCACTATCATTTGTTGAAAAAACTATCCTTTTTTCATTGAATTGCCTTCACTCCTTTGATAAAGGTCAGTTGACTATATTTGTGTGGGTCTATATCTGGGCTCTCTATTCTGTCCCATTGATCTAGGCTGACAAAATATACTGTTTTAAATTTGATGGAAAACATTGGTAACTGTCCTTTTTCTAATGGTATATGTGGTCAGCCTAGTCTCACTGGGCTAAATTCAAGATGTCCCATTTGAAACGGGACAGGACCCTTGTGTTCTGTCCCATTTGAAATGGTATGTCTGGTCAGCCTACATTGACCTATTTGTCTATTCTTTCACCGATACCACATTGTCTTGGTTACTGTCTCTTTAAATTAAGTCTTGAAGCTGAGTAGTGTGTTCTCCAAGTTTTTTCCTCTCTATGTATTGTGATGCCTTCGGGGTCTTTTGCTTTTCTATATGAACTTTAGATCCAGTTCATTGATACTTACAACATAGCTTGCTGGGATTTTGGTTGGGATTGCCTTGAATCTGTAGATCAATTTGGAAACAACTGACATCTTTATAAGATTGGGTCTTCCTATCCATGCACATGAACTCTCTCTCTATTTATTTAAATTTTCTTTGATTTATTCATCAGCTTTGGAGTTTTCCACACATAGACGTTGTATATAATTTGTTAGATTTATACCTAATTATTTTATTTTTGATGTGAATGTAAGTGGTGTCATGTTTTAATTTCAAATTCCAATTGTTCATTGCTGACAGACAGGAAAGCAATTGACTTTTGTATTAACTTCATATACAGCAACCATGCTGTAATTGTTTATTAGTTCCAGTGTGTTTTAGAATTTTCTACATAGACAATCATGTCATGTGTGAACAACAACAGGTTTATTTCTTCCTTCCCAATATGTATACATTTTCATTCCTTTTATTGTCTTACTGAATTATTTAGGCCTTTCTAGTATGACGTTGAACAGGAGTGGTAATAAGGGACATCCTTGTCTTGTTCCTGATCATAGCAGGTAAGCATGTATTTTCTCATCAAATATAATGGTAGGAGTTTTACAGTAGTTCTGTATGAAGTTGAGGGAGTTAACCTTGATTCCCAGTTTGCTCAGGGTTTTTATCATGAAAGAATGTAGAATTTGTCAAATGCTTTTTCTATACCTATAGACATAATCACCTCATTTTTTCCCTATTGATGTAATGATTTATATTAATTGTCAGCAACACTTTGAAATCTAGTATCCCATAATAGAATAATGCTTATGAAATCATAGTATATCTTTAGGGTGTGGTATTAGGCAGCCATTAATCAGGGTTTTAAATTATTTTAATAACATGAGAAAATGCTAACAATAAAAATTGAAAGAATAAGGTACAATATCCTGGATGTGTGTATATACAAGGGTTTTCTGGAAAAAAACCTCAGCCATAAATGGCTCTATTTTTCATATTACATGGCTGGATACTTTCCAGACAACTCTCATATAATGAGTGCACATACAATGCTCTCTATGGTACAAACGTACATATCACCAAGAAAAATTTTAAAGTTTGAAAAACATGGCACTTAAAAGACTGCAAAAAGGATACTTCTCTACAGTAAAAGAGCTGAAACAAAAAGTCAAAGTGTCATTTCCTTTAGTATCAGTAGGGAATGTGTATGTTGGGCAACTCAAATGATTCACCACTGTGAGTTTCAGTGAATGACTGTGAAAGCACTGTGAGTATTGATTTGAGAGTTACAAATGCATTTTCATGACTAGGAGAATTCATGGAACCCATGAATAATAAGAATCAACTTTATATATACTCATACATATAGACATAAATAATGATTATAAATTATACAAAAATGGGAAAGGAAATATATTTCTATAACACAAAATAAGTACATTAAATGTATACTAATTTTCATTGCAGGGGATTTTAATTGGCATTCTTTGTACTTTTCCATATTTTTTTCAAACTTTTATGTGAAAAAAATGTTCATTGTAAAGTTAACTAAAATGGTGATAAATTTTCTAAACCTAAATGTTATTGAAGAATGGTTAATTATGGCACTTGCATAATATAAAATACTATGCATTCTTTAAAGATTACAGTAGCCCCCTCTTATATGCAGGGATACGTTCCAAGATCTCAAGTGAATGCCTAAAACCATAAATAGTACCAAACCCAATACAGGCATACCTTGGAGATATTGTAGGCTTGGTTCCAGACCACCACAATAAAGGGAAAATCACAATAAAGCCAGTCACATGATTTATTTTTGTTTTTCTAGTGCATATAAAATTTATGTATTTATGTTTCTACTATATTATAGTCTATTAAGTGTGCAATGGCATTATATTAAAAAAACTGTGTACACACTTTAATTAAAAATACTTATTGCTAAAAAATGCTAACCAGGATCTGAGCCTTCAGAAAGTTATAATCTTTCTACTGGTGGAGCGTCTTACCTCAATGTTGATGGCTGCTGACTGCTCAGGGTGGTGATTGCTGAAGGTTATGGTGGCTGTGGCAATTTCTTAAAATATGACAATGAAGTTTGCCGCATCAAACTTTTTGATGGCATTTCACCTACAGTAGAACTTCTTTCAAAATTAGAGTCAATCATCTCAAACTCTGCTGCTGCTTTATCAACTAAGGTTACATAATACAAGGGGGGCCCTCCCAAATTTATTTTTTTAATTGTGTATTTATTCTTACATGTTTAAACCTCAGTCACCTTCAAAGTACTCTCTCTTTGATGCAATACACCTACTGAGATGTTTTTTTCACTGCTCAAAACAGTTTTTGAACTCATCGATTTTGATACTTTTTAGTGCTTTTGCCATTTTTTGTTTCACCTCTTCCACAGCAGCAAAATGTTTCCCTTTGAGGACTTTATTCATCTGGGAAAACTAAGAAAAAGCTTCTCAGGGCGAGATCAGGTGGATAGGCAGGGTGGGGCACAGGAGTCATGCTATTTTTGGTCAAAAACTGTTGAACATTCAGTGCATGTGCATTGTCATAATGAAAGAACCAGTCATCTGTTTGCCACAACTCAGGATGTTTGTTGTGCAAATCATGACACCACCTTACCAAAAATTCCAGATAAAAATTTCAGTTGATCATTTGACCTGGAGGAATAAATTCTGAGTGCATAATCCTTCTTGCATTAAAGGAAGATAGTTTCAGTTTTTTGGGGGGATGTCCTCCTTGTATTTTAAATCCTTTTTTGTCATTTGTATAATAATCACAGCTTCTTCACCAGGAGTACATTCCATCTCAAGAAACCACTTTCTTTGCTCATCCACAAGGAGCAATTTCTCATCAGTTCAAGTGTTATCATGAGGTGGCAGCAGTTCAGTCACATGTTCATGAGCCACTTCTAATTCTAGTTCTCTTGCTATTTCCACCACATATGCTGTTATTTCCACCCCTCAAAGTCATGCATGAGGGTTGGAATCCACTCCTTTTCAACTCCTGTTAATGTTATTTTGAACTCTTCCCATGAATCACAAATATTCTCAAAGGCATCTAAAATGGTGAAGTCTTTACAGAATGTTTTCAAGTGACTTGGCCCAGATCCATCAGAGGAATCACTATCTATGGCATCTGTAGCCTTACAAAATGTATTTCTTAAATAACAAAACTTGAAAGTCAAAATTACTCCTTGATCCATGGGCTACAGAATGGATGTTGTGTTAGCAAGCAGAAAAATAACATTAATCTCACTTTATATCTCCATCAGAGCTCTTGGGTGACCAGGTACATTGTCAATGAGCAGTAATATTTTGAAAGGACTCTTTTTTTCTCTGAGTAATAGGTCTTAACAATGGACTAAAAATATTCAGTATACTATGATTTAACAGATATGTTGTCATCCAGGCTTTGTTGTTCCATTTAGAAAGCACAGGCAGGGTATATTTAGCATCATTCTTAAGGGCTCTAGGATTTTCAGAATGGTGAGTATTAGCTTCAACTTAAAGTCACCAGCTGCACTAGCTTCTAACAAGAGAGTCAGCCTGTCCTTTGAATCTTTGAAGCCAGGCATTGACTTCTCCGCTCTAGCTATGAAAGTCCTAGGAGGGACCTACTTCCAATATAAAGCTGTTTCATCTATGTTGAAAATGGTTTGTTTAGTGTATCCACCTTTGTTAATTATCTTAGCTAGATCTTCTGGATCACTTGCAGTTTCTCCATCAGCAGTTGCTGTTTCACCTTGTACTTTTTATGTTACGAAGATGGCTTCTTTCCTTAAACCTCATGAACCAACCTCTACTAACTTCATACTTTTCTTATGCAGCTTCCTCACTGCTCTCAGCCTTCATAGAATTCAAGATAGTTAGATCCTTGGTCTGGATTAGGCTTTGGCTTAAGGCAGGGGTGTCTAATCTCTTGTTTTCCATGGGCCATGCTGGAAGAAGAATGTGCCTTGGGCCACACATAAAACACACTAACACTAACGAAAGCTAACGAGCTAAAAGAAGATGCATGCATAATTTCTATAACGTTTAAGAAAGTTTATGGATTTGTGTTGGGCTGCATTCAAAGCTGTCCTGGGCCGCATGCAGCCTTCAGGCCACAAGTTGGACAAGCTTGGCTTAAGGGAATGCTGTGGCTGGTTTGATCTTCTATCCAGACCACTAAAACTTACTCTATATCTGCAATAGACTGTTTTACTTTCTTATCATTTGTGAGTTCACCGGAGTAGCAATTTTAATTTTTTTCCAAAACTTGTCCTTTGCATTCACAACTTGGCTAACTGCTTGGTGCAAGAAGCCTTGCTTTCAGTCTATTATCAACTTTCGGCATGTCTGCCTGACTGAGCTTAATCATTTCTAGCTTTTGACTTAGAGTGACGGACATGTGACTCTTCCTTTTACTTGAACACTCAGAGGTCATTATAGGGTTATTAATTGGCCTAATTTTTTAAATTGGCCTAATTTTAATATTGTTGTGCTTCCGGGAGTAGGGAGGCCAGAGGAGATGGAGAGGGATGGGGAGATAACTGGTTGGTGGAACAGTCAGAACACACACATTCATTGAATAAGTTCACTGTCTTATATGGGTGTGGTCCATGACACTGTAAAAACATTACAACAGTAACATCAGAGATTACTGATCACCATAACAAATATACGAATAATGAAAATGTTCGAAATATTGTGAGAACTACCAAAATGTTACAGAGATACAAAATGAGTACATGCTGTTAGAAAAATGGCCCTGGTAGACTTGCTTGACACAGGGTTGCCACAAACCTTTAATGAGTATAAAAATGCAATATCTATGAAGTGCAAGGTATGCCTGTATATATTATGTTTTTTACTACACATACATACACTTTATGGCTTCTATTTAGCATATCCAAATGGCCAGTATTACTACTCTGGGGCCATTATTAAATAAAATAAGGATTGCTTGAAGACAATCACTGTGCTATGGTGACAGTTGATCTGATCACGGAGACAGTGACTAACAAGCCCACATGGATACACTGACATCCCAGGCAGGCTGGTAGGGGGCAGCACAAGATTTCATCATGTGACTTAGAACAGTAAATAATTTAAAGTTTATGAATTGTTTATTTCTGGAATTTTCCACTTAATATTTTTGGTTCATGATTGACCAGGGGTAACTGAAAAACAGGGAAAGCAAAACTATGGATAAGGTGGGACCACAGTATATTTAAGAAGTTTTGGTAGTATAGAAAATGCTCATGATACAATGTTAAATGAACAAAATACAATATCAAACTGCATATACATTGGGTTCTCCACTCTATCAAGAAATGTTTGGCAGGACATAGGTCAAAATGTAAGCAATATTTTTCTCAATGGGGTGGAATTATAAGCAAGTGCTATCATCTTCCCTAAACATTTCTGCATTTTCGAAACCCTTCATATGAGCAACACATAGCCCTCTTAAAAATAGGAGAAGAAACTTACTGTGTCTAGAAACTAATCAAAATCTCAGAGATCTAGGCCAGTTTTTGGAGTATAAAATGAGCCTGTGAATTCCAAATTCCTTTCCAAGGAAGATATCCAGATTCAGGTACATTTTAGGTTTAATAATTTTCTGTTTTTCCAGTATTGGTATAATGAACATGAAGTACTTTTATAATAAACCAAAAACAATAAGAAGAAAAGGGTAATTGTACTGGGAAATGTTGCTAATAGTATGCAGACATGTATTTGAAATTGAATTAATTTATGCAACCATCTCAAGTTAACATAAATTGGAGGAAGACATTATCTGTATCTCTATTTCCATGGAAGTTAGGAAGGTAAACAGAAAAACATGTGACAATATGTCAGGCTCCAAGAGTAGGAGAAGCTGATGGTAAGTATTTGCTTCCTTAAGCTACAATGCTGCAGAGTGTTTACATCATAAAATTCCTTATACATAAATATTGGTTTTGAAAGTGTGAGTACATTTTATTGAATACACTGTATATTTGGGTCTGCTGAAGAGCTTGTTTTAAGGCTAATTAAATTACAAAACACTTCAAAGAATCACAGTTTCCAAACAAATATGCAAACTTTCTTTAAGGCAAAACTCTTCTTAAACCTAGGAACACACTATCTTTTAGACTGGATTTTGTTCAACAGGATAATTTCCCTATTAAGACTTCTTTGGTTATAGTATAGAGCCTTTCTTCAGAGTTCCCACATAGACTCGAACAGAGAATAAAGAACAAATGGGCTCAGAAGCTCTTGGGCTTTAAAAATCCTACAGCAAGCAGCAAGCAATCTGTGTTGCCTACCTTCTGGCGCTAGGAGGGCATATGCCACTAAAACATTTCAAAACAGTTTTTAAGGTGTAAAAATGATTGAAAACCAAATTATTAAGTGAAATAACATCAACATATTACTCAGACTTGCAGTGTTGGCATCTGTCACACATTCTGACAATATACCTTTAGACTAGCTGTCAAGTGTCCTCTTACTTTCAGTGTCATCTTTTGTTTATAAGAAGTGTGATTTACAAAAAGAAGTGTGATTATAAAGTAATGTGACTATTTTAATCTAATATACCGTGCATACCATTTTCCTCATAATGAGTGCCTTTCTCTTCAAAGGTACCACATAGTTATTTCACTGCTCAGAACCTGCTTGGAACCTTTTGTAGAAACTACCTCCTGACACATGAGAAAGGCCATCTAAACATTTTATAGTCCTTCTTTATTTCCTGACTGCAGGTTGATGGCAAGACACCGCTTTAAAACCTTTTTATTATTTCCCAGCGAAATTTACCATCTCCTTAAAAGATAATGATAGACCACTATTAAGAAAATTTAAAAGATGCAAACATAAAATTGATCATGTAGATCAGCGTTTTCAGACAGAGCAGAATCTCCTTAAAATATAGATTAAATGTAATTTACTAAATGGCACACATAATGATATTTATGTTCTTCAAAATATTTTTTCAGCAGATGTTTAGTTCACACCTACCATGTACCAGACACTGCTAATTATTTAAACAATAAATAAAACAAAATCCATCATTAGGAAGTTTATGGCCTATTGGAAGAGACAGACAATAAATAAAAAAGTATATATAGTATGATGTCAGGTAAGGATAGGTGCTAGAAAGAAAAATAAAGCAAGTAAGGAAATAGTATCAAGAGAGGGTGCTATTTAGATATAATAGTGGATGATACTTATGCAGATGTGACAATGAGGAAAAAGAGCTACTCAAATGAATATCTAGGTATAGAGTATTCCAAACAGGGGGAACAAAAAACGGAAGTCCCTGAGGCAGCATCATGCTTGAGTTTTTTGTTTGTTTGTTTGTTTTTTGAGAAAGAGCAAAGAGGCCCATGTGGCTAAAAAGGAGCACTCAAGAGAGTGATAATAGGTGAAACAATAGGCGGAGGCAGGAGCCAAGTGGACCTTATCAACCATGTATAGGATGGTGGGTTTATCCAAAGCGTGCGGGAAGTCACTGGACATGTTTGAGTAAAGGAATGACATGATTTGATGATGTTTTAAAAATATCACTTTAGATATTGGGTGAAGAATAGATTGCAGATTAGCTAGGAGGTTATTGATATATTCCAGGCAAGAGATGATGATGGTTTGGACAAGAGTGGCCATCTTCAAGGCAGTGAGGACTAATCAGATTTTATGTACTTTTTGAAGGTAGCCCTAATAGAATTATGTTTATGCACATTATTACATACTGACACAAAATGTTAACAGTGTATGTCTATGAATTTTAGAATTATAAGTGAGTTTCAGTTTCGTCTTTCTGCACTAGTTGATGACTTTTTCTTACTGGTAAAAGAACAAAAAAGATAATACTGTTTCATTTGGGGATGAGGTGGGGTATATAATAAAAAAACCCAGCCACTGAAGCCAATGAACAAAAACACAGTGCCAGATATTCATAATCATTTGGTAGTTGTTATCTGCTGCCATAATCACAACTGGGGAGACCCTGGTGAAGGAATGGGGTAGACATTGGGCAGTGAGAATGATCAGTCCCAAGGAAAGCCCAGATCATGAGACTATGGATTTCCTGGGCTACTGGCAGGCCTTTGGGAAAGAACTCAACAGCAATCATAGACAGGGAACCTGATAAGAGGATGAAACACTCTGGGAGCCTGGCACCAAACAAGCACAGGTTAAGGCCTGCAGCATGGGGAATATCCAGTGGTGGGCAAGATTTTCTAACAAAGGAATAATTTCGCTTCCAACGAATGCTGCAGTAGGCAGAGGCCCAAGTAGGCAGGTGGCGGCATAGTGCAAGATGGCAGAAACACAAGCACTCAGTCATCACCAAACCCGTGGGAAGTCTGATAACCCTCTGTGTCTAGCCAAGTCACATCCCCCTTTGAAGAGCCATTGTTCTTGGACAGGAGAAAATATAATTTCCTTTACTGAATTGGTACTACCCAAGTAGAATGCGCGTTCTTGTTTTTCCCTCAAAAGTTTGGGTAAAATGTGAGCAGCATACATGGCAAAATATGGTGACTGAAAACAAAGTCAGTGTAATGGGAACTAATGGATCATTTCTCAAATTCTTAGTATTGTCATAAGGTACACTAACTGGACAGGACATCTGGAGACTTAGGTTCTAAGATCAGCTCTGTCATTAACCCATTTCCCTTTTGTCCCACAAGTGCCAGTGGCACTTGTGGCTCCTGTGTTTACCCCAAAATAACTTGTGAATTACAGTCCTAAACTTACCCCCAAAGTTTACCATGAAATATCTCACTTTTCTTATTTTCACATTACTCTAGGATATCGATAATCTTTGGAAACAAACAACATCATTCTATTTATAACATTCTGTTTTTAGTAGTGGTATTTTCATTTACAAAATACAGTAATTCTCAATCACTGAAAATGTCAAATCCTAGGAAACATAGCATTCCTATGCATGAAAAAAATTATTAAATACCGATCATCATATACATTTCTGTTACATTAGGATTAGAGACAAGTTCTGTTTAGAAATCACTCCAAGAACCATTTTTAAATTTTGTTTTCACATTGAAAACCAAATTTCCTTCAGCCTCAAAGAGGGTGTTTATGTAAAATTAAATGAATGGGGTAGCCAGCTATACTTTTGTTTTTTAAAATGGGAAATGGGTTAAATAGCTCTCTGACCTGGGACAAGTCATTACCCCTCTCAGTTCTGCCATTTATCAACCCTAAAATGGATAGGTAGAGCCAGGGGCTCCAGGAAGCCCCTTTAGGTTTTTAAAGTTGTATAAAGTCCATGAGGGCAGGGACCCAGAGCCTGGCAACTCATGGACACGCAACAAAAGTTTTTGAATGAAGGCACAAAGGAGCATATCGACACAAACAAAACTATAGACAATGTGTCTCCTCCCCAACTAGCAAGGGTCTTAGTGAATGAAAAGCAAAACAAAGAGTGTGAACGTGTTGAAAACTGAAACGCGAGCCCTTGTAGTTGAAAAGCAATTTCTATGGGGTCTCACGTGTTGTCTATCAGAATTCAGTGACACAACCACTACACATGAAAAATAGCTCTCTGACAAACAGGTGTAATGAATTAGAGAGAAACGTCTTCCCTGAAGCATATGGGATGAGCGTCTGCCACGTGGTGAGGATGAATACATCTTGTGTAAAATCGGCACCCCCTTGGTAATAGCTACCTAACGCTTTCAGCCTGGGGGCTCCATATATGTCACAATCGTCATATTTTATTATTACATGAAAAGGAAAATTTCCTACTAAGTAAATGTTTGAATCTTTTCTAGAAATCTGGAGGATTCTCATCATATGTACAGCATCATCTTTTCTTCAGTCTCCACCACCACTCGGGTCCAACTCCAAAGGCATGCCCTCATCCCACAACCCACTGACAGCCTTTTTTTTTTTATCTTTGTCCTGCCTACTTCCCTGCCAGAATCTCCTGATAATTCCCAGGGGCAGACTCTTGTCTGTGGTAATCAAAAGGATGGCAAAAACTGACTGAATTCACAATCCTGCAGCCCCACGTGGCAGGCCAGCTGCAGCCTGTGCAGACCTATACAGTAAAAGCTGTGTTATCTGGCACTTCCCCAACAGGAAAGAACTGGAAACCAGCATTTCTAAAATGCCCTAATACCCGTCTGCAATCTAGTAGCTGAAACTGATGCCATTGAAATTCAACTACAGTGACACAACGCTTTGAAAGAGGCCTGATCAAAATGCAAAGCTGAAAGTTCTCACTGATGACTTGAGCTAAGCAGCATAAACTCAGCAGACAGAATAAAAATCTATTCCTCAAATTTTATGCAGATTGAAACAAGACAGAAACAAAGGATTGAGAACTAAGAAAAGTAGAGGTAAGCTGTTGCAAAACCTTGATGACTATGTAGAAATATGTGCAACATACAGTGTTAACTGGAAAAACAGGACCTTCAGTCATTACGATCACCACCGTAAAACGATGTATGCATGTGGAAAAGAGTACAACTAATTATTTTTATTTGACAGTGCTGGGACTTAAAATTATTTTTTTCCTTTTTCAAATGTATGCATTCTTACTGTAGTGTGTTTACTATTTAAATGGGGAAAGAAAGCATTGTCCCCCACTAAAAAAGTAGCACTAACAGTGCTTGGTAAAGTCATCAAGCTCAGAGAAGCAGTTTATAGAAAGTATAGCTGAAGTTGCTACTAAATCATTAAGCTGACTGCATCTAGAGACTAAATCTACTTCCTCCCTTTCAAAAGCTGAAGCCCTTAAAATATTGAAAGCACAGAAGTAAAAAGAAAAAAGTTTGCAGAGTTCTTGAGAAATCTAACCCAATTAAAAATATTTATGGGACTCAAACTGCACACTTAGCTTTGTGAAATGAATGAGAAATAGATTTAAATGGTGAATATCTGTGGGCTCACTGCTCCCCCGATGTCCCCCCACCAGGATCCATGCTGGGTATCTCCGTACTTTCAGACTCCCCTCCAGGGCGGTGTTGGTTTTACCTTCCTATCTCTGGCTCTTGAAATCTGTTTATACTCAAGCATCTACTTGCCATATGCAATATGGGACTCCTTTGGTAATTCAAGTAACAATGAATAGAATTTTTTAAAATTTAGTGACAACCACATCCTCACACTCATTCTCCCATTTATTAGCCTTGCAACTCAGTGCTGGGCACAGTGCAAATGGAAACTGACAGGTCTAGGTCAGGTTCAATACCCATGTCCTCTTTATTTCCCACTAGGCTCTGTGTGTGCAATGCAGATTGTGACCAGAAGGTTAATGGTTGCTTGGACTTATTTATGGTCAAGGCTCCTCATAGGCATGAGAAATGAACCTCAGACTGCAATCTACTTATGGTTTTTCTCATAGAAAATGTGACAAGCTCACTATTATAATTTGTTATTTTAACAGACTCAAGTGCATATATCAAGTGATAAATTTAGAGCAACATTTCAAGAAATATAAACGTTTCATCTATCCTGATGGCAATCACTCTGACATTAGTAAAACAATTATTCCTGAATCTTAGTCATTTGAATTTCATTTTATATTTCTAAGCCTCAACCACCTCACCTGTAAAATTTGAGTGTTGTTACCTGCCCACAAAAAAGGACAGATGGCCCTTGAAGAACATGGGAGTTAGGTAACCAACCCCCCTGCCCAGCTGAAAATCCACATGTAACTTTGACTCCCTCCAAATTTAACTACTAATAGCCTACTGTTGACCGGAAGTCTTACTGACAATAATTGATTTTGTATGTGTTGTGCAAGGGCTATCTGGAAAAAATCCGGCCATAAATGCCTCTACTTTTCATATTACATGGCTGGATACATTTTGGACAGCCCTTGTATATATTATATACTGCATTCTACAATGAAGTAAGCTAGAAAAAAGAAAATATTAAGAAAATTGTGAGGAAGAGAAAATACATCTACAGTATTTATTGCAAAAAATCCGTGTATGAGTGGAACTGCACAGTTCAAACCCTTGTTGTTCAAAGTTCACCTGTACATGGAACCAGGTGATCTGAGGTCTCTACTGACCCTAATGCATAAGACAGAACAGGATGACATTTAGGGAATAGTTCTTACTGGGGTAATCTGATGCTTTTTCTGCGTTCCACACCCTTCAGGTGTTCTTCCAAACTGTTATTTGAGTTTATTTTCCTAAAGCAGACTTGATTCTGTCTCTCTCCTATTTAAAACCCCTGATGGTTCCCTACAGCCAGCTACATTGGGATAGGATAAAATCCAAACCCCTTTAGCACAGCAAAAGTATGCATCAGGTATGCATTTTAATAATCTTGATTCTCAGGTCTGTAAAAATGTCAGATTGTTGGTTTACAACACAGCTGACTCCCTACAGGGAGGCCACATTCCACTGGCACACACACACAAAAGCAATCAAAGGGAAAGAAAATTCAAACTCAATTTAGCCAATTTCAGGTAAGCTCAATTACTTATGGATTTTCTTAGCCATTTTAGATTTAAACACAATTCAAGATTTTCCCCTTCGCTATGCTTCTGCACTTCATTCTAAGGTTGATCTTATTCCAAGGAGCTTATATATCGTTATGGCAAGGGACCCACAAGGACAAAAGGTACCTGTTTCATAGCCATCTTCTACCCATTGCTGGCATCTGCTGGGTATAGTCTGGGGCTGTCCGGAAAGTATCCAGCCATGTAATAAGAAAAATAGAGGTATTTATGGCTGGATTTTTTCCAGACAACTCTTGTAGTCTTATTCAAATTCTCAACTGTCATCCCCCTTCTATGCGAGCATCTGCTGACTTAGACATCTTCCCATCTACCCTCAGGGCATGTTGGGTCCTGCATCTTTCCACCCAAGTGTCCCCTTCACCATGATTGACAGGCCCCTCCAGGTCTGCAGGCTCTCAGTGGCCTGCAGGAAAACCTCTGGCAGATTCCCACCTCAGGTCCTATTTTAAAATATTTGCTATGCATTCTAAACCATTTGTTTAGTGTCTAGACCCCCAGTAGGATAATATGGATAAAGGAAGGGAATGTGTCTGTTTTTATTCACTAATATACCCTCATTTTATACCTTTCTCAAAAAATGGTTGCTGAATGAATAAAAGTTGCCTCACTGTGCCCAGCCCACTGTGATCCTTCTGACTTTATCTATATGCACACATGCACACAGACAGACAGAAGAATTACATAATAGGGGACATGAAGTCCATCTGAGTTTGTCAGGGCAGATCTCTGTGAAGAAATAATGTTTCTTATTTCTCATAAGTCCTATGAACATAGCACAATGAGCCAACCCCATCCCATCCCCCTTCCAAACAAACTTAATGGCATGTAGTTCATAGGTAAACATAGACACTGTACAGCAGTGATTTCAAAATGTCTTTCACATTCTGGGACACTTCAGAAATGCTTTGGGGGATGCTATGGGAAATGAAGGGGTCTTTAAGAGGGCAGACTATAGGTTCCTGGTAGACAGAATAGCAGCCCCCAAAATGTCCACATCCAAATTCTCTGAACTCAAAAATGTGTTTCCTTAGAATGCTAAAAAGTAGGGTGACCAGATGTACCAGTTCCAATGGGACAGAAAACAATGGTACTGTCCTATTTCAAACAGTATGTCTGGTCAGCCTACTGACACCTTGAATTTAGGCCAGTGAGACTAGGCTGACCATACGTACCATTTGAAATAGGACAGTACTGTTTTTTTTTTTCTGTCATGTTTGAAATGATATATGTGGTCAGCCTACAAAAAAGGACTTTTCAGATGTGATTAAGGTTAAAGATTTTGAGATTAGTTTAATCTGGGTTATCCAGGAAGGTCCAGTTGAATGACATGGGTCCTTGAAAGCACAGAACCTTTCACAGCTGTGGTAATAAAGAGACGTGAGAAAGGGTCAGAGAAATGTGATTTTGTTAGTTTTAAAGGTCAAGGGAGGAAGGAGGCCATGAACCAAGAAAGGTAGACAGCTTCTAGAATCTGGAAAAGAGAAAGAAATGGATTCTCCAGTAGAACCTCTGGAAATCAATGCAACCCCATTGACATCTTGATTTGGGCCCAGTGACCTGTGCAGCTGTAAGATAATGAATATGTGTTTTTAGCTACAAACTCTGCGGTCATTTGCTATGACAGTCATAGAAGTGTTGGAGTTAGCCTGTTACCCCTTCTAGTGCTTCAAACAGAGCAGTTCTGTATGGATCCATTCTCCATACTGGAGTCCATTTGAGGTCATGATCCCATGATGACCTACTTCATTCCCTCAAACATGCCTCAGTGTCTTAACTCTTGCTGTTGCCTCTATCTAGACTCGCTTAACCCCTGTCCTTCATGTTCATCTAGCATTCTTCTAGTTAACGTTCACCAAGAAGGATATCCTTTCTCTGTTTCTAAAGTCCCTAATCTACTCTACCCCAGGCAGAAGATACTGCTCCTTCTTGGTTTCCATTACGGTTCATGCATGCTTTGCTTACTGAAATGACTATAAATTGTCAAATCCTCAGAGACAAGGACCATATCTCACCTAAGTCTTTTTAACCAAGCATTTAGTTGAGTGTTTGGCTTGTAGTAGACATTGTTCTCAGACCATCTTGTCTAAATGAGCCTCTGCTTACTGTATTTTCCATCACAGTCCCTGTTCATTTCTATCATAGCACTTATAATTTTGTACTTATTTCTTTACTGTCTTCACCACTAGACTACATTTGATGAGGACATGTCAGCCCCAATTACCATGGTGTCTGTAGCATGGTATCTGTAGTGCCTGCCACAGTGTGGGCTCTTATTAAGTATTTAGGGAATAAATTGTTGAATGTGTTTGCTTAATTTAATTAGCATCTGGGACAATGGGCTTCATTGGCAAAGTTCACCCTAACAATAGCTTTTGAGAATTGCAGAAAGACGCCTGCAGCAAAGGGGCCCAGAGATCATGCTTGCTACCCTCTCTCAGACTCACAGTACCCAACCCCACTGTTGCTAATAAGAAGGGCCAGGCCTCTCCGTTAAAGCAGCCACTCACTCCTAAGAGAGTGAATAAAGGGAGTCCTGGCACATAGCTCTGAAAAGTTGCCAGCTTGCAAAACAACTTGTCACTGTGTATGGAGGCATTTAGTGGAGAATAATTAGTAGCCCTTCTGTGAATCAAAAGTGACCAAATCTATAACATCTCTACTGAGACCAAAGACTTTGGTTTTCAGAACTCATCAGAGAAGATGTTTGCCAATTTCAGTGGTAAAATCCACATGCCGAGTAAACACCTACGTTGCGTATTGTTCTAGTAAGTAAGAGGTTGCCAGATAGTGTTCGTATCTACTAATCGGGAAATCCTAGTCAGAAATGTGTTCCCTTTGAAGGTGTTTCATAATGCAAACTCACGTAAGGGGACAAAGTGTTTTAGACAAGTAACTATTAGGAGTTTGTTTTCCCTCAACCAGCGCCAGCCTAACTAGGAGGGAAGGTATGTAGCAACTTATGTAGTGTGATTTAAGGAACATCATGAAGGTGTGCACTCAACAATCTCTCTCTTACTATTGGTACCCCTGCAAGTCACCATTTAAGAAACGTTCCCCTAGCTCATAGACACGTACCACCCTCTCTACTTAAAATTCAAAAATGCAGAAAAGGAAGCTTTCATCCCAAGCTATGAACAAGGTGATATGATTTGGAACAGGCTCACGAGGGGGACTCAGAAAAATGGAATTTATTTATGAGTATAAAAAATTGTGTATTTATTCCCACATATTTAAACTTCAGTCACTTTCGAAGTGCTCTCTATTTGATGCAATACTCCTATGGAGACACTGTTTCCACTGCTCCAAACAGTTTTTGAACTCATCGATTCTGATGCCCTTTAGTGCTTCCACTGATTTTTGTTTTACCTCTTCTATATTGGCAAAACATTTCCGTTTAAGGATGTTTTTCAGTGGGGAAAACAAAAAAGTCACTGGGGACAAGATTAGGTGAATAGGGAGGGTGGGACATGGGGTCATGCCGGTTTTGGTCAGAAACTGCTGAACACTCAGCGTGGTATGGGCAGGTGCATTGTCAAGCTGCACATTTTTTGTGTGTGTATAAGTCACTCATCGTGACATGGGCAAACACACTGAAAAGAGTCTCCAAAAAAAATTCACTGAAGCTGACGCAGCCTCTCACAACAACGCCGCTGGTGCACGGATGCAGAGGGGTTCCTAGAACACTCACCTAGCGGGGGGAGCCGGTACTACAAGGGGCCCGCACTCCAGAAGAGAATTCTGGTTTGGTTTGGTTTGGTTTTGCCTTCCCCTTCACAGATGAAAGAAGAGAAAGAGAACAGAGGAGTTGGAAATGAGTGTTTTTGTTTCCGGGATGGGGAAGAGTTCGAGTTGTACACATGAAAAGAAGAGAGGCAGCTTGTGTGTGGCTGGAGTGAGGGAAACAGCTGTGGGAGGGGGCACCTCAACCTGCTCTAAGAACACCCAGGCTTGAACATGAGCTCTCATGTACGTGTTTGTCACACAGTCAATGTCTTCTCTGGGAAAAGGCAAATAAATCTCTTCATGAAATGGGTCTCCCATGCTTGACAGTGCTTAGATCAAGGCTATCCTGCAGACAAGTTGTAAAGCTTCTCATACACATATTTATTTTAAGTTTGCCCAGAAGCCCTTTTCTGGGCTCTCTGTCTAGGCAGTGCTATTTTTTTCTCTCCTTACATGAACTCTGAAGAAAGAATTAAAAGGTTCTAAAATCAATCATTTACTTGGCTTTATATTCGATTGTGGAATTAAATAATTTGATGCCTATTACAGAGAGGTGAGGTATCAGACACTAGTTGGGGGTAAACTTTGGTATCGCAAGGAGGATTTAGATAGACGGAAAACTTTTCCAAAATTCCTGAAATTAGGCAGTCATCACCTTAATTTAGTGTTCAATTCTAGCATCACCAATGGTGGGACAATATCCTAGTTAATGGGATATGATATGGAGTACCCAATATTGCCTATGGTATTGAATCCTGCTTTGGACAAACAGGTGGTAAAGAATGTTTTGCGGACCATTAAAGAAATATGAATACTCCCTGGGTATTAAGTAATATTAAAGAATTATTAATTTTAGGTGTCCTGATATTATTTTCACTCTGAAGAGTGTCATTTTCTAGAGATGCATACCAAAATATTCACAGTGTCATAGTGTCTATAATGTGTCATCATGAAACAAAATTCTGAAATTATACCATAATGATTATTGAATATTCTACCTATAATTAGGAAGAAAAATGGCAAAAAAAAATTGACCATATATTTCCAATATAGAAAAGGAGTAATGACTTGAGCTTTGTTTGCTATGCAAGTGACCCTCAGCACACTCTTAAAACACACTGAATTAACTAAGGGTAGAATGATGCTTTTGATTCAGTTTACAGGAGATATTTTACATAGTGAAAAATGGGACATTCTATTTATCTAATAGTAGTTTAGCTAGACCAGTGCAGTGTTCAGCTATATTGATAATCGATTTTGAAAGGGAAGAATATTAAAATTCAGAGTCCACGAATACTATTTAAAGGAGGGTTCTTCTGAAAATGAAAAGCAAAGATTGATGGGCAATACTA
The DNA here is from genome assembly GCA_004026885.1 of Lyroderma lyra. Taxonomy (NCBI): domain Eukaryota; kingdom Metazoa; phylum Chordata; class Mammalia; order Chiroptera; family Megadermatidae; genus Lyroderma; species Lyroderma lyra. The sequence continues at coordinate 296,530 of PVJL010000099.1, read as the reverse complement.
CAAAAGTACAGTTGAACCTTGAGTAACAGGGGGTTAGAGGCACCAGGCCCCCATCCCCCTCTCACAGTTGAAAATCCACATATAAATGTTGACTCCAAAAAAAACTAAACCACTAATAGCCTAATATTGACCGGAAACCTTACCAATAACATAAACAGTTGATTAGCAGATATTTTGTATGTTATATGTATTATATAGTATATTCTTACAATAAAGTAAGCTAAAAAAAGAAAATGTTATTAAGAAAATCATAAAGAAGAGAAAATACATTTACTGTATTTATTGAAAAATAACCACATCTAAGTGGACCCTCACAGTTCAAACCCATTTTATTCAACCGTCAACAGAACAAACATCCGATCAGAAATAAGCTTATAAAAACTCACTAGAGACTAAATGGTTTCAGTGTTAAGGTTACAGGCTCTGGAACCTACACCAGCCTGAGCTTGAATGCCCAAGTTCTACCACCTCTAAGCTGTAAAATAATAAGTAAGTGCATTTGCCGCCAGGGGTCATTGTGTGATTTAAATGAGATAATGCATATCAAGTGTTTTGCACAGTGCCTGGCACATAGTCAGCACTTAATAATTAGAAGCCTTTTTAACTCCAGGTTCATGGCTTTTAATGACTGCTTTATTGAAGGGCCTTGGGGAGTCCACAATCCCCATAAATCTGAGTGTAAATTTTTGCAAACTCTCATTTTAGTTTTTATCAGATTCTAAGAGGTCCACAACCACCTGAAAAGTTTAAAACTCACTGCTCAAGAAGCATTTTCCTAATCGACTCCAGATATGTGATATGACTGTATTGATTATGGAGACTGACACAAATTATGTGCGTCCTGTCAAAATGTTGTAGTCACCTCTCTTAACAACCCTCAGTTTTCCTGAGCATCTGCAGCCAAGAGAAAACAAAGAGACTGATGAAAGATAGGACCCAGAGAAGCCTGTTCTTGGGAGCAGGCCCAGCGTGATTGTACTCAAAGGGCAGTGACATCTTTTTTTCTGTCTAATCCTTGTTGGCTCTGGAGAGGCTGTCCCTGATTAATGCCTTGTTGTAACATTTTGAAAGGTCAGCTTATGTAATAGAGGTACTGTGGCTTAGCTACATTATTAGAGAGACCACCTTTGGCTAGGAAAATGGCATAATATTTCTTTCTGGAATTCACACATTACCCAGAAGCCTTTGTCTTTCTGAAAATGTTACTAAAATTTTGAAGTCTCCTGGCAATAATTTTCAAGCACCACAATTTTAATATGGCCCTGCTTCTGCAGTACTGCTGCTAAAATCTCCTATAAGCAAATCCCTTCAGACTCTGAAAATTTGTCAAAAGGAACACATGTGTAGAATCAACAATTAAGCCTACTGACCATGATTAGTACCTCCAAACTCCAGCCTATCACCTCCAAATGCTATGTCATGATTCTACAGGTAAATACACATCCCTCGCATGATTAGTCTTTCAAACCTCCTTTCAGAGGAATTATAAGAATCTGACACATATGTCACATCCATTTTAAAGATGTTACATTTCTCACCTCGGTGAGGGCTTTTTCATCCATGATGCAATTCTACTTTATATTTGCAATGGCCTGGTTTCATACACCGTGTAAGACACAGGCATATAAGGAGTGAATCTTGTTACAGTATGAGAGAGAATAGTTACAATAGGAGTGATTATAGGATGCTATGAAAATAGTCAGGGAAGGCTTCCTAAAAGAGGGGTCATTTAAATGAGAAGTTATCTAGATGCATGTGTGTAAGCTGGAGTGTTCTTAAAGGAAATAGCATGTGCTTAAAGCTCAGAGGTAACTGACAGCATCATACATTCGTGCAACTGCAAGTAGTTCCATGGCTGGTCTGTGGAGCTGAAGAGAGAAATTGCAAGAGCTGTGGCTAAAGACAAGGTCATGAAGGGCCTTGGAAGCCATACTAAGGTGTTTAGGGATAAGGAGCCATTAAAGAGTTGTAAGCCATAGCAACACGATAGGAATTGGGTTTTATAAAGTACACTGGCTGCAGTGTAGAATATAGATCGAATGAAAGCAAAACTGAAGGTAGGACACTAGTTGGAAGGTTTTTGTAGTGATCTAGGTGAGAGATGGTAGCAGCACATACTAAAGTCTTTGATATTGTAGTGCAGCAGTGTCCAACCTTTTGGCTCCCCTGGGCCACCTTGGAAGAGATGTCTTGGGCCACACGTAAAACACGCTACCACTAACGATAGCTGATGAGCTAAAAAAGAAACATCTCATAATGTTTTAAGAATTTGTGTTGGGACTCATTCAAAGCTGTCCTGGGCTGCAGTTTGGACATGCCCAATGTAGTGAATGCTTTGGTAACAGCACACAGGACCTCTTTCAGGACCAAGGCACTTATTCCCCTCATTGCCAGAATGTTGGCTGCTGATGGCTCACAGTTGAATCTCTCTCTACAAATTGTCCTCAGCCAAAGGGAGCTGACCTGTCCAATGTTATGGCCCCTTCCTGTGGGCCACTAACATCCAACGACTGAGCAATGTGAGCTACCAACAGAGCAGGCAACAACCTTTATGGCGACTGTTTCATGGTTCAGCTGCTCCTTCTACCCAATCCTTCCTCACTTATTTCCTTACAGGCTTGTTCCTGAATGTACTCCCAAACAAATAGCCTGCTTGTAAACTTCTGTTTCAGTCTATTTCTAAAGGACCAGATCTAACACAGAACCTTAGTAGTGCTCATCAATAAAATGAGAAGATGGATTGGGTCCTTGCTAAAAACACTTCCTGTTTGCTCTATCATCCTGTGGACTTTGAGATTCTTTGACAATTCTTTCAGCTGTTCCAAAACACCAGGAAACGATTATAACAGACACTTAATTTTCGCAACCCCAGCAGGACTCACCACAGTAATTATAAATGTTTCACAAACAGACCACCTACAAATCTTGCACCCAGTTGGGGTTAACATTGTCTACTTTTATAGATATAAAATTCTTCATGGCTCCCATGTCGAAGCTTGGTTCTTACAAAAAATACTGCTGCTCCCTGTGGACCAGCATGAAACATTGCTGTTATCTTTTGCTGATACCAGGACTGAAAGCAGTTAAGTCTAGCACTTTTTAAAATGCACTGCAAAGCTGAATTTATGATTAATATAGTGAATTGTATGTTGCCACTGTGACTCTCTCCTCGCCCCTCAAAAGAAGTTTCTCAGCAAAATAAAATGGAAATGCAGAATTCTTTTTGTGAGCTATTATAGCTGTACCTCATTGCTATCAATGGTGATCCATTTCCAAACTCTAAATCATGTGATTCTCAGCACAGTGGTTTCATACACGCTTTCCATGATTTATGAAGGCCAATTTCCTGTAAAGAACTCGTATTTGCAAAGTGTGGTTCCAATCTTAGCATCTGAGACCTGCAAACAACTTCTAACATCTAGACCTGGAGTTTTTAACCTCAGGTCTGTGGAATCATGGGTGGGCTTCAGAGAGGCTGACCAGACGTACCATTTTAAACGGGACAGAAAACAATGGTACTGTCCCATTTCCAATGATATGTCTGGTCAGCCTAGTCTCACTGGGCTAAATGCAGGTGCCAGTAGGCTGACCATATGTACCATTTGAAACGGGACAGTCCTGTTGTTTTCTGTCCTGTTTCAAACAGACATCTGATCAGCCTAGCTTCAGAGAGTCTATGAAACCCTAAAGTTGTATACAAAATGTGTGGAGAGGTGCCATACTGTTATTAGAGTACACAATCTGATGAACGGAAGGCTCATGGCCCCTGAAAGGTTAAGGGCCATTGTTTACACCAGTCATCTGGCTTCATTCTTAATAAAACTGAGGTTTAGAGAAATTAGATGATTGAGCCAAGCTGTACTAGTTTATTAGTAGCCCAGCTGGCATTAAAACTCAGGTTCTCCTCCTTTCAATCCAGTGAGCTTTCTGCTATACTAGGCTTTGAAGACATTTCAAACCAAGGCATCATTCCTAGGACATTTTAACTTCCTCCCTATCACATCAACACTTTCCTACTGCCAAGAAACAGCTGCCTCCAAGGAAACCAAACCCTTCTGCTAGGCTCAGTAACTTTTATTAATCTCTATTTATCTAGCATTTTATACTTTTTAAAGCACTTGCACACATATGATTACATTTGATTTGAGCCTCAAAACCCCTTCCAGATAGGAAACTAGGAGGTAAAAGCTTAAGTTTTGGAACAGGGCTGCCTGAGTTGGAACTCTACCTCTGCTTTTACCGGTTGGGTCACCCTCATCAATTTACCTAGCTGTTTGTGCCTCAGCTGTAAAATAAGAACATATTTAGTCAACATTAACTAGCACCATTACCCCTATTTTATAATTACCAATGAGGGGACCGAGAAAAATTAGCATTATGTGACTTGCTCAAATGCACCCTGTAAATAGTGGATCTAGGATCCAAAACGATATGGTTTAACAACCAGTGAAAAACTTCAATGAACAACACATAGAATTCTGAGTATAAATATAACAACTGTGCAACAATCAGTCCCCAATGATTAAAACAGCTATTCATTTATTTCTAGCCATTGATAAGCTAGAAACCATCGTTGGGTACCCAAGTGTGAAATTCCAAATCTGTTCTGAGGATCTCTTATTTTCTTTTTAAACAAATAGAAAAGAAAACCAACTCATTCAATATGTTACATCTAAGCTTCTTTTTTAAGCCACGTGAGCCACGTTCCTTAGAAATTTTCCAAGTAAGATGTGTTGGGCATGGTCAATTATTGGGGGGAATTTTTTTTAAAATGAAGTATTAAATACCCTGGCTAACATGAAGGCATGTGACCTTAGATATGCTTTTAATGAGCTCAAAACGGCCCAAAGTCATGGCCGCCAATGATCATTAAGGCCTGTGTTCTTGGTGTGTTCAAAATGAGCAAGGCTCCAGATTGTATACAGCCAAGAGCTGCAATGTTCCCTTTTGGCTAAAAAATCAAGGAGGCCTCTCTTGAAATTGTACAATGGCCTCTTCAGCGGCATGAACCAGTAGCTCCCAAACACACTTGGGCTGAAGGATCCTTTAAATGAGTTTTTCAATTACCATAAAATATATTATAAATTTCTCTACCAAAGTGCCCTTATACTTTGTTGGCTGAGTGGCCTGGATTGTGCAAGCGCATGCCTGAGAGCAGTAGGCGTGTTCTCTGGTACTAGTTTGCTAGGTAAGTTCTAACATGCGAGATGAGGGGAAGTCTACAGCCCTGCTCTGTGAACAAACTTACTCATTCTTTTGGCTTGCAACAACAACAACATCAAAACTGTAACTGCTTTTTAAAGACCACATACTCTTGGTCCCGATCAGCTGAGGCCCCATCTAAAGTGATAAGAAGGGTAGTGTGAATGTGAGATTTTTTTTACCCTTAATTTTCCTCCTCTGGGAAAACATCCTTTTATTTCCAGTGTCATGGAAACCTGTGCTATTAGCTGCTTTCAGTAGCAGCTTTATGCTTTCCTACAACATAGCTTTCCAAGTGTAGTCATTTTTAGCAGACAAGAGTCTTGTCCTGACTTTTTGTAAGTTCAAAGCAGCACAGCCCAATGTATTTATCGTAAAGCCCATATAGAGGCTACACTTGTACTATTGGTATTCATAACAGCAGTTGCTGAAGTCCCTGCACATCAAATTGCACTAAGAGACCATGGTTGGGCTTCAAGCCTGCCAGCAACCCTCTAACCCAGGCCTAGGGAGACTTCTGCAGGGCAAGGGCTACTTCTCCAAGTGTCATGGTGCACTAGCTATTTAGTTTATTATCCAGGCAGTCACCCCAACATTGTTTGGCGGTCCACAGGTGGAACATGATCGACATTTTGTCCAGCCCTGCTCTAAATCATCAGCTAGGTTAACTTCACCTCCTACCTGCACAGTCAGCTACAATCTACACTCCAAGACCAGGCCTAGCTCAAGACAGAAGGGCAGTGCAGTGTGATGGAAAGAACACTAGGTAGATTAGGTGTCCAGAGACCTGGGTCCTTCTGCTAGTTCTTTTGAAATTTAGCTATGACCTTAGGCAAATTCCTTCAGTCCTGGCCTGTTTCCTCTTCTGCAACATGAGAGGGATTAGAGACATGGTCAATTATCACATTGTAAGATAAAGAGCCCTAAACCAATAAGGTAGCATCTAGTTTGTTGTATTCCTGATTTTATTATCATTCCAATGTTCCAGTAACCAGCCTTTGTTTCTTTACACAAAAACCCTCACCTGGAATACCCATTCTCCCAATGACTTCATATCTGGCCTTCTGATACCCAGTCTTCATGGCTGCATCCTCCATGCTTGGGACACATTATGTTCATTAGTGGGTTTTTGGTTGGTTTTAGCTAACAATACTTGTGAATTGGTCCACCCGCCATCCTGGAAGGATGATGTCTTATATTCAGACCTCTCTCTGACACAAGTTCACTTGTCTACCTCAAAGACTTGCTTCCCTATTCATATCACTTGCTTGACTCTGTGGGTCTGTCTGGGTGCCTCATCCCAGTTTTCTCCTTCATGCCACCATGCAGGCTCCCATTCCTACACACTTTTAGACATTTCTAATCCCTGTGTGGAGGCTGACCACTTCTTTCTAGCGTGGTTTCCCTGATGCACAGACCTTCACTCTGAAGCTGGTTCCTAAGGGAGCAAGAATTGCTGGTTTTGGAGTCCCCTTACTAGGAGGGACACATAGGACCTGACAGCAAGGCTGGTGAACACGATGCTATTTTGGACCCATAAACAGTAATGCAGTGGGTATATCTAAGGGTGGCCAGCATGCATAGTAATTGGTTGGTGGCCATGCCCTGCAGGTTGTTATTTATTGTGAAAATTACCTCTGCCTAGGACCTTTCTTCTAAGGACTTGTCTTTTATCCCCTTGTAGTCTCTGATATTCCCCTCCTGATCAGTGTGAAATAATGAAAGCTATCAGCTCCACATTTTTACTCACCTTTCTTTACCATCAAGAATTGGATGGTTCCCTAAGGCTCTCTAGATTTACTGCCCCACCATCCCTTTTTAAGATCAGAACATATTTCTAAGATTCTAGGTATGGTAGGCAGAATCCTAAAGATATCCCTCTTCTCTCTCCATTCAAGATTTCCCTCCATGGTTGTTATACTATTAAACACTAATCTAGGTTCCATTATGAAGGACATTTACAAATAAAATTAAGGTATGAACCTTAAGATAGAAGAGTTCTCCTGGACTAGCCAGGTTGGCCCAATCTAATCACATGAAATCTCAAAACAGAGAAACTTTCCTAGTTGAAGACAGAAGGGGCCAAAGAGATAAAACAAAAGGGGAAGTCAGGAAGATTTAAGGAGTATGAAGGACTCAACTATGTGTACTCATTCCTGGCTTTAAAAGGAGACACAAGTCAGGAAATGCAGGCAGCATCTAGAAGCTGGGAATACCCCTCAGCCCATAGCAAACTGTAAACACAGGGATGTCAGTCCTAGAAGTGCATGAAACTGATTTTGGCCAACAACCTGAATGGGTCTAGTACCTTCTCCCCTAGAACCTCCTGAAAAGAACACAAGTCTGGCTGACCCTTCGATTTTGGCTCCAAGCCATGTTGTACCCAGAGTTTTGACCTACAGAACTGTGAGATAACACATCTGTGTTGTTTTAGTCCACTAAGTTTATAGCAATTAGTTATGACAGCAGTAGAAAACTAATACTCGAAGGTAAATATTTCTGAATGCTCAGCATTATTTTCCTCTTTACCATTAGAGTTCAGTACTTTAATCTTCTAGTAGACTTTTCTCTCCATTAAACTAAGGTGCTCTGTCTTTACGTCTTTTGTTTTCTGATTTGGGATACCACTTCTCTGCCAAATCTTCGTTTCATAGCCACTCTTCCATAGCCCCATCCAGACAAAAACACATCAGGTCTCTCCCATGTCCAACCTCAACTCCAAGGAGGGTACCACCTCCAGGCATTGATTTCAGAAAAATTCATGTTGCAAAATTTCATGTGCAATGTTACTTTCAAGATTATAAATGATTTGAAAGTAATGGAATCCTAAACCACAGTTTAATGCTCCATACTACTGTCCTTTCCCTGTTTTCCTCCCTCATCCCCTACTTGTAAGTGGCTTTGACAAAAATCTTTCCGCTGTATTTCCTCTCAACTCCACATGTCATAAGATATAGACTAGAGCACACTTGTCCAACCCGCGTTGGCTGCATGTGGCCTAGGATGGCTTTGAATGCAGCCCAACACAAATTCGTAAACTTTCTTAAAACATTATTAGATTTCTTTGTGACCATTTATTTTTTACCTTATCAGCTATCATTAGTGTATTTTATGTGTGGCCCAAGACAATTCTTCCAATGTGGCCCAGGGAAGCCAAAAGGTTAACACTCCTGCTTTAAAGTAGCCCTGAAAAGTCACAGTTGTCTTACTGGAAGGTTTTGCGCCAAGCTTTGCCAAAGTGTCTCAAAGTACAAGAAGACAGATACAAGTCAGAGGATAAAGGGATAAGTATAGGCTCTGGGACCCCTCTAACTTTTCATCATGGAATGTAACTTGACAAAAACAAGTCTGACATCTACTCACCAAAAAAGTCTGTTTCTTGCCTTGAATAACTTGAAAACGCTTTCTGGGTGGTTGCCTGCAAATCCCAACCTCTATCCTAGTTATGCAGATTGGAAAGGGTAAAAAGGAGAGACAATTCTAAAGTGTGTAAGTATGAGGATCAGATCTTTCCAAAGGATAGTTTAAAATCTGGGGACATCAATAGCCCAAAGGCTACAGCACAGCATTGGAAATAAAATTTTAATACAAATATGAGCCATGCCACCAACTTGCAATGTGGCCTCAGGCAAATTAGTGTGTTTTCACTATTTCCCAAGTTCCCCAGCTTCTATCTGCCGCTATGGCTGCATGCCTATCCTCAGTAGCCTCCCAAGCTTATAGAACATCTCATTCAGAATGTCTTATTTGAGAAGCTTTCACCTTGGTCATTGGTGATGCCTGAAATAATACCACACCAGAATAGCAGCAGACTGAAGCACATCACCAACTACCACCTACTGCTGGGTCTCACATAGCTCCATGGCTCAGGGGACAGCTATTAAAGAAATGACAGTCTCTCCAGAGCCCTGCTTAATAGACAATTCTCTCACATCTCTGTCTTGTTAGTCCAAGAAAATAAGGTGTCCCATTGTTTCACAGAATCTACAATGAAGAAAGGGCTAAGCTTTTAATACTCACAGAGAAGACAAGTGTCAGGAAAACTAAAGTTAAAAGCAATACTCATTGCTTTTGGTCTATGAACTTGACTGTTTTCAAGATACCGAGCTTCCTCAAGGAGCAAAACAAAAACCTCCAAAACCAAGTAACACGTTGTGCTAGTACAAAATGATAACAAAGCTATCTATTAAAAAAAAATCAAATAGCTCCTCACTTTTGCTCTACTCTCTAACTCTAGGCCATGTACAGGCATGGCTCTAAAGTAGGCTGACCAGACGTACCATTTAAAACCGGACAGAGAACAAGTGAACTGTCTTGTTTCAAATGGTATATGTGATCAACCTCCTGACACCTTGAATTTAACCCAGTGAGACTAGGCTGACCACACATAGCACTTAAAATGGGACAGTGTTGTTGCTTTCTGTCCCATTTAAAATGGTACATCTCATCAGTGTACTCTAAAGCAAAGGTATTGCCATATGTTTTCTCATCTGTCCAGTGCCTTCTCTAAGTCTCTCCTTTACTCCCAAGAGGCCACGGACCACTGCAATACCACTATATGTTTTTAAGCCGGTTCCATTCCCTTCTAAGACTATTTTTTCAATCATGCAAATCACCTGAAGTACTTGTTAAAAACAGCTTCCCAAGTCTACCTCTAGAGAGTTCTGATTTTGAATGTTTAGCAAATACCCCAAGAAATTCTTTGATTATACAAGTTGGGAAAGCCTGCCCTAAGATTTTCTAAATCCTTGCTATTAAACTGTGATTACAGTATTGGTAGCACCTAAAAACATGTTAGAACTGTAGATTCTCAGGTAGACACATTCAAGTTTGAGCAGCATTAGTGTTTTAAATGGTTGAGCCACCTGGTAAACTAATAGTTCCTATTTATACTTCATTATGAATTAGTTTACTAGATCATGCTTCCAATTCACTTATTCATTCTACTAACATCTGGGGATCTACTAACTACCTGCACACTGTGGTGTGCATCAGGACTTGTATTTTGTAGAGAAGGCTTTAAACTAAAGGAAACTATTTTTAATAGTGGAATATTAGATACTGGGAAAGACTCACGAGGAGAGTATTTTGAAGGTATGGTGGAATGAGACAATGTCCACATAATACTACGTAATTGGCCACCTCTTTTATTTATGCATAAGTCTGGTTTGGAGTATGTAATTTAATCTCTACCCATAGTACAAAGTGTGATAAAAAAATATGGTGCATGTTTAAATTTTAAAAAATTTATTAAAGACACATTGCCATTAATCCCCCTCAAAATACTGCTCCTTGCTTTAAGCACACTTATCCATCATTCTTGCAACTTTCTGAAGCCATTCTGGAAGTCCTCTTTCATGAGTGTCTTTAGTTGTGCTGTCGTAGTTGCCTTGATGTTTCCTGAATAGATTTAGATCACACATGGCTTCTGGTAGGGCACTTTCTGTCAAACAAAAACATGATGGTGTGTCCTTATCCACCTTATTCACTGGATCTGGCCCCGTGTGACTTCTGGCTTCTCCCCAAAGTCACAATGACCATGAAAGGTAAACATTTTCAATCAATGCAGGACATGGAGGTGGCCACGACAGCACAACTGAAGACACTCCCAAAAGAGGACTTCCAGACCCACCTCAGAAAGTGGCAAGAATGATGGGATAAGTGTGTTCAAAGTAAAGGGGAGTATTTTGAGGGGAATTCATGGCACTGTATCTTTTACTATAATAAATTTTTTATTTAAACATTTACCACAGTTTCCTTTTATTATACCTCCTATATTCTACCTCTACCATCCCAACTCTTTCACTTCTTCACTCCTCCAAGAGGTCAAGAAGATGCTGCTTTTGAACACAGGTATTCATTGAAAGAAGAGCTGCACATCTTCTTAAGCATGGTCCCTTGGAGAAAAGAAGAGCCCTATGTAAACGATAGCAGCCTGAGCATTGGCAGAAAAGACAAATGAGGTCAGAAAAAGCAGAGAACCACTTTAGGGGTGTTTGCCCCACAGAAGAGAATTGAGATTGAGGTCAGGCAGCAATGGCATCACAACTTTGTTCCAATTAGCTCCTATAAACAACTCAAGCCTTGTCAACTGGCTATGTTGAGACCAGTGCAGCCCACAGTTGCAGAGATAGTATTTCATTCCTTTCTCACATCATAGCAGACTCAGGCTGTCCCAAAAATCCAGCCCACTGATATTCCACTTGGGTGGCAGGAAGTGTGAGGACAAATATGTAATGACTCCTACTGATGAAATAATTCCCATCTAAAGACAACAGACACAAAAGATTTTAATCTAAACACAATGCTGGGTAATCACAGTCAAATATTGTACTTCAGCTTTGTGATTTCAAGCAGCTTAACGGAAAACAATGACCTGGTTTACCTTGGATTTAAATATTTGTAGCCAAATTAATATCTTATAGGTGAGAAAAAACAAATGATCCTGTGAGTTTCCATCAGGAAATTATGAGACATCTGTGGGGGTTTATCAAATTTATGCCGAGGTATCCAAATAAATGATTGAAAATTTTTCAGCACCAAAAGAATAACACCTCCAACTTAAGTTATTTTAAGGCTTTTAGAAGCGACTGTAGAAAATCTCTCCCATTTATTTCACGCTTTTGTAAACCTTTTTTATATATAGACAATTTCAGACAACAGATTTATTACATAGACTTGCTTTATCTTGGCAAAATCAATTGTTTGAATATTTAAGGATATAGTCCTTTCTATCTACTATTGCATTTTTGTCAATACATACAGAAGAGAAAAACAAAAACTGAATGGCTACCAAATTGGTTCATACTGTTCCACTGTTAACTGTCATTACAACCACTCTTCACAAAATTTCCACCTGAAATACAATATTTGAGAAATAAACACTGTGTGTTCTTGGGATGGTTGCCATCACATTGTTGGTTTGGGTTTACGGTTCTGAACTGGTCTGGAGGCATTCCCTTAATTCCAGGATATGAGGCCTACAAATCAGGTGTGCTGCCATCAATTGAACAGGCTGGCTAGGTTATGGCCTCATGATCCAAGCAGACAGGATTCCATCAGGAGTGCTCCAGCTTGAAAAATGGTCAAACTAGCACATTGGAACAGTGCTGCTACTTGCCACCCTCTAGCCCTGGCCTGGCCACTACCTGCGAAGCTGTGGTTATTCTTTGCTACAGCCTGGAAAGCACAAAAGACTATCTGACCTAGACAGGTTTGGTCTGTACCTCAAAGACTTCTTATCTCTGTGGCAATATGTGTGCCTCTGCTTTCGCTGCTATTCCCCTGATACTGACTTTTGTTCCCTCCTTGACTTCTGTATTCTAAATCTTTCCTCGTTCCAGATGATGAACTCAGATTAACCCTGTGCTTCATTTACAACCATGTCTTTTGCTTCCCAAATCCTATTGAGCCCTACGGTATTGATTAACTACTTCCTACAATTCAGAGGGACAGTTCACATCATAGATAACAAGGGCAACATCAGTGGACATTTGTGTGTGGTACACGCACACACAGGCATTCAAAAGCTTTTATATACACATAAAACTACTAAACAAAAAATAATTTTTAATTGCAATATAACAAAATGTGATACATAATCTATACAAAGACTTTAACACTAGTTAAAATGAGGTAGCCCTGATGAAACAGCAGCCATGATTGTTTAGTGTAATTCTAGCTGTTCACCTCATATCTAAGTAAACAGTGACTCTCTAACTCACCTTGAATTTTTTTTTGAGTCAGAAATTTGTAGGAATATATCTATATAGCTCCTATATGTGGTTCTAGCACTTAAAAGCTTTGGAAGAGCTTATTATTTCATTATTGATACCCTGCCTAGCAGGGCAAACCTACAGTTGCCAGTTTACAACCCTTGTAAAGTACTGTTTTCCTTCCCAAGTATCTAGCCTTTAAATTCTCCTTCCTCGTCAGCAAGAAGAAAAGGGCAAGCAGCACGGGAAAATTATGGTTATACCCTGCACGTGTTCATGGCGCGTTTTCAGTGACTTTTAGTTGGCATTAGCACATAATTGGTTTCCTTAGAAACTTATGTAACAGATTTCAAGCCTCTTCCAAATCCACTTAATTTTTTCAGAGGCCATGTCCTGTTTTCTAAAGAATTAAAAAAATACTTAAACAGTATAGTATGGCTTTTCAACAGTAGGAAAACTAGAAGTGGATTTTCTATAGCTACATTTAGAGATCTTTATAACTTGATGTATTTTTCAAATATTTGTTTATGTGCATATATAGATGTAAATGTGAAAATAAATCACAGCCTAATTCATTTTTTCTGATTATTTGATTAGACTCAAGTTGAAAATGATATCATAGATAAAAAAGAAATATAACATGCTTATTTTCATGGGGATATATATATATATATATATATATATATATATATATATATATATCACTGGGATGAAGCCATTCCTAACAAGTAAATTCAGGGGTCTTGAGTTCTAAACAATATCTGAATCTATTGACCAACTTCTTAATCTTTTTTTCCCTTAAAATCTCTCTCTTTCTATGTTTTTGGTGATATTACAACATTTTCATTGTCCTGATTCCTATTTCTTTGATACATACTTTCATAAATAGTGCTTTCTCTTTCCACTCCAATCAAGGCTAAACCTTAAACCCACCTTATCTTTCTTACTCTATACTTTGTACCTAGCAGCTAATGTCATAGTTTTAAACATCACCTTATTGCAAAAAATTACCCAATTTATACATCCAGCCTTCTTGACCTTTCTCTGAAGCTTTATCCCCACATATCCAGCCAAGAATCTCAACAAGCAAGTCCTTTTGCCACCTCCAACTCAATATACCTGAAATCAAACATATCTTTTTTCCATAAATTAGGACCTGTTCTAGCCTTCCCCCTTGTCTATCAGTAGTACTATCATTCTTCTAGATGGAAAACATTTGTTTACTCCATTCTTCTCTTCTTCCTTCAAGTTATGAATCATAAAATGCTCAGAAAACATTCATTCATTTTGTTTCCATTTATAAATAATGTGAAAACATTAAGTTTCCAATAATATAGTGGACTAGGAACACTCAAAACATTTCTGCTGTAAAATATCTAGAAATAAGGAATTTTATTTAAAAGTCAGACTTTTAAATGGCTAGGTGAACTCTCATAAATCTAAAAAATAAAAATAAAAACAAACAACAACAACAACCAAACACCAGAAACCAAAAATAAAAAGGAACCTAAACACCAGGGCACTGACTTATGACTTGATATTAGAGCAGCCAGGGGGATATCTGTTGGTCTCCTTTAACTAGAATCTTGAATTTTAATGTGCACATGTACAGAGGACAAGGTCATAGCTCATACATGGCAAGGAGTTAGAAATGAGACCTCAGGATAAACCCAGCACCCTTAAAAGACTATGCTTTCATTAATAGGATAGAAAAGATAAAAAATTTGCATACAGGCACAGAAAGATTGAAAGCAATACTGTTTGAAAAAAAAATTGAAATTCTTATTAAAATAGAAAGGGAAGGAAACTTCCTTAGCCTGATAAAGGCTATCTATAAAAAACTGACACTAAATGCCACATTTAGTAGGATAACATTGGAAGAATTCATTTTAAATTTAGAAATATGACAGGGATGTCCTCTATTTATGCTTCTGTTCAATATTTTGCTGGAGGTTTCTACTGGTGCAATATTATATGACTACATAAAAAATACAAGAGAAACTACAAACAAACTAATAAAATTACTAATCATTCAAGACAAGATGGTTGTAAATTTTGTGTGGAAAGGCAAAGCAACTAGAATAGTGAAAACAATCTTTAAAAAGAACAATGTTAGGCCTAACATATAAGATGTACTATAAATCTACAGTGAACAAAACAGCATGATATTGGAGAAAATAAAGACACAGAGATTAATGGAAAAGAATTGAAGGGCCAAAAAACTGTCCTGTGCTGAGACAACTGAATATCCACATGCAAAATGATAAACTTGGAACTCTAACTTCATGACATACAGAAACACTAATTCAAGACGGATCACAGAACTAAATATAACAGCTTAAGTATATATTTCTAAGAAAAAAGAAGTAGTAAATCTCCATGACCTGGGGCTGGGCAACAATTTCTCAGACATCAAAGATATTACACAAATAAAAGAAGCAAATAGATAAATTGAATTCCATCAAAGTTTAAAAATTTTTTGTTTTTCAAAAGAGATCTTCAAGAAAGTGATGTCTTCAACCAACGGTGAATGATATTTGCAAGCCATATCCCTAGTAAAGGACATTTTTCCAGAATATATAAAGAACTCTTATAATTACCGAAAAGACAAATTATCCAATTTAAAATGGGTAAAGGATTTGAATAGATATATGAATGACCAAGAAATCCTTGAAAAGATATTTCATTAGTCATTAAGGAAATGAAAATCAAAACCTCAATGAGATACCACTTCATAATGGTACCAGAATAGCTCTCAATAAAAAGCCAGACAAAACAAGTAGTGATGAGGATGTGGAAAAATTAGAATCCTCTTACACTGATGGTGGGCATGTGAAATGGTTCACCGGCTTTGGAAAACAATTTTCAAATTCCTCACAACACAGAGTTATCATGTTACCCAGCCATTTCATTCCTATGTACGAATATACTCATATATCTAAGAGAAATGAAAATGTACGTCCACACAAAAACCTGTACTTGAATATTTATAGCAGCATTATTTATAATAGCCAAAACATGGAAACCCAAATGTGCATCAACTGATGAATGGATAAACAAAACGTGGTATGTCCATACAATGGAATACCATTCTTCAGTAAAAAAAAGTACTGATACATGCCACAGCATGGATGATCCTTAATCACATTATGCTAAGGAAATAAAGCAGTTACAAAAGACCACATGACTATGGCCCAGCTAGCACAATCAGTAGAGCATGGGACTCTTAATCCCAGGGCCATGGGTTCAAGCCCCTAACCTGAGTATTACAAAAGACTACATGTTGTATGATTACAATTATGTGAATAATCCAGAACAGGCAATTCCATAGAGATAAAAAGTAGAATAATATTTGCCTATGGTTGGGGCTAAGGAGGAACCAGGGAATGTGATTTCCTGCAATGAGCAACAGGTTTATTTGGGGGGAGATGGTCATGTTCTAAAATTGTATTTGGTGATGGTTGTGCAACTCAGTAAATTTAGCAAAAATGATTGAATTGCATTTGTGGTGTATAAATTACGTCTTTGTAGAAGTCTTTAATAAAAAAGTCAAAATAGTCCCACACAAGCATTAATTTTGACAATGGTGCCAAGGCAATTAAATAGATAATACATAGTCTTTTCAACAAATGATATTGGAAAGTTTGGACATTCATATGCCAAAAAATTAACTTAAGTCACATTAGGTGGTGAACTTATTATACAACAAGTTGACAATGCTCTGTAGAATTGTATGCCTGAAACCTATGTCATCCTTGCTAACAGATGTCACCCCAATAAGTCTAACAATAAAAATGAACTTTAAAAAAAATTAACTTAAATCCATACTTTGTACTCAATGCCAAAATTAACTCAAAATATAAAACATAATTTATAGGAGAAAATATAGGATAAAAGTTTCATGATCTTGGGCTGAGCAAAGAGCTCTTAGACATTATATACCAAAAGGATAATCCATAGAAGAAAAAAATGATAAACTTTACTCCATCAAAATTTGAAATATTTGCTCTGTGTAAGACATTGATAAAAGAATAATAAGAAAAGCAACAGACTGGGAGAAAATATTTGTACATTGCATACTGGCAAAGGACTTGTATCTAGAATATATAAATAACTCTCAAAACTCAACAGTAAGAAAACCATCAACAGAATTTTAAAAATGAGCACTATATTTTACTAGACTTTACCAAAGAAGGTGTACAGGTGGCAAATACCTATACAAAAAGATGTTTATCATAATTGGTCATTAAGGAAATGCAAATTAATGCAATGGAATATCTCTACACATCTATTAGAATGGCCAAAGAACAAACTAATAAATAAGAAAACTAGAACAATACCAAATGCTGGCAAGGATGTGAAACAACTGGAGCTCTTACACGTTAATGCAAAATGGTACAGTGACCTTGGTAAGTTAACAGTTTCTTATATAAAGGTAAACTTATTTATCCTAAGTCCTACATATTTGCCCAAGAGAAATGAAAATACAAGTTCAGACAAAATATTGTATGTAAATATTTATGGAAGTTTTATTCACAATTGCCCGAAACTGGAAACAACTCAAATGTCTTTCAACTGGTGAATGAATGAATCACTTACAGTACAATTATACAATGAAATTCTACTCAGCAAAAATAATGATAATGCTATTAATATATGCAAAACATGGATAAATTGTATACATGGGGTGCTCAAAAATGCATACACATCTTAAGAGATGTTATCTATGTATTACATAAATACTGAGGGTAACCACTTTGAGCACCTCTTGTAATTGAAGAAGTCAAATGTGACTTGTATTCATTCACCTTTTGTTATCAGTATATACTGAATATTACAATTTTAACACAATTTCTTCCATTGTTAAAATGTGTATACATTTTTTGGCACCCTTCGTAGATATTACTAAGTAAAAACCCAGATTCCAAAGGATAAATACAGTGGGATTCGAGTTATGTGATATTCTCCGAACAGCAAAACTATAGAGACAGAGAACAGTTAAGTGATTTCCAGACAACAGAAATGAAGACATGGGTTGAGTAGAAAGGGGAAGGATGGGAAATTTGGGGGAGTGCTGGAACTGTTCCATATTCTGGTCGTAGTGGTGGTGGTTCCACAACTATATGCATTTGTATAATTTCAAAAAACTTTACACCAAAAAAAAGTAAATTTTACTCTATGTAAGTTTTTAAATAAAGAGGATTAACAAAGATGTCAATGTAAGACTCACAAAGATACAAAAAATATAAGTATTAATTGCATTCTTATCCATTAGCAAGCAAAAATTAGAAAACAAATTTTTTAAAGATACTATTTGCAACAATAATAAGAAACTATAAGGTACCTAGAAATGAAATGTGTGTCTAACCTTTGTGGAAGAAATTATAAAACTTCATTGAAAGTAAACAAGACTTTCACCAGTAAAGAAATAGAACATGACCTTGAATGGCAAAGCTCAGTATCATAGAGATTTGAATTCCCCCTAAACAGCATATAAATTTAATACAAATTCAATCAAAATCCCAAAATGTGTTTTCATAGAATTTGATAAGCTAATCTTAAAATGCATATGAAAGGGCAGAGGGCCAAAATTAGCCAAGAAAAATTTTAAAGAAAAACAAGTAGGGAGAGTTACCCTAACAAATACCAAACTGACTTTTGAAAGCTTTAGTAATTAAAACACTGCCATATTGGCACAGTCATAGACCGGTGGGACAGAATATAAAACACAGACACATCCCACAGTCTATGGAAACTCAATGTGTAAAGGAGTACCACTACAAATGAGTGGAATACAGTGGACTATTCAGTAAATGGCTCTAGGACAACTGGTTCACTATGTGCAAACATTTTTTTAAATTAGATCCTCATTTGACAACATTTATTAAATTAAATTCCCACTGGATTAAAATCTTCAATGTTAAAAGAAAAACAAGTCACCTAAAAACTTGGCAAGGAAAATTTTGCACATTTTTATGATCTTGAGGTAAGAAGGCTTTCTTAAATAAGACACACTAAAAGCACCTATCATAAAGGAAATAGTTGTAAATGAAAGCTTTATACTCTATAAATGAACATATACAAAGTAAAAAGGTAAGTTATAGAGTGGGTGAAACTATTTTACAACTTGTATATTGAAAAAGGCATCAGACACTAAAACTGTACTTTCTAATACAGCAGCCACTAGTGATATGTGTCTGCTAAGCATTGGAAATGTGGTTGGTTGGAGTTGAGGTGTGCTATAAGTGCAAAATACCAAAATTTTAAAGGTGTAGTATGAAAAAATAATGTGAAATATCTCACTTATAATTTTTATATAGATTAAATGATAAGATTTTGGATATATTGGATTAAATGGAATATACTATTAACATTAAGTTCACCTGTTTCTTTTTACTCTCCTTGATGTGGCTACTAGAAAATTTTTAATTACATATGTGGATTACAGTGTATTTCTACTGGACAGTGCTGATCTAAAACAACACAAAATGTATATAAACCCAAAGTGCCAAACATATAAAAAGACAGTCAACCTCCTAATGAACAGGAAATATAAATTAAAACGATAGAATATGCATCAAATTGCCAAAATTTAAAAATCTGACCTTACCGAGTTTTCACAAAAATGTGGAACACCTGGAAATCTGATAGATAGATATGTGTATGGGGGAGAGGGATGGAGTACAAACTGGTGTGACCAGTTAAAAGAATAATTTTGTAAAATCTCACAAAGTTGAAGATGTGCATTACCTACCATCTAGCAATATTTCCTAGGTTTATATATTACAGAAATTCTCACACAAGGACACACACAAGGAGACAGAAGTATACAAACAACAGTGTTCACTACAACACTGTTTATAATTGTACAAAATTGCAAACAATGTCCATCAACAAGAGAATAGGTAAATACCCTGTGACACATTCAGACAACATAATATTATCTTTAAGCTTCAATTGAAGGAACTAGAGCAGCGGATCTCACAATGTGGTTCCAGAAATCTGCTGGCAATGTAAATTACTGGGACCCAAACCAGACCTACTACTGAATCAGAAACTCTGGGAGTAGGAGGCAGCAAAGTGTGGTGGATGAATTTGGACAACTACTCAACTAGAGCTACATACAGGGTCTGGCAGAAGTAACACCCCTTTTTCTATGAGCTGATAATCTATACTGAATCTTTTATTATAAAATCATAGGCATGTATGGTTATGACTTTGTAATAAAATCATAACTCAAGTATGGGTGTTACTTCTGCCAGACCCTGTACATTAACTTAATAAATTTCAAAAACAAAGATGTTGCAGAAGGCAATGTATAGTATGAAACAATTTATAGAAAGTTAAAAACTTGCAAATAGCATTTTATATTGTTTATGGATGCATTCATGGTACTAATAAATATATAAAGACATGCATGGAGATGATTAACACCACATTCATGATAGCACAGAATAAAGCTTTCAGTCACAACTATTACAACCAAGTTCTCATTCCCTCCGGTAAATAGTATTGCTATTGTTTGTTACTGATAACTCTACTCAAATACCTAGCAACTCAGCATATACATTGAAATTTCCAGCTTCTAAAAATGTCACTTTGTATACATTATCTCCTGTTAGGCAACTTTCATGGTAGTCTAAATGTGCCTGATATTCAAATTCTTCCAAAATAAGCTCCTATCTACTTTCTCAACGATGTAACATCAGCTACAAGTAACTGCCTATATAAAAATCTCTCCTTTGGTCAAGGTAGTCTATGCTCCTAAACTTGCCACACACATTTCTGCTTGCTTGCCTTGGATCATTACTTATAGAATCCCCTGTTCCCTGACATCTAAGTGCCACTTGCACTATAAAATCTGGCCCATGTTCTAGTCACCAGCCCTGCCCTATCATTCTGGAATCAATTAGATCATAAATCCCCCTTGCTGAGAATTGCTTCCTTTGAACTCTTCTAACATAATCTGCATCACTCACGTGGTGAACAGCTACACCATACTGTATCATTTATTTTCATGTACCTATGCCTAATCAACCCAGCTAGACTGGATTATTATTTTTCTAGTTCAATTTTGTCTTCCTTCAGAAAGTATTTAAAGTGGTTTAACAAGATTACAAACATCTCAAGGCCATAGTGGATGTTTCCCTAGCACCAAGCATAGTACCCTACAAATGACCTAATTTACAAGTTCCATGACAGGAAGAACCATGCTGGTTTTGTTCATAACTGTATATCTAGGACCCAGCAAAATTTGTAGTACTTAGTAGGCACCCAACGACCATTGGTTGAGTGAATGAATGAAGGGACTTTATAATTTTGTTATAATGATGATTGATGCTTGCGGGTACCAAATACTATTTGAGATCTGAGAGTAAGGAAGAAGAAATACCTGTCTGAATCTCCACAGCCCACATCATTAGCTCTCAAAGGTTACCATTCTGGTTGTACATCATCCACATGAACTTGTTGTGCACTTCTTATTTCAAAGCAAGATCGATAGCTAACACTGAGTACTTTCATTTGAACAGGTGCTGTGCTAATCGCATCGCTTGTGTGATTTACTCTTCATGACAGTCCTGTGGAGGCAGGTACTGGGATTATTCCAAATTACAGACGAGGAAACTGAAGCACAGAGAGGTTATATAACCTGACCTACCTGTCACAATTAAGTAACAGGTAAGCTACAATTTGGAAGCCTGACATCAAAGTTTACACCTTTTGAAAATAATTTTTAAAAAATTTTCCATCACATTTGACATACAATATTATATTAATCTCATGTGTACACCACAGTGATGAGACTTTTATATAATTTACAAAGTCAACACCCCAATAAATCTGATACCCATCTGACACCATACATTGTTATTATAATATTATTGACTGTATGTCCCCTGCTGTGCTTTAATCCCCGTGACTATTTTGTGACTACGAATTTGTACTTCTCAATCTCTTCCCCTTTTTTATCCTCCCCTCCAATCCCCTCCCATCTGTCAACCATCAAAATGTTCTCTGTATCTATGGGTCTGTTTCTGTTTTGTTTGTTTACATTCTTAACTACACTGTGACCACATGGAAAAATTAATGATGCATTTAAACAGGTAAAATCTGAAGAGGGTTAGTGTCTAATTCTAAATTATCAATCATGTTAAATGAATTTGATCACTTGCTTGCAATATAGTTTGTATTTGTAGAAGAAAAGCGAATGTTAACTGGGCTTCTACTATGAATCAATTGCTTTCATGTTCTCTGTTTGATTTTTTCCCCATCCTCAACATCAACAATGTGAGGGAAGTATCACTGTTATCCCCATTTTGCAGGTAAGAAATTGGAGAACAAAAGAGATGAAGTACCTTGCTCAAGGTGACACAACTAGCAATGGGCATAGCTTGGGTTTTACTCCGAGTCCAGATGTTTTACCCTATACCACAGCTGCTCATCTCAGACACATTTACAAGTTATAAAGGCTTCTATGAGGGTGGGCTGATAAACTTTGCTGCCACTGTAATATTTTCTTACATTAGACATACCTGGATATAACTGGTTCTCTGCAGTCACATGGTGTCTCCTCTCCATCATGCTTGACCTTGCACTCACAGATGCTTCCATGTCTCACCCAGCGCACATCGATGTGGAAGAGCATTCAGACATTTGGTTCAAACAGTGTGCTATTATTGAATCCTTAACAGTGGGAAAAGTTCCTCCAATTTTTTTGGAAAATTTTGAAAAAACAAGATGAGAACTTCTTAAAGAGGACTGTTACAGGTGATGAAACGTGGGTCCATCGTTATGACCCTGAGAACAAAAGGCAGTCCATGGAATAACACCATAAGGGATCCCCTTCCTAGCTGAGGCCTGAGTTTTGCATGTTTTCTACTGAGGTGATCCCTTATGAGCATATTCCATAGACTGACTGCCTTTGGTTCTCAGGGTCATAATGGACCCAAGTTTCATCACCTGGAATGATCTTTTTCAAATTTCAAAAAAATTGGGGGAAATTTTTTGCTGTTAAGAATTCAGTAACGGGACGCTGTTTGAACCAAATGTCTGAACACCCTTCCATTTCAGTGCGCACTGGGTGAAAAATGTGAGCATCTGTGCGTGCAAGGTCAAGCATGATGGAGGGGTCACACCATGCAACTACACAGAACCGGTTGTATCCAGATGTGTCTAATATTACCAAAAGTATTACAGTGGTGGCAAAATATATCAGCCCACCCTGGCATATACCGTATGACTGAAAGTCTCTTAACAGTTATTATTGCAGTGTATTATCTAATATCCTAGTAACCTAAATAAGGTAAAGAAAGTTCTATACCATTTAATATTGAGACTATAACCTTTATGTGTAAGACACCTAATCAATGTTTACTCAATTAATTTTCAGTACCATACAATATTAAGTTTCCCATAGATCCCAGTACAGGCCAACACACAAAGTAAATGTCCAGAACATGTTGTTAGCTGACATACCTCTTTATACCAACTAAGGAGGAACCACAAAGACCGTAATTCTATTTGCTACATATATTCTAGAGAGACTCAACGTGGTAGTTATTTACAGTCTGGGCCATCTTGCAGATTTCTTGAAATACTGACCTTCAGTGAAATACTTTGTAGCTCACTGAGTTCTCTTAATATACTTATTAAGGTATTTATAGAACTATAATTATAGCCACTATATCTTGTTTATGCAATATTCAATTACTAACATGACATGCCATTTATCTCAATAATTATCTCAATAATTGTCCTGTGAAATATAAATGAGTATTTAAATCAATCTATATGCTGAACGTTTTCTCCCCCATTGCACCCCCATGCTAGTGTCTATTATCTGTGTATGCAAGTAGCTCCCTTCGAGGTTATGGCAAGTCAGCATACAAGAATGCTCTGAGAGTAACAGGAAGGAGAACCAAGTCTTTGTAGTTCTTTGACATTGTTTATACAAAGTAATTGGCAAGATGCTTCACATACCAAAAAATCACTACATCGGGATTCCCTGGTGGCTAAGGCTTCGGTGCTCTCAATGCCATGGCCTGGGTTCGATTCCCAGCCAGGGAACTACACCACCCCCCAAAAAATCACTAAATCTATTCACTCATCCCCCAACCCTCCACCCCAAACTCCCAACAGGTGCTTAAAGAGAACACACTTTGTCCTAGCCAAGAAAGAAAAAGGATTATAGTAAAGGCGCTGGTACCACTAGCCACTCAGCTGTGTATTCTCACCTCTGTCTCTTTCTTACTCTCACCCACACCCAAGCTCTCACTGCCCAGTGCAATCCAGGCTTGTGGGAAAGAAATGGGTCCAAATGTATTTTAGTTACCTTCATTTCTTAATGGTGCTTCCAGTCTCAAATCTTAAATTTATGGGAAAAGGAAATTATAAATGGAAGCTTCACATTCCCTCCCCTCACAAACCATTTTCTATGGCATGTCTACTTCAAGCATTCTGAACTCAGGAAGTCAGGAGACAACACAATACTCTACCCTAAATTCTAATGTATTTTCTGATTGCTGTATTATGACCCTTCATTACACATAGAGATAACATACAGGAATTAAAGTAATTTATCAAGCGTGGTGAAGAAGCAAGATTTCTCATACCACCGCCACCTCCCACACACTTGCCTTATAAACATGAAGGTGAAGAGAGACGTTCATATTCAAATATGCATTTATCATTTCCTCTTACTGCAGTTCCTAAAATAATTCTGCAGAACCCTAACTGGTGTGCTAGTTCTGCTGCCTGCCTTCTAAGAATTAGCTAATTTGAAAGTTAGCACTTGAGGGTACCTGGAGATTAATGGGGAGTCTAAGGAACAGTGGGAGACACTTGCTGTACATGTGATCAAAACAGCTGGGGCAAGAGGAGGGAAGGCCTTTTGAACACCTGAAGAAGGGAACTAGTGCCTGCCAAACACCCCCAAGGAAGCAGGTGTTCACTATCAGCATACGTGCTCTATGTTCAAACAGGGTAGCTCTTACTCCACGTGCTTCACAGCCATTAAGAAACTCGGGAAGATATATTAAGTACCAGTAATAGTCATTTCTTTAATGCTAGCAGTAATGGCCAAACCCTGAAATTACACAGCTCTTTGAAGTATCATAAAATAGGTGTTAAATCTACATAGCTAAGTACAAATTAGGAGAGACTTCCAGGAGCATGGCTCGGAGCCCACCTCAGATAGAAGAACCTTTCACAGCATTCTCAGAACGAGTGCTTTTTACTAACAGGCCACTCTCTTCCCCGAGCCTCAGTTTTCACATCTGTGCAAAGATATGACTGGACTAGGCCAGTGTTTCTCAAAGTGTACTGCACGAAACACCTGTATCAAAATAACCTGGGTGGAGGCTTATTAAAATTAAGATTCAGAAGTCCCTCCCAAGACCTATGGAATCAACAGCTCAGAGTCAGGGGCCCTGGAATCTGCATTTTAACACACCTCTTTTCCTTCTGACCCCAAATGGTTCTGATACATATTTAGTAAATTGGAAAGAGGCTCTGCCTCATGTGTGATTATGTTCATATAGTGACCTTCTTCTAGGCTGCACTTGCCCTCCAAATGTACCTGAAGATGTCCTGCTTGTGTTTCAAGTCTCAACTCAAGTTCAGTCAGCTCTATGAAGCCCTCCTTTACCCACTTCTCTAACAGCTGCCAGCCCCCCTGTGGCTATGGGGCAGGGCATAGGGGCCACTGATGCTGGGAGAGAACTTAGTGTTGTGTGTATTCACATGGAGCTCAAGGCAGGGCTCTGAAGTTTGCACTGAAGTTTTCTACCTGAATTTCTTCCAGAGAGTTTCAATTGCTCTAAAAAGCTTTAAATTGTGTAAACCAGTAACTAGGACACCTACTGCCTTAGTTCGTTCAGGCTGCTATAACAAAATGCCACCGACTGAGTGGCTTATAAACAACAGAAAAAATTTTTGTCACAGTTCTGGCAGCTGGAATTCTGAGATCATGATGCCACCATGGTCAGGTGAGGGCTCTCTTCTGGGTCGTAGACTTCTTGTTGCATCCTCACATAGCAGAAGGGAGCTCTGTGGGGTCTCTTTTATGAAGGTACTGATCTCATTCATGAAGGTTTTCCTCTTATAACCTAATCACACCCAAGGCCCTGCCTTCTAACATCACCTTGGGGATTAGATGTCAACACTTGAATTCTGGGGAGACACAAACATTCAGACCCTAGCACCCCTCACCAGCCCCACCCTTCTCCTGTCTTCCAACTGCACAGGATCCATTATGTGGTTGTCTAGTATTTGCCACTGGGCAAGAGGAGGCCCCTATTGGATGTTACCTCCCTTCTTTACCATACATGTGTAGCTGGTGAGGGGTGGAAGGTTTGGGTTACAGTACAATTTCAAAACTTCATTAGGTGAAAGACATTAAATGAGTGTTTCTCATAGGTCAGCAACTCCTCACTTAATGACCTAACTGTTTAATGACCACTCAGACTTACAACCAGTTCTTCTGGCACGGGGAATCCCCTTTCTCAGGCTTTGCCTCATTTCCACAGTCAGTCAGTATTCCCTACATGAAGTGCTTGCACTCATGCAAGACTACATATTTCATTTATAAGTGGTGTCACATGAAATCTATTGAAGAATAAATACCCATGGCGTCATGGCACACCACAAGACATCTAACTTCAAGCTCCTCTCTTGTCAACCAATTCGCTTAATGACTTAGTCATAGTAGGAAAGGAACTTGGTTGTTATGTGGGGAGTGCCAATATAGTTCAGAAACAGCTGCATCAGAAACACCTGGGGAGCTTATTAAAAAGGCAAAGCTCTGTGAATTGGAATCTCTTGAGCCTAATGACCAGCATTTGGGAACACCACCAGATGAGCTTCCCCCTCTAGTTTCGACACTTCCCTCTTCTAATTTGTCATCAGACTAATTCTAGGGGCTCTGAGGGGAAGGCAAGAAGCATGAGCCAGGAGAATTCTTGGCCAAGAGATGACTGGGGCTCAGAGGAGAGCTCCAATCTCTCTACTTGGTTAAAGAGAGATTCAGGTCAACCCAGTCATCAGGAATCACTTTGTCTTGGTTTACTTTCGGACAATTTCTGACCCAGCCAGTAATATTTCAAACAAACAAACAAAACCAAAAACCAAACAAAAACAACAACAACAAAAACCCAACAAGATAAAAAGAAAACCAAATAAACCGAATGTCTCAGTCAAGGACATTCTGCCTTTATTAATTCTGCAGGAACAGCAGACTGCTATTGCTTATTTATCCAGAGACCCTTAATTATTTTCTTAATAACCTCCCATATACAATAAAATTGTCAAGCTCAGGCTCCTCTATGCACTTTGCTGATTTTTGCCAACAGATTCAAGACTGGCCCACATAGGTTTACAAGCAAACTATCTCCCAAACTCTGGCTCACTATTACATACCAAACCATGTGTCTCATACTCTCAATGCCTCCTAGAGCCTGTTTAACTGAACTTAAAAAGCATTCCAAATCTGTATCTATATTCAAAGTGAGGTAGGCAACATATGAAATTATCTGGGTAATTCGATGAACAAATATTTGATTTACCTCCCGGAGCCACACATGTGGTTGCCTAATATGAAGTTTTTCTTTAGGGATCCACTGCAGCTTCTCAAGAGAAAGGCTATGCAGGAGGATCATACATTAGGATTCTTTTCAGTTAGAGATGTAATCTGTTCTAATGAGCTATTGCCCTGTAATCTGTGGACAGTTCCATACCAATACCACTCCCAGCCATAATGACAATCCCTAAAGCCAGAGTGATGATCTTTGCCATATCTATTCATCCCTGTAGCCATCCACCCAAGAAATATTTATGCTACTATTCCCCAAGTCCTGTTCCAGTAGCTGTGATACACTAATGAGCCAAACAGGTGAAGTGGTTAACGTGAAGTCAAAGACAATAATTTCATGTAGTAATAAGTGCTACACAGAAAATAAAAGAGTGACTAGGGGATAAGGAAACTATATTGGGAGCCTGAGAAAGGCCTCTCTGACCAGGTTAACACTTCCACTGAAACTTGATAAGAAGGAGCCACTGACTGGAAGGTCTGGAGACAAAGTGAGAGGCAATGGCAAAAGCAAAGACCCTGAAGCAAGAAAGAACTTTGGTCTGCCCAATGAATAATAAGAAGGCCAATATGGGTCTCCCAAAGCAAGGAAGGGAGAGAGTGACTGGAGATGAGGTCATTTAAGTAGGAAGGGCCAGATTATGTAGCACTGTGTAGGCTAGGGGTGTCCATCCTTTTGGCTTCCCTGGGCCACCTTAGAAGAATTGTCTTGGGTCACACATAAAATACACTAACATTATAATGATAGCTGATGAGCTAAAAAAATAAAAAGTTCTGTGCGTAATTTTTGTAATGTTTTAAGAAAGTTGACAAATTTGTGTTGGGTCGCATTGAAAGCCATCCTGGGCCATGTGCAAGCCGTGGGTTGGACAAGCTAGGTGTAGGCCATGGAGGGGAGTTTCGAGTTTATTCTAAGTACAATAGGAAGGCAATGAGCCTCTGTGGACTAATGTAAACATGATACCTGAAGATATATTTGTCTTCTTACTGGGAGCAATAACTACTGTGTATCATGCTACTACCATTTGCTGAGATGCTTTAGAAAACATTATCTAGATTAAACCTCTCAACAACCCTATAAAATGTAACTGTTCCCTGATGAGTTAAAGGAGACTTCAAATTCACCCAGGGTCACACAGCTAATAGCCAGGATTCAGACCTATGAATGTAGGACTCCCAAGTCGAAAGCTATTAATCACTACACAAAGGAAGATTTTTTCATTCAAGGTAAGTATTCCCAAGCAGGAATAACCATGTGTGTTACCATTTATGAAGAACTTCCTATGTGTCAGGAATTGGGGTGAACTCAGTTCATCCTTACCGTGGACCTATGAGATAGGTATTATTATGCTGTTTTGCAAATGAGTAAATGGTGGTTAAGAGAGGCTAAGGACCCATGGTCTCAGAGTTGAGAAATTCAAACCCAGATCCATCTGACTCCAAAGGACATACCACTAGTATTTCCCCACAATGCAAAATGTCACTTCTTTTTAGGATTACATTAATTCAAATGTTAGCTTAGTTTAGAAATTTGTTGTTATCCTGCTTCAGTGAGAGCTCTGGAGGGACAGCAAATGTTCAGTAATCAGAATTAAAATGGTATGGAAGGCAAGACAACATTTGCAAGCCAGCCCTATTCTCTAGGCTCTTTGCAGGCACAGGATACTGCCCATCTGTGTGAGAACAGGAAGTTGCAAGACGTTTTTTTGTATCTCTGTGCCTGAGGGACAAAGACTCTTGTGTCTTAGCTATGAATAGGAAAGAAGCTATGAGATAGGTCTGTGATGTCTGTAACTGTATATGGATGCTAAGATCCAAGCATCCGATGGTAATGGGCCCTGAACAACCTCTGCTATCCAGTCCTCCCCACGTGCCTTACAAGACCTGGGATTTCTGAAAACGCTTTCTATTATGGAAGGAAGAGAGAAGGATGAGCTGCCCTGAGGTCCTTTAATAAGTTGGAGGTTTAAGGTGGAAATTACTTAAACATTGCAAAGCACTAGACAATGAAATACTCAACCATAAAATGGAATGAAGTTCTAATCCATGCTACAGCATGAATGAACCTTGAAAACATTATGCTAAGTGAAATAAATCAGACACAAAATGTCACGTATTACACGGTTCCGTGTAAATGAAGCATTCAAAATAGGCAATTTCATAGAGACAGAAAGTAGATTAGTGGTTGTCTAGGGCTGGAAGGGGTTGAGGGGAAGGGGGAGTTTGGGTTTCTTGGGAGGAGTAATAAAAATATTCTGAAATTAAGTAGTAGTGATGGTTGCACAAAGGCTGTCCAGAAACTATTCAAACATAGGTGCCTCCCTTTTTCTTATTACATGCTTGGATATTTTCCAGACAGCCCTCATATACTAAAAAACACTGAGATTTATACTTATCAATAAAAGGGTGAAAGACAACACAAAAAAAGAAAACTATAGATCAATATCTCTGATGAACACAGATACAAAATCCTAAACAAAATATTAGCAAATAGAATACAGCAATGCATCAAAAATATCATACACCATGATCAAGTGGGATTCATCCCAGGAGCACAAGGATGGTGCAACATATGAAAAATCAATAAATGTGATACACCACATAAGCAAAATAAAAGATAAAGTCCATATGGTCATATCAGTTGATGCAGAAAAAGCATTCAACAAGATACAACATCCATTTATGATTAAAACACTGAATAAAATGGGTATAGAAGGAAAATATCTAAACCTAATAAAGGCCATACATGACAAACCCTCGGCTAACATCATACTGAATGGGGAAAAACTGAAACCCATTCCCCTAAAATCAGGAACAAGACAGGGATGCCTTGTTACCACTTCTATTCAATATAGTACTGGAAGTTCTAGCCAGAGCGATCAAGCAAGAAAAAGGAATCAGAGGTATCCAAATTGGGAGAGAAGAGGTCAAATTGTCACTGTTTGCAAATGACATGGTCCTTTATATAGAAAATTCCAAAGACTCCACTAGGAAACTATTAGAAACAATAAACAAGTACTGGGGAGTTCCCTCGTGGTGTAGTGGCTTAAGGCTTCAGTGCTGGCGCTGTCAGTGCTGTGGCCTGGGTTCAATTCCAGGCCAGGGAACTACCCATACCAAAAAAAAATAAATAAATAAATAAAAAATAAACAAGTACAGTAAAGTTGCAGGATGCAACGTCAACATACAAAAGTCAATAGCATTCTTATGTACAAACAATGGATCTTCAGAAAAAGAAATAAGAAAGTCAATACCTTCTGCTATCACAACAAAAAGAATGAAATACTTGGGAATTAACAAAGAACGTTACATTCTTATACACAGAAAACTATAAGACATTTTTGAAAGAAATTGAAGAGGACACAAAGAAATGGAAAGATAATCTGTGTTCATGGACAGGAAGACTTAATACTGTAAAAATGGCCATATTACTCAAAGCAACTTACAGATTTAATGCAATTCCCATCAAAATCCCACAATCATACTTATACAAAATAGATAAAAAATGTATCAGATATGTATGGATCCACAAAAGACCTCAAATTGCCAAAGCAATACTACATAAAAAGAATAAGGCTGGTGGTATCACACTCCCCAATTTCAATTTATACTACAAAGCATCAATAATCAAAGCAGCTTGGTATTGGCAGAAAAACAGACACACAGACCAAGGAACAGAATTGACAATGCAGAAATAAATCACAAATTTATGACAAATAATTTTTGATAAAGAGCAAAAAATATGCAATGGGGAAAAGACAGCCTCTTCAGTAGGTAGTGCTGGGAAAACTGGAAAAACACATGCAAAAGAATGAATCTGAGTTGTGACCTCTCTCCATATACAAAAATTAACTCAAAATGGACTAAAGACCTTCATATCAGACCTGAAACAATAAACTGTATAGAAGAAGACATTGGTACTAAACTTATAGACCTAGGACTCAAGGAAGACTTCATGAACCTGTCCTCAAAGGCAAGGGAAGTAAAAGCAAAAATAAATGAATGGGACTATATCAAACTAAAAAGCTTCTGCACAGCAAAAGAAACCATCAACAAAGCAAAGAGACAGCCAACTGAATGGGAGAAAATATTTGCAAATAATGCATCAGATAAGGGTCTACTATCTAAAATATGTAAAGCACTAATATGACTTCACAACAAAAAAAACAAACAACCCAATTGAAAAGTGGGCAGAAGAACTAAACAGACACTTCTCCCACGAAGAAATACAAATGGCCAGCAGACATATGAAAAACTGCTCATCCTCATTAGCTATCAGGGAAATGCAAATCAAAACCACAATGAGATACCACCTCGCACCTGTGAGAATGGCTGTTATCAATGAGACAAGGAATAATAAGTGCTGGAGAGAATGTGGAGAAAAAGGAACTCTGGTACACTGCTGGTGGGAGTGCAAACTGGTACAACCACTGTGGAAGGCAGTGTGGAGGGTCCTCAGAAAATTGGGAATAGAGGTACCATATGACCCAGCAATCCCCCTTCTGGGGATCTACCCAAAAACTTGAAAACCTTTGTCCGCAAAGACTTATGTACCCCAATGTTCATCACTGCGCTGTTCACAGTGGCCAAAACATGGAAACAACCAAAGTGCCCTGAGACAGATGACTGGATAAAGAAGCTGAAAGCAACAAAGAAAAAACAAATAAACAAAAAACTCATGGTCACAATCAATAGTTTATGGGGTATTTGGGGGCAAGGGAGGAGGGCGTGGTAGAAGAGGGAGGGGTGGGAGAGGAGGGATGGAGAGCCAAATACATGGTGATGGAAAGAGAACTCTCACTGGGTGGTGAACTTATAATGCAACAAATGGACTATACACTGTAGAATTGTACACCTGGAACCTACGTAATTCTTGCTAACCAATATCACCCCCATAAGTGTAACAATAAAATATTTTTATATTAAAAATTAATAAATAAAAGGGTGAATTTTATGGTATGTTAATTATATCTCAACAGAGCTATTACAAAATTATACATGTGGGGAGACTATACTATTATATATTACTAAATACATATTGCATTTACTTATTTACATCTATATGAGTCTCAAAAGCTGTCCACAGAAAAGAAAATATGACTATTAGGATCAGGGATGCACAGAAATTTACTCTGGTTAAATTTTCTTTTCCTGTCTGTATTTCTCTTTTCCTTTAGTGTCCTAATAAAGAGTCTTCTTCCAACCCCTGAAGAATGTAAGCAATGGAGAAGTTTGAGATTCAGACAGGAAGAAAGAGGACTACTATCTGGAATCTGTTGCTAAGGCCCTGGCACTGGCCATATTTTCTAGGATTAGAGTTTGATTAAGGAAAAGAGTATAGGGCTCGCTGAGGCTATTGGAACCCCTCCCTCCATTCTTATGCTGGAGATAACATCCCAAGGTCCAAATCTGTTATTAATTATGGTGATGATTGCATTGGGGATGGTAATTAATACAGTTGACAGGCTCTCAGTTAACCAGCACCCATGGGGACTGGTAGATGCCAGACACACATAAGTAGAATCTGTTAACGAGAACTGAAGCAACTGGCACTCTCAAGCAACCAGCAAATCTCAAGTCCAGTTGCTTGTGTTCTGGTGAACAAGAGAGTCCACTGTAGTATCCAATATTTAAGTGCTCACCATATGCCAGGCACTAGTTTAACTGCTTTATGTGTATGATCTCATTTATTCCTCCCAACTATCCTATGAAACAGGTACTTCTATTCACCCCATTAGACAAATGAGAAAAATGACATGGAAAGCTTAACCAACTTACCCCGTGTCAAAAAAACAAAACAAACTGATAAGTGGTGGGAGCAGCATAGAAGTCCAGTTAGTCAGATATCCTTATTTTTTTCTACTTTGCTATATATGAGGGCTGTCCAGAAGGTATCCAGCCATATAATATGAAAAATAGAGGCATTTATGGCAGGATTTTTTTCTGGACAGCCCTCATATATATTGCTTCCCAGTGGCAGAGGTAATAATAGGGTAATATTGGCTAAAATGCATTGAGCACCACTTCTTACCAGGTATTCTCCCTATAAAGTAGATGATATTAATTTCTCATTTTGTAAATGAGGAAGCAGAAGGACAGAATGGCTTGGTCACCTATGCAGAGTGTGGGGTGACCAACCATTCTAGAAAGTAGTGGAAGATGGAATCAAATCCAGGCAGTCACTGAACTCTGTCACCTCCCTTTTTTACAGTTTGGTCCTAACCTCAAACATGGAGAGATTTAGCACCAGCCTGACCTAGGGCAGCCCCCTCTCTTCTCTGCATCTACTCCTCTGGCCCGTCTGCAGAAGCGAGTTGATTTTTCTCCCAAACATAAATCATGCAGCAGTAGGTACCCTGACCAGATCTGAGTTGTACAAAGGCAGTTCTGATTTTTCTCTTTTCATCTATTTTGCACAACAGAGAGCCACTGGGACAGGCAAATCCCCACTGCCCAGAAGCTACGTACAACAGGAGTTTTATGGGGCTCCTCATCTAATTAAGGAAAGAGTAGATTTCCGAGGATCTGAAAAATCCCTTTGGTCTGAAATACATCCAATTTATTACTTGAAGAAAACACTTCCCACAGTGAGGTATTCAATAAAAGTACTGATTGAATTTTATCATACTAGGTAATTAGAAAATAAATGTGAATCTGATAATAGATTTTAAAATGATACTACCCTTCACGCACAATAAATTTCTTTGATTTCCCCCCTTATATATACATTCAGATCTGCATAACCTACTTAAAAGCAAATACTTTTTAAATGTGAATGTTGCAATATCTCTTGTTAGATGTAAATCTAAACTATGTTCTAACATGAGGCTATCGGCAATGTGAATGTCAGCCTTCTAAGGACAGTAAGAAAAAGGCCAGACAGTGCTCTGAGGCTAGGAACAGCAGGCTGAGAGGTAAATCCCCTGTTGTGGCCCAAGTCAACAAAGGTGTATCAAGGTTCAGGGATCTAAAATGTCAAAAGCTAAGGGAACAGCTAGGTCTCTGTAGTCTGATTTCCAGAAAGTCTGATGGACAAAAAAAGTACCAGTAATCAGATTATCAATATAAGCCTGATAATGGGATAAGGTTTCATTGCCACAGAGGTCTTGCACGCACACACACACACACATACGCGCACGCGCGTGCACACACACACACACACACACACACACACACACACACACACACACTGACGAGGCAGGAAATGGCCTCCGTATATGAGTGAAAAGGGACTTGAAAGGATCAGAAAAGTGGCAGCAGCTGGCAATGGAAAGAGTGAGAAATCAATAGCTGTAGCCGAGTCCTAATAAATGTTAAAAAAGAGCTTTACTAAGTCTGTGTTGTTCTTAATTATGAATATGCATGGACTGAGCTGTTGGGCAGTAGATTGCCTGAAAGAGTAGAATGGCTCTTTCAACAGGGACCCAATGTCATTCTGGAGTCACTGAGCCAGGGATGGCACACAGAAACACTGCTGTCAACAGCACCTGCTCTAGAGTCTCCTCTCTTGTCACTACATACTTCAGATGGTGCTTTCAAAAGGCCAGACTGCGTTAAGCACATCTTATACAATGTGGAATGCTTTCCTTCTAAAGTCCCCAATGGAAGGAAAAGTGTTACTTTTGTGGCCCTTCAAAGAAATCGTGTATTATTTAAAGAAAAGGACAATAGAACACTTGGTGTCACATCAGTGGCCTTAGAAAATCCATTCATGAGACCTGATTAGCCCAGTGGGTGTGAGCTAAAATCCTGATGGTCAATTTTTCTGATTGCGATATTTCTGAAGTTCAATTCTACAATATTTGTATTGTGGTTTAACTACATCACATTTTTGTAAAGGCCCCTGTATAAAATGCATCAGAAACTTTACTTATATAACAGCTGGAGGGAAGGGGAAAGGGGAGTGACAACTTAGTGAGTATATGGGGATGTGATTTCCTTTTGGGGTGATGAAAATCTTTGGGTACTGGCTAGAGGTACTGGTTGTGCAACATGGTCAATGTAGTAAATACCACTGAATTGTATATTTCACAAAGGTTAATTTTATATTATGTGAATTTAACCTCAATTTTATAAAGATACCTTGCCTCAAATAAGCCCATACTGCATCCCTATTACTCCAGGCATTGTGCTAGATTCTGAGTTGACAGGTAACAATCACAGTCAATGTTTCTTGAATTTTTACAAGGTTCCAGGGAACATTCTAAGCATAGCACTTGTATTAACTACATTTTTCATCACAGCAATTCTCTGAGGAAGCCACTATTATTCACATTTTACAGATAAGAAAACTGAGGAATAGGGAGGTGAAGTAACTGGCCTAAGATACTGTAACTACTAAGTGGTGTAAAGCCAGGATTTGGATCCAGCCAGTTTGGCTGCAGAGACTGTGCATTTAAGAATTGTGCTCCATGGCTTCAGGTGCAGACAGTGGCCTCAAGAATTACACCATCAGTGTCCAGCCTTTTGGCTTCCCTGGGCCACATTGGAAGAGGAATTGTCTTGGGTCACACATAAAATACACTCACACCAATGATAGCTGATGGGCAAAAAAAAAAAAAAGTAGCAAAAAAATCTTATGTTTTAAGAATGTGTGTTGGGCCGCATTCAAAGCCATGATGGGCTGCAGTTTGGACGTGCCTGATTATTACCCAGTCCATTGATGGTGAGTAGCAAGAGAGCCCACAGGAGAGGCGCCTAAAGACAGGCAAAGATCAGGGAAGTAGCCAAGAAGGAATAGCCCATGAGATGGATCATAAATGGTTTATCAGAATTAAACACACAAGGAGGAAGAAGAAAGTGTTTCAGATAGAGAAGATCCTGCAAAGCGCAGCGAGGAGGAGTCCGTGAGAAGCAGATTGGTGTCACGTGAGTGTGAAGAGTGCGTTGAAGAGTGGCAAGTCTGCAGAGATGGGCAGGGAGAAAGGCCAGACGATGGTGGCTTTCTGCTTCATCCTGCTGCAGAGGAGAGCTATTGGTGTGTTTTAAGCAGGGGTGACACAGAGTTGTGGTTTAGAAATATCATTCCGGTGGCTCCCTGGTGGTTCGAATTTAGAGAGACAAGACCACAGGTAGGGAGGAAGACCTAAGAGGAAGTTGATTTACTATAAAAATCCAGGAAGTAAACGGTGATGAGCTAAACTAAAAATAACAAAAAAAAATCATTGGCATCAAGAGGAATGGTTGGAGTGAATAAATATTGAGTAATTAAAATTAGCAAGTCTTGTAATCTCAGTCACAGTCTCAGAAACTCCAAGCTGCCAGAAAGATCAAAAGCAAACCACTTCCCCTGATAAATGTCACCTTTCCATTTTTCTTTCAGAAGTGTTAAACATCACCATTTCTAAACAGAATTCAGGAATGGCTAATCTGGTCTTCATTTGCAGATGCTATCTCACTGAAATTCTAAATGCAAAAACAGTCTTTGTAAAGCAACATTCAGTAATACCAAGTTTTGTTTTGTTTTGTTTTTTTGAGGGAAGAAACATCCAGACGCAGTTGCATAAACAGAATATGTGCATTCCCAGACACTTGACAAGAGAATGGTTTGAAATGGATATAAGAAATTAACAATGCAGCATGTGGCTGTCTGGATTGCTTTGTCATCCTTACTGCACGTGGTTTCAAGACAGCAGGAAATAAAACACCATGCCAGGGAAGTTAGACTTCCCTGGGAAATAAACTTGGCATCAGAAAGAAGATACTGAAAGTGGAACAAAAGGTTTCTAAAAAAAAAATTATATGAACAAGTGGCGAATTGTTAATTAGGTGTCCAAAAATAAATATTTCCCACCTCAGATTCCTTTTCGTTGACAAATAAGTATGTCTATCCCTTTCATACTCTCTAAGCCAGTTGAATACCCTTTAGTTTTCAGAAGGTACAGTCAGATTGGTACGTGACTGCTTTGAAATGCATCAAATTTGGTACTCCATGCATTTTGATGGAAAAATGTCGTCATTTGGTACTTGACATGCAAACTAGAACTTGTCGGTGTCGATTGCCTCTTGACTTGCTGCCCTTTTCAACTGAAACAAGGGGTCCGGTCATGTGTTAGTCAGGTGGTGCACATACCCTTGAGGTCTTAGCTTCACTTCTGTGGTCATTTTGTGTATTTTTGGTTTAGGAACACACTCAATTCATTTACATTCCTAATGGGAAACATTTGTTTGGTACTCATCATTTTTGGTCCTCATCGCACCTCCTGGAGTCAATTAATGGAGAGTACCGAGGTACCACTGTACTTGACAACTTGGAGGACACAAAATCAGGTGCCTTTTAGTTTCCCAGCCTTGTTAGATCTACCGTGTCACCGAGGACATCAGGTATACTCCAATGAAATAACTACAAAGTAATAGAAGATTCAATACAGATAAGCATCATCATGAGTGTTATGGAGGATATAGGTCCTTGTGGGAGCTGGAGGGATCACGGTGAGTTTCACAGCAGAGGTGCAATAGAAACTGCACGTAGAATGGAAGTAGTTTGGCAGAATGAGAGAAGGGTCTATGAAAGAGAGGCAGCAGCAATAACCACAGAGAATGAAAGCTCAGCAAGGTACTCAGACTAGGGTCAAGGTTCTCTTATGGTGCAAGACCATGTCTCCCACACACTTTCTACTTCTATGAAATACTTGATCCAAAAACTGCTTTTCTAAAAGAATTACATGTATGGTGGGGCAATCAAAACCAGAAAAGTTGAAAAATGATTCTCAAACTCCCTGCACCCCACCTCAGCCCACAAAATAGATTTGGGCTATTCCTTGGTTTTTAGTTTTATATGCATCAGGAACCAGTTGATAGAAGCATTCCATGGTTCCATGTGAATCTTAAAGTGCCAGCTCAGTTTTGATCAACACTCCCATTAACTCATTTGTTTCCCTGGGTGGGGAGAAGAACAGCAAATGATCTTAAGAATAAGGAAGGTTGAACTTCATAGTGGAAATGAGACAGGAGGGGGTGCAGAGCAGTGTATCTGCATATTCATGTGCTTCATTTATATGGGATGACACGATGCCCAGAGAAAATGCTGGCCTGTGTCATTTGTCAGTGCTTCATTGTGGGAGAGAAGGGAGGATATAAGTCTCTAACCACATTCAGGCTACAGAGCCTCTGTTGTCTCAATGCAGGCCACAGATGACAGGGAGGTTAGAGGGCCCAGGAGATAACACATAACTTCCAGTCACTGAGAAGTGTTCACTTGCCCCTTTCCCCAGCACCTCCAACACTCCTCAGACTCCACAGCATGGCTGCCTACCTAGATCTCCAGTACCTTCCATAAGAGACTTGACTACTTTTCACCTCTCAACCATCTGCACTGTGGCATATGCCACACTCCACCTGCTTGGCTGGGTTCCAGGGTTACTCAACCTTATCCTTATCACCAACCATGTCCCTGAAATTCAAGGTTAGGTTTATGAAGGACCGGAGAGATTATCTACCGGAGCCCCTTCCAATAAAAGCCTACAGATCAGTTCTATCCAAGAGGAAGATTCTATGAGAACAGAGCCAAAGTTGGTTTGTCTTCTGCTATTCCAGAGCACGTACAGTAAGTCCTCATTTAACGTCATAGATAGGTTCCGTGGCTTCAAGCAAAATAACGTTATAATGAAACCAATAGTACCATAAGCTAATTGATAAGAACAAGAGTTAAGTTTCTATGGTGTCTCATCAACATTAGAATGAAATAACATTGAATTTAATGATGTTATTCTCCAACCTGCTGTACTTTTTTCCTAGCCCAAACTTAAAAGGTAACTGAGAAGTTAAATCCCAAGTTACCTAGCTAATTATGCTGTGTATTCATGTCTATAAGGTAGCAAATCAAATCCTGTCTGCTAAAACAGCTCCATTCAGTCAGAGCTTTATAGTAGCCTATGTAATAGGAATATATAATCTCAAGAAGGAGCCAGCTACAAATTGGGGTGAATATGATAAAAAAAAAAAAAGTAAATGTGAAAACAATGTTTAAAATGTAAATGTGATATAAAACACAGCATAGGGAATATAATCAATGGTTTGTAATAGCCATGGAAGGTATCAGATGAATAGTAAACTTTTGGGGGTTATCACTTTCTGAGGTGTGCAAAAATGTCTAATCCCTATGTTGCTTGGTACACCTGAAAGTAATGATTAAAAAAAGATGACATTTCAGGGAAAAAAAAGTAAATGTGAAAAAAAGTAAAAGTAAATTGTATTTCAATACAAAAAGGCAGATGATGCTGTCCTTCTTTGGGCAAGGTGAGTTATTAATGGGCCGTGTTAGGAGGACTCATGGAGAGGGGATGTGATCATCATAGCTGAGGTGGGACAGGCCTACAAGGTGGGCCTGGAAAACTAATGCCTCCAGGCATACAGTGTTTAAGAAAGGAGATGGCATCCCTGGAGGAGAAAACCTACTGAAACCTCTTCCAACTCTTGGCTTCTGTTTTTCAGTTAAAAGAGCAGAGAAATCTCATTTGGTGAAATACTGTGTTTGAGGGACTTGTAGAGAGCTGGGGTTGACTTGGACCTCCATTTTATTACAGCTTATAGAACATGGATATTTTTAAAACTTTCCACTATATTTACAGTCCTTTAAAACACACAGAGTCTTCTCCCCTGCCTCCTCCCCCAAGTAATTTGGTAATCGTTTGCAATATCCAAAAGATTCAGCAATAATCACTGAAATTGCTGGAGCTCTTTGCTTTGCTGATTCAGCAGATGTGCTTAAGATCTATAAAAATGTAATGATCTTCTGTAAATAGTCAGGGCTGGCAGTTCCAAAAGAAATAAAAAGAAAGGTATAATCATTAATCATTCTCATATGCATTTCTTGGAGGGGGTTGGAAATGAACTGATAAATGACCCCAGGTAAAATGCGTTGGCTGAGAAACTAAATACCTATTGTATTTGAAAGAAATGTTTGCATTATCCATGTCCTGGGGGTCCTCTCTAATAAGAACAGGATATTAGAAGAGGTGGCCCTCAAGTCATTCACTGCTGAAAACAACTGACAGCTTATTGTATTTATGAGGAAAATAATAATACATTTGCTAAGGGTACGAATTTCCTAGGCGTCTAAGGCTAGGCCCACTAAATTTAAAGGGTTTGTCTACCTGAGCAGCTTTAACCAGCTGGATAAAAAAAAATATATATCAAAATCTTGACTTTTTAAAGATGTTGGTAATTGTAGCCCCAAAAAGGGGACCAATTTAAATACATGTGCCCCCATTTCACCAAATGATCAAGATAAAATCTTTAGCATGTCCTCATTGTGAAAATTATTTCTAATCATCTTACTAAAGACACACGAATGGAAAAAAAAATTTTGAATTGCCAACCCTGAAGAATGTCAGTGTCTAAACAGAGGACTCAATTCCACTGTCACATTAAGTAGAGAAATCCCATCTTGTGTAGCTTTTTCATGAGATAGAGAGAGATTGATTTTGTTTTTATCCCCACCCAAGCCACATAGCAGAGACTCACAAGACTACTCTGTCATCAGCAACTCTGATTTTAAAAGCATAGCTAATTGCACTTAAAGGTGTATAGCACTGAGAATGTGCCAGCTGTGGTATCAGAGCTGTCAGTGGCTGAAAATACTATACTTCACGATGGCCTTCATCTTTGGGGTATAAATTAGAGAAGGAGAATATTTTATTGTGCACATGAATCACTCACCAAAACAACAACAAAAACGACCCAT
Source organism: Lyroderma lyra (assembly GCA_004026885.1). Taxonomy (NCBI): domain Eukaryota; kingdom Metazoa; phylum Chordata; class Mammalia; order Chiroptera; family Megadermatidae; genus Lyroderma; species Lyroderma lyra. The sequence continues at coordinate 255,345 of PVJL010000099.1, read as the reverse complement.
TACAGTTTCTGGCAATATCATCAAGAAAATGTCACCTAGCCAAATATCAGACCAAGCTATAACAAAATGTAAATTTGGACCATAATGTGCTATATTAATTATGCAAGAGGAATGTAAACAAGACAATAAAGAATAACATCTGATTTAAGATTCTTGAACAATTTAAATTAGCTCCATCTCCATTTTTCCAGATAGTACTAAAACCATAAAAATAAAAATTTTAATAGGAGAATGTATGAATATTCCAGCTTTAAGAGAAGTTACTGTAACACTGATGATGCTATTATAGCCTCTGCCCTGTAAGGTATCTAGTGAACATGATTTTCATCACAGCCTAGCGATAACACTTGAGGAGACAGTGCAATGAAGCAGCAAATGGCTGAGCAGGGCCAGGTGTGGGATTTGGGGATTCTGTCACATCCTTGAAGAAAATGCTTTTCTTCCCTTGTAGGAAAAGAGGTCTCCATGAAATGAGGAAGGGAAGAAAATTAGGAGAAATCTCAGGGAAAAAAATTAATGTAAATATTGTATATTTTTACTCTCTCCTATTCATTTCAAATGTCTTTCTCTTGTCAAATATGTTCATTGTCTTTGAAAGAAAGGATGAAAACATGAAGGTTTGCTTTACCATAGGGCCGTATAGGTTCTAAAGCTTATTTCCTGCCTACAGATGTCTTGAATCCCCTTCAAACAAAGAAACCAAGAGTCCTTTCTTTGTTTTACTGTCTCTTCCCCATAACAATTGAGTTAGAATTTCCACGTAAAACAGGGTCAGGGATTTGTATATCTCACCTCAAACCAAACCTCACTGTGTGTGATTTTTTATTTCTTCTGACTTCTCTAAACAGACGATCTGCATCTGGCTGCATCACAGGTAAACTTCTATAGTCAGAGCATCTATGGCTGAACAGCTATTGCGTGGGTACAAACACATTCCTGGTAATATTAACACTTTTGTTAATCCTGTTGGTCTCCCTTATTGCTTTATCTTCCAAGAGACATTAACTTACACATTGAATACTACCCTTTACTGCTATGTTGTTTGATTAATGCGTATAATGTCTCCTAAAATGAGTTATTTTGTGAGAAATTGGCCTCTACCCAACAGCCTATATGTTCCACACAGATTATTTTGTTATGAAGTCTGCAAGATCAGATATATCTGTTGTGCTAGTACAAATGGACATCCACATGCAAAAAATAAAGTTAGACCCTTCCTTCACATAACATACACAATTTAACTCAAAGTAGATCAAAGATATAAGAGCCAAAACTATAAAATTCTTAGAAAAAAGAGTAAATATTCATGACCTTGAATTTGATAACATTTCCTTAGAGATGATACCAATAGCATAAGCAATGAAAGAGAAAATAGACAAATTTGATTTCTTCAAAATTAACAGGTTTTGTACATGACACAACATCATCAAGGAAGTGAAAAGACAACCCAGAGAATAGGAGAATATATTTGAAAATCATATACCTGATAAATGACTTGTATTAGAATAGATGAAGAACTACTGAAACTGAATAGTAAAAAGATAAATATCACAATTAAAAATAGATAACATATCTGAATAGATATTTCTCCAAAGAAGATATACAAATGACCAGCAAGTGCATGAAAAGATGCTCAACATTATTAACCATCAGGGAAATAGAAATCAAAAACACAATGAGATACCATTTCATACTCACCAAACTGGCTAAAATCTAAAAGACAGAAAACAGTAAATGTTGATGAGGATATGAAGAAATTAGAACTCTCATGCATTGCTGATAGAAATGTAAAATGTTATTATACAGCATCTATAGAAAACAGTTTCACAATCTCTCAAACAGTTAAGCATAGAATTACCATATGACCCAGAAATTCTACTACTATGTTTATACCCAAGAGAAATAAAAACATATGTCCAGGCAAAAAAGAAAAAAATTGCACAGGAATATTCATAGCCCAAAAGTGGAAAAAACCCAAATGTCCATTAACTGATGAATGGATAGGGAAAATGTAGAACCGAATACTGATGAAAATGTTCTGCAATTAGGGATGATGTTTGTATAACTATATGAATATACTGAAAACCATTTCATTGTATAATTTAAATGAATGGTTAGTATGTAAATTATGTATCACTAAAGCTTATACTATCTACCTACACAAACACACACATTTTTTTCCAGGTCAGAAATATTGGCCTCAGTAGTAGAACTCAAATTTCTCACATAACAATGGTTTATGATAGGACAATACATATTTGCTTGGGCTTAGTGCTGTTATTGAATAGATGTAGTCAACAATAATGGGACTGGACAGTAAGAAAAAGGTGTGAGGGAGAAGAAAAGAAATGAGGATTAAAGTCATTGTCTACTATTCCCTTTCTGCCTTTTACTGTCTTCCAAAATGAGTTATTGCTTCATGGTAAATATGCCCTTCCTCAATTGTATAAGAACCATTATAATTTTCTTTCCCCTATGGATATATCTTAATGTTCTGTACAAAATAAAATACTTGGTAGGATGATAAACAGTGGCTCCAAATCACTGCTTCTAATTGTCATACTTTCATTTTCACCCATGATGCACCATCTCCATTAACTTTCCCAATTGAGCCCTTTAAGACCGAGAACATTACTTACTCACCATGCTTTCTTCAGGACCCAGACAGACACCCATTGCTAGAAATGAAGAGGAGATATTGCGTAGGTCAGCGGTGTCCAATCTTTTGGCTTCCCTGGGCCACATTGGAAGAATTGTCTTGGACCACATATAAAATACACAAACAAAAGCTGATGAGCTAAAAAAAAGTCACCAAAATATCTCATGATGTTTTAAGAAAGTTTATGAATTTGTATTAGGCCACATGTGGCCCATGGGCTATGGGTTAAACAAGCTTGTTCTAGGTAGAAGTGTCAGAAAAAGCATGCCCTCCCCACTGCTTCACAACTGTGAAGAAACAGATTTGCTAATTGCCCATCCGAATAGATGAGGGCTGTCCAGAAAGTATCCAGGCATGTAATATAAAAATAGAGGCATTTATGGCTGAATATTTTCTGGACAGCCCTCATATGTACTCCACACCCCTTTCTACCTTAATCTTTGCTAACAGACTGACCTTTATTGATTATATCAAATAAGCTCCCTTGCCCTCTGACTTCCTGTTGAGTATGGCCAATAGGAGGTCCCAGCAGGACATCTGGTTCTCTACCTGCCAGGCAGAGGCATATCCCTGGCTGTGTCCCTGTGTAATATGCCACAACTCCTGTCAGGTGGCCCTCTCCTACAGTTAGACCTCTTGCAGAGTTTCAGTGAGAAATTTCTCCCCAAATCCCTTCAGTACTAGACATAACAGCAGCTCCTTGGGGGTGCTTCACTGGCCCTTATTTCCATTAACCCCACCCACACACTCAGAATAAGGTCCTTCATTCAATTCCCTTCAACCACCCCTTCTGAATGTACCACCTGCTTCCTCCTGGGACTCTGAAGTTATAGAAGACCTTTTTCCTTCTGTAGGGCTAGAACAGTCAGTGAGATCATGGGAATCTCCAAAAAGGGAATTTGAAGAGCTTTGTACATTTCTCACCTTTTTTTTTTTTTTTTTTTTTTTTTTTTTTTTTTTTTTTTTTTTTTTTTTTTTTTTTTTTTTTTTTTTTTTTTTTTAGCAATTGCACTATACGTGGTTGTCACAGATTAACCCTCTGAGGTGCTTAGAGAAACACAGCTTGGGTCACTAGGCTGTTTGAAATTAGTAGTTTCCTTGTCATTTTAAAGAAAGACAAATGATACCCCTTCACAAGGTTCTGGTTCAATGCTCTTGCAGAAGGAAATCCCTTCTCAACCTGAAAATGCCTGTTCAAAAAACCACTTTGCTGTAGCTAATCACTGCCAAGAGGGAACAATCACACAGTTGCTAAGGCCCCTCTGCTGCCCTTGCGTAAATGTATGAATTTCACATATGCATTCTTTGTCAACATACAAAAGTACCAGCTCTTGTACCATCCATCCCTAAACTCTGGTCTTTCAAGCCAGCAGTTCATTGCAGTAGCTATTTTGGTCTCAAATTTGTAACTTGGATTTTAGGAATGTTTATTGTGTGATTTTATTGGTGTTCCTTATCAATACTACTCCAGGCATAATGATAGTTGGTTAAATAGATGTCCACCTGACCTGTGCTTGTTTATAAAACCTTCCACAGAAGTTACATGTAAACATCATTCTTAATAGGAGAATTCAAACCAAGAAATTGCATGATTCACCATTACATGTTACAATATTTTCTCATCTTTAAAAAAATACAGTCAGGCTTTCATTTTTAAATGAGGTGTCCCTGTACTTAACACTATAAAAAGAGCAGAAGACAGGAATATAAAGTTGGCCTTTTCTCCCTGAGACGAAATATTACAGAAGGGTGTTAAAAGGCTATCTGATACTTCCATTTGTCTGGTTCCCAATTAAGCCCTAAACTTGCACCTTTCCCTTTAACTCCTTAACTCCACCTTATCTTTCTCTTTTCCCATTTGTATTATATCACAATGTAACTCATTTCACCAGGCTTCCATTGAATCTGAAGGACGATTTTTGTGGGCATGCCCTTCTAGTCCTCCACTAACATGATGTAGAACTTGTCTTCAGTGTCCCCAAACTTCTTATAATTCACCCTTCTTCTTCATCAGCCCCTCAATTACCCAACGTGGTCACATGCTTGGATACCTTCTATTGCTCATATGGAAAAGAGGTTCAATAAGTCAGAGACCACAAGTGTCACATCTTCCAGGTGGATCATTTCATTTTTTAAAATGACAAGAAGAAAAGCACCAGATTTAACTAAAAGGAATTTTTTTTATTCTGATTCCTTTTTTTTATTGAAGCTACAACATTTGCCTTTGAGATCATCAAAAGTGGTTTTCAACATTCCAGTTACCTAGAAGAAACAAGGGGGCTTGAACTCACATAGTCTATTCAAATCCTAGTCATAGATCTCACTACCCAGTCTTCTTAGTTTTTGAAAAATAACTTGTCAAATCTCAAAGCTATTTACAGTTATCAGATCAGGACTGAGAGGATGACTTATCACAAACATACGAAACACAAGTACCACCCACTTTCTTCCTTCCTCCCCAACCCCAAATAATCATCTATTAAATGCTTAATAATGCTCATAAATCCGTTTTTCCCATTTCTTCACTTTCTATTCTGCTATGGAAGCTATTTTGCTTGCATAACAGTATTTCTGAAATACTTAATTGAGTATAATACAAAACATAAACAAAGAAAGAATAGCAAAGGCTTCTATTTTAAATATTCTAGAAGGCACATATGCACTTACAACTCTAGCATTTTGACAATCAATTCTCAAACATACTCAAAGTGCATACCGTGCTTGTTCTTCCAAGCTGTCTCCCCACCCCTGTGCCACTGCCTTTCTTCATTTAGGAACACAGTTCAGCTCAGTGACATGCGTACAGTTAAACAAGGGGAGGCCCATGCCAACTAACCGCTCACCTACCTCACAGAACATATAGACAGTAAGGTGAATCCAAGGTTATACACCACTAAAATTCCTCGGCCAGAGAACGGCTGCCTGTTCGTGTATTTTGGTCCGAGCCACACAACTAGTATATGACGGAATGGATATACTTTTACTCTGGTATCTCGGGGGGCCTAGCAATGCCTTGAAATAGGCCCTAAGCCATGCATCAAAATTTTCCATTTTAAAACCTTTGAACCCGAGGGAGAGCAGCAGCTTTGAGAAGCAGCCCGGCGCCCACCGGAGCACCCGTGGCCAGCCGGAGCCGAGGCTGATGCGAGAGGGAGTCAGCCGGAGCGCGCACCCGCCGCCATGGAGAGAGGAAGGTGCCGGGGGACCTCTAATCAGAACGTGGGCTGACCTGGACGTCACAGTGGCAGCCAGCCAGTCGGGGCCCTGAGGCTGTATGAAGCACTATGATGTCATGCAGCCCCAGAGCCAATCGCGAGACAAAAGAACTTTCATGATCATAAATTCCAGAATCTGATGCAGTGGGGAGCCGATGCCGGGCTTGGTCCCCACTTTAAAAGGAATTGTTAATTGCAGAATTTTGTGCATGTACAAGAGAGATTTTGGCAGGAAGGACCTCCTAGGGTTTTTCTTTGAAATGTTCTTAGAAACATTTTTATTGCAATTGTTTTTAAACACTGCTCTACATGCCTAGCGGACCGGGTATCCCTTCCATTCACCATTGTAGCACTTCTCGGCACAGTATGCTAGAAATGTCTGTACTAGGAGTGTTCTTTTTTTTATTATTGCAATATATTAGACATATAACATTCTGTAAATTTAAGGCATACATGTTGATACATTTATATATTGTAATATGATTGCCATTGTAGCAAAAATTATCACCTCCATCACATCACATAATTCTTTTTAGTGAATGAAATAGTTAATCTCTAGTCTCAGAAAGTTTGATGATTATAATACAATAGTGTTGTCTATATTTACTATATTGTGCATTAAATCTAGAGTTCTTGAAATCACATTGCCATAGAGGTACTGATCACATCACTTGTTGATTGGCTGGCAATATTAGAGGTAGGAAAGAAGCAGAAAGGATGATTCACCTAACCATTTCCTAATACTCTTTAAATTCAACTAATTTCAAAGGAAAGTAGAAAAATGATTGTTTTTGCTCAGTAAGGATGTTCAAAATGTCAGTTTTTACATCCTACATAGTAATTTATGGAAGCCATTATCACAAAGCTATAATAATTCTGTGTTCACTAATATGAGAGAACAGAAACAATATAGTCAAAAAAAGAAGAAAGAATATGAAATGTTAATCGAAACCAGAAAAAAAATCCTTCTTACTGACAAAAAAATCATTTCCCTGACAAAAACGACTGGTATTGGAGAACAAATGACATAGGCGCCTTTACTATCAACAATTAAATAAATTATTCATGCTTAGACACCTAATAGAGCGATAAAAATCACAACAGTCCATTCATATTAAAAACAATAGTGTGTAACATTTGGCTATGACATAGCTGGTACAAAGGTTTCCTTCTAAGAAAGCTTTTCTTTGCAGTAATGCTTGACTCTTCCCTTAGCATTTGTTTTTCTTACTCTAGAGGCTAGAATCTACCCAAGCCTTTTTATTTTTAGTTACAAATGTCTATCATTCTTGTTTGTATGATGATGGTTAAATAATATGAAATATCATTAAAAGGGCTACTTGTTGACTCAAGAATAAAAGGTTAGGGTGGGAAAGGAGGGAGGGGGAGCCAAATGTATGGTGATGGAAAGAGAACTCACACTGGGCAGTGAACATAATGTAACACACAGATGATGCAATGTAGAACTGTACACTTGGAACCTATGTAATTTTTGCTGACCAATGTGACCCCAATAAGTCTAACAATAAAAAATATATATTTATAAAAAAAAAGAATAAAAGGTTAGGTAGGTAAAGTATATATTATTTTCACTGCCATAATAATACTTCCAAGCAAGCTGATAGCACAAAATAAAATGATAGACAGAAATTCAACCATATCTGTACTCTCAATAAATGTCAATGATCTAAATATTCTGATTAAAAGGCAAAATTGTCAGAATGGGAAAATGAAACATTTCAACTCTATGCTGTTTACAAGAAGCACATGCAAAACATTGGAATCTAAAAAGGGTGAACATAAAAAGATGGGAACAACATATGCCAGGCAAATTCTATACAAAATTAGTACGTTGTGGCTAGATTCATATCAGATGAAATAGACTATAAAAGGCAAAAAGCATTCACACAGATGAAGATGACCAAGACTCCACCTTATCCTCTAGTTTCCTTGGCTTGAGAAATATTCTCAGGGTGAATGCTAACTGCAGCTCTGCTTACCTTTCTAGGTTCTGACTCTAACTTACTTTTTTGGCTTAAAAAATATTTTTCCTAGTTATTGATGAACTTAAAAGAATTGTTACAATGTATTTTGTACAGGAGTTCCTTGTTTTCAACAGGAGACTTCATCTAAGTGCCTAAACATAAGTCTATATAGTGAATTTTTCATACACTTAAATGTATTTAATTTGAAGGATTATGCTTAATCTAAAATCATGTCTTCAATATTTTTTTCAGTTCATGTTATAATACACTTTCTCTAAAGAATGAATGTAGATGATAGTTGATTCTTTAAAAGTTGGCAATCTATGTTGTTAGTTCCTGATCACCCTCATTTTTTAAATGAAATTTTACAGGTCTCATAAATTCAAAGTTCTGCAAACTCCTGCCTTATAACACAACCAGCTCTGGAATACGATTCAGCCATAAAAGGAATGAAATCTTGCCATCTGCAACAACATAGATAGACCTAGGAGGTATTGTACTGAGTGGAGTAAGTCAGACAGAGAAAAGCCAATTCCATGTAATTTCACTTAAAGGTGGAATCTAAAGAACCAGATAAATGAACAAAAGGAAACAGAAACAGACTCATAGACACAGAAAACATTTTGATGGTTGCCAGATGGGAAGAGGAATTGGGGGATAAGTGAAAAGGGGAAAGGGATTAAGAAGTACAAATTGGTTGTTACAAAGTAGTCATGGGGATGTAAGATCACAGCTTAAGGAATATAATCAATAATATCGTAGTAACTATGTACGGTGTCAAATGGGTACTAGACTTAGCACGGTGATCACTTTCTAAGTTATATAAATGTCTAATCACTATGTTGTATACCTGAAACTAATATAATATGGTATGTCAACTGTAACTGAAAAATTAAAAACATATTTAAAAACAAAACAAAACAAAAATCATAACCAATTCTGAAGGACTGGGTTTGAGTGACAGGATGCCTTTTGGGATAGGAATGGAAAATAGCAGTATGAGGTAGTGACACACAGTCAAATCCATTTTACAAAAGCATTTGAGAACTTTTGTTCAGACCTAAAGCCAGCATAGGATAATTAAATATATATGTTTCTGATATGTTAACTCACCCAACTGGCTCTGTCAAAAGGTAGGATAGCAAATTCTATCATTTGTTTATTTGAAAATGAAAGTTACAGTCCTTTTCTGAACTAAGAACTCAGGCTTTGTAAAGAAAATAATAAACCTCAAGTTTTCCAATTTGAAAGCAAGTATATTAGTTTTTATTGATTGATGCTTTCCTTAGGCACATGTTATTCTTTATTAATGCAATGAAGCAAACACACAAAAATCAAAATAATCCAAAATGGGCTTTTCCCTTTCATGCTAAATATATTTTAGATGCCAAGTGATATATATCAGAAACCGTTCTGTTGATGAATACTTTAGCTCAGTTAAAAAAGAGAAGCACATAATAGATGGTTATGGATGAATTTGAATTAATATCAAGTATAATGAGATTTTCCTGAGTAAACAGACTAATGAAAACCTGATTGGTTTCAGTAAAAAACTCTCTATGATGAAATAACTTTTATGGTACCTAAAAAAGAGTTTCTGGAACGAAGCCCCACATTGGGGGTTTACCCCCACACCAACAAACAATTGTCAGATGCCAACATAGTGTTCAAGACTTCAGCGCAATTCTGATGCTGTCTACCCAAAGATAGCATCAGATCCCACAGGTTAAGGATTCAGCTCTACAAGACAGTACTCACTGCCCCACCACAGCACTTCCAACACCAGCCACAGGCCCAGGCTCTTACCTGTGCTTCTGACCAACTGGATAAGGATCGGAGGTTCCAACGACCCCTTCTGACTCAAAATGTCAATTGCAAGTGCAAGGCATTACCTGTACTTCTGACTGACCGGCTACAAATCAGAGGTTTCCACAAACCCTTACTTGGGTTCCATGAATTTGCTAGAATGGCTCACAGAACTCAGAGAAACATGTTACTTACTAGATCACTGGTTTATTGTAAAAGGATGTAACTCTGGAGATGCCAGATGGAAGAGATGCATAGGGCAAGATATGCAGGAAGGGGCATGAAACTTCCATGCCCTCTCTCTAGGCATGCCACTCTCCCCACATCTCCACATGTTCACCAACCTAGAAGCTCCCAGAACACTGTCCTCTTGGGGTTTTAATGGAGGCTTCATTACATAGGCATGATTAACTAAATCATTGGCCATTGCTTATTAATTCAACCTCCAGCCCCTCTAACCTCCCGGGAGGTGGGGGGTGGGACTGAAAGGTCTAACCCTGTCATCACCTGGTGGATTCTTCTGGCAACCAGCCCCCATTTTTTAAGGTGCTTTCTAAAAGTCTCCTCATTAACTTAACAAAAGATACCACCCCCTCGACATTTAAGAAATTCCAAGAGTTCTGGAAGCTGTGAGCCAAGAATTATGTACAAAGATGAAATACTTATATGTAAGAAATATATTTTAGTCATCTGAATGACCAAGTATGTATTCCTTATAAATCACAGTATCTCAGTACCACTGTTAAAAATGAGGCATTTAGTGGGCACCAACTAAGCATGAACTCCAGGAATAAATCCTTGAACCAAATGTTTAAAAGGAAGATTTCTATTTGTGGCACACTCCACATATGGTGTAGTCTGGCTGAAAACTTGCATACATCCCCTTTTCACTTTGATTTGAATATTTTTTGAGCTGTGAGTAATCACTGGAGTTTCTCTCTCTCTCTCTCTCTCTCTCTCTCTGTGTGTGTGTGTGTGTGTGTGTGTATGTCTTTGTTTTATTGTTTTTATTCTTCTACTGGTACTATTACCAGAGTGGAAAAAAATAAAAATGGGTATTTTTGTCTCAGCTTTTATCGATTCTGAAGTCAACCAGTAGCCCATTTGATAACATCTTAAATTGTTCCACTGTTACTCTCCAAAAAAATATTATAAAAGCATTTTTAACTTAAAAGAAAAACAAGTTGTACTAAACTCTAAACTCTAGCCACTAGAGCAAGAAAAATACTAAGGAAAAGTCAAGCATTACTGCAGGAATGAGCTTTTTTACAAGGAAACCTTTATACCAGCTATAGCCCAGAACAGAATGTGTTGAACCCTATTGCTTTCCTTCTTCCCCTCCCTCTTTTTAGCTCGGTTAAATTGTTCCTCAAATATTAGTGGCTTTCATGACATCCAAATCAAAATCCCAACATTTTACTTTTTAAATAAAACTTGGCCAACTGCTTCTAAAATTTATAAGCAAGTGCAAAAGGTCAGAAAATAGCCAAGACACACTTGATGAAAAAGAACAGCTGAGGAAATTTCCCTATCAGTTATCAAGAATTACCATGAAGCTATAGTCATTATTATAGTCTGAATAAATGGGGTGCAGGGATAGGCAAATAGATCAGTGGAGCATAATTAAAAACTCAGACATAGACCTATGCAGACACGGGCACATGACTTTTGACAATGCTTTATTGCAAATCAGTGAGGAAATGCATGCATTTTTTTAAAACTGGTGCTGGAACAAAGGATTCTCCATTTAGAAAATAATAGCCTGAATCTTTACTCAAACCATACATACAAAAACTAAGTTCTCAGCGGACTGAATACATAAATGTAAAAAACCAAATTATAGAGTAATCATTACACAACAAAGGAAATTATTTTTATGAAATTTGAATAAGAAAAGGCTTCTCAAACAAAACACAAAGTACAAGTCATAAAGGAAAAGACTGATAAATTTGACTACAATAAAATTAAGAACTCTCACTCATGAAAGACCAAAAAGCAAATGAAAAAACCAGCTGCAACATGAAAGAAGATATTTACAGCTTACATAACACTGTGTGTAGAGTGTGTATATATGCATACATATGTTTATATATATATTCCTCAAAATAAATATGAAACAAACCACCTACCCTGCAGAGAAAAAAAAAAGGAGCAAAAAGCTTGAACAGAAAAAATAGGAAACTTTAATGAAAACCTCATTAGTAATCAGGCTAATGTGAAATAAAACCCTAATTATAATACAGATCCGAAATACCCCCCAAATTGGCAAAAATAAAATAAAATCCAACAAAATACCAACTATTAATGAATATGTGATGCTTTGAAATGTTTAGATATCTTAGAAAACTCTAGATACTTTAGAAAACAGATTGACATTACATAGTGAATTCTAATGTGCTCATCCATATTCTTTAACCCAGCAATTTTACTCTCAGGTAGATACTCAGGAGAACCCTCACACAATCATTATGTAGTAAGAGACAAGAAAGATAATGTCTATGATGGTATTTGCCTGTAATATAAAAACAGTGGGAAAACCATCAAATGTCTACTAATAATAGAATGGGTAAATGAATTGTGGTGTGTTATAACACAGCAATAGAAACAAATACAGCAACATAAATGAACATGGATAAATGTCACCAACACAATGTTGAATCAAGGAGGCAAGCCAGAGAAGAATATATGGAGGATGATTTCATCTGTATAAAGTTTAAAAACAGCCAAACTAAACAATATATTACATATTTAAGAATACATACATGGTTGCTATAATGATAAAGGAAAGCAAGGAATGATAATCACAAGTCTGTACAATGTTTTCCTCTGGGAATGTGGTGAGGGGGGGCAGTTAGGAAGGTGCGATGAAGGAGGGGACCCCCTGGGGAGTCTTAGGGCTGTGGTAATATTCTACTTATTTAAGGTAGTATTTTCTTCTTTAAGCTATCCTTACATGCTTTTTTATGCACACAGTATTTCAAAGTAAACACATAATGAATATACTACATTATATCTATGTGGATGAATCTTACCCTTCCCTCCCCAAAAAATTCACTATATACTGGTCTCATTTTTCAACAATTGTGAAGACTTGATCACTGATGGCACCCATCAACCTTTTGGGAATTACTGTTCTGTTATTCCTGTCCTTAGAAATCGTAATGTCCAAGGACGTGAAGTACAGCATAAGGAATATGCTGTACTTATGCATAACTATGTTATGGTACCAGGTGGGTATTAGACTTATCGGGGATCACTTTGAAATTATATAGATGTTGAACCACTACATTGTATATCTGAAACTAATATAATATTGAATGCCAACTATAGTTGAAAAATTAAAAGAAATTTTTTTTTAAATCTTACTGTCAATCTATGCACATGAAAAGGATCAGGCTGAATGTTTCACAAACTGACTTCCAGGAAGATGACTCAGGCAACTCATTATGACCAAGTCCATCCTCTTTTGCAGGCAGAACTTAGGCTGGACAAGAAGGAATAAGGACAAAGTCCATCTTTGGAGGGGCACTACCTCCCTCCAAGCTTCTAACCTTCCCTGGGAAATTCTGAGTTACCTCAGTAAAAGGAAAATTCCAAAAGCACCTCCAGTACAATCCCCAAGCAGAACTCCTTCCTAGTACATCCCAACACCTCACCTCTTCTCCTCACTTCTTTTGTTTCCCTGGTAACAACCAACCTTGGCTTTCAGACTACTTGGCTGTCTGTTCATCATCTGCCTGTTCCAGTTTATGATTCAAAACATTTTAAGTCAGGGCTGCTGGCTCAGGGAAAGAACTTGGACTCAATTTCTGTCCATGTTCCAGCTTTGACCACTTATCCAACTCCTTCCTTTTTCTGTCTTGGCCATTCTGATCCACACCTGTCAGCATCAGTTGACATTTGCCTTCCTTCTGTCCAGCATCCTGCCAACCCAATTCCTAGGCCTAAATCCATGACCTCTTACCATTCCTTCCACCTACAGATGTCAGTATTTCCTTCTTCCTGGTTCTGGTACAGACAGCAACAATGAGGGCGGGCTGATAAATTTTGCCTCTACGGTAATATTGTTGTTACGTTAGAAGTATCTGGAAATAACTGGTTCCGTCTAGTCACACAGTATCTCCCCTTCATCGTGCTTGACCTTGCACACACAGATGCTTCCATGTCTCACCCAGTGCACATTGAAATGGAAGGGTGTTCAGACGTTTAGTTCAAACAGCGTGCTGTTACTGAATTCTTGATAGCAGAAAAAGTTCCTCCAATTTATAAAAAAATTGTTGAAAAATAAGGTGAGGATTTCTTAAAGAAGATCATTACGGGTGATGAAACTTGAGTCCATCATTATGACCCTGAAAACAAAAGGCAATTCATGTAAAAATTAAAAACTCAGGACTCAGCTGGGAAGGTGATCCCTTATGACATTATTCTAAAAAATGAAATCTAAGTTTCATCACGTATAATGATCTTCTTTAAGAAGTCTTCACCTTCTTTTGCAAAAATTCAAAAAAATTAGAGGAACGTTTTCTGCTAAAAATTCAGTAATAACACGCTGTTTGAACAGAGCGTCTGAAGACTTTTCTGTTTCGATGTGCACTGGGTGAAAAATGTAAGCATGTGTGTGTGCAAGATCAAGAATGATGGAGAGATGCCATGTGACTACACAGAACCAGTTATATCCAGATATGTCTAATGTAACAAAAAATATTACAATAGAGGCAAAATTTATCACCCCACCCACCACCACCAATCTGACACCTCTGAAGATTTCTTTGGTTGCCATACCCTTAAAGGACCCTTATGAATGAGGTTTCTCAGAAGTTTATAACATCTCCTTGTCCAGGAGCACAAGATAGATTACCTGCTGTGCAGTCCTAACCGGGGCTATAGAATCCAAGTGGGGCTGGCTAAGGTTGAAAGAACAGAGACTCACAGGGCACATTATTCGGGAAAAGTCCACAAGTAGAACTTGTTATAAAGGTATCAAGAGGTATGTCAGGTGGATGATTTGAGAAAGAGGGATACAACACATTATCATGGTGAATAGCCAACACCAAGTTGTTAGGATTGAGCAGATTCAACCCAGGCAGCACATGTAAGTTCAAGAATTCTCTTCTATACTCCTCTAACTTGTGCTGCATTATTAACTTCTATACTCACCTTTTAAACCTCAGATTAACCATCATTTCCTCTCTAAAGTCCCTGGCCCATTGGATTAACCATCCCTACTGTATGGTCCAATATGTAACATCCTGTGCTCACTCTTACACATTGCACTGATTTACAATTATTAATACCCATTCACTTATTCTGTTCCCCTTGTTAGAAAGATAAGCTCCATCAGGACTGGGCAGCATTTAGCATAGTGTCTGACCCACGGAAATATAAATACAGCAAACTCTCAGTCAACCAGCACCCATAGAGATGAGTAGATGCCAGATAAATGTAAGTAGACTCTCCATTAACCAGAATTCAAGCAACCGGTAGTGCCATTTGCTTGAGTTCTGGTTCGCAGAGTCTCTACTGTAATTGAAAGAAAAGGAAAACCAAACAAACAAAAACTTTTGAATGAATGAGTGAATCCTTTAAAAGACTGGAGTGGGAAGCTAGGAGAGTAGGCAAGGAATCTCAATCCTAGAGGAAGTGGGGAAACATGAAATGAGCCCAAATACAGCCTACAATATAAGGGAGAGCTTAGTCCTGAGCAGCATCTTTGGTACCAAGTCAGACAATCGTTAGCACCCAGGTGGATCATGCTGAGTTTCCAAGCTGCTGCTGTAAGTCTCAAATACATAAAAGTATTTTGGTCCCAAAGTCTAGGGTAGGGCTGAATCTTCACAAGGTGGCTGCATCCTCAGCCTCAGGAGCAGGGGTCCAAGATGGTCCTCAGGAGATCTTAGCAGATACTCAAGTTCTTGCAAAGTTACGATTGCAAACCAAAGATCCTAGGGCTGACTGCTTGGGGAAACACACTCACTCCACAGTACATAGAGTTACCCACTCTTCAAATCCTTTTTAAAGGCATGCAAAGAATACATCATGAAGCCATTAACTGAGCACATCCTCACTTTACTTCCAGCTTTCTCATGACTCCTACAGCGAGAGAGCACTGACATAGATATTTTCCCCACTCAAGGTAAGGCAACTTGTTTGACCCTTACTGTGCACCCTTCCCAAGGAAGTTTGATAAAACCTCACTGTTCTTACAGTGTCCATCCCAAGTATCAGAAATGGAGGGCACATAAAAATAACTGCAATTTTTCTTTTAATGATTCTCTTAGTGAACTAGGTTAAGAATAATTTTTGGTTTATATTTACTGTATATTAGTAACACATCATCTTCTGATAAAAAACTACTTTCGATTTATTTTTGGTTTTAGGAAAGGGCTGTCTTCCCACTAGGAACCCAGGAAATGTGTATAATGGGGAGCAATAGAGGAGATGTGTATAACTATGGGAACAAGGCTCCAAGGAAGTACCCTTGTATATTTATAGACTATCTCTGGAAAGAGATAAAAATACTGATGACAGTGGTTGCTTCTGAGGACAGAATCAAGGAGGCTGTAGAACAGAAGTCAAAAAGGAGAATTAATACTTATTGTAGGCCTGTTTGTACATTTTGAAATCTGGGTTGTATTTCATCATACTTTTTAAAGTAAGCAAAGGTTAAACAAAACAAAACACATATCCTCTCCATAGTGTGGCTTCACTTCAGTCAAACTCATCCTTCCTTAGGCAGCTCCTATGGCATGCTAGAGCACAGTGTGTCCCTGGCACCTTGCAATGTGGGTGGATAATTTAAAGGATGACCTACTGCCAAGCCAAGAGCTGTAGGTGATTGTTCAGAGGTACTACAGGCTATAAGGAAGCTGGAGAAGGTGGCAAAGCAGCTGCTGCTTTGTAGGCAAAATGGGTATGGGTCAGACTTGATCCTTCAACTGGCTGAGGACAATGTCAGTGTCCCACCAGTGTGTTCACCTTGGCGAACCTGGTTTTGTTACCTGAAAAAGCATTTACCAAACTTTAGCCTAAATTAGTGAAAATGTCAGTTATTTGGAATGCTTGTTGAAGAAGATAGTGCAAATGCCCTAATAATCAACTACTGGAGTCTAAGATTCAAGAGGGCAAGGGTCACACCTCTGTGATTCACCACGTCCTCAGTGCGTAGTGCAGTGCCTAGCAGTTAGAAGGCATTCACTGGGTAATTGTTGAAATAATTAATGGATATAAGATATGTAGAAAATTATGCCCCCTCCCTCCACTTGTCAAAATTTAATTGACTCATCTTAATCACTCAGCTTAATATTGCCAGATCTCAGACTAGAGCAAGGTCTCCTGATTCCCCATCCATTGATCTTTACATTATACAAAGCTATGATTAGACCAACAGCAATAGAATGAGGGCTCAAACTTTTATCTCAAAAAACAGTTTCTCAGTCTTTTAATATGATTGACTCTAGAAAATGGATTTTTGAGATACAGCTGCAAACATAGAGGTTCCAAACACAATTTCATTTAAATCTGTATATGAACTTTGGACAAAATTACTGTGAGGGCTGTCCAGAAAAAAAAATCCAGCCATAAATGTCCCTATTTTTCATTTAACATGGCTGGATATTTTTTGGACAGCCCTCATAATACTATTAAACAAAAGTACTTTCAGTTATCAGCCATCTTAATAGGCATGAGATGATATTTCATTGTGGTTTTGATTTGCATGTCCCTGATGATTAGTGACATTGAGCACTTTTTCACATACATGCTGATCCTTGTATGTCTTCTTTGGGAAAATGTCTATTCAGGTCCTTTGCCCAGTTTTTAATTGAGTTGAATTTTTATTAACACCGTTTAATACTATTATAATAATCATAATGGGTATAATTTTTACAATGATTTCATCTTTTAAAATAAAAATTGTGTGTGTATATATATATATATATATATATATATATATATATATATAATTTTTTTTGGTAAATACTACATAAAGAATTGTTATTTGTATTTTTTAGAGATGTACAGACACAACCATTGTAGGCCTCTCTCCTACCCCATACTGGCTGCAAGATGGCTTCAGCGAAGGACAGTAAAACTCCAAAAAATGATCAGTCATTTGGTGACTTGCCAATTAATCATTTAGCAAGATCATTTCCAGTGAATAAACTTTCAGTTATTTGGTTGGCTTCTAGAATTTTAGGTGCCTGCTGCCAGCTGGTGAAAGATTCTTTTTCGTCAGAAAAATCCTCAAAGCACACCATAAAAGAAACACCTACTCCATTCATACAATGTCAGTCCTGCCTCAATCACTCTGCATTTCTTCTTTTCTGCACATGTCATCTTGCCCTTTTCCAGTAAGTATGGTAAGTTCTCAAACTGTCCTAGAAAGATCCTTTGGTCAGAGGTTCTGAAAAGTTAAGTCCCACTTCGGGAAGGCTGTTTGACAATAAGTTGAAACTGAGTTCAAAAGCTGGGACTCTTACTCTTGTACCTTCTCCAAAGATGTTTAATCACTCATCCGTTTCTTGTCAACTAAATGCTTCTAGGATAGTATGACTCCAAGAGAATGGCTTGATTTTACGAGAAGATTAGCATGTAGCACCTAGAGAAATGTTGAGTAAAAAGACTTTTGGACACTCTGCTGCCTAGTGGTAAGACCACTGTTTACTTTTCTGATCCCCAATTTCCTTGTCTATCTTTAAAAATGAAAGTTATTTGAATCATTTATAGGCAAGATTTGAAGGTTCTAACAAATAAGTGTTTCTTAGTACAACCCAAATAAGTTTTGCTTTACAAAAATGCATGTGCTTACACACACTTAACACACACACACACACACACACACACACACACACCCCAACACACTTATTTTGTAACTATTCCAGTGTACTCATTACGGACATAGCCAATCTGGTTCTTTAATCTGGAATCTGAGTCACCACATTCAAGGAGTCCTAGAATCTATGAAACCTGGTGTTTCGAGTTCTCAGGTGAACTCTAACTCCACCCTGCTTTACTTAAGAAAGGTAGTACTGGTTCATATCAACAATCCCCGACTCAGCCCAGTTCGCTAACAATAGCCCCAGGAGCCAGTATGTGGATTTATGACAGCTGTCTGCACAGGTTTGCACCAATGTAAGATTATAAACATCCAGTCATTCATTCATTCATTTGATACATAATTGTTAAGTAGCTGAAATGCAAGACAAAATAAGGCAAAATTATTACAAAATAATCCAGGAATTTTATGACTCCCTCCTTGATTTTATACAATTAGTCCCACCTCATAGAAATTGTTTACATATACAATTTCTTGACAGCAATTAACTGTCTCTTAGTTGACTTCCCATGATAGAGAGGATTTTGGTTTGCCTGTCTTAAAAGAACCAACTCTAAATCGTTCCCCCTTGACAAAGTAGATAAATCCTGTGCTCACCATCTGCACAGACACTTTTGGTCTTGGGATACTGGCAGTCTCTTTCTTTGAAAAAAAAAATATTGTATGAAAGTTATTGGGGTGGCATTGTTTAGTATAATTATATAGGTTTTAAGTGTACTTTTACATATTGTATTGTGTGTTCACCATCCAGAGGCAGTTCTCCTTCCGTAACCATATACCTGACCCCCTTTACCCTCTTTATCATCCCCCTCCCCACTTACCCTCTGGTAACCACTAACTATTCTGTGTCTATGAGTTTTGGTTTCTTCATTTGTCATGTTCGTTTGTTGCTGTGTTTTATATCTCACATATGGTTGAAGTCCTATGGTTCTCAACTTTTTCTGACTTATTTCATTTAGCATAATAATCTCAAGATCCATTTATGTTGTTGCAAATAGCAATATTTCATCTTTTCTTATGGTTGAGTAGTATTCCATTGCGTATATGTACCACAGCTTTTTGATCCAGTCATCTATCAAAGGACACATTGGTTGTTTCCATGTCTTGGTCACAGTGAATAATGCTTCAATGAACATGAGGGTATATGTATCTTTACAGATAATATTTTCCATTTTTTTTGATAGATACCCAGAAGAGGGATTGCTGGGTCATATGGTAATTGTATTCAGAATTTTCTGAGGAACCTCCACACTGTTTTCCACAGTGACTGTACCAATTTACATTCCCAGCAGCAGTATATGAGGGTTCCTTTTTTTCCACAAAGCTCTCCAACACTTATTTCTTGCCTTGATGATAACAGCCTTTCTAACAGGTGTGAGGTTATATCTTATTATTGTTTTGATTTGTGTTGCCCTGATAGCTTGTGAAATTGAGCATTTTTTTCATATGTCTGTTGGCTATTTGTCTTTCTTGGGAGAAGTGTATGTTCAGGTTCTCTGTCCATCTTTTAATTGGGTCGTTTTTTTAGTTTGTTGTTGAGTTTACAAGTTCTTTATACATTTTGGATATTAGCCCCTTATCAAAGATGTTGTTGCAAATACAGTATACTATCTGTTAACTAGAACTCAAGCAAACTGTGACAGTTGCTTGAGTTCTATTTAACATAAGTCTACTTAAATTTATCCAGCATCTACCAATCCCCATGTGTGCCAGTTAAATGAGAGTCTACTGTTATCTTCTCCCCTTTGGCAGTTGCCTCCTTATTTTGTTGATTTTTTTTTAATGTGCAGAAGCTTTTTAGTTTGATCTAATCTCATTCACCTACTTTTGCTTTTACTCCCCTTGCCTTTGGAGTTAAATTAACAAAATCCTCTCTGAACCCAAGTTTCATAAGTTTAGTATCTATGCTTTCTTCTATGCAATTTATTATTTCAGGTCTTATATTTAGGTCTTTGGTTCATTTTGAGTTAATTTTGGTATATGGTGAGAGACAGCCATCTAGTTTTATTCTTTTGCATGTGGCTTTCTAATTTTCTCAGCACCATTTATTGAAGACACATTTTTTTCTTCATTGTATATTTTTTACTTCTTTGTTGAAAATTATCTGCCCATATATTAATATATGTGGTTTTATTTCTGGGTTCTCAATTCTATTCCATTGGTCTATGTCCCTGATTTTCTGCCAATCTGGTAGTGTCCTCTTAATTTAAGACCTGAGGACTAGGGAGCTAATATAAGGGTATAAGAACTTCAAAGCCTAGACAATAAAAGAGGCAAGGCCTGAAGTTTGGGGGAAATGAGTCAGTAAAGGCAAATACTTACTTTAATCTCATATAAGATTTTGAATGACCTGGTCCTAGCCCACCTCTCCACCTAATATTACCCTACTGTCACTCCTACTTGTGACAAAATAGTTATACTGCTTTATAGTCAGAGACTTCACACATGCCTTCCTTCTGCAGGAACCTGTTTTATCCCTACTCATCTGGAGAACTTCCACTTATTATGCATGTCCAAGAGAAGCCTTCCATAACCCAGCCACCCTCTCCTATCCTACATTAGGTTCCAGTATCCTACATTCTCATAATATTTTGCATTTCTTTTTAGTACTCAACACATCATTGTATTGTCCCTCAATACCACCTAAAATACCAGGCAAACTGTAGGTCCTGAAATATTTGTTGAATCAGTAGATGGGTGAATGAATGAATGAATAATTGATCAATCCTCGACCCAAGCTCTCTAGGATTAATTCCAAACTAAGAGGTGCAGGTGAATGAAAACTTTAAGGTAATAAGACCTGAGAGTGCTGAGAGGGACAGAGAAAGAGAGTGAGTGAGTGAAAGCATGAGAGCATTGAGGGAGAGGAAAGGACACTAGGCCTTTGGTTCAGAAAGTATTTGCAGTCATTGTCCTCATACCTGAAATACAGGACTCTTGAAACTATAAAGAATATGGAGTACATAGAAAGCCTGGGGAGTCAGTTCAGTGCGAGTATGGCTCAGTGTGAATGTTCATTCCTCAGGAGTTCCTATCAAGGTTTGCTCCTTTCAGGTTTCCCTAGCTGCCCTCAGCAGTGATTCACAACATGGTTGCCCAGAATTGTTTTTGCCTCAATGATAGTCTATTTGCTGTTTGTCCCATTTCGGTTCTCTAGCAGGACCTGCAATACCATAGCTCTCTTCTTTTTATAAACAAGAATCAGGAGGCAGTAAGTGCAGTGGTGGGAGAGGAAATTGTTTACTATTGGGAATCTAATTGAATTTCAGAAAAATGATTTGCATAATATTAAGTGATTTGCATATAGATGGGACCAAGAAGTTCTAGGAGACCCTCGTTTGCGTCTACACCCTCCCATGTCAATCCCTTCCAACTCAAGATCACCTAGTAGAGGCCAGACACAGAGCCCCTCCTAGTTAGCCCTTACCCTCCTGGTGCTGGGAAGAACAGATACTAAGGCAAGAGGTTTAACAACATCCCTTTTGTCATAATAATGACATATAATTTAACTCAAAGATTTACTACTTCTAAGAATCAGATTATGAAATATTGTTGAAGCTTCCTCAGCTTCATCAAGTGCTATTAGTGGTATTTTTTATTGGGTTGCCACCAAGCAATAATGAAATCATTTGTAAAGCTATTCTTAAAGATTCTACAAGCTATATGGGTGGCAGCACCTCTCCCAGCCAATCTTTCGGTTACAACAAGCCTTTGGTTGCTTGCTACAGGGAAACATATGTTTTCTATTATGATCCTTAGCGCAGTTCTACAATTGTCAGCCTGGTTCTGGGATAGCATCAAGTTCCTCTGACAGTCTAACAACTCTTCTTATCAGGAGCATAACAAAATTAGTTACCATGACAACACGTTGTTCTAGGAATCACCAGTAAGTTCCCAACACTAGAAGTAGGAAGCAGAGGATCCAGGTCCCAGGGCACAAGCCTAGGGTTAGTCAGGAACTGAGCATAAAGGAAAACCAGACAGATGGGAAAAAGACCCTTGATAAATTTCAATGTCCTATGAAATGGGGCCAATCTCAGGATCTTAAGGGTTAGAAAAAGGCTAAATTTTCTTGTGGGCTGAGATATGTCCACAGCTAGGCCAAAAGGCAGAGCAGGAAGACCAAAATAGGAACTTACATCTGCAGGGGAGCCAGTAGAATACAAAGGAAGGAATTTGGGTCATCAGCCAGCTATATCAAAAAACACACAAAAATCAGTTAAAA
This sequence comes from Lyroderma lyra, assembly GCA_004026885.1. NCBI lineage: Eukaryota > Metazoa > Chordata > Mammalia > Chiroptera > Megadermatidae > Lyroderma > Lyroderma lyra. Next base: position 232,622 of record PVJL010000099.1, on the reverse strand, counting down.
AAAATCAAGTTGATGGTGCCACTTGGCTAGCAATAAAGGTGTCTTGGTAACAGTGTCTAAAATAGTCCTAAGGAGCCATCATGTCCCTATTCAGTTATTATTCAAGAATTTGACATCTGAAAGGGCAAGAAAAAATAAAAGGGTCACCTATTAGAAGGGCCAAAATCCAGAATACTGACAATAGTAAATGCTGACGAGGGTGTAGAACAGCAGGAACTCTCATTCATTGCTGGTGGGAGTCCAAAATTGTACAGCCACTTTGGAAGACAGTTTGGTGGTTTCTTATAAAACTATATGCTCTTACTATACAACCCAGCAATTGTATTCCTTGGTATTTACCCAAAGGGGTTGAAAAGTTATGTCCACACAAAAACCTGCACTTGAATGTTTATAGCACCATTAGTCATAATTGCAAAATCTTAGAAGCAACCAAAATATTCTTCAGTAGGAGAATGTATAAATAAACTGTGATCCATCCAGACAATGGAATAATATTCAGAGCTGAAAAGAATGAGCTATCAAGCCATGAAAAAACATGGAGGAAACTTAAACGCATATTACTAGGTGAAGGAAGCCCATCTGAAAAGCATATACACTGCATGACTGATTTCATCTAGATGAAATTCTGGAAAAGGTCAAAATGTGGAGATAATAAAAAGCTCAGTGGTTGCCATGGAGAGGCTGGGGGATGAGTAAACAAAGCACAGAGAATTTTTAGGGCAGTGAAAATACTCTATGACATTATAGTGCTGGACATATGACATTATATATTTATTCAAACCATAGAATATACCAAACTGAGAAAAAATATTAATTAAAAAAGAGAGGTTTTTAATCTGGTGATTTACTGTGGGCTAGAAAGCCCTCTGAACTGAGTCAGGAGACCTTGTTTCTAATTATGATTCTGCCACTTACAAGCTTTGTGACACAGGGCAAGTCCCTCCCTCACCTCTGTAGACCTCAATGAGCTTTGCTATCAAATGGAGTGAATAATTGTAGACAGGAGATATCAAAATACTTAGAATCAAAGTACTCCAAATTATTCAATTTAAAATGGTGATTGTGTCACTTCATAAAAATACTAATGGTTCTTTCTTTAAAACAAGCCCCAGAGCTACGCACAATTTATCATTCTCTTTCTGGAAGGTGACATCCAGGAGACTCCTGATAGTCTGGCCAGCTCGTCCTGAGCAAACCTTTTTTAGAGCACAAAGAGGAAGTACAGTTAACCCATGCATTCAGACTGCTAGACTGTTTTTAATTCTGACCCCAAGTTGGCATTTTGTTATAAAAAGTCATGTACCATATGTGACAGTTGATGGAGCAGTACAGTATGTCTGTGGTAGGCCAAGGAATCGGAGATCTGGGAGACCTGGGTAAATGCTCAAGTACCTTAAGTAAGTCATTTAACATCTGCTTTTCAGTTGCCTCATCTGTAACCTAATGATGATGAACATAGTAGCAGCAGCTACCATTTGTTGAACACCTACCATGGACCAAGCATTATTCTCAGTACTTCAGAAATGCATGATCTTCAAAGCTCACAACAGCCCTCATTAGAAGGCATTATTATCCTTATTTTGCAGAAGTAGAAACTAAGGTCAAAAATGGTCTTCATTTTCTCAAGTTCACCCATCAAGGGTTGGATTCAAATCAAGGTCCTACTGACTTTAGAGCATGTGTCTTCCTGCTCCCTCATTATTCTGTATTACTTCCCATTAGATAAATTAGAGAACCTCTAAGTAGGTTGACTAGACATTCTATTTTAAATGGGACAGAACACAAGGTACTGTCCCAGTTTAAACAGTACGTACGAATATGGTCAGCCTACTGACACCCTGAATTAGCCCAAGGAGACTAGCCTGACCTCACTACTGTGTGAAATGGGACAGTAGTGCTGTTTCCTGTCCTGTTTAAAATGGTATTAATATATCTGGTCAGCCTACCTCTAAGGCGCCTTCCAAACCTGACATTCCAGTATTTTATGACCCCAGTAGTTACATGGCTGGGCTTACCTGACACTTAACTAACTGCACAGTCCTCACAAGCCCTGCCCCTTTATATTACTATGACAGTCTTATTCTATTTTTAAATGATTGCTCACATTTTTATTGAAGACCTTGAGCAATTAATTCTTAGCAAAATGAGTTCAAGTCCTTCTGCATCTTTCTAAAACCTTAGCCCTTTCATTGAATCGGGAGATAAGTGAAGCACCTCTTCTGGAACAAATTTCTGGTTTGAGAGAAAATTGTAAAGTCCTGGGAACTGAGTCTACCATCATCACCAATGCCTTTTTTTCCACTGAAAACTGCTGGTGTAGGTGACTGCCTCTGAGTGGAGAGGTGCCGAGAGTAAAGGAAGCTCTCAACCTACATAGGCACTCTGTGACAGGGGTGTCTAATATTTTGGCTTCCCTGGGCCACACTGGAAGAAGAATTGTCTTGGGCCACACATAAAATACAATAACACTAATGATAGCTGATGAGCTTTTAAAAAAAAAGGTCCATGCATAATATTTGTAATGTTTTAAGAAAGTTCATGAATTTGTGTTGGGCTACATTCAAAGCCATCCTGGTCCACATGTTGCCCATAGGCCATGGGTTGGACAAGCTTGTTCTATGACATTCCACCAAAAGACTCAGTTCCTTGATCTTTAAAGAGTTTAAGTTTTTAAAGAGGTCACTATTAAAATGGTAAAAACTATGAATGGATAATACCTTAAACCTGGATGTGCATGGGAAGCAAAATTAGTTGCTTTCCAGGCAAGAATATAAGCCCACCACAGGATGTGGTGGGAGCATAGTTTAAATTTTTTGGTGAAGGTTAAGAAGAGTTCCTCCAGGAGACAGGACTGAGAAGTAGGGAGGTGTCTTCATCAGCTTGGCTGACTCCTAATTTTGCTGCATCTGAATCCTGCTCATGGAAAACTATGAGAAGACTGATAAATGAGAAAAGGTGAACAGAAAGTAGCACCTAAAATAGGAGAAACAATGGTCAGAATTTAGAGACTTGTTCACTTTTATGCCTAGAGAAATTCTGGAACAAAAAAAAAGGCAAATAATTAATTGATAAAGATTTTACAGTACACAGGGCACTCTATCAACCTGACAATGAAGAATAGGATGTCAGACAAAGCTAATTTCCTTCTCTGACAGTGTGACAAGCCCAGTAGTTTGGAGAAAGTAACAAAGGCAGTACACATTTGATGTGCCTTTATATTCTGTCCTCATGGTGAGAGAAGTGAGGTCCCAAAACAACTTGCCAACTGATACACCCCAGAATGGAGCCAGAGCCAGGGCTCAAGCACAGCAGACTGCAGTTGCATGGTCACTTAAAGCCTAGGCCAAATGGCATTTGTCATTCAAGTTCCGTCACTATTGTTTAAGATTTAAGAGAATTTTTGCAGAGGCTTGGCAGGTCTTAAATAGGAATTTCACCTCAGCCCTGAGCTTTCACTACCAGTAAGTGCTGGAAGAAACCTAATATGCAGTAGACTCTCCATTAACCGGAACTCACTCAACCGGCAAAATAATAATAGTAATGATTGTAATCGTAATAATAATAGTAATAATAATTCTGCATTGATTCAGCATAGGTACTGGTTAACGAAGAGTCTACAGTATTTGCAAGCTGTAATGAAGCAACTAACTGGTTGTCAACCAAGGAATGAGTATAGAGATAATTTAAGTCAGAGGCTAAATAAAAACCTTAGCTATTTATTTACAAGCAAACGCTATCATCTAATTAGTAAATAAAATTGAAGTGAGTTAACAAATATCCATTAGAGCAAATCCAAAAACCTAAAGTCTTTTATCTGTTAATTTTTGCCTTAACTTATAACCAACACCTCAAAGATAGATTTCTTTTCAAACCCCGCACCCCGTCAGCCATGACTGACCTGCTCCATAAGGTCAGTTCTGTACAAGGGTGCTTGCTTTTTCCCTTCGACATACGAGGGGGATTCCCAAAAACTGGACTTTATAAAAAATTGCATTTATTCTTACGTGTTTAAACTTCAGTCACCATCAAAATACTCTCTGTTTGATGCAATACACCTATCAGACAGTTTTCCACGGCTCAAAAGAGTTTTTGAACTTGTCAGTTTTGATGCCCTTTAGTGCTTCTGCTGGTTTGGTTTCACCTCTTCCACACCAGCAGAATGTTTCCCTTTGAGGCCTTTTTTCATCCGGGGAAACAAACACAAAAAAGTCTCTCGGGGTGGGATCTGGTGAGTAGGGAGGGTGGGGCATGGGAGTCATGTTGTTTTTGTCAAAAACTGCTGAAGACTCAGCTCGGTGTGGGCAGGCGTGGTCATGCTGCATGTTGTGTGTGTAAATCACCCCTCATGACATAGGCGAACAAGTTGAAAGAGTCTCCAAAATAATTTACTGAACCTGAACGCAGCCTCTCACCACAACGCCAGCTGGTACGCTGATGCAGAGGGGCTCCTAGAACACCCACCTAGCGGGGGGAGCCGGTACTCCAAGCACCCCCCCCACACACACACACACCTCCAGGAGATAATTATGGGTTTTTGGGGTCCCCCCTCATATTTAAGAATTCTTACAATTTCATCAGTCTAACCACAGTTCCTCCGGTTATACCCAGCCATCTGACGAGAGTGGGCCTCCTATGATCTTGTTTTACTACAAGTTCCATCTCCTTCACACTGTATCTAAGGTACAATCAGCTAGGGTGGCGTTATAGACTAATTCATAATGTGTGTCCTTCCCAAATCCATATGCTAAAGCCCTAACCCCCACAGTGACTATATTTGGAGATAGGGCCTTTAAAGAGGTAACTACATTAAAAAGAAGTCGAAAGGGCAAAGCTCTGGTGTTCTGATAAGAGGAGGAAAGAACATTAGGGCGGTGTGTGTATGAGACAGACCCATGTGAGGTCACACTGAGAAGGCAGCCAACCATCTGCAAGCCAAGGAAAAGGGCCTCAGGAAAAAGCGAACCCGCCAGCACCTTAATCTTGGACTTCTAGCTTTCAGAACTGTGAGAAAAATGATTTTTGGTTAAGCCACTCAGCCTGTGGTCGTTTGTTATGGCAGCCCAAGCCAAATAAGATGGGTGGGAAGAGTACAGATTGAAAAGTTAAACTAAGCTGGATTCAAAGCCTCCCACTTACTGTACTAGACAAGTCACCATGTTTTCTAGAGAGTCAGTTTTTTCAGCTGTAAAATGGGGATAAGGATACCCTCTGGCAGCAGTGTGAAAAATCAGCAGGAGGTATACATGCTGACACGCACATAGGGACGCTCAATAACTGGCCAATCTTTTATTAGTACCTTCCATTTAAATACGTTTGCCTAGATTCTGATTTATTTTTATCCAAGTTAAGGTTTTACTGGCTTCACCAAATCACAGAGGCTTATATTCATTTAAAACTCAGCCTTTAAAGCTCAGATATCTATCTTCTCGCTCTGTTTGCAGATGCCATATTTTCCCCCAAGCTCATTTTAAACGGCTCTCTCTCAGTGGCAGACAAAAAGCTTCCTAAAGTTTTACATGTACTCACTCACATAAAAAAGAATTCCCTCAGTTAGTTCCCCATTTTAACTGGCTCCTTTTAGAAGTCCGTCTCTCAAAATTAAGATCTACGCATTCAGGTCCGAGTTACACTCACTCTGCACAGGCATATTTCTCTCACAAGCCCTGTCAGAACTGCCGTCTCTCCCAAACCTTTATCAGAGCCTCCCTCTCTCATCACAGCTGGAATCGGACCATACCTCCCACAAAGGCAATGCATTCTGAACCAGCACACTGGCACAAGACTAATTTGACTTTACATTAACAGACAGCATAGTGAGAGAAACATGTAATAAATGTAATTCACACATTTGCAGTAAAAATCACACGAGATTGATTTGCTGTTGTTCTCTTTAATCAGAGCTAATGCTTGCTTGTTTTAGAAACTGGTGGGCAGAAAATATGCAATGAAAACAAAAGTACATAAAAACAGATCATCAGAATTAAGGACCAAACACAGCTTATACTCACAATCAAAGATAAATCTGTTTATCAGATGACATTCCACATACACTGCTGTTTCCCTAGATAATTAATTGTTAAAGTAAGAGGGTTTTCCTTGGAGGAGGCCATTTGTAGCCATGAGAAAATAGAAATATTTAAATTACCATAATCCAGAGACACATCAAACAGACCTCTGTTCAAATCCCATCTGGGTCTCTTGTCAACCTGCATAAGTTGCAAATTGTTGGTGCTCAATAAGTATTAGCTTTCTTTATTCCCCTTTACAATAGGGCAAAATTTTAGTGTTCTGACACCAAAAGTCAGGTTGTATAGTTTTACTTGTCCTCTTTAAAGTCACAGATAGGGTTCTCAATAAAGAATTTGCTAATTTTTCTTCATAGTGTAGACATTAATGCTTACTCTTCAACGTGTTCTTCAAAGAGATGGACTAAGTGATTGAACACATGAGTAACCAATGCTTGTAGTATTTCAATAGCAAGTTATCACACTGTGCCAGTGGGTGTGCTATTTATAGACCTATTAGGCACTGAGAGAGGATGCTGATTTTTTTCTTTATACAGCCCCTGAAGTCATTTATCCTTTATGGACAAGCAGAGCTGGCAAGAAGGTGGCAGATGCTGTAAAGGATTCTGCGTGAGCATAGGTTACCAGGTCAGGATCAGAAAGAGGAGATGGCAGGGTAAGGTGCCAATAGAAGGCCAAAAATAGAAACCAGAGTCATTTGGCCAGGCCAAGTCAGGCAGGGAGAGTAAGAAGCTCTCATCACTACTGAGTTGGCTAACACTGAAGAGCCATATACAGACATCTAGCACAGAATCTGAAATGCTCTCTGTCACTGATGCCTTTCCATAAGTTGGGCACTGATCCTGGCTTATTTGAATTCTATGAATTTCTGTCTCTTCTAGTAATGAAATATATCTGGGGTTACTGGCTTTGGACTTTGAATCAAAGAGATAACAGAGTGGAACATGATGATTTGCTTTAACCCTGAGAATAGACTCTGGGAGCACTCATTCAATTTTGCACAAAGACACAAAGGAGTGAGGCTCTTGGTTGAGCCAATTCACCACAATGAGAGTCACTTGAAATCAGGAATCACATTGTTTTCCAATTAATATCCTCAAAGCATTCAGCTCTGCACACATCAAAATACATATAATGATCATTATTAATAAATCATTGTTGAATTACATGTTATTCCTAGTTGTTCTTTAATGTATACAAGCTGAATATTGGAAACAAGTGGCATAAGCCAAGCTCTAAAACATGTGTGGCCTTGGAATGAACTTGATGGAGCTACTGCAGATACTGGAGTCAATATTATAAATTCCCCTAATGATTAATTGCAATTGATAAATATAACCATTCTTGCTGTCATACAGGATGGACAGACTTTTGTAGTGGTACTTTCCAAGTTTTCATGTGCACCAGAATAGCAGGATTCTTTTAAAAAGCAGATTTTTCTGATTCCACATCTAGGGATTCTAACTCATTACTTCTAGATCAGGAATCTTCATTTTTCACCAGCACCCCAGGCTGATGCAAATAGCCATGGACCATACTTTGCAAAACACTGGCATGTTGATGCACAAAAAAGAAAGAGAAATTTCTCATTTCAGACAAACCCACTGAGTCTGCAGAATATGGATCGTAAACAGAACCACAGAAGTATTCTAAACCCTAGGTTTCCCTCCTGGTCTAGGAATCACATGCAATGTTAAACTAAGAACATTTGACCCCAGGTTTGCAAGTCTCATGCACAAACAGCAACATTTGAACCAACTCTTGGCTTTTGGTTCTCTTGCAGAGTCGAATCCACTGCATACCTGTCAAGACGTATCTGGGGTCAGAAAAATACCAGCAAATGATTTGTGCTGTTGTAGCATCAACATGTTACCTGCAACAGCACCCAGACCTCTGGCTGGATCTTAAGTTGAATATGAAAGGTCAGACTTTTAAAAATAAGTTAAAACACAAAATTGCCCTTTTTAGTCCCCCAGCTAATACCCGCTTCATCATTCAGACATTTGAGAGTCGACTATGTACCAAGTTATATTAAGATACAAAGCAATGACAATAGTACTTGACACTTATTCAGTTCCAACTGCTACACTAAGCTCTGTATATGCATTATCTTGTCTGCACAACAGTCCTAGGAAATGAGTACTAATATTTCCATTTCCAGATCAGAAAGGTGAAGAAACATGGCCAGGGCCACACAGTATGGGACAGAACCTGGATTTGACCACTGGTCAGAGTACACATGTTAACCACTCCACTGTCAATTCCATCGCACTGGTTCTGGATTAGTGGTTCTCAACAGCGGTCCTTAGGCCAGTAGCATTATGAGCATTACGTGGTAATTTCTTAGAAATTCCAATTCTTGGGTCCCAGCCCAGACGTAATAAATCAAAACTGGGGCCATACAGTGTGTTTTAACAAGTCCATGAGGTGCTTTTCATGAACACTAAAAGTTGAGAAGTACTCAGAACTGTCTATGGAACTCTGAGTCTTATAAACTGATTCATTCAATCAACTCTGGCCACTCATTATTTTCAGCACACCTCCCCCATGGGAGAAGTATAATGTCAAAGCCCAGGGTGGCTCATTGTCCCTCACAGTTCACACCTTTTCTTATTTTAAAGGATACTTTTGCCACAAGTGCAGTAAGAACTGACAAACACTCCCCTGGTTGATAAGTGAAACTACCATGCATCTATTTGTTCACTCACTCACTCTTCCATTCATTTATTCACTCATTCCTCAGGTATTTAAGAACCTGTCATGTGTCAGGTATCGGTGCTACATACTAAGGATATAAAGAAGTACATAGTGACAACCACGTACAGGAAATAACACAGGATATGGGACTAGACTTTGAGATGTGGTGGGAGCACTGACTACTTCAACGGCTACATCACTAGATATAAGCAATGCCTATGTCACTTTGTGAAGATTCAAGCAATGAAATCCTGTAAGTATAATCATACAATCAGAACACACTGCTCTTTTCATTACTGGGTCTCAACCAAGATGTGCCTAGAACATGAAATAAAGTCACCCCAAAAATTCAATTCTATATGCCTCAGTCAAGGGCCAGCCAGAGTCAAATGCCAGATGGCTTTTCCAACATCTCCCAGGTAGCCTAGAAAGTCGACTACTGCCGTAACAGCTGATTCTACTTCAAAGCTCGTTCCCTAAAAGGCTGACACCTGAAAAGACATTTGAAAACCATCCCAGGAAGCACCTTTGAAAGTTTGATGATATATCATATTTTGCTGGGTATAAATGCGCTTCTGTGTATAATGTCCAAACTTTCAGGGAAAAAAATCTTTCGTTTTAATTTTTTAAGTCAAATTTTTGTTTACATTTGGGTACTTGTTTTTTTTCCATTATAAAGAAATTTTAGCATTTATGTTTTAACATATTAAAGTTTTTTATATGAAAAAAGAAGAAATTTTATGTAACAAATAATTATAAAACAAGAACAGATACAAGGTACAATTTAAGTATAAAAATTTTTAATATAAAAACCCCAATTATCATATTCCAGGGTATTATTTTCCATACAGATACGATTATTGATTTTGAGTTACACTTTTAACTCCTAAAGATAAATAAATGAATTAAAAACATTTATATAGATATGGAATTAGTATTACCAACGTATAATGCACATCCTTATTTTTCCCTCACAAATTTGGGCAAAAATGTGTTTATTAAACAAAATATGGTACAGCCCTGATTCTAGAACGCAGCTTGACAAGGGCAGACATACTGGTTTTTATTTTGTACTCTGATAATATTTCAAGGACCAAGAACAGTGCCTGGTATATAATTGATGTTCAATAAATTTTCAAATAAATATTTATTCATAATACTTGGATTAATGTTTTGCTTAAATATCCTGAGTTATTCTGGCCTGTCTTAATGGCATATAACCTCACACAGCTATTCTTTCCAATAAGGTGATTTGTCAGATTTGTTAACTACATGTTAGTTCATTCTTATACCTTTGTGTAATGCTTTCCACATATATAAATTTCTTTTCCCTAAACCTGTGTTTAAACCATCTAACCAAGTTTTGGCTTAGGAAACATGGCTATCCCACTAAAAACACATACCCACTGAGTTTTGACTAATAAGCCAAGAATGAACTTTGAAGAAATAAGCTGCTTCAAAGCACGCGAACCAGATATAGTTTCTAGTCACTAGAAAGTCTTTCCAACTGGAATGCCTCTGGTTTTCAGTGACAAGCCAATCAGGCTGAGAACCCAGGCCTTGCCCTCCCTGGATGACCTCCGGAAAGCCCAGGCTGGCCTAAGAAAGGCACTGGCACTTGTTCCTATTTTTTGGAAACTGCTGCTATGGTTACTCACAGCTCAAAAGCCAAGGATAGGATATTAGAAGGCTGGTATCAGGAGGCCACCTCAGGGCAGGAGCTCAGGGGACCGAGACAGGAGTGGCAGGGAGAAACGAGGGTTGGCCGCACATACCTGCCAGAGAGAAGGTCTTAACAGAACTGAGGGCTCTTAGAAAAGTCCTGCTAACTCTTCAGCAGAGTTCTGCTGAGTTCTTTTATCCTAAGCACCTGGCAGGGCTCTCCTAGGGCAGAGCCCTAACATTAACAAATTGAATTCTTCAGGGTAGGTCTTCCACAGAACTCATTTGATACAGCTGACAGCATGGCAAGTTAACCTTTCAGGATCCACATTGGGAGGCTAAAGAATTTCCAGTCTAGAACTGTGCAGGGATTCACTCTTCAGCCCATTTATTAAGCACATGTATACACACACATACCACCTTGTGAATGAGGGGAGAAGTGGCCATCTGTGACTTTATAAATATACAAAAGAACATGTGTACAGTTTCATCTGTCTCTTGGGGAGCTCCAAGCTCTCCATCATCTCTATCTTTTCAGTCAGCCCATGGATTTGGAGATACACAATTTCCATTTTCCAGTAACCTTCAGATTATCAGTATTCTTCCAAAATGTGTAACATTTTTTGAATTTACAATTCATTTTGAGTTTACAATCCACTCTACAGAACACATCCTTAGCAGATCAAGTTTGTAAGTTTGCTAGGGCTGCTGTAACAAAGTACCACAAACTGGATGGCTTAAATGACAGACATTTATTGTCTCAGTTCTGGAGGTTAGAAGTCTGAGATCAAGGTATTACCAGGGTTGGTTCCTTCTGAGGGCTGTGAGAAAGAATCTTTTCCAGGCTTCTCTCCTACCTTCTGGTGGTTTGCTTGCAATCTTGGGTTTTCCTTGGCTGGTAGAAACAGCACCTTGATCTCTGCCTTCCTCTTCACATGATGTTCACCCTGTATGTGTCTGTGTCCAAATTTCCCCTTTTCCTAAGTACACCAGTCATATTCGATTCAGTCCCAGCCTACTCCAATGTGACCTCATCTTAACTAATTACATTTGCAATGACCTTGTTTCCAAATAAGGGCATATTCTGAGGTGCTAAGGGTTAGGACTTGAATTTTGTGAGGACACTATTCAAAACATATTATCAAGTATCTAAGCAGATAACTTTTGTTTCCTCACTAACTTTCACAAAAATATTCTCAATGGGTCCACTCAGGTATAACAACAGATAATACAAATTACATTAGATAATGTAGCAAACACTTTTTTTTTGTAGCAAACATTTTCAAATGGCATAATTAAAGAAAAACTGATTATTATAGTAAAAACGTGAAAAAAAAGCACAGAATGTGAACACAGAGTCATGCTTTTCTTATTGTAACATTAGAGGTGTAAAGAGATGACAATCACAGTTTAACACAACAAAACACACTGGGTTAAAATAAAAGGATGTCGGGGGGCAACAAAATGGCGGCGTGAGAGGGACCTTCAAAAAACTCCTCTGCAGATTACAACAAATAAAACACCTACACCTCAACCAAGGACCTTCTACACAATGCACAATCACAGCTCAGAAACCCACTCATCACATTAATGTACTTACAGGTGGGCAGAGGGTTAAACAAAGGAGAAATAAAAGGGGAAGAGCAGAGATGCAGACACGTGGGTCCCTACTTGGAACTCTACCGCTGGGGGAGGAAAGAGGAAGAAGATGGAGGGAGAGCATTCTGGGCCTCACTCAGTCCATGGGACAGAGGAAAAAGGGCCCACAGGTGAGGTGTGAGATACCACACCCACCCCATTTTGGCCCCAGGAGGTGCATAGCAGTTCGTAAAATGCAGCAGCTGTACTTCACTCTGGTTCCCAGAGGAGGAGGACTGGCTGGGTGGTGAGGAGCTGCAGCGCAAATGCTCCAGCCGAGAAGGAGAAGGAGAGAGGGGGCTGCATGCATGCATTTCTCAGCCTACAACCAGGATGACCTAAAAGACTAGCAAACAGGACTGACCCCATAGCTCAGGGCAGAATCTGCCTGTGGGGCAAACTGAGAACAGAAAGGTGCAATCATGCCCAAACTCCCTGCATGACCCCCAGAGCCACAGGAAGAAAACAATGCCACAAAAGCCCCTCCTCCACCGATCTCTGCCCGCCCAGTATCAGCAGTGAACACCAAAGAAACTGTAGCAGCGAGGGTCCAGAGAGGCTGCCAAAATGAGAAACCAGAGAAAGGGAGCTCAAAATAAAGAGATGGGGACAGATGACCCATCAGAAACAGACCTTAAAGCAACAACCATAAAAATGCTTAAGAAACTGAATGATAATTTCAACAGAGAGATAGCAAGCATCAAAGAAGACTTAAAAACCATGATAAAGGACCAGAGAGAGATAATGATTACATTAACTAAAATGAAGAATGGAATAAAAGTCACCAAACTAGATAAAATAGAAGCACAAAGTAGTGATTTGCAGGAAAAGCCAGCAGAAAATACCCAGCCAGATAAATTACAAAATTATTTCCAGAAAAGCGAGGATAATATCAGAATAATAGGGTGCCCAAATGGACAGAGGATAAGCAAGGGATCAAGAAATTATTTGGAAAAATTATTACTAAAATTTTTTCCAACCTGGTGAAGAAAATAGACATACAAGTCCAGGATGCACAGAGAATCCCAAACAAGAGGATCCCAAACAGGAACACACCAAGACACATCATAATTAAAATGGCAAAAGTTAAAGAAAAAGAGACAGTTCTGAAAGCAGCAAGAGAAATGCCAGTAGTGACTCATAAAGGGACACCCATTCCACTCTCCACTGATTTCTCACCAGAAACTTTACAGGCCAGAAGGGAGTGGCAGAAAATAGTCAACGTGATGAAAACCAAGGATCTACAACCAAGAATCATGTATCCAGCAAGGCTAGCATTAAAAATCGAAGGATAGATAAAGAGCTTCTCAGATAAGAAAAAGCTAAATAAATTCATCACCACGAAGCCAGTACTACAAGCAATGTTAGAGGGGCTTCTTTAATATGGGAGGAGGGATAAGAGAGTGGGTAAAATAAGGGAAAGGGATGGAGAAATTTGGAGAAATTTAGTTTGACTTTTAACATAAAATTGAAAGCAACAAAGAAACAAAAAATGAGGGGATGTCTACCAACCCTCCACCCTCCAACCTCCCTGAGATACTGGCAACAGGAGAAAAACAAAGTCCCTGGATACTCAGACCCTGTTTCCTGGCACACTGTGGAAGCTGCTGGCTCTTCAAAATGACCAGATTCCTCCGAACTTATAGAAGGAAAAGACACTAACACAACTGAGGCATTTGCAAAACGCAAGAGGAAATGGACAAAGAAGATGGACACATCCAACAGTTATGGATGGGGGTGGAGAATGGCAAGGAGATATTCACTGGAATGTGAAGACAGTACAGTCTGGTATCAAGTGGTGCAAAGCTAATCAATTCTCTTTGGTGCTTTTTGAGAAGGGACACAATTGAGGTGAGGCGTCTCCAAGGGGCAAGATGACAAGTCAGCCAGCCAAAAGGCTTTTCACAGAGCTTATTCCTTAGTCTTGCATGCCTAGAAACTCAGTCTCAAGTGTACTTCCAAGTGGGTCAGATTCAGGAAGACTGACTCATGCTACCAAATTCACAAGAGCCTGCTGTGGCAACCAGAACATCCGTGTATTGCTTCAGAGGGTATTCCCTTACAGAGACTGAAGTGTGTGTGTGTGTGTGTGTGTGGTGTGTGTGTGGTGTGTGTGTGGTGTGTGTGTGTGTGTGTGTGTGTGTGGTGTGTGTGTCTGTGTGTGTCTGTGTGTGTGTGTTCTGTCCAATCCTCTTCCTGATATTAAGGTACCATAAACTCAAATTCATCATCAGAAGATTGCAAGATGAAGACTTATGTTTCCCAGTGTTCATCGCAGCGCTGTTCACAGTGGCCAAAACATGGAAACAACCCAAGTGCCCTGTGACAGATGACTGGATACAGAAGCTGTGGTACATATACACAATGGAATATTACTCGGCTACAAGAAAAGGTCATTGCCCTCAACAAACTTAAAGTCTAGAGAGGAAGATGTGTACACAAAGTCAGGAAGGCAAGATGGTGGTTGAAGCGTGACACAAAATGCTGGAAGAATATAGAAGAGAGAGCAATTACAGTGATTAAAAAATTTTTGTGATAGTGTGTCAGGCCAACAGATGGGTACCATTTTCTTTTCTAGAGCACTGTTGAAACACATCCTGTCTGCTCCAATGAAAGTCCCCAGCTTGACTGTTTCTCTTGTGAAACAACAAGGTACTCTGCCAATATGGCCCAAAAACGCATCAAGTCAAGGTGGGAGGTCGGAGGAGATGCTAGGAAAAATAGGAGATGCGAGGAAAAACATTATTTGATTCATCCAAATAGGAGTATTCACTCCTCACTCTTTATCCAAGAAGCATTGCTGAGAAAAATAAATAGAACTACTATGTAATGCTTGAGTCCTTGAAAATACTCTTGACAAACAGATATCCCCAAGGAAGATACCAAAAAGTTTTATGGGAGAAAATGGCATTTCAGTTGGGTCCTCAGAACATTGCATCGTAATGCTTGAAAACAAAAGGTAAGAGTGAGGAAATGACAAAATCCTAAAGATTGTAAGAAACTATGGGGCGTTGGCAGAAGATAAATGTTACACTCTGGATTGGGTGTTAAACAACACAGGGAAGGAGTGGAAAATATGGATGGAAATCTTGGTAGGTGTCAGATTACGAAGAGTCTTGAATACCAGGTCAAGCAACCCGGACTTGATTGAATAGATAATAAGGAGCTTTTGAAAATTTCAGAGTTGGTGGGGGTGGGGGAGAGATATTATTAAAAGTGGATTTAGAACGGTTAATCTGGCAGTACAGTGGAGAATAGATTGTAGAAGAGACAGAGAGGGCCAGAAAGACAGGTTAGAAGGCACATGCAGTAGCTCAGGAGAAAGGTATAAACTCCTGGCAAAAAAGTACAGCTAGAATAGGGACAGAATTTCATAATCATTCTAGAGGTGGAATTTGGTGACTGATGGTGTGAGTGTGTGTCTGTCCAGCATTTAAAGATTTTCAAAGAGCTAGAACATCTATTATTTCCTTGATCCTTGCAGCAACCCCATGAAGTAAGTAAGATAGGTATTTATTTTCTTCCCCATTTTTGAGATAAGACAATGCAACCAAGTGTTTCAACTTGTAAGAGGTTGGTGTCATATTGAATAAAATCAGTCATAGAGCCAGGGCAGGTACTCGCACCTCCGGACAATGTACAGAAGTGGCACCTTTCCCTTCAGACTTACATTTCTATACTTATATTCCAGGTTGTGAGAGCATTCTGTCAATAAGGAAACTGCTCATTGATACGGTAAATGATCTCATTCTAAAAAAAAATTGCTCTTGTTTACTGAGTATAAATTGCTCATGACAGACTAAGCAACTTTCATTAGCTTGTTTCTTATCTTAAGAAAGCTCCAGCTCAAGGTGATCTATTTCCTGTAGCACTTTAATCTCACCTGAACTATACTGCTCTCTGGACAAAATATACCAAACAAAGAGCATCATCCGCTCAGCCTCCCCACCAAGAGTGGCCACAGGGACAATATAGCAATGGAAGCCAGTACTAATATTAGAATCAACAGTATCTCTTTTGTCAACTCTTGATTTTGAGAATTTCTCCCGGAAATAAAATAAAAACTTTTAAAGAATTCCATCTGGGGCTATTAAAATTGCTTCCAAATGAAAAATGATGTCATGACTCACTGCCAAACATGGCCTGGCCCTGAGAACAGATGCAAATGGACATGGGACCTATCAGATGAGCTCCAAAAAGAAAACAGGAACAGTCCCTGGAGAGAGGCAAAATAAAGGGCAAAGGCTGGTAGAAGAGCTCTCAAGAATGTACCAAGAGACCTTTGAGGGTTTTCCAAAGACCATATTGTGAGAAGGGAACTGAGACTGGAAACCATGTAGTTCAGTCAGGTCTGAAGGCACAGCAACATGGGTTATGGATAAGGCCAGTAATTCAGTGCTTTTTCCTTCTATATATAGTAAATTTTTGACCTCCTAATGTCTTAAAGGAACCATTCAGATCTGTACCATTCATAACTCTTCTCTTATAACCAAAAACTATTGCTATCTCTGTCTTTGTGCCTTACCAAAGATTCAAGACATTTATGTACAACATTTTAGGTTCTGGTTGAGAAATTTGTGAGCAAAGGCATCAACCCAGAAATAGTATATCAATGAAGTGTAGCCATGGGACACACTGCATTTCAGTCCACCCAGGGCAAAGGTGGCCCAGTGCTATGGAGTAGGGGGAAGGAGACTGCATCCCAGTCTAGGCTACCAACCCACAAAGAGAACCTTCCTTAGTAATTCAAGCATAGAGACGCACCCAAAGTAAGCACATGGTCTCTGCTGGTCTCCTGAACCCTGCCCACATCCAGACCAGGCTTGGGAAGAGGTGATAACCTCTAGGCAGTGAAGTAATAATTAGTTCATGCCTTTTACAACCACCTGGATATTTCACTATGGACTCTGGAGGCAGGGCCCCCAAGATGATTCTGAATTGCAGTAAAGTTTAACAACAACTGGTTTATATCTAATGTGTGCTTTGTACTTTGTGGAAAAATAAAGACATTAAGATTGTTCAATTCACATCATGAATGATTTCATAAGATCCTTTCCTAGGAAAAAAATTATGAGAAGATATAAACAGTATCAGGATACTGGATTCATTAACCTCTTCCCTTCACTTACCATGATCTATAATTATTCATCTTCTCCTCTAGAATTTACAGTAAGTTTTATATTGGTGAATTAAAACATAATATTTAATATGGACCAGGTGCTCATAATAAACCTATAACAGATTTACTATTATTATTCGCATTTTGTAGATGCAGAAACTAGGGCAAAGAGCAGTTAAGTGACTTAATTGCTATCAAACAGCTGTTAAGTAGCAATACCAGGATTCAAACCCAGGAAGTCTCACTGTAAAGTGTGTGTTCTTACACACTCCTCTAAGTGGCCGCTTTGTGAAAATTGAGATCTTGAACTGTTTACCACTTGTATTTTCAATGCCTGGTATAATGCCTGACAAATACTAAAAGCTCAATAAATATGTCTTAAATGAATAAAGGAAAGAATGATTGGGAGAAAAGAACAAAGAGTGGAAAAGTTTGAGGACACTGAATTTCACTTTATGTACTTCATAACATGGGCTCCAAGCCACATTCTTCTAGAGGTAATAAAAAAATATGGGACCTACAACGCTGAGGATCTAGCTCCTACTGGCAAGGCTCTGAGAGCTTGTATTGGCTTTAGCCAAAAATGGGTATAGGGAAAACAAGACAAAATTTCCTTGATCAAAGTGCCAAGTACACTTAACTTGCTAAGTCACAAACCAGAGAGTGCTCAGATGTGCCACAGGATTTGTGAGTGGAATCATCGTACTCTGGGGATGATAGGAGATCCTTTGTCCCCAAGGACTAACTTTAGGTGGAAAAGTTAGTTTGCAAGAGGCACTGCTCTGTAGACCTCAGCAATGAAAGTTACCCTCCCAGACTGATTTCTGAGCCACCTTTTAGGAGATGAGCACAGACTCTTATTGATCAGGATAATCAGTTAAACCAGAAATGTAAAGACACTTCCACTGCCTTCTCTCTATCTTGCTTTGTGCCAAGAACACAGACAATTTTCACCCTAAGTCAGCACAGTGGCAAC
Source organism: Lyroderma lyra (assembly GCA_004026885.1). Classification (NCBI taxonomy): domain Eukaryota; kingdom Metazoa; phylum Chordata; class Mammalia; order Chiroptera; family Megadermatidae; genus Lyroderma; species Lyroderma lyra. Next base: position 214,504 of record PVJL010000099.1, on the reverse strand, counting down.
TACCAACTTAGAGGGGTAATAGCAACTGCAGATTCCCAAAGCTGGGAAGGAGGAGTACATGGAGGCCTGTTATTGTGTCAGCTGCCAACCTGACCTTCAAGGAGCCAGGAACCTTCAGTTCCTGGTTTTAAAAGAAAGAAATGCTCCTATAAGGAAAAAGAGAGAGATTTTACTTTGTCAACTAAAAAGGAAAAAAACCCCAGAGAAACCTGATTTATATTCAGTGTTCAGACTATATTAAAAATTTCAAATAATCATGCTGTTTTCCAAGAACACATTCATGACATTTATATAATGTCCCACCGTGCATTTAAACCTCCTTATGCATTCAGGGCCCTCTTAGAGTCTGAGTGACCTCAGCCCAAGGCTGAAAGAGCTCTTTCCATGATATTAATGGCTTTGCCCTCATGAAGCATTTCCCCTGGATTTGCAGATAACAAAGCTCCTTCTACCACACTTCCATGAATTTTGGCCACCCCGTTCCTTCCCAGTCTAGGAGGAGTTTGTAAGACTCTTAAAAGCTACATACTTGCCAAATTTTCATGTATGAGGTATGAGCATTAAGTAAAGACACTGATTACACAAGTCACCTGCCAGGATTTCCATGGTTATGTGAAATGTCTCCTTGCTTGAATTATCTTCACACAAACACATTACTCACACAATATGTGGTTCCTTGTTAAAAAGTGGCTTCAGTACCAGAAAAAATAATAAACAACCAGAACTTAGCAGGGCTTTATTGGGGTTAAAACAGTTATAAGCCTATCTGAAATCTCAGCAAAGACAACTACAAGATCTCAAATGGAGCAAAAAATTCAATAGGTCAAACATAGCATTCTCTGTTACAAACAGGAGCTTTAACAAACGTTTCCGTGTTGACAAATTTAAACGTGCTTGTTTTTCTAAGAATGGTGTCTACACATTCTACCACAGTTTGGACTTCCAATATGTTATTCTATTGTCTTCTAAAGTACTGTGATTTGTCATATCGTGTGTCCTGACTTGCAATTGGAAAATATGGTCACCACATTGATAGAAAGCTTGAACTATGCTAGACAGCTGTTACACAAGTTCTAAAGAGAGATGAAAGCAGAATAAAAACATGCCACTAATTTGCCATTTAGGAGCTGATAAAATGTAGAAGGGTCTGGGGTTTTTCCCATGGCTGCAATACGCAAACAATGCTCGGCTCATTGAAGACTTTAGATATAGCTTCTTGGTGTAAGCCGTTCCTCAACAAAATGAGGACATTTGCCTCATGAAGAAGGAAGAGAAGTTTGTAAAACTGAGTGATTTCAGGGTCTATGAACACAGGTATTTATTTCTCTTTTATCAAGCTCTGCATTCTGCTTCAGCGTGGCTCTGGCACAGGGTTCATCAAGAAGGGGATACCTCAGTATTCAAAGTGAAAGACAAATCGTTCGGAAATGCACAACGTCGATACAAAGCAGAGCTTAGTCATTTCTTCATATAAAACATCTGTATACCAAACAAGGTTGCCTTTTCATCAAAAGATGAAATGCAACTTCATGTCAGGGAGTTTTTTACAGACCTAAAAGAACTGGCAAAATGTGAGGTATGTAGTAGGGTGACTGTGTAGTAAAAGCAAAACCAAACCAACTTTATTGATAACACAAGGGGGAAATATACAATAGAAACAACAAGAGTCAAAAGATGCAGAAAGAAAAGTAAGAGTCACAAACAAAAGGAAATTCTGTAAAATTAAAAAATAAAAGGAAACTAAAATTTCAGAGGATTGCTGATCTTTATTTAAAAATCCCATTCCACTTTGAAATCTAAGTGATCAAGTAGAGATTAAAAAAAAAAACAAAACCCGCAGCAATGAACCTTTTAATAAAAGGGAATAAGACAATGGCTTTTATGACTATCTGTATACCTTCCTGTAGTTCTTAATTCTATTTCCTTTCTTATTTCACCAAGGAAAATATCTCCAACCCACTCATGGGCCCTAGTCCAGATTCCCCATCCTGGTGCTGTGCCCCAGAAATGTGGCCATACTGTGTTCTCAAACATGTAATATTGAAGACATACCTTAGATTTTTTTTCTGGAAGGATCCATGAGATAGCTTAAAGAAGTGACATTAGCAATTCCTATCATGCTTTAAAACACCCTCTCTCTTCCCAGTTATGGATTCTGTAGGACAAATCAAGTTATTTCCAATGGTGACCATTTTGAACAAATTTCAAGTCCTAAACAACCAAAATATTTAATATATATATCTTATACTTCCATTAAAAGTTCCAGCTTAGTGATAGAAATTTCAGCTTACCAGGACCCGAGGCTCTCCAAGGCCTTTGATTCCTGAGATAGGAAGAACACTCCCCCTCAGAGACCAATCGGTAGCCGTGGTGATCTTAAAGTTCTAGAATCCTCCATTTGTGACATCATTAGTTATTTTGTTTGTTAATGATCACCCATAGGCTAAATACACATTCAAGGGGGTTTGAGCACCTATAATCCTTAGTGGTTCAGGATGCTAAAATAGGCCCATCACACAAACTATTTTATTTTTCAAAGTTACATAAATCAGTTAAAAATGATTATGTATGGTGAATTCTAAATAGTGGTCTATAATCAATAATGGTCATTTCAAGGACACAACAAAGTAGTTTCATTCTCAAGCCTTCTAAGTAGTTCTGTGAATCCCAGCATCCCAGGGAGCCCTCACCAAAATGGTGCAGTGGAATAAGCATGTACTTGAAAGTCAGATGAGCCCAAGTTCAAATCTCAGCTCCATTAACTTCTTACCTATGTGATCTGGTCCAGTCACTCAATCTCTCTGAATCTCAATTTTTCTCACCTATAAAATAAATAAATATAATAGCTATATTACGGGGTTCTATGAGTAACACATGGATATAACATGCAAATCACATGGCACTATCCCTGGCACATCGTTGGAACTTCTACAAAAGAGAAGCTCATGGGTAACATTCTAGTTGGAAGAGGCAGGTGAGGGATATTGATTTGAGATTATATGCTGCCTTTATATTGGTTGGATTTTTATTTAGCATAGTTTGTGGTATTATGAAGATTAAAGCCCCTCCCCCCAATCACCCAGGCAATTCCTTGACACTGCTACTCTTAGAGACATAAATATGGATATAGTTCTCTTCAACACCTATACCATCATAAATGACAGAGTCCCTTTAGGGACTAACACTAGCACAATCTCCTTTAATCCTAATAGTTCCACACTCATTGCAAACAAAATCCTGAAGGATTTTCTTACTTGGTTTTATTCAGCTGGGATCAACCCATTGAGGCACATTCAGGAATAAACTAGCCTCATTGCAATAAAGTAACAGAGTGGAGGTTTCACAATCACATGTGGATTGTACATGTTTGGGTCCATAAATTCAAGCTATTTTTCTTTTTTAAATGATAAACATAGTAGCTGTCTTTATTCCTCTGCATAAAACATAGAGGATCTAAATTGATCCAAACCCAGAAAGAATGCTTCAAAACAAGTAACAACAACTGCAAAAACCTTAGAGACCTATTGTTTACCCAGACCCAGAAGCATTGTGTCACCATACCAGAGACTCAATCCAGAGGTTCCATAAATTTTACTTCTTTGGTTATTACCAATTGGCAGACCATGGTAGGCAATTCCTGGCATTCAGAGAACAATTCCATTACACTTCAAACTTTGATCCAAGCTTGACTAATCCTATATGTTGCCCCATTCAATGAACATGTACTAAGCAATGAAGTATAATGAACACGGGGTTTGCAGTCCACCAAAGCCAGGTTCAGGTCCTAATTCTGCCACATACCAGCTGCCATATACCAACCAGGAGTGACAGGACAAGATCTGGTATTGAAACTAAATGAAGACCATGGGCACACATGTGCTTGATTCCTTCATCTAAACTGAGAATAATAACTGCTTCAAAGAGTCTTTTTCATTTAACACAGTGCCTGGTGTACAATAAGCACTTAATGAATACAAACAGATCACATTGCAATGAAAAAAAATAAAAGTAGAACTTAAATTTTTTCCCCAGAAAAGATTAATATGTAAGAAAGAAGCAAATAATAGTTATCAAGTGCCCACTACATACTGGGAACTGTTCTAAGTGCTTTGTAAAATGTAAAAATGATATTTGAAATACAGATGATGGATAATTATTTAGATACTATAACAATAAAATAATTGCTAATACTCATTGAATGCTTAGTGCCCTACACGGTTCTAAGAAAATGTATTGACTTTTTAAATCCCCAGACAACCCTGTGAGGTGGGTAGTGGTATCCCCATTTAACAATTCAGTAAATTGAAGCTCAGAAAGTTAAGTAAAGGGGCCCAAACCCACGCAACTGAAAAGTGGCATCATTGTGAATCTAAACCAGGTAGTCAGTTTGACTTCACAACCTATGAGACCGTTGGGCTGTGTGCCAGAATCCTTTCCAGCCCCTTTGCCATTCATTCCAAGCTGTTCCATTATAGTCTGCGGGGGGAAGAACTACCGTGCAGCCCAGATTGTAATTACAGTTGCCATTGATTGAGCTCCTATTGCGTGACAGAGATTGCGCTGTGGTGTTTTACATGTTGTATTGAATTCTCACACCAATGATGTTAAGTGATTACTATTAAGGTTATTGATGTATTATAATAGCAGGGTTGCCCAAAAATCACAATTTGCTTCCCGCTCTCCTCAAATCCAAATTCCTCTAACTCCAAGTTATACATTCTTTGTACCATATTTTGCTGTGTGTAATGAGCTCCCATGGATAATGTGCACCCATGTTTTGGCCCAAACTCTCAGGGAAAACATCTTTCATTTGAACTTTTTAATTCAAATGTTTATTTGTTCATATTTTAGGTACTTTATTTTGTATTATAAAGGAATTTTAGCATTTATTTTAACATATTCTGGTACAAGAAATTTTATGTAACAAATAATTACAAAACACCAGAACAGATACAAGGTATAAGAAATTTTATGTATACATTGTTTTTTATATAAAAAAACTGATTATTGTATTCCAGGTTATTATTTTGCATATGGATATTGTTACTGATTTCTAGAGTTACACTTTTAACTTATAAGCATAAACAAAAAATTAAAAACATTTATATAGACACAAAATTAGTACTACCCATGTATAATGCACATCCTTATTTTTCCCTCACAAATTTGGGCAAAAAAGTGTGCATTGTACACAGCAAAATATGGTAATTCTCATGCTGATCCCTCATTGCCCATCCCCATCTTTCTCTTCCTGACCTAATGATCATTAACTAGAAAAGATAGGATACAATTTTCTTATTCCCATCTTAATATAGTCTGCATAAGATATTTCTAGTCAGCACACATAAAAATATGGTGGTATCTTGTCTTCATCTGAAAAATACTTTTATCATTTTTCTGTTTTAACCAGGAGTGGCACTCAGCCATCAGGACCCATTGAATTGCACCCCCAAGATACCTTGAAAGGTGTTTTTAACAGACCTGGGAATCAAGGTACCTTCTTAACTTCCAATCAAGAAGTATCATTTGTCCTTTTACAGCCTCATAAATTCTAACCTAATACACTGTGTCATGCTTGCATAGACAAAAATTCTCTCTTCTCAGCACAGGTGAAGCAGGGGCTCCAAAACGTAAGAGGCATGGATATGGTGGTGTGGGGTGGGGTGGTGAGGCCTTCACATTTCTGAAGACTACAAGTACTTGGAATATGGAGAAAACCTGGAAAAAACATGTTTGAACAGTAATTCACCCAACTGGCTAAAAACTGATTCAGAGTGGGTGGATAGTCTGGAAGTCAAATTTTTTAAAGCACTGGGGTTTAGGAGGTATTGCAACAAAAGTATAATATTTCTAAATTCAACAGAGAAAAGTAACTACCAGTTTGTATCTTAATAAATGTAGTTTTTCTAATGGATTTTTTTCATCTCCAGGGTCTGGAAGCTCAGTGCCAGAAGCCGTCCATTGAATCTTGTTATTCCCAGTTGCCATCACTCATGGTGTTGTTGTGAGTACAAGTTTAGTCTTCAAGAATGGACCCTGTTGCTGACTCACCAAATGGCCATGGGAAGTAGTGCAAGTTCCTTGCTCCAGAGTATGCCAGTGTCAGCAATGGTCATAACAGAGTTGGGATCAGTAGGTGACACCCACCTGCTTTCATGCTAAGGGGAAATGTGGAGAATAACTAGTAGAAATGAGCCAATGTAAAGTCCAAGGTGGGGATCCTCCCCATGTACTCGAAACGAATCCCTTTTCCTTACTCCTACCAGCAGGAAAAGTGGGCTTGGTTAACCAAGAACATGGATCTTGGCAAGCAGGTTAGAGAGAGAGATTGTATGTTATTTTCCCTCTGTGGTGAGAGTGAGCTTACCAAAGAATAGAAGGCAGACGCCTTAGTGTTGCAGGGAATACAGTGGACTCACTTGAAAGTACCTATGGACTGTCATAACAGATAGAGAACAAAGGCTTTGAGCAGAGGCTGTGGCCCCTCCAACCCATGCCTTTCTTCAAAATCTCTGCTCTCCTACTCAAAACTGTACAATGAATGAACAAATAATAAGATTATCCTACTTACCCTACTTAGAAAAAGGACCTAATAGAACAAAGGAGTGATTGACAAGTCTGTAGAAACTCACAAATGTTACTAAATTTGAGGGAACAAAACAGTTAGGATTCATAAGGTAGATAAGTACCGTTAAAAAGCACTTGCCTTGGAATCAGGAGATGGGAGTGAGTCTTGGCTTTGCCAAGTTACTCAGTAGTTGAGTAAGTCACAAGCTCTTGGAGTTGATCGGTTTACTGCCATCTATTTCATATCTGTCGCTCAGTTACTCAGTCATTTAACTAATAATTCCTGAATGCTGATGATATCCCAGATCCTGTAATACTAATATCCCAGATAGTAGGCAATAAGGCAGAACTAGGAATAAAATAAGCCCTGGGCTGCTTTCCATATGCAGCCTGTGAAACACATGTATAAATAAAGATACTATCATGATGACATGTGATATTCCTTAATAAAATATCTCTCACTTACTGAGAACTATTTTATAGAGGTACTGTGCTAGAAACTCTTCATAAATTACAACATCCCCTAAAACCTGGAATTATTATATTCATTTTACATATGAGATAAGTACAGCTCTGAGAGGGTAAGTAGCTTGCACAAGGTCACATACCTTGTAAGTAGCAGATCTGGGATTTCAATAAGGGACAGTCTGACTCTAAACCCATGGTTTTTCTACTCTATCACACAACCTGTGTGCCATGTGGCTATTAGTCAGAAGGCTTTTTGTTTGTTTGTTTTCAATCAAGCCTACAAGTGGCTAACAAATGCATTTTTCCCTATCTGGCTTCTGAAAAGGACAATAAATCTTTGTTAACTCAGCCCAGTGATAATGCAATCTGTCTGAATTGTCACCTGAAAGTGAAGGTTGAAAGTGAAGATGACTAAAATAATCCCAGGGAAAAAAAAAAGTCACATCAGCCTAATCAATGGCCTGATAAGATGACATATTCAATGTTTATTACCAGTAGAGAGAAACTTGATGTTCATGGTCTCCGAGGCCCAGTGTCAGGCTAATTATGGATGGAGGGGACGAATGTGCTTCCATTTTTCCTACAGGGGTTATCACACTCACTTAGCATCACCGGTGATGGGCCAATCCAGTCATAATGGAGCGTGAGCAGCAGTTTTCTGGATCACTTGTGTTTATGCAGGTCATTGAGCAAGGAAACCTTAAAATTCTTCCTCGTACAAGTCACAATTGCTACCATGAGGTCTCAGTTTAAGCATGAACTCTTCACTGATTCATATACAGACAGCAGTAATACTTCTGCTGTAATAATTATATAGCAAAACCAACTAGATACTGTATAAATGATTCAGAGACTGTGCCCATTGACTCTTTTTTATTAGTTTCATGTATACAAAACAATATAATGATTAGACATTTCCACACCTCCCAAAGTGATAACCCCAACAAGTCTACTACCTATCTGACACCATGCATAAGTATTACAATACCATTGACTATACTTCCTATACTGTACTTTATTTACTTAATCATAAAAAGTTAGAGCTGAAAGGAAAGTTTGAGGGCATCTGACTCAACTCTCACTTTACAAGTGAGAAAACTGGAGCTCAGCACAGGGAAGTGACACCTTCAGTCACACAGTCAATGCTTCCTACACACTGATAAAGCAACAAAAATCAGGCGGAAGAAATGAGGTGATGGAGGTGAATGAAATTGCTCATCCTTCTTGGTCAAAAATTTTAAAAAAACAAATATACAGAGGTACTCGTAAGTTTTGTGTTATCGATACAACCAGCAGAACTGAGTATAAAAGCAGTCCCGATATGACCACAATGTAGCATGTGACCTTGAGTAAACTTCCTGGTCCTCAGTTTTGTTATCTATAAAATGGGGTTATTTTGAGGTTCTTATGAGGAACAAACAAGATAGTAGATATAGGAAATGATAATAGTTTTCAGCTCAAAACAGGGATGGTTTCTAGCAATTACTCCAGCTCATTTATATAATAGGGTTCCTCTATAGGAGCCCCTCAAAACCTACACTGGCTTCCTTACCCAGGATGTCACCCAATACCCTTTCTAGCTTATGACTAGAAAAATTTAAGTCTTTGAGATATAAGTGCCGTTAGAAAATATCTAGTTGATGTTTGTTTTCTCTGTCTCTGTCTCACTGTCTGTCTCTCTCTTCCAAAATCTTCTACCTCTGTTACTGGGCTTTCTCTTTGGGGTTTGTGATTCTTTATTCTAGAATGATTCAGTAGAAAAGAAAAATAAAAAAATCCAACCCTTGTTTTCCTCCCTTACTCACAAAGGTGCTGAGTGGGTTTTCAATCAATATAGCAGGGCAAACATCCCTCACTCTAGAAGGGTTTTAATTTTAAGTTTATAGAACATCAGAAGCTGGTTGGGGCTGGGAACAGTTATCTCAGGAATATGTTATGGCACTAAAAACAAACAAAACAACAAAAACAGTAGGGAAACATCATGTATGCTTCTCTGTCCAGTATTTTTCATTCATAAGTCTGAAAGAAAACTGCTGGTCTAATCTAATCTCTGGAGATACTCAAGAGCTGTTCAGGAAGACTCCAGCCATCAATGCCTCTATTTTTCATATCACATGGCTGGGTACTTTCCTGACAGCCCTTGTACGTCTGTGCAGACACACCTCCCATAAGCACACAGGCATGAATCCTCCCTGGCTTGGTGAAAAAGTTCTTAATCCTCTGAGAAAATTTTTGCATTAACCGACTGTGTAGTCCCACTAACCAGAAAATCAGAGTGACATTTTTTATAGAGATGCATACTTGCTCCAATTTTCTTGTCTAAATTACCCAAAGCCCTTGCAGTCTTGATATGGTTCACTTAAAGATCATTACTCATGTTACTGAGTAGGCTGTAGAGTGATCGTGCCTACGCAAGGTATTCTTCTAGGTGTTAGAAAATGACAGGAGTTAGCTCTAGTACTGAACAGGATGAGATTAACTCAAACTTGCAAAGTTCCGTCAGCACCATATAAGGGAAGATATTTATCCAAGCCGATGTCAGGGAGGGAGAGGCAGAGGGATGAGGGCATTAAGTCATTTATAATTGAAAATGTTCAAGTCAGCAGACAGGCTGAAGGTCCCATAGGATATTGCTAACAATTACAATACAGCCTTGGTAGCTGTGTTTAATATAAATCGCTAATGTAAAATTAGAAGAGTTTACTAAATAAAACAAAGTTTACCAAATTCTCTCAGCTTCTTTACTTTATTTGTCACATAAAGACTATTTGTCACGTGTCATTTATAACCAAGATCCAACAAGCATCATTGTGAAAGAAACTAAAGAAATGATCGCTGTGAACATGGATGTGGAAATGATCATTTGTAAAAAATGAAACTAAACTCAATTAAAAGCATCTTGTACCTTATAATACTCCCCAAAGGAGTGTCTAAGGTCTTAATTAGCTTTGCTGCTTATCTCTGGGAAAACAGGCCCACAAAGTTTTCTGTCTTAGTTCCACCAAGGCATTTTAAAACTACGTGATCACCCACATGGAAGATGTGTAAGCTCATTTCCATCCTCTTTGAGGCTTACCGTCAGCAATGTGTGTATGTTTGTACATTTTAACTAATAATTATGGAAAATTATGGGAGATGCTGTTAGTAAAATTGGTTTCATTAGATTAGGAAGGAGTATTCTTCCAATATTTCTGCAGGCAGAGTCTAATATAATAGGCATGATTTGCAAAATGAATTTCAAGTCATTTTAATGTAAATTATTCTCTAAATTATTAGGATGATACACTCATTCAGAACTTGATTCTGCTCCATTGTGTCCTTAAAAACACAATAAGAAGTTAATTAAAATTTATTTTTAAAATATTTGATGCATATAAAGGATCTGTTTATGAAGAGAGCCCTAAAGAAAGGTATCTACAGACATCCTGTGTTGCTTCTCACTCTTCATTAGCCAACTCCAACCTTTTTGATACTTTGGTAAATGCATTCTTTATCAAACACTAATAATTATGGTATTTCTTCTACTAATAAGACTTCGTTGCCAGTCTTTTCACGTTTAAGATTAGTACCTCCAGTTAAAATGCACATTTAAAAGTGTGAGTCACTGTACAGTCTACATAAAATGTTTTTCCCCACATTTCACGGAGTTCTTGTTTGAGTCTGAAGCTACCATAATCATAAAGGAAGTCAATTTACCTAAATGCCCTCTTGTTCCAAAAGCAAAACAGGCTGTTCCTTGCGTAGACTATTTGAGTTGTGGATGGTAAAGTGACTGCTTTTTATTATGCAGGAAGTTTCTCAGTTGTTGTTTTCTTGTTCGTGTTCCAAGAACATACATTAGGGAGAGAGAGGAACAAACAGGAATTTGTTGAGGTCCCTGGTCACATTGTCTTTGACCTTAACCTGCCTACCCCTCAGTGATGCAACTGCTTCTTTGCTCCATGCCCCCAGGCAGCTGCTTCTCAGTGGCCTGGTTCTGGTTGTGGAACTGCCCCAACAACTCTGTCCAGAGACAGTCTGAACACTGATCACTGCCTCACTTTCAACTCATGTGGACTGTAACACAAGAAGCAAGTATACGGATTTGCTTCCCACAGAATTCAGAGCTCTGATTTGTATAACATTGCTATGTGGCAGGCTCGTTTTAAACATCTCAGTCCCACTTTGCAGGCAGTCTTCATCCATTTCATACAGGTCAACCTACGTATAGTTGCATCTAGACACATAGCTTCAATTTGTGCCATTTGACTAACCCTATGCAGTCTTTTTTTCATTATGGAACATCTGCTGCCTTTAATGCTATTGTTGTTATATATATAACATTTATAAATATATATGAATACTTTATGTTACATTTTAATTTTATTCATGTCTTTCAAAGTACTAAAGAAATATTTTAAAGTATATTTTACAAATGGGGAAGCTGAGGCTCAGAAATATTAACTTACCCCGAATCATAGCAGTTACCGAGTGAGAAAGATGTGATTTGAACCCTACTTTGTCTACTTCCCAAATTCATACTCCTGACCTCCAAGCTTATTATTCTTAACCCAGTCTGCTCATTAGAATCATAACTAAAGTTGTACATGTATCTGTAGAAGTGAGACCCAGGCATCAGTAATTTTTAATACTCTCAGGTGTTTCCATAAAGCCAGAACATTTCTGAAGTTTTACTGAAATTTTATCCTTGAAAATATTTGTGGCACAGTTTGGTTAATTTTATAGGCTACTGTATTAGAAAAATTCAGCTTTCACCTGTGAGTCTTCCCTGCTAGTCATCAAAACCACTTCAGTTCTGGTGACTGAATGCATTGAGGTTCTTCTTTGGCTGACCAGAGGTACCATCTGAAATAGGACATAAAACAAGTCCTGTCCCATTTGAAACGGTGTGTATGGTCATCCTAGTTCTTCCCCACACCAAGCAATTCTCTGTGACACCAGCTAGGTGTCCTACAATTTCACTCAATTCTGACACTCTACCTGATCATGTCAGATCCCACAAGTTAAGGGGTCAGTCCTACAAGACTGCCCCCCACACACATACACTTTAGACACCAGTTGCAAGTCCAGGTTTGTGACTACCTGTCTATGTAGCAGAGGCTCCAATGATCCCCCCGACACACACACACATTGGGTTTGATTACTTTTTTAGAACTCAGGGAAATACTTTCTTACATTTATCAGTTCATTGGAGTATATTGTGAGGATACAGGAGAACATTCAAATGGAAGAGGTGCACAGGGCAAGGTCTGAAGAAAGGTCACTATTGTCCTCAAGTCTCCACATGTTTACCAACTTGGAAACTCTCCAAATACCATCCTTTTGAGTTTTTATGGAGGCTTTATTACATAACTAAATCATTGCCCATTGGCGAGAGATTCAACCTCCCCCTCTCTTCCTCACAGCTCAGGGGAAGAGATCTAATCACATGGTTGGCTACCCTGGCAACCAGGCTTCATACTTTCGTGCTTGCCAAAAGGCACCTCATTAACATAACAAAAGACACCTTTTTGGCTTTCCTCACTTAGGAAATTCCAAGGGTATTGAGAGCTGTGTGCTAGAAACTGTAGAGGAAGACCAAATATATGAGGGCTGCTCAGAAAATATTCAGCCATAAATGCCCCTATTTTTTCATATTACATGGCTGGATATTTTCCAGACAGCCCTTACATATATGAGAAATGCATTTTGGTCATATGAATGACCAAATATATGAATCGCAATATTGCATTCCACCCCTGGTCTTTGAATATGGATCACTCACAACAAAACAATCATAAAAGTGAGAAGATATTGGCACATTACTAGAATCCCATTCGGTGATTAGTAACTATCCAGTTCATAATCATATCATATAAAACAGGGGTGTCCAACCTTTTGGCTTCCCTGGGCCACATTGGAAGAAAATGAATTCTCTTGGGCCACACATAAAATACACTAACACTAATGATAGTAGCTGATGAGCTAAAAAAAAAAAAAAAGGTCCACGCATAACTTTTCCAATATTTTAAGAAAGCTTACAAATTTGTGTTGGGTGACATTCAAAACCATCCTAGGCCATGTGAGGTTGGACAAGCTTGACAAAAAATGTTTCCTAGGGCAAGGACACTCAGGTTTGCAGGCTTCCATTTGATCTTGTCAGGTCAGTGGCCATAGTTGACCTTGGACAAGTGTTTTCCCTATCCAAATCCCATTCTCCTTATGATGGAGGTAGACTAGATGAACTCTAAAGATCTACTCAGGCTTTAAGATTCCAGGGTCAATGGTTGAAATTGAAACTTGGGAAGATCCATTTACTTGAAAACCTAAAGCTAGACGATTTTACTGGTCAGACAATTGGAGCTAACTCTGTTCAACACATTTTGATTTTCTCAGCTGGACCACCCAATCCATACTTGGATTTCCTGATGCTGGCGGGAATTTGTAGTGGCCCTTGCCCATGTTCACAACTAAATCCTTACTCTTCAGGCGTAAGTACCCACCACTATTCTCTTTGTCCTTCCTTTTATTTGTTCAATAAATATTTACTGAGCAGATACTATAGACTAGGAGTGAATATATCATTGAACAAACCAGGCAAAATTCCTGCCCACATGGAATTTATAGTCTAGTGGAAGGAGATAGACAACAAATGACTAGAAATATATTTAGTTTCTTTGGTGTTAACAAATGCTAAGGACAGAAAGAAGGCAGAATGTGGAATTAGAAAGATGGGGATAGTATTTTGGATATGGGTTCATGGCAGGCAGCTAGAGTAGAATAATTTTCTACAACCACACTGCACCACTTCAGGGGACACCTCATGGACACGGGATGGGCCAGAGCTAAAGCAGTGCAATTTGGAAATGAGAGCAATTCACCTTAGTCTAACCTGGCCTTCTTAACTCCTACTTCCAGGGCCTTCTCTGTCACATAAAAGGGCTGTCTGGAAAAAGTTCAGCCATAGATGCCTCTATTTTTCATCTCGTTCACCTTTTCTATAGCAATGGGGATGCTAATTTATGCTTGATTGCCAGGGTTGTTACATTTGAAAAATTGAAAATTATAGAACACAGTGTAAAGATTTGGGGGTTTTTTGGTTTTGTTTCTTTGAAAATAATGGAGCACTTTACTATTTACAGAAATCCTTAGGAGGTCAAAAGGTACAATTACATCAAGTTCAGCAAACTTCATGCAAGTTCTCTTTACCCAGTTCTCTTCCCAAATCTTCATACAGCTTGGCAGCTTCCCCCACTCTCTCCTGTAACATTTTCCCCAAAACCTTTTGTAAACTCTCTACCCAAAACTCCTTGTTCACTTTACCCATCTTCTTGGTCTCCTTTTCTTCCCAGAGTAACTCTTTACAGTTTAAACCACTTTAACTTCTTGGCTTCTTCCAGGTTTTTTTTTTCCCAATTACATTTGACACACACTATTATATTGGTTTCAGGTGTACAGCCCAGTGATGAGTCATTTATATAACTTATATTTATATAACTTATAAAATCCTCATTGCAATATATCTGGTTGCCATCTGACATAGCTATTACAGTGTTGTTGACTGTGTGCCCTATGCTGCACTGTACATCCCTGTGACTATTCTGTGACTATGAATTTGTACCTCTTGATTTCTTCCCCCTTTTCACCCACCCCTCCAGCCTTCCTCCCATCACCCCCAACAAATCTAGTATGCATCAGACACCACCCACAGTTATCACATTATTGACCATATTCCCACACTATACCCTATGTCCCCATAACTATTACTTTGTAAACACCAACCTGAACTTCCCAATCGCTTCCCCTTATTTCACCTCCTCCCCCAACCTTCCTAACATCTGGCAACGAACCAAATGTTTTCTATATCTATGAATCTGTTCTGTTCAGCTTTTTTATTTTCTTCTTTGGATTTCACCTATAAGCAAAGTGAATTTGCATCTGTCTTCCTCTGTTTGACACTTCACTCAGTGCAGTACCCTTCTTGTTTTTTTATTTAACGTTTTAATCCGTATTACTTGAAAGCAACTATTGATAGACATGTACCCATTATCATTCCATCATTTACAATTTTTGTTTTTTCCTATCTTACAGAAGTCCCTCTAACATTCTTTGTAGTACTGGTTTGGTGGTGATGAATTTCTTTAGCTTTTTCTTGTCTGAGAAGCTCTTTATCTGTCCTTCAGTTTTGAATGCTAGCCTTGCTGGGTACATTATTCTTGGTTGTAGATCCTTGGTTTTCATCAAGCTGAATATTTTTGGTCATCCCTTCTGGCCTGTAAAGTTTCTGGTGAGAAATCAGCTGAGAATTGAATGGATGTCCCTTTATAAGTTACTACTTGAATTTCTCTTGCTGCTTTTACAATTTTTTTTCTTTAACTTTTGCCATTTTAATTATGATGTATCTCAGTGTGTTCCTGTTTAGGACTCTCTGTGCTTCCTGGGCTTGTATGTCTATGTCCTCTGCCAGCTTAGGAAAATTTTCAGTCATTATTTTCTCAAATAAATTCTCTATTTCTTGCTGTCTGTCTGCTCCTCCTGGTACCCATATGATATGAATGCTGCTGCTCTTGATGTTGTCCCAGAGGAGTCATAGTTTATTTTCAGTTTTTTGGATTCTCTTTTCTTGTTGTTCTGATTAGGTGTCTTCTGTTACCTCATCTTCTAAATCAGTGATTCGCACCTCTGCCTCATCTACTCTGGAGATCCCTCCTATTCCATTATTTACTTTCTTTATTGTAATCATCATCTCTGTCTGCTCCTTTTTTATGGTCTCTACGCCCTTTTCTATGCTTGCTCTCTCTTTGTTAAAATTTTCATTAAGTTGCCTAAGCATGATTATAATCACGGTATTGAGCTCTGTCTCTGATAGGTTGTTTGGTCCAACTTGTCTTCTGGGGTTTTCTGTTGTCCTCTCTTTTCAGATGTATTTCGTTTTTTCCTCATTCTGGCAGCCTCTCTGTTTATAGATATTCTGCTCCTTAAGGCGACACTCACTGCTGTAGTTTCTTCTGAGGTCACTGCTGATGGAGTGAGGGGTGGGTGGGACAGAGGCCTGGCAGGGCAGTGGGGGAGGTGACTAGTGTCTTTGTTCCCTGCCTGTCACTGAGAGCAACTGCAGCAGAGGGCAGTGCTGGCTTTCACTTTTCTGTATTCGCTTTGCCCCGAGGTCTCTGCCATGCGTTTTGAGATCTGCTGTTTTTCTCATTCCCAGCTGGAGTGAAATTGCCCTGTGGCTCTTCACTGGCCCCATCACCCTGCCTCCTCTCAGGACCGGAGTGAACTCTGGTCCCCAGGAGGTGCAGACCAGGTGCACAAGAAGCAGCAGTCCAAGTAGGTCTGGTTGCGGTGTCTCACATCCCTAGGGACATCTGGACCTCCTTTTCTCTGCCCCACAGACCGAGTGAGGTATGGAATGCCCACAGGCTGCCTTTTCCTCCTCTCTCCCAGAGGTAGAGTTCCAAATAAGGACCTGAACAAGCATAGCCCGAGTCTCTGCACTTCTCCTTATTTCTCTTCCATTTGCCCGTCTGCCCACGTCCAGGTACTTTGATGTGATGAATGGGTCTCTTAGCTGTGTCTGTGCATTGTGCAGGGAATCCTTAGTTGAGTTTTATTTGTTGTGATCCTCAGGGGAGCTTTTCAGGGTCCCTCTCATGCCACCATTTTGTTATCTCTCCTGTTTGTTTTGTTTTTAATTAGATGAGAGAATAGGAATAAGATTGTGATCTGAGAGCTTATATCGGCTCAAGGCACAGAATCATGTACTTACTGATACTTGGCAACACAAATAGCCATTTTAAGTTAATTTTTGCAAGATCACAAAGGCAGGCAATTCAGTTCCTCTTTAACACTCATTCTTAACTTTTCTAGTCACGCAAATATGACAAAATTTTCAAATTTTTCTATATGAAATTACTGGAACTCAGATGTTTATAACTGAAAGGGATCTTAGATTCATTTGATCCAATTATGTCTTTGCACAAATAAGGAAACTGAGGCTCCAAAAGGTAAAGTGCACCTGCAAAGCCTCACTATGAGTTAGTAAGGCATCCAAAAACAGCATCAAATCCCCTGAATTTTTCCAGTGCCCTTCATGTTATAGGAATTCTCTGTGTTCCATTCTGTTTCTAAGCCTCAGTCCCACTTATCTCATTAAATTTTGAAAGGGTCTTTGTTTACAAAATGCACTCCTTAGGTAGTTTTCATAAATAAAATATCTATGTTTCCTTATCTGATAGTAGCCACATGCACATATGAAGGTGACCTATTTGAAATCCCTCATAATAATTCATATTGGTAGTTGAAACACTTCCAACAGTTGAACTGCATTCAATTACACAGTTAGCTCGTATTTCTCTGGGGCCGTTTATACAGACTATAATAAAATGCCTCTTACCCTTATAATAACCATGTTTGAATAAAAGAAGAAAGAAAGGAACAGGTGGATTTGTAAAGCAAACACCATTAAAACCCAGAAATGGGTTAATTTTCAAAAAAATAAATATATACACATATATGTACTCTAGCATGCTGAGAAACAACAAAGCATAGTATCTGGCCAAATGTAAGGACTCTTATGGAGAATAATAGGAAGCACCATATGGAAAGACAAAACTTGTCATCTAAGTTGACAGTTTCTTCCAAAGTCTTGGAAGCACTTAAGTCACAGATATGGTTTTCCCTAATGACATCATGCTGTGGGGAAATAATGAACAGAGGCTTCCTCAAATGGTCTCGAAGCAGTTTGCAGCACAACACACTCCATGGAAACTGCAGTATAAAGCCTAGATCCAACCTCCTATGAAGCTCCAGTGACATCATCTAAAAGGCTTGGCAAAGGTGAAGAGGTCAGTGAAGTGTAAGAATGTTCTACAACAAGACGCTAATAAAAACTCTCACAGAAATAATTCATTTTCTTTCCTAGAAATTTAGGACTAGCTCAATCGTTCAAGAGACCAACATTCTCTAGCTACCTAACTAAATTAAATTTTAGAAGTGTTTTCTGCTGAGGCAGTACCTCTTTTAGTATAACCAAAGAAAAAAATGGCCCTAGTCCATATGATGCTTCCGTCCTGCTCCACCTCACTAATGAACAGGATTTGTGCCCCATCCAAAGGCAATGGTTACTGCCTAGAAGCCAAAATAAAATAAAATAAAACAAAACAAACAAACAAAAAACCACACATGTCATTTCAGATGCTGGTGCTGAATGTTTTAATAATGCTGATCACAGTGATACTACATTATGTTTATTGACCACTTTACTCTGTGCAAGGTAATTCCTACCAGTTCATTTAATCCTTATAGCATGCTATGAGGTAAATACTATTATATCTTATTTTTACAAATAATGAAATAGGCTCAAAGAGATAAAGTAACTTGCCTGAGGTTACAGGACTAGTGAGTAATGAGCAAGAATTAGGTCCTAGCTAATATAACTGCAGAGCCTACCTTCTTAATTATTTTTTCTTGGTATTAGAAGTTAAAAGCCTATATAACCTAAAGGAAGGTGATAACTCAAGCACAGGAGCAAGGACATAAAACAAAGATTGCTAATAAGATTTCACACACTGTCTTGAGAAAACATCCCCTCTGATGGTTTTTGCAAATAATGCATCTCTCTTTTAACTGATTATTACACCCAAATATATATGAGGTCTGACAATTAAGTTCACAAGCTTGCCATGGTTCACTTACGTTGGCAGCACTGTACAAACAACTCAGTAAGATCTCATAACCTTGGTATATCTGTGTCTCACAGCTGTGTTCATGTCAATATATGGTAGTGTCTTGCAGAGTGGCACTCGTTGTTGTGTGTTTTTGTGTGCCATCATGAGAATGTCAGAGCTTGAATTAGAGCAATGAACAAACATAACTTTCTCGTTAAACTTGGCAAGAGTGGAAGTGAAATCAGAGACATGTTAGTCCAAGTTTATGGGGATAATGCCATGAAGAAAACGGCAGTGTGCAAATGGATTAAACATTTTTCTGAGGGGAGAGAAACCATCACTGATGAAGAGAAGTCAGAGTGGCCAGTCATGAGCAGAACTGACAAATAATTGCAACAGTTCATTGAATTGTGCATCAAAATTGCTGGCTGACTGTGACAAGCATAGTAGATTAACTAAACATAAATACAGAAACAGGAAAATCTTAACTGAAAACCTTGGCATGAGAAAGGTGTGTGCAAACATGCTCTCGAAGGAGCTCACCAATGAACAAATGCAAAGTAGAGCTGAAGTTTGCCAACACCTTTTGGGAAGACAAGATGATGTTTTATGCCGTGTTATCACTGGTAATAAAACATGGGTGTACCAATACAACCCTGAAACAGCATCAAAGTGCACAATGGAAGTCAGTCAATTTTCTACAATCAAAAAATTTCCATCAGTTTCAATCGAGAGTTGAAACAATGTTGCTAAATATTTTTGATATCAGAGGGATTGTTCATTATGAATTTGTACCAACTGGACAAACAGTGAACCAAGTTTACTATTTGGAAGTGCTGAAAAGGCTACGTGAAAAAGTTAGACGAAAATGACCTGAACTTTTCACCAAGAACTCATGGCAACAATGCACCAGCTCACGTGGCACTGTCTGTGAGGGAGCTTTTAGCCAGTACACAAATAACTGTATTGGAACACCCACCCTCACCTGATCTGGCCCCCAGTGACTTTTTTCTTTACTAAAGATGAACAAAATATTGAAAGGAAGACATTTTAATGACATTCAGGACATCAAAGGTCATATGACAACAGCACTGATGGTCATTCCAGAAAGAGTTCCAAAATTGCTTTGAAGGGTGGACTAGGCACTGGAGTCTGTGCACAGCTTCCCAAGGGGAGTACTTTATTATTTTTTTATTCATTTTTATTGTTTGACTTATTGGGGTGACATCTGTTAGCAAGGATTACATAGATTTCAGGCAAACAATTCTACAGTGCATTGTCAACTTGATGTATAATCAGTTCACCATCTAATGTGACTTCTCTTTCCATCACCTTTTATTTAGCTTCCCTGCCTCCTCTCCCACCCGCTCCCCTTTCTCCCCTCCCTAACTCACTCATCCCCAAATAAACAAACTATTAATTGTGTCCATGGGGTATTTGTTTGTTTGTTCATTTCTTTTTCCTTTGTTGCTTACAGTTTTTATATTCCACATATAAGTGATGTCATGCAGTTCTTCGTTTTTTCTGTCTGGCTTATCTCACTAAGCATGATGATCTCCAGGTCCATCCATGTTGTTGCAAATGGCAATAATTCATCTTTTCTTATGGCTGAGTAATACTCCATTGTGTATATGTACCACAGCTTCTTTATCCAGTCATCTGTCACAGGGCACTTTGGTTGTTTCCAAGGGGAGTACTTTAAAAGTGACCGGAGTGATATTCAGCAATGAGGTATGTAGCACTTTTGCTAGGATGAGTTTGTGAACTTAAATTTATTTTAATGTATCTTAGGGATAAAATAGATCTTCCAACCCTAGGTTTGCTCGGGGCAAAGCTAAATTTTTTAACGAATAAGTTTGAAGAAAAATGTTACCTAAATAACAGCATAAATGGTACACACATATGACAAAAATTATGAGGATAATATACAAATGACTGATAATTGGGAAATAGTTTTATATGGGGGTTACTGAAGGGTTTTAAACAGTGGAGTAAAATCATTAGATTTATTATTTGAAAATATCAATCAGCCTGTAGCACGGAGAATAGATATTATAAAGGGGGATAGTTAGACTATCACAGCAAAGACAGAACTAAGACAGTAGCAGTGAGACTGGGAAGCACAGATACATATGAAAGATGTTAAATAGACAGCATTTATAATATTATTCTTTCTCAAACTTTTCCAAAAAGTAGATGTAGAAAGGGCATTTAATAAAGTTCAATATCTATTCATGATTAAAATGTTCAACAAAATAATTCTAGAAAGAATGTACCTCAACACAATAAAGCCTGTATATGAAAAGCCCACAATTAACATTATCATCAATGGGAAAGGACTGAAAGCTAAGATCTGTACAAGGCAACGATGCCCACTCTCACCACTTCTTTTCAACATGATAATGGAAATCCTACTCAGAGAACTTTGACTAGAGAAAGAAATAAAAGGCATCTGAATTGGAAATGAAGAAATAAAATTATCTATGTTTGAAGATGACATGATTATATACAAAGAAAATCCTGAAGACTTCACCAAAAAAAATGTTAGAATAAACAAATTTAGTAAAGTTGCAGATACAAAATCAATATGCAAAATCAGTAATGTTTATTAATACAAACTATCAGAAGAAAATTAAAAAGTTCTTTTTTAATTATGGGAAACTTTATTCCCTCAAATATAACTGAAATGTGTTTTTCTATATTTTGAAAAAAATAAATATATGAGGGAAAAAGAGAGAGGTTCTATCAATATATGAAGGTAATTTTCTGTTAACATATGGAGAAGCTCACTAAAGCTATTTTCACTTTTTGAACCCAGAATCTCAGAATTGGACAAGATTACCTAGACAACCTTCCCAAAGCAAGATCCTCCCTATATGTATGATCATCCTTGATTATAATCCTTGATGCATAGCCATCCAGCTTCTGTTTAATACTTCCAGTGACTGCGAACCCACTACTTAAAGTCTTGCCATTCTATTTATAAATAGACCCAATTAGTGGAGAGATCTTGCTTATGTTGAATTAAATCTGCCCTGGTGCTCCTGTGCATTTGCTTGCTTTAACCTTCTAAGCTGGTTTCTTCAATTCAGCAGTCAGTAATCATATATAGCTATTTGAATCTAAAGTCAATTACTGTTAAATAAAATTTAAAATGAAAAAATATAAATTTCAGTGCCTCAGATGGAATAGCCACATACCAAGTGCTGAAGAGCCACATGACTGCTGTTTTGACGGGTGTAGCTACATAATATTTCCATTATCTCAAAAAGTTTAATTGGACAGCACCGCTCTATAGGAAACTAGAATATCTACGACTTCCCCCACAAAAAGTTATCCAAATGTTCTGCTTTAGTCATTTCTCATCCATAATGAATAGCCCTTGTTCCTTTAACTTTGGGGAATAGTATATTGGTTTTCTCTCCTTGCATAACAATTGCCACAAATGTAGGGGCTTAAAACAACATTCATTTATCATCTCTTGGTTCTGGAGGACAGAAGTCAACAGGCTCACCTGGGTTTTGAGCTCTGAGTCTCACAAGGTTAAAACTGAATTGTTGACAAGACCTGGGGGAGAATTTACTTCAGGGTACATTCAGGTTGTTGACAGAATCCAGTTCTGTGTGGCTCTGAGCATGAGCTCCCCATTTCCTTTCTGGTTGTCTGCCAGGGATGCCCTCAGTTTCTAGAGGCTTCCTTCACTCTTTGCACATGGATCCCTCTATCCCCGCCACCATCAAAGCCAGAAACAGAGCATCAAATCCTTCCCATGCTGCCAATTCCTGTGAATTTCCTGTTATATTATGAGGCAGAGAAACTGGTTTTAAAGGGCTCATGTGATTAGATTCGTCCCACCTGGATAATTTCCCTATCTTAAGGTCAAGTTATTAGTAACCTGCAAAATCCCATTTGCAGCTATGTCATCCGGGGATTAGGGTGAGAAATCTTGGAGAGCCATTTTAGGATTTGGCCTACCACAAATGACTTCTTATAACTATCTAATCATGGCTATGATACTTATATTTTCTAAAGAGCTGGTGGCATAATGATTACAGTCAACAATATTGTATTATAAACTTCAAAGTTGCTAAGAGACTCGATCGCAATTGTTGTCACCACAGAAAGAATAACTATGTGACCTGCTGGAGGTGTTAGCTAACTATACAGTGGTAATTATGTTGCAATATATAATTGTATCAAATCAACATGTTGTATACCTTCAACTTACACAATGAAACATGTCAATTATATTTCAATTAAAAAGTTTAAATAAAGAGTTGTGGGACCCAGGTCATTTCTTCCTTTGCGTTTATAAAAAAAAAAAAGAGAGAGGTATTGCCTCAGCAGGAAACATTTCTAAAATTGAATTTCAACCAAAACATTCTTAAGTTGCATATGTGCAATTCGAAGCCTCCTAGAGATGAGCAATTAGCCACAGGAATGCTGTCAAAATCATGAAGTAAAGATCTTTTTCCACCAATTCACCATTCTAAAGGAACTAGGAGATCAGTTACTGATTTAATGATATAAGGTGTACTGAAGTAGTGTTCAATTGAAAAACCTTAGTTCAAGAGAGTTTAATGGGATTGGCTCTGTGTGTTTAAAACAAAGTTTACCAAGAGGAAATACAGCAGATTTTAATAATTAAAATTTTAACCCAGAAAAACAAACAAAGTTAGTACAGGCAGTGACCTTAGAAAAGGGTTTGCAAAACATTACATTTAATGTGAATGTAAAATGATGACATTTTCCATTTCTGTCACCTAATTACACTTGCTAATTCTTTCAAAATGCCAAGTTTCACAAAAATATTTTCCTTCTTTGTGGCTTCATAGAAAAGACAGGAGGACTTGGGACATGTTAGAAGCAGTGCAGGGATAGTCTAAAAGTTTGAATCCTCATAAGTAGGAGAATGTTCAAATGGTGAGCCAATGATAACATTCTCTTAGACAGAAGTAACAATTAGGGGAAATATGCAAAACATTATCTCTTAAGACTATTTTTCATCCATGGATCAATGTTTCCCTCCTTTGTAAAATGCAGCACGAGTCGAATCGACCTTACCCACCTCAGGGACATAGAGTGGGTGGGAAGAAACAAAACAATGTTTCTTTTTATTTGTCAGTTATTAATATTTGTACAATTGACAAATAAAAATTGTATGTGTTTAAAGTGTACAACTTGATGTTCTGATATATGTATACATTGTAAAATGATCACCATAATCAAGCTAATTAACATAATCATCACCTCACAGTTACCATTTTCTTTCCTGTGTGTGTACGTGTGTGTGTGATCTGACCCTAAGACCTACTCTTTAGCAAATTTCAAGTATACAGCACAGTATTCTGAACTGCAGTCACATCGCTGTACCCTGGATCTCCAGAACTTACTCATCTCACAAGTACTCTTGACCAATGATTACTATTATTAGTTCATGGAACAGAGATGGAATCTCCATCACTGCATTCCTGTCACTTCAGGCAAAGCCACAGCAACACATTGCTCTGCAATTTCCTCATCTTGAAAATGAAGACGATGTATGTATAAACAATTCTAGAATAAAATGTGACCTGCAATTAAGATGCTTTCCTACTTTACTAAACGACAATTGCTACTTTGAGTGCATAAGCACACTGTGACTGACACCCAGATAAAGGAGGAATCCTCATTTACCATTTCCAAGAGTGTATGCTGACCTTCTGCTCATAATCTGCTCCCAGTATCCCTTATCCCCAACATCCAAGGAGACACCATTCTTGTCTATAGAGGAATATTATTGGACTAGCTCTGGCTATTTTGCAAAGGGGTTTCACAAGACACCACTATCTCCAGAATGCCAAGTCCTGCTACCTCCAAAGAAACAGTCTCTTCTTTGACATCCTTCGTTTAGTTTACCCAAGGTCAACTTTCCTCAGTATTGACAGTTGTGTTAGAAGTAATGCCATAAAATTTTTAAAAACTTGAAGGAGTTCTTTAAAATGGGAGTCCAATCCCACCTTTTCTAAGTGAGAATACTGAGGTACAAAGATGGTAGGGTCATATAACTCGGTCCTGTGATCACACTCATAATGATACTCATCTATTTAGAATCATCCCT
The DNA here is from genome assembly GCA_004026885.1 of Lyroderma lyra. Classification (NCBI taxonomy): domain Eukaryota; kingdom Metazoa; phylum Chordata; class Mammalia; order Chiroptera; family Megadermatidae; genus Lyroderma; species Lyroderma lyra. The sequence goes on along the minus strand of PVJL010000099.1, from coordinate 189,721 downwards.
CAGCTGGGTTTAAGCTTCTCATGACCCATTTGTGCAAAAGCCTACACAAATCTGATTTATAAGGCCAAACAGGAAACATAGATCAGGCTAATATCCCATAGCAAATGATGAGTTCAGCTTCAGCATCACCAGTTTACCCATTTCATGTTGTTCACTACAATTATGCCCATAAATTTCAGATAAATTTAAACTTCTTTTTAAAAATAATTTTAGACTTAGAGAATGGCTGCGTAAGTATTCATGAGAGTTCACATATACCATTTACCCAGCTCCCACTAATGTAAACACCTTTCTTGACCTGGGTAAAATGATCAAAACCAGGAAATTCTATTGGTGCAATACTATTATATTAACTAAACTACAGACCTTATCTGAATTTCACCAGGTTTCCTGTACTTGATGTCCTTTTTCCTGTTCTAGGATCCCCAGGTCTCATATTGTAATAGTTGTGTGTCTCTGGGCTCTTCCAGTCTGTGACAGTCCTGTAGTCCTTGTTTTTCATCATTTTGACACTTTTGATGAGTACCAGTCAGTTATTTTTTTTGAACATCTCTCAGTTATTTCAGATCATTTCAGAGGTGTCCAAATCTCATGGTTCCATAATGTGGAGCCCTCAATTTACATATTGGTCACCTCTACTTAAGTAGTACCTGGGGTTTTTTCATTTATGATTGTTCCCTAAATGAATGAAGTCAAATTTTCATCACTCATTTGCCAAAATTAGACTTACTATTCTTCAGGCATGTCTAGGGAATCACTCTGTGATGCATCATGAGTAATGAGAAACCCTATCGGGAAAGACAATGTGAGAATGATTAATGTGTTAATCATGAGTCCGGGTTGTTATCTTGCCTGGTTTAATTATGACAGAGTACTGTGGGAAACTGAACAACTGGGCACCGTAGTACCATCAAAAGCCATGATGAAAGGATGTGTAGTACATGAAAATCTCTGGAAGTACAAACCATAGGAGCACCAGGCAATGTGGCAGTCATATCCCAAAGCACCAGAACCTTCCAGTTCCGGGGGATGTTCAGCATGATAGACAGCAACAAACACTTCATACCCTATCCCATCCTTTCACATATCATGTTCCCATCATAAACTACAGTGCCCATCAAAAACAGAGGATGTGTGTCTATGGAAGGCAGCTGGGAAGAGGTCTGCATGGATAATTGATCTTGATGAATCCATTTAATGTCTCTGAAATATTGGCAGTGAGGGTACAGAAGGATAAATGAGAGAATATAAAGGGAAAGGGTATCAGACGTCATAACGAGTTATCATGGCAGTAACATAAAGGATGATTTGATAGCATTATGTCTGGCACCAAAACGATGCTCTTCTGATAAAACTCCCCTTCCCCCAAATAACCCCAAGATTTGATAATCTTGCTGACAGTGAATTCTAGCCCCTATCATTGGACTACTTGCCTTTTCTCCTCTGGCTCTTCAGCCCCTGGCACGGTCTCCATGACAACACCCTTTTTCAGGTCTGTCTTCCTCTTGACACTGTATTCTTGGAAACAATTGTCAAGGCTGCTCTTGGGACATACAGTGATCAATAAATGTTGGTCAAATGAATTAATGCATGATGAATCAATGAAAAACTATATCTCATTTGATCCTCCTCGTAAGCCAGAAAAGCAAGCAAGACAAGTATTATTTCCATTCTAATGAGGAAAATGAGACTGAGAGTTTAAATGACTTGCCCGAGGTTGCATGACTTAAGTGATTTCCACAGTGCTAGGATCAGAGAAAATAAAGAGAATGACCGGAATTAAATCCCAAATTTGTCCCACGCCTTATGCTAAGGCAAGATTAGCAAACTCAAATGCTTTTAGAGGTGCAGCAAGTCATCTAATTATGTGCAGAGAGTGTAAGACAATACAAATGGTAGGGGTGGTGGCAAAGTGGTGAGTGTGCATGGTATAAGACAAACAAATCACACCTGCAGGTCAAGTTCAGCCTGAGAGATCGGCGGGTCATGGCCCCTGTGGGCACCTGCACACCCAGAGTTTCATTCACCCTCATGACAAACTTTAAGGTCTGCATTATCGTCTCCCATTTACAGGTGAGGGTGCTGGGGTTTTCAGATGCCAAGTGCCTGCGCTACCCCCTACTGTGTGGGGGATCAAGCTCGGTCCATTATCTAGGGCCCTTGTTACCCACAGACACAGAATAGCTGACTTTTGTAACTGCTGATAAGCTGAGCAAGGTCAGAGAGAGCAAGACTGAGATTGTGGATGAATGCTATTTTGTTTTGCCATGTTTCCAATTTAGCCCCTTTAACTTTTAAAGAACATGAAGCAGAAAAATATCTTAAAGATCCTTCAGTTCAGTGTTCTTCAAACTACCAGTCTCTTTGCCTTACTGGGTCATAAAATCAGTTTCTGGGGTCACAACTGGCAATTAAAATAATAAAACAAACAATATCAGAGTCCCTCACCCATGAGTAGTGGTATTATTTTATAATACTTGCAGGCACAGTAAAAACATAAAATAAAAATTTTAAAAACTCACTTTGGAAATTTACTTCTCCAAGCCAAACCACTCACTCTGCAGATGAGGCTACAGTGAGAAAGTGACTTGTCCAAGGTCACACAGCCAGTTAATGGTAGGGCTGGTACCACAGCCGGGTCTCCCAATGCCCAATTCATAGCTTTGTTGCTTTGTCACTGTGCCTGCTGAAGGCATTATTTGGAAATTCTGGCAGTTAGTGGTGCCTGAACAAATATATAAAAATCACTCTGAGCATGTTTTCTTGGTATTTACACTGTTCAGTCATCAGAGTCCTTGCATGGACCGCTGCTGTACATGCTCACATTCAAGCACTGTGTGCCCCTTCTAACATTTTGGAGCTGGAATGATCTCTGTCATTTTCTCAAGGACAATGATGATGGAAAGTCTGATGTGTTACTATATAGCGTTGCTGTAGTCCCTAAGTGGGTTTCCTTCAGGGCCTTGTCTGGGCTCCAGGCTTGGGAGGACTAACCTGATCACTTGATTTGTGAAACAAGGAGAAGTCTGAGTAAAAATGGTTTTGTGAGTCAGTCTGAGGAAAATACCAGGGGCAGGCTCAAAATGTGATTGACTGAAGGAAAACTGAGTCGACCTCGTCTCTCTGGGAATTTCTTCAAGGATAGGGACACAAGGACAGAAGATTCTGAAAGAAGCAAAATGGGATCAGGGGGAGAAGATAGAATGAGAATGTGATTGGTTGAAGGAGAATCAACGAATCCCTCTCCCACAGGTGCTTCTCCGAGGGCAGAGGGATGAGGACAGAGCTCTGGACAAGTATCATTTCACAGAAGGCAGAGTCTAGCAGAAGCTGTGCTAGATGGAAGGAGACTGATTATCATACATGATCATGGGCCTCAAGATTCTAAATACATGGTGGACCAACTCCTTTTCTTTGTGGATTTTCTTTCCCTCCTATTTCAAAGCTCAGACTCTTTCAGCTCTTTCTAATTTTTAAGACACACTGTGAGACCAACCTTCATTGTGCTGCTTCTTTCTCTCTTTCTACATTTTTAAATATGGACTCATACATTCAGCCGCCAGAGTAGAGTTTTCAGAGCTCAGGGACTCCTTAGCCCAGATAGTTGAGTGATTTGTGCTCACCAAATCAAAGAACCTATTCTTGTGGGGATGGAAATGGGGAAAGGGAGTGGTAAAAGCCAAGAATGGGAATGGGGTTAGAAATAGGGCAAGGCTTAAGGTTGGAATTGCGCAAAGAAACTGACAAAGACAAAGCCCAGGTGAAATCGCAGCCTCTTGGTCACCATTAAAATGAATTCCAAAGGTATATGATCCTGTGGTCTGATTAATATATATAAATAAATGCTGATCTGAAGGAAAAGGGGGAAATGTCACCCTCTAATTATATGCAGTGATGTCTGTTTCTCAACTAGTTAATGTATTGTGCCATATAAGTAAATGCTTGTGTGAAGCAGAGAGAGAAAACTACCACTACAATCAATTCCAGTAAAAAGAAAAAAAAGTTTCACAGTACCTCAGAGACAAACATACAGTTCCCACATGACCCAGCCACATTCCACTTCTAGGCATACACGCTTGTAAGAGAAATGAAAACAAATGCCCATATAAAAACTCCAGTACAAATCCTCACAGCAGTGTTATTCACAGTAGTCACAAGGTAGCATCAACCCAATTGTCTGTCCACCAATGCATGAAGAACAAGTCATTTATGTCCACAAAATGAAATACTATTCTGTAATGAAAAGGAAAAAGCACCCATGCATGTTACAACATGGGTAATCCTTGGAAATATGCCAAGTGATACAGAAGGCCGACACAAAAGGACCAACACTGTTTCATTTAATTTATAGGAAATAATCTACAAAAGGCAAGTCTATAGAGACAGAAAACAGATTAGTGGTTGTCAGCAGCTGGGGGGAGGGGAATGGGCAGTGATTGCTAAGGTGCAGGGGTTTTTTTGTTTTTGTTTTTGTTTTTTTGGAGAGTTTAGAAGGTCCAATGGCAAGAATGAAGGTCAAGTAAGCACTGAGCTCAGATTTGAAAATTTCAGGTTGCAGAATAAGCAACCATCAGTGAGGAAGTCTCTAATGCTCCTTATACCATGCCAAGTGTATGCTTTAGCTAACTATGCAGCACTATTCTCCATTAAAAATAGGATTTTCATTCTCACCACCCAAGGAAGGAAGAAAAAACACTTAGCCTAGCATAGGGAAGCTTCCCTTTCGTTTACATCTTCAGTGACTGACGGTTAGTTCCCTGAGACAATATTTGCCTTGTTTTTTTCTCTTGAAGAAGGTTACTCATAATAAGGAAGCCCAAAGTACGAAGGCTGCACCCTCTACCTCGACCACACCAGGAGACACTTGTGGGGCAGATAGGATTTCAGTGTTCCCTCCCCTCTATATAGAATTGGTGGACCACACACCTTCTACCTGGGAAGCTGAGCAAACACAGCCTGACTCAGTGGATAGTGGATAATACAGTGGTGTGTAGATGAGATACCAAAAAAAACTTGAATTTGCTGTGTGTGTGTGTGTGTGTGTGTGTGTGTGTGTGTGTTTCCCTGGCTGGGAATTGAACTCAGGCCACGGTGTTGAAAGCGCCAAAGCCTAGCCACTGCACCACCAGGGAATCCCCCAAAACTGGAATTATCTTTCTTTAATACAAGAGGTATTGTGCACTCAGAATTTGTTATTCCAGGTCAAACAGTCAACCAAAGTTTTTATCTGAAAGTTATGAGAACGTTGCGTCACGATTTGCAGAAGAAACGGCCCGAGCTGTGGCAACTAGATGACTGGTTCTTCCACCACAATGAGGCACCTGCCCACACCAGGCTGAGTGTTCAGCAGTTTTAGACCAAAAACAGCATGAGCCCCATGCTCCACCCTCTATTCATCCCATCTGACCCTGAGTGTCTTTTTGTTTGTTTGTTTCCCTGGATGAAAAGTCCTCAAAGGGAAACATTTTGCTGCTGTGGAGCAGGTGAAACAAAAAATGGCAGAAGCACTAAAGGGCATCAAAATGGATGAGTTCAAAAACTGATTTGAGCAGTGGGAAAAGTTGTCTTGAAAGGTGTATTGCATCAGAGGAGAGTACTTTGAAGGTGACTGAAGTTTAAACATGTAAAAATAAAGACACAATTTTTGATACATAAATTCTGGAGTGTTTTTAGGTCCCCCTTGTATACATGGTGTATAGTGGTATACAGTGTATAGTGGCATGTAGTTTATAGTAATATTCAGTGTATAGTGGCATGTTGTATCCAGTGGTGTACAGTGTATAATGATGTGGCAAAAGGAGACTGCGTTGTTATTGAAAAAAGCCAAACATCAAGGCTGAGTTCATGCAGATCCAGCCCCAGAGAGCAACAATTTGAGCAAGAGAGACAAGGCTTTAAAGGAGAAATGTAAGTCAGTGGTCTGGTAAGAGCAGAGCCTCATCCCAGACAGCCTGTTCCCCCAGTGCATTTGTGGTTTTACTTCACAGCATCACTTTGTTCCCTACACAGGCATGGAGCAGGTGGGGTCTCACAGCATGAGGTGTAATTATTCTGTTCCTTCTCATAACCCAGGTGCATCTTCCCCTGAGGGCCATCCTTTTGCACAGGTATTGGATATCAGTCCCCTTTCTCATTCCCTCAACAGGTTCTGCTGGATCCATAGGACAGGTAGGCTTCCCTTGTGAAAGGGGTGGAGCTCCCAGATGCCCCAGGGCCTCATCCCCAAATTCCTGCCCTTGGCTGTCCTTCCTGTGGGAAGGGGTCCTCTTGACAGATCTATGGTTGTGCAAACTCTGCCATACTCTTGGGAATGTGTGTTCTAGTGGTCAGGAGACTCTCACCTTCTGCTCTGCTCTCCAAACAAGAAGAGGCTTCTTTAAGACAGGGATGGAAGTCCTGCTTGCCTTCTGAATGACGACTCTCTCCTTTATAGGCATTCACCTTGGATCTGGTCACAGGAAGGGTCTGACGTGCCCTTCTCAATGTGGAATTACTACCAATTTGGAGAATACACGCAAGAGCAGGCATGTAATGTTAAAGGCTCAGAAAGTCTCCAGGTTCTGCCTCAGTTCACAGAGGCACCTAAAGGCTTGGCCTTGACCATTAGCAAAATATTTTGCACCTGGAGACAGCCCTGGTGTGGGTTTTCCTCGTCAAGTGGTACCCAAAAGTCTTCCTTGAGCCCCTGGGATTTTGCTCTTTGGTCTTGTTCCAAAAACTGAGGAGGCTGTCCAGAGGAAGGTTAGTCAGCTGCACCTGAGGACTCCAGGGCACTGTCATTAAAGGACTACATTACAGGTAGACATTGGTTAGGAAGTCTCCACCCTCAATGACCACATGACTGCAAGTGGTGCTAGGAAAAAGGAGAGTCTATCAGGGAAAATAAATCTAGTAAATTAGTCTTTAAAGCTCTGAAGCATACCATATGCAACCCACAGTCATTTACAATGGTGTTAGGCTTCTTTCCTAGGACTTTATGGCTGTCACTTGGTCCTAAGGGTACGTACCAGGAAGGAGAAGCATAATAACAGAAGGAGGTCAGTACAGATCTGGAGGGCCCATAGATGGAAAGAAAAATTAGACACACAAACCAGAAGGACAAGTAGACAAAGTCTGAGGAAAGGAGGCAGCCCAAACACTGGTTTCTAGTAAAGGAAAAGGTGACAAGCGGAAGGCCTCTTGGAAAGGCAGGGAGCTTTCTGTGTAGAGGGCCTGTGGGCTAGACTCAAGGTCAGGGGAGCAAATGGGCCCTTAGTACAAAAATTAAGGCTACTGAATGTGCAGTCATCAGTGAGGCAATTATCTTAAGACTGTAATGCATGCCAGTGTTAACTACAAAGTATTATTCGCCATTTAAGCTATAATTTTTTGTGTCACCAAAAATGGTAGTGGGGATGGAGATGGGGTAGGAGCAAACAGGCTACCATAACAAGCCTTTATACCATATATCATGCAAGGAAGTTTCTATTAAATTTGCAGAGAAACCATTTCTATTTTAACTTTGATTAAGATCATCATAAGTATGTGGCCCATAAGCATGAAGGCTGCCCAGAGGAAGATCATTTGGCCTGACCCGGGGGCCCAGGGCCTAGTTGTGAACAGTTACTTAAAGATTGCCAAAGAACTAGTTATTACTGGGGGAGTTTCTCTGTTGAGGAACCCACAGGGGTATCGCCTTAAGAAATGGAAAATAATGTCAAGTGAGTTATTGGCACCAATTTAACACCAACAGAAATCCCCAACCTGGAGCATGGTGAAGGAACTATTCAACGCAAACAGGTCAATTGTGGGACAGTGTAGATGCGAGATTACCCTCAAGCCCAGGTTGCAGCTCAGCCCCTCTCCAACTAGACAGCTCCGTTTTGATCTGCTCTGCTCTGCTCCAGCCTCCAAAGGCAGGACAGCAAACTAGTAAAACAGACCGCCTCCGAGAAACCACAGCCCTGAACACACAGAAAAACCCTCCTTTCTGAGCCAGCGAGGAGTTGACTTATATAGAGAGAAGTCCCCACCCCTAGTCCCTGATTGGCTCGTTCTCATATGAGGACTCCAAATCCTCGTAGTTTGATTGGTCCAAAAAGCATTGTCCTGACTGGTCAGAATGAAGCTGTTCTGATTGGTTGGTAAAAATGCTAATGAGGATGTAGCTTCACAGCTCTGATTGGATGGGGAAAGTCTTAGTCCTATTGACTGAACTACGATTCCAGGAACCCCTTTATAAGGGCTGGCCAGGAGGCAGGAGCATAGTGCAGGCAGGCAGTTCAGTGCAAGAGGCAGGCAATCCAGTGCAGGCTTCCCCCTGAAGGTGGCTTGTTTGAGAAGCCTCCGTTCAGCAATGGCTGCTAGGCTCTGTTTTTAAGTTTGAGCCCAATTAGCCACTAGGAGCCCTGGTTCATAGGTATTTTCTTTTTCAGGGTTGACAATGTAAGCAAAACATATTCCTAAAAGCTGCATATAAAAAGGGGTAATACTTTTTAAAATCCATTTCAGGAATAACACAGGATGATAACATATGTTTCTATGTGTGAATCCAGAACACGTAACAGAAGACTGCGTGTCTTAAAGGGCTTACTTAGACACCCAGGGGTGCAATGGCTACACTGAGGAGGGTCAGCTGGCCTGACTCAGAGGATAACAGAACAAATGAGCACACACGAGGGAGTCTCTGACCTTTTAGGACCCACAAGGGATGATATTGGCTGACCCTATGACCTGTGTTATTGCCCACAGCAAAGAAACAAATATATAATAATAATAATAATAATAATAATAATAATAATAATAATAATAATTAATAATAAAATAATGAGAAGGGTAAATAGAAACTTTTGGAGGTGACAAATATGTTTATGACATAGATTGTGCTGATGGTTTCATGGGTGTATACTTAGCTCCAAATTCATCAGGTTGTTTACATTAAATATATACAGCTTTTTTTATGTCAATCAGACCTCAATCAAGTAGATATTTTAAATGATTGTAAAAACTAGAGAACAACAAAGGATATCACTTAAAACTGGGCTGTCCAATGAGGCAACTGCTAGTGACATGTGGCTCTTGAGTTCCTGAAATGAGGCTTTTCTGAAGTGATGTATGCAGTAAGTGTAGCATACATACCAGATCTCAAATAATGTAAAACTATCTCATTAGTAATTTTAAATATTGATCACATGTAGAAATGATGGGAAAATGGTTAAAGTATATTATTAAAAATAATTTTACCTTTTTTAATGTGAGTGCTGAAAACTTTTAAATTACACATATGGCTTGCCCTTGTGGCTCACATTATATTTGTATTGGGCAGAGCTGCTTTAGAAGAACAACAGATGAAAGCCACCACCTCTACTGTGCTCTCGGTGCAGCCGAGGATCCAGGTGCACCTCCTTTCAGCTGCTCCCCTAAGAAGCTGTGACCCTGGCTCCTTGGGACTCCACCCACCACTAACTAGGACCTGCAGAGATGTTGAGTGGGATGGCTTTGAATCTCTCATTCAATTTGGAGAGAATAACTATCTTAACAATATTGAGCCTTCCAATCGGTGAACACGTATTATCTTTCCAATTATGTCTGTCTCATCTAATGTATCTCAGCAATGTTTTGCAGTTTTCATCATAGCAGTCTTGGTTGTCTTTTGTTAAGCTTAATTCCAGTTATTTTATGTTTCTTGGCATTGCTGTAAGTGAAATTATTAAATCTTGCCTCTACCCAGACTCATGGGACCACATATATCCTACCTTGGACAAGCCTGAAAACAATAGCAAGAACAGATAATACTTCACTGTCTCTTCCCTCCCTTTTAAGAGTGGAGGGGACCTCAGTTTTCAGTTAGTCAACACTCCCAACAGAGCCCCCATCCTTTGCGCTATGTCAGAGGCCTTCTGCCACTACGTAACTATTCCTGTCACTGCTGCTCTGCTCTTTCCTCCAGTGGCCAGCCTTTCATCACTATTTTATTACAAAAAAGAAGCAAACCATGCTTCAAAAGTTGTGATTCAGTTTCCCCCTGTATTTTTGCTCTTAATTCTGTAGTTGACAAAAGAAGGTCACAGTTCAAGCTAAATGGGCAGAACCTACATTTTCCTGTTATTGATTCTGTGGTGCTGTGCTTTAGGAATACCCAAGACTGAATAGGAGTAAAATTCATGAGAATTTCGAGTACTTGCCACCCTGGTCTCTCAGTCTGAAGTCATAGCTGATGGGGCTTCCTCTCTGATAGCTGCAAAAGCAATCTATTCTTTCCCCCTCTCTTAACTGCAAGATCTGATGCCCCATGAGATCTTTTTGACTGACAGACCCAGGATGAGATTCTGCCATGGAAATATGTTGCCTTTTAAATCAAAGAGGTGAGATTCTTTCACTGTGGCAGCATCAGCTAGTGCTTTACAATTGTCCTTTCTTCCCAGTCAAACCTTAGACTGTATTTCCTAGTCTACTTGAAAGTAGCATGGAAAGTTCTGTGTACCACAACTAGATCTGCTCCCCAAATCCTTTCACTTGCTCCTCTGTTATTCCCTCCTCCTCCATGCTTGCTCACTGATCCGGATTGTTACTGAGTTCAGGTGCTGCTTGCCACCTCCAAACATTAGAGATGAGGTTCGTGGAAAGAAAAGTATGTTTGTTCAAAATGCTGGCATTCAGGGAAGACAGTGGACACTTCCCCGATCCTAGCAAGGCTGGAGGTTTTATAGGCAGGTAGGTTGGGGAAGAACAAAGGAAGATGGGAGAAGGGAACTGGTCAGGCAGGCTTGAGGGCTGATAGTTGAGACATCACTTCTCAGGGCTTGGTCTCCTTCCAAATAATGTTATCTTGGATTTCAGCACTCAGTTGCTTGAGGACTGAGAAATAACTGGGTGAATGTGTAGTCTCAAAGGGAACAAAGAATTATTAAACAAAGAGGAAACAAAAACTATGAAGTAATTCAGGCTATAAACTAAGTAGATTAACAAAGCAGAAGCTAATTATTGATTTCTTCAGTTTCATTGTTATAGGATGGGGGTGATTGTGGTTGTTTGGGAAGCCAAATATGGAAGACCTGGCTCCTGAGTGATTGCATGGAGGAGAGCTACGCTCAGACCTGGTACACTATGCTTGACTATTATATAGATACGAAGTAAACATGTTTTGTTAGAGTCATCATCATTTGGGGGTCTACTGGTTACAGCAGTTTAGCTTGCCATAAGAAATAATTTTTAAAAGCTTGCCTTTGTTCAGTTCTGTACCCATAGATGACCCAGGTACGTTTTTCTGGCTTCTGGGCCTGCTCCTGAGAATGCTGAGCAAATTGTCACCCTCCTGAATCCCTGGTGGAAAGTTCTGCTTTTGGAAAAATTTTCACTGATGGTGATCATTAGCCCTGTGGAGCCCTTGGGCCAGGGTACCACCTCCCTCTGCCATAGGCCCAGCGCGGAGGGACTGCATGCATAGGTGCTAACTACCTTCCTTACTGTCCCATTGGCAAATATTCTAAAGGTGTCTCCTTGGCCACAAAGCCCTCTTCTATCTGGGCTTGGACAAAGGAGTAAGAAATAGTTGGGTAACAAGTGGAGACATTTGAAGATCTAGTTCATGGGTGTCCAACCTTTTGGCTTCCCTTAGCTTCAAATGTATGCACTGGAGTATTTAGGGGAGAAACATCATATTGTCCATAATTTACTTTAAAATATTTTATATCATAATAACTTTTAAAATTAGATGAACGAAGTATGACAAAATGTTTATAATTATTACATAGACGTAATGAGTATGCAAATGTTCACTATACAGTTCTCTCTGCGTGTCAGTATATTTGAAATTTAATATTAAAAACAAAATGGGAAATACAAAACCTTCATTCCTTTTGAACAGATCTCAATTTGAAGACTTCCTTGCACAATCAAGTTGGAAAGAAAAAGACAATACTTAGCTTTAGATTATGGTCATTTTACTTTTGTCCTCACCCTAGCATAAGAGGCACAACAATTTATTCAAATAGGCAGAAGGACGCAGCAATCTAGTCTCCCTTTCCTGCCTCCTCCTAATGAGTCTGACGTTGCTCTTCCCAAACTCATTCAGGACTACGTGGAATGTATAGAACTTACATTGTCCCGAACACTCAGCACAAGGAAGAAGGCAGCAGGTGCGGTGCTCCCCAACAGCGTGCGCATATAAGGCAACACTCCTTGCCGACTCATTGACTTCAAGTACCTGAAGAACAGATCCAGTCCCAGGATCAGTTTACTGACTGCCCTCTGCTACACTGTCTGACATTGCCATGTCCTTGGAAACCTCTTACTCTTGAATCAGTTGTCCCAAACATTTTAGTCTGGACCCCAAATTGGTGGAGACTTAAGGCCTACGTGTACGCATTCGGAAACCTTCCAAATGCATCCATACCTTCCTTGCAATCCTCTCAAATCTTCTAGCATGGCCCAGGTAGAGAAGCAAATGCAAAATGACAAAAACTGGCAGAAACACGAAGCTAGAATTTCAGTGTTTGTTTTGTAATACATAAAAATTATGTGAAATCCAAATCTCAGTATAAAACAAAAGTTTTATTGGCACACATCCATGCTCATTCATTCACATATTGTCTACACTTTAGCACTACAACGGCAGACTTGAGTAGCTGTGAAAGACACCATATGGCCCACAAAGATTAAAATATTTATTGAATTTTTACAGAAAAAGTTTGCCAACCTCAGTTGTAATGTTTCCTGTTTGTTTGTTTTGACAGAGGTATGGCCTTTATTTTCACTTTTTAATTAAATGTTTATCTTAGTCACATTGCAAAATAAGACATGCAAAGTGAAAAAGCACTTGCCTATTATTATTTGGTGAGACATGATTAGTGAGGACAGTAAGAAACACTAAATTTAAATAGAGAATGAAATATCCACTCTGAGATCTGAATTACACTAATTATTTAGATTCACTGATGAACTAAATACTTTAAAAGTCTAGCATCACTATTACTTAATCCTACAGATATTCAATGTGACACTGTTTAGTAAGTTAAACCACTTAATATGGGGTAAAAAAATCTTATTCTAAATATTACCCTCATGTATTTTATAGCAGAAATTAATTCACTGATGTAGCAGAAAGTATTTTGCATCAGAAAATGATGTTTTGATATATCAAAAATACTTTATAATATATGATGTATACAAAATTATACTGATTTTGAAAGATAATTGGGTAAAAATAATATATTCATATTTAGCAATAATTACTTTGACATGGGGGAGATGACATTCTTTTTTGTATTTTTAAATTTTTCTATATTTTGCATTTTTATAATTATGAAAAGTTTTCAAATACTGCATTATTTGACCAATTTACAATAAAATTTCCTTCATCCTTGTGAACTTACTTCACATTGACTTTCCTCCCTGTATAACCAAAGAGCTATCGAATGTGGAAGGGACTAAACCTGACGTTTTGTGGCTTGAAAATGAAGAACAAAAGGAAAGGCATAAGAGCCAAGAATAAAATTAGAGGCAGAGCCAATTTCCCACACAGCAAGTCTGCTTACTATTCTTGAGGTAAATACACAAAGGCCCTTAAAATGGGGAAAAACAAACTCACGTGGTCAAACTAATTCAATAAAACACTACTTAATTGCCCAGTGGAATACTCTCTCAAGGGCTAAAATGAGGGAATTACTTTAACAACTCCTAAAGAAACATTACCTACTTACATTTTTTTAAAGTCCTTCAAGTAATATGAAAGAGGAAATCGTTTCAGTTTATAATTTCACTTTCCAGGGCCAAACTTGATTGTCAGATGAATTTTTTACAATTCTAGAAATAGGCAAGGTAGTTATTTTTCTTCATCTTTTCCACCCTATCAACCTTGACCAAGAAGAAATACTAGGAACCTTTTGAGATATAATTTATTCCATAACTCCTTTTTCAAGTAGATCATGAACCGAAGAAAGGCAAATGTGAGAAATGCTTGTAAAGCCAACAAATGACTGGCAGATATTTTTTATAAAGAAAAATACTTAATTCGTTGTGAAGGAAAATGTGTAATAATTTACCAGCTGTTGAAATTGTTTAATAAGAGCACTCGTGTGACATTAATTGCTATTCTCAATAACATATGGCACAGAGGCAGGAAAGGTAAGCTGTCAGAGAACTGTGTATGCTCTCTGTTATTCCCTGTGGCCAACTGCTGCTAACAGATCACTAACCCTTTTTCCTCTTTCCGCTGAACACACAACTATCTGGTATTTTCCTGTCCCCTTTGTGTTTATAGGTGCCACAGACCTAGGTTGACCAGAAGTATCATTTCAAACAGGACAGAAAACCACGGTACTGTCCCATTTCGAATGGGATGTCTGGTCAGCCTCCTGACACCTTGAATTGAGCCCAGTGAGACTAGGCTGACCATGTGTACTGTTTGAAAGGGGACAGTACCGTCGTTTTCTGTCCCATTTAAAAAGGTACGTCTGGTCAGCCTATAACAGGATTTTTGGCCAGTGGAACGTGGATAGGAGGAATGTATGCGTATTGACCCCTACAGCCCTCACACCTGCAATGCTCCATTTTGCTGCTGACCAAATAGAGAGAATACTGAGGGCCTAAGAGGTAGAAGAGGCCACAGGATTAAAAGAACCACTGCTACTTGGAGGAGAGCTGCGTGACCAAGAACACCCACACTGGACTGTGACAGGACCATTATTCTGTTCTGTATATTTTTAGACAGGTGTTAACTATGTGCAAATGGCCAATCTGCTCTGCCCATAAGCAGAGAACCGAAGTCACAAGACCAGTTGCTCTCACTTCAGAATTATCTTGTCAAGGGGAGTCTTTCAAATTCACAACAGACTTCTCTCCCAACATTCAAAAGTACCGCTGATGAGAAAATTGTTTTCTTCATTATGTTTAACTGAAGACAGAGGTAGTGACATGTGCACTAATTACCCACTGGAGAAGAACTCTGGTGACACTCTAGCTGTTTTACTGTAGCCTGATATTTTTGGTTCAGATTTAATCGGGTCATTTGCAGATAAAGTAGGAAAGATCATGCAGGTGTCCCTAACATACTTCTCAAACAAATTTTTACAAACAAAAACAAAAACAGTTTTTAAATTTGTGATCCTAGCTGAGGAACAAATATCTAAGTTATTTTACACAATCCCTTCTCATTAGGGAAGATGGATATTCTTGAAGATCTGAAAAACTAACCTTATGGTTTAGAAATGTCTACCAGTTCTGTGGGAAAGAAGAGCCAGTCAGCTTTCTCCATGAACCAATTGCTCAGACAACCAGCAGTGTTTCTATCAATGAGGTTAGACCTGATCAAACTCTTATTTTTCTCGAATAAAAGTCATTAATATGAATTAATCCAAGTCGTCCAGTACTCTAAGTTCTACTGACTAGCATTTTGCTATACGCACCCTCACCCCCCATAAAAAGAAGACACTTAATAAAAGAAGGTCAAATCAAAGACAATAATGAGATGCTTCAGACCAAAATGACATTAAATGTTTTTTATTGAACAAAAAGGTAAAACATGGAAGTTGAATTCATCACTGGGTGAAAGCAGCTTGCCAGGTTAAGCTGCTATACTTTGTGCTAAATAACCTTAGGAACTGAGAGTATACAGAATACATGTAATATGGAAGTTAACCTCAACAGCAAAGGAGAAGGTGGAGTTTACATTTGGGAAGGTACCATTTGATCAAGAGACAAATTTAGTTGCTCAAAATTTCTAGCCCTTATCCATTGAATTCAGTATGATTCTACAAATGTGCATTCATTACATACTGAATTCCCATTTTAAATGAAGCTACTTTTTGGAAGAAATTTAATTTTTGTTTACATTTATTTCACATGCCACTCAATTTGTTAAATTTCATTTTGGATAGTTGTATGTGTGTATGTATTTATACACACTTTAAAACCCTCATTTATAAGTAGAGGGGTCATGCTGCTTTTTAAAAATTAACATCGATGCATTTCAGTTATGATTTCTCCTGTGTGTCTAAGAAACTTCGGATGTTCTCAATGCACCCACACAGACAGGTGGGTTGACAGATATGTCAAAAATACTTTATGAAGAGAGGGAGGTAGCTCATGCGAGTTGGCAACCTTTTGTCTACTGTTTTTTGTTAGAGCAGGCTGCCTCCCTTTGACACCTTACAGTCAAGACGAAAGGAATACTTTTTACTTTGAAGCCTAGTTAGTTAGCACAGCTGTACATTTACTATAGTCCACCTTCAACTTGGTTTATTGGGCTTTCTAGTGTAAGATGACAAATACCTTATACTCAGTACACAGCATCAAAAAAGTACTGAAGAAACATTTTAAAGACAATACCTTGTGTTTTTTTTGTGTTTTTTTTTTTTTTTGCATGTTAAACATCAGCTTCTATAGGATAAATTTCCAGAATGGTTTTGTTACGACCTTATAAACACTCTAGGCCAAACAAACAGCACAAATAACATCAATGTCATCTTTTTTTCCAATATCTGTATGAATTACTGAAGGCTAATTCTAACATACACTATTTAAGGGGAAGGGTCAAAAGAAGAGGATCTATGACGCATTGCAAAGAGAAGGCTACAGCATTTTAGTTGTAGGGATGATCTTAAGGTGCAGAAAGAGGGGACTCTCTAGAAGGTGATGGTGTGCTTTCTTCAGGTGGAAAAACCGTGAGTGTGCAAGCTCGGATGCCACCCAGGGACTCTGGAAGATCAAAAACCTTATGCCATTCATCTTTATCTGGGTCATATTTCTGCACTATCTCTACCATACAACGATTATTCCAGGAATACCCTCCAACCACATAGATTTTATTTTCAAAGACAGCGACCCCAACATCACTCTGCCCTCTTAACATGGCAGCAATTGGGGTCCACTGGTCAAGGATAGGTGAGTAGTATTCACAGCTTAGAACATCATCATAATCACTTGTTCCTCTGAAGTGATTGCCACCAATGACATAGAGCCTTTCTCCCACTGTACACATGCAATGCAGACCTCTGACAGTGGTCATTGGCGCCTTCTGGATCCATTTGTCAGTATCAGGGTCAAAGCACATGAGCTCCTTTTGGAAAGTGTCATGAGTAATTCCTCCTAAAGAATGAAAATAATAGGCTGAGATAAACAGATCATTATAAAAATGCAAAAGTAAATAAGTCTGTCTGTCATAGATAATTAAATTCTAGCCACAATTATGACATTTTAGTTTATTGAGTGTTATTATAAATGTCTGCCCTCTATACTTTCCCTGTGTTAAAAATAAAGAAAATAACATTTCATCTTCTTAAAGAACAAAAATATAGTTTATATTATTGCTATGACTTTCTCAAACAGAGACCCATCGTATATAAGAGGCTTTACTGAATGAAAATACAAGTATATTTTGGCCACTTTTAGAGTTGGGTCTGCAGTAAATCCCGACGACAAAGCATCATTCAATCTTACTGCTTTTTAGTTTGTACCCTCTGGGTGCTGAGCACAGGGCTAGGGCACTCTAAATTCTAGAGGCTCATTTCCTCGCTTGCTAACATGAATACCTACTCTAATTATTTCATTAGGACTGCGACTATGACTTGAAATAAATCAAAATGCTTTGGAAAAGTTGAAAGCGTGCAAATGTACGAGTTCACAAGAATATTCAGAATTGTTTGTTTTTATAGAGTTTTGGGTGGGTGGGGTGAGAGTGGGTCATGCCTTCTCTTATTAACCCTGGCATTTTAAAAGCTAAAGAATGAAATACTGAATATGTATGGAATTTTGTATGTGCAGCAATTGGTTGTTGATCAATCCAGTCAATATCATATAAAAAGTGTTTTCTTAGATCACAAATAAATTAGTCTCTACAATAAAAGAATCAGACTACATGTTCTGCAGGTTAAAGGAGAAAACTAAACTAATTTTCAGCTGTAGCATTCAAAAGTCTACTACCTGCTAGCCAGATGGAAATCACTGACTTTTCCTTTGCTTTTTAAAGATTTTTTTCCTGTACTTTACAGAATTCCCAGAAAGCAAAACTGTGTTCTTTGATTTGAAAATCAGCTATGGTTCCTATTTTACTCTTGATTGTAAAGGTCATTTGTACAATATATGCTAGTTACACCCAAGCACCAACTAGAAAAATTCAGATGTCATATTTTCCCCCAGAAGATATGGAGCTCTCATTATAATGGCATAGTATCTACACACAGAAAATAGGTAGATGGTATAAATCATTCATTTGTGGAGCATATGATTTTCTGGATGGGTCTTTCGACATAAGACATCCCATATTTGCTCATAAATTTAGCATCAGAAACTTGACAATCACACACTGCAGGTCTTTCACTGATCCTTCTTAATTACAGATTTCACAAGGCAGCGTTGGGAGACTCAGACCACAAACATCACATTCACGCCTTTGTTCTTTATTAACATAATTACTGGCCTGGCACTGGCAGGCCCTCAAAAGGGAGGACACACTATCAAACGTAGGCTGTTGTCAGGGCCAAATGATAAGAACTTGCCTAACAAAGGAAAATGTTGATACCAGAAGTGAACATTACATTAAAACAGGACTCCTTTCTAAATTTTACAGAAGGATGATTTAAACACCAACTGTTTGAGAATGAAAGTTACTGGGACACTGTGAGCAAACTGGAGCTCTTTCAGAATTTTTTATTAGAAAAATATATGTGCATGTGGCCAAAATACAGGTAACCAGCACAGAATTATTCATGCAATGATATGGCAGATTCTCATTATAATGCTAGGGAAAAGGGAAATATAGGTTGTACCAAATAAGAGAATGAATATTATTGTGCTTTATATGTATATCAAAAGCATGTTTTATGTACAGTAGGGCTTATATGTTATTATAGATTTCCTCATAGATATTAGCTAAATTTTAAATAAAAATAAGTTAAGTGTTGCTATAAAGAACATGAATGGTAATTTTAAAAGTACAGAGTTTAGAGTATAGAGCCTGAAGACTGATAGGCAAATTAGAGAAACTGAACACTTTCTACTTTGTTCTAAGTTATGTATTTTTCAGGAGGATTAGCTTGCTTCTTGCCTTATGAACTTGTAGAATACCAAAGTACTCATATGAAAATATGTACATATAATACATCTTCTAAAATCAACATAAATCATATTCTGATTATCCATTTTTCTGGATTGTATTTTATCAACACTATATAGAAAGATAGTGGAATAGTTAAAAGTTTATGTATTCCAATAGTGTATTTTGCCATGTACAATGTGTACTTTTTTGCCCAAATTTGTGAGAGAAAAATAAGGATGCACATTATACACGGGTAGTACTACTTCTATATCTATACAAATGTTTTTAATTGTTTTATTCATGCCTATGAGTCAAAAATGTGACTATAGAAATCAATAACAATATCCATATGCAAAATAGCCTGGAATACAATAATCAGAGTTTTTTTCTAAACAAAAAAATTATACATAAAATTTCTTGTACCTTGCATCTGTTGTGTTTTCTAATTATTGTTACATAAAATTTCTTGTACCACAATATGTTAAAAAATAAATGCTAAAATTCCTTTATAATTCAAAAAAATGCATACCTAAATAAGAACAAATAAAAATTTGAATTAAAAAATGAAAATGAAAGAATTTTTCCCTCAAAGTTTGGGCCAAAATACATATGAGTGCATTACAGATGGCAACATATGGTACTTGTATTCACATCGTAATTGTTTACCTGAAATATACATTACTCCTCCATACACAGTTCCAGCATGGCCATAGTGGGGCTCACTCATTTTGGCAACATAGGTCCATTCATTTGTTCTTGGATTGTAACATTCTACTGTAGCTGTTGTTAAAAAAAAAAAGAGAATAGAAAAAGGAATGATTTATAATTTCAATTTTAGCAATTAATTATTTTTCCTTATAGGTAGAACAATAGTAATATGCAAATAACTGAAATATATGTATTACAGATGTGAGATATTCTTTAGGGGTTTCATATTAATTATTGAGATTATATTATTTTGACCCATTAATAGATATTACATTATATGCTTAATATAATAATTTAACACATTTCCATCAGTACAGAAATTATGAGGATTTCTATTCTTCTTGCATCTTATTATACCTTTATAATTGGACATTTCTCCCAATTTTTGCTCTAAAAATGTGGGAGGAAAAGATTTTAAAAATCACAAGGAAGAAAAACATTTCAATTCTGGACTGCCATGAAGGAAAATTCTAGTCTTCCATAGAGGAAGAAAAGGTTATTCGATATGAAGCAAAATTTTAAGTTGAGAATGAAAGTATGCACACTGTGCATTCTAATGCCTATTGCTTTATTTCATATATGGACTAAAAAATGGACATTAACAATAATTTTTCTACATCTCTACATTAAAGCCAATATTTTGTACATACCCAATATTTTTGCAGCCAGTACTGCTCTTAACTTGAAGATGATTGGCAGTATAATATGATGTTAAGATTTTTATTAGGGGTATTGCCTCTCAGTAATAAATTTATCATCTTTAACATAAAGTATTTTGGAGAAGTGACCTCAATGTATTTAAATATCAGTTTATTATAACTTCAAGAATAGAACAATGACAGTCCAGATAGAAAATGTGAAACTTTTTAAAAAGGCAGTCAGAGATAAGACTGTTACAAGGACTCTGGTCAAAACAAAGTCTAGATTGACTTGAAAAGTTGATATGAGTTAGTGCAGACACTGCCAGGTGCTAACCCAATTTCTTGTCTCTCCCAACTCTGCTATTTTCTTTACTAACAGAGCTACAACACTGCTCAGGGAAGTACTGGGCCAAACTTAACATAAAATTCCAATGAGCAGATTCCCTTGAAGTTGACCATAATAACTTCTAGTCAATGATATGCAAGTAGTCTACTCAGTGGGGTCATTTGATCAAGCCACTGGAATAAGGTTTTCCTTTTTTGCAGCCAAATGCAATTCTAACTGATGAACTATCCTTTGAACAAGGTTTCCTATTAAAAAATTAACACAGGAACAGGTGAAACTAGAGACAGATTGATTTTCTATTCTATTTAATAATTTCATTTCTTCATCAAATTCACTGTGTGAAGTGCTTATTTCCCCTCTAACAACATCTATATTATACCACTTGATATCACTTTACTGATTTCTCTTCCACTTACTTTAGATTTGAGTTTTCAGTCTTATTTCTTCTAAACTCTTCTATCAAGTAGGAAGATGCAGCAAAATCTTTCCCCCAAATAAGGGGAACAGTTTTCCACAATTAATGAGACAAGCTAAAACTGCCACATGCTCCAATATTGTTTTTGAGTATTTCCAGTCACTGGATGTCATCTTTAATGTGATTTCCCATTTCTCTTTAGCATGGTTTTCACCTACTTGACAAGCAAAATCCTATGAATGTACATTATTATCTCTCTCTACACTTACAGAGAATCTAGTATATTGATTGGTACTTGGCATCAGCAAACTAATTAATGGTAGTGTTTTATCTGATAAGAAATACAGTCTAATCACACACCTTATCAGTAAAAGGGTTTTAAAAGACTTACAGAGATCATCTTTTCCATGTATTTGATGTCAAAGACAGGTTTTACTATAGTTCTATGTTTTTCTTAACGAATAACTCAGCTCTGAACTTTGAAATTCAGTCTGTTCTGATGTACTTTCTACTAGCTTCTTTTTTTCTCTTTTTTATATTGAAGTTAGAATTTGAAATAGCTCTTCATTCTTAATGAGTATTAAAGCTTTCCTATATAGAAAGGTAATGCTGTTCTGTCAGTGAGTTCATTATATTTTGCCCTAACAGAGGTTATAAGAATCCATCCATATATACTTCTATATATACATCAATGCATATGTCTGATTTCTTATACAGAAGCCCCTGAGTATAAGATGGGTATTAACCACCAATAACTATATAATAGTTCATCATCCAAAAACTTGTCTTCTTCCAGCTAAATAATCCATTTCCTTTAGCTCTTGCCACTATTTAATCGCTACTTTCTTCATGTAGAATTGCTGTTACTATGAAAATCAATAGCATTTAGCTTTATAATAGAATACATCTAATTTAAAAGTATATATACATGCCCTTATTTCTACTTCCATATTTATAAGATTAGTGCCAACAACTTTGATAGAGAGAGGGAGCAAGGGATGATACAAGGCAAGGAGTAGTGGTTCTATCATTGTCTATGAGAAGTGGGAACTGTGATGAGGTAACTGGGAAAATCTAGAATAAGGGTCGGGCAAACTACAGCCAGTAATTCAAATCCAGGATCCTGTCTTTTGCATGACTCACAAGATAAAAATATGAATGGTTTTTACATTTTTAAAGAGTTGGGGGAAAAATTCAAAGAAAGAATATTTTGACACACAGGAAACATAAGCATTTTGAATTTCAGTGTTCACACATAAAGCTTTATTGGAACATGGCCTCCCCCATTTGTCTATAAGGTGTCTATAGTTGCTTTTGCTAAGTTATGAACAGATCCTATGGCCTGCAAAGTTGAATAATTTACTTTCTGGCTCCTCACAGAAGAGAGCTAACCCCTATTGTAGTGAATCATCTTTACTAGTCTAGTGGTCTGGTATTTAAATTAGGAATACTCTCCAATTTAAGAATTACACTTAGGGTGGTTGTTGCACATATTTCACCAGGAATCTCATTTTCTCATGAGTCTACTGGAGTCCAGAATCAGTCCCAAGGGATGATGTAAAACTTGTTCTTTGAGATTGGAAAAAAACAATCAGCCATATTGGACCATCTGGACAATAATGGCTCCCATATACAGGGGTTGGGTTCTAGAATCCTAAAGTGCTGGCTGGCGATACACTGCTTAATGAAGAAAACCCCAAATCCATTAATGGATATGGAGGTAATTGATAAATTTCATCAAGTTTATTGTACCTTTATTTGAAAAAAAATCTACCATGTTTTCTACAACTTATTTCATTACTTGAAAGCCTGACTTACTGATATTTAACTAAGGGTAAGATATCTGAGTTGTCATATTTCTCTTCAATATAGAAAACTTCAATGGAAGATCAATTGCTTATATGACATAGTTTTGAAAGATGCCAGAAATAACTGACTCCTTTTTCACTGAAGTGACAGCTACTCTAAGCTTCCCCTAGTTTCCCATTGTACCCAGTGTCAATGTACAGCAGTGTTTCTAAGAAGTTATATTTCAGCAATATGCCAGGCTCGTATACACATACTAGTGGTATCATTTTGATGGACTATGGGCTTGGGTCCAAGCACTCCATGAAAGGATTTTAAAAGGCCAAAAGCATTAAAATGGTCAAAAATGCCTTGCAAATAATGCCACCATTTTCTTTCATAATTATATATAGGCAAATATTACTGTGTGTATGAAGAATAAATGATGTACTGGTACTAATGAACGTATTAAATTGTTTAAAAAGAATTTCCTATCAATCCCCTCTTCCTGACACCCATTCCTACCTTCTTCTCTATTTATACAGGCATATTAACATGTCAATGTAATCAGTTAAGATGGGAATATTAAGTATTATCACAAATGTGTGTGTGTGTCTGTGTGTGTGTGTGTGTGTGTGTGTGTGTGTGTGTGTGTGTGTGTGTAGGGGTGGTTTTCCACTTAAAAAATGCTTATGGAGCAGGAGAAAAGTTAAAAACCCAGCCAGAGGGTTTTATTTAACATTCAGAAATAAAAGCAAGAGTTTCTTTAGATGACAGGGGTGTCTAACCTTTTAGTTTCCCTGGGCCGCACTGGAAGAATTGTCTTGGACTACACATAAAATACACTAACACTAAGGATAGCTGATGTGCTAAAAAAAAAGTCTGTGCATAATTTTTGTAATGTTTTAAGAAAGTTTATGAATTTGCGTTGGGCTGCATGCCAGCCATGGACCACAGGTTGGACAAGCTTGCTTTAGAACCAAAATCTGCTATTATGCAAGAACAGCGGGCCCGAGAAACCTGGAAAGGGCAACTGACACAAATACTTTACATATTTACACAAAGAGAAACATTATTAACTGACAGAATTCAGAAGAACTCATTGGTAATGTTCTTTTGGGAGGTATTCAGGGCAGGGTACCGCAGGCTTGGTTATCTCAACAACAGAGAATATGACAAGATGGGACAGTTGACTTCAAGTGTACTGAATAAGTCAATCACATAATTTTAAAAACAAAATAACTTTTAATATATTTTAACTTAAAACATTTACTACGGATTGGATTTTCTGGGTATGTTGATTTTATTTTATTTTATTTTTTTTTTAATTCATTTTTATTGTTAGACTTATTGGGTATGTTGATTTTAAGAGAAGCAATCATTTTCTATAATAGTTTAGTTACTTATAGGTCATAAGAGATCATTTCAAAGGGAAAGAATATCGAATAGTTGGCCTTTAAATGTTTCTTTTCACTTTCAAGCTTAAATACAGAAGAGTATTTTTAAGAAGAGATGGAGGTGATTTTTGAAGGTCATGAGCAAGGAAGCCAGCCACTTGCCCAATAGGGTAGTCTACTTCTTGTTCCCAATTGAGTATAACATGGGAAGAGCTAAAACTCGGTGGGGGTCAAGTCAGAAAAAGAAAACCTCTAGCTTCTAGGTTGTATGTAATGACTGTTCTTGGCCTGAAGATGATAAACTATTCTCAGAAGAATACACCCTCTATTCAATATGAGGAACATATATTGAAAACTAAATAGCTACATATTAATATGGAAGATAAAATCACCAAGCAAGCAGACTAAAAAATGTAGCTATTTCCTTTGAGAAAAAAATTTCAAAATGACCATTGACTTCCAGGCTTAATAACCTACAATTTTTAAACTTATAGGGATTATCTTCAATGAGTGGTTTTTCTAAGAATGTGCCAAGTCACTACTTGCATCTTGTGGATAATTCCAGACACCATAAATTTAAGATAACATAACATGAAAATAATATGTGTGGGTTGACTGAGCAGATCTGAAATGACAATTTTACATTAAGGGTACTATTGCCTCAGATGCTTTTCAAAATCTGATTATTAAAAAATACTGGGAAACTGGTGTGGTTCATGATCATGACATCTAGTCGAACAATCTGAAAAGTCTGGTCTTAGAAAAAATACCTTGGAGAGGCTGTGGAGAAAAAGGAGCCCTCATACACTGCCAGTACAAATGCAAATTGGTACAATCACTATCGTAGACAGAATGGAGGTTCCTCAAAAAATTAATAATAGAGTTACAATAGGACCCAGCAATCCCTCTTTTGGGTATCTACTCCCAAAATTTGAAAAACTTAATCCACAAAGATATACATAACCCAATGTTCATAGCAGCACTGTTCATAGTGGCCAACTCATGGAAACTACCAAAGTGCCCTTCAAGAGATGACTAGATAAAGAAACTGTGGCACATACACACAATGCAATATTACTCAGTCATAAGAAAAGATGTAATATTGCCATTTGTGACAATATGGATGGACCTGGAGATCATCATGTTAAGGTGAAATAAGCCAGACAGAAAAAAACCAAGAACCATATGACTTCACTCATACATGGAATAAACTGAAAGCAACAAAGAAACAAAAACCCATGGACACAGTCAATAGCTTAGTGGTTACCTAAGGGTTAAGGGGAGGGGATGAGAGAGAAGGGATGGGGAGTCAAACATATGGTGATGGAAAGAGAACTGACTCTGGATGATGTATTATAGAATTATACATCTGGAACCTATGTAATTTGTAGTAACCAATGTCACCCCAATAACAATAAAAAAAGAAAAAAATATTGTGACAACAAAGGAGTAAAAAGATTGTGGGTAGGAAAGATTAGTAACACTAAGATCATGTTACTAACAAGAAGGGCTTGAGAAGCTGAAAAGTGTAAAAGCTGAGAGCAATAATTTTTGTCTTCTACAAATAGCTTACTCTGAAATCTATTAAACTACCTTTTATTTCTTAGCATACTGAAGAAAAATATTCTGATAATTACTCTGAATTTATCCAGAGCCAATGCCAATATTTTAAACTTCTCCAGAATCCTGGAGCCTGGAATACTGGATAACCAGAAGGATTCTATAACAGAGAATAAAAGAATAGGGGTGAAAAAAAGGCCAAACAATGACCTTAATGACAGATATGTAAGGCGTGATATAAAATAGGGTCTTCCTGACTTCCCTTTTGGACAGCTATCTTATTCCAATTTTATCTAAAATAATAGAATTATACCTTCTACTGTTAAGTTATATGGCCAAAGTATTGCTATGTTAACTGCACATTGTGACCAATCTTAGATTTAGAAGGACAAAAAAATGACCATCACATAAAGCTCACCAGATCAGGTGATGGTGTAGAAAACTGCTTGGTATTTCACCGAGAATGATTTTTAAAACTAATAGTCATGGATCTTTCTACACACAGTAAATAAAATTTGGATAATATTAAACTTTGTATATTTAATCGTTAAAGAAAGTTATCTCACTTTGTGGCCTCTGATAGGTAACAGATGATGTCAAAGAAAAGAACAATAAAAGTCAGTGCTTTGTAAGGAAGAATTTTAACCTGATCAGGAAAATATTATATGGGCTTTTAAAAAATGGAACGTGAGGAAACATGCCAAACTTCTGTCCAAGATTCTATTAAAATTTAAATTAGCAGAATATACTTTGTAGTTGAACCTTCAAGATGAAAACCATATATGCTGCACAAATAAAATATTCTGCAACGTATTGATGTACATATTTATGAGATAATAATTTGTACCACAGCCAACAATACACACCCAGATAAGCCATGCTGTTTGGCTCTGGGAAAAAAACAATTTAAAATAAAACTCTAGCTACATTCTTTGTCTTTGATTTACAGAATGGCTTGTTTCATGATTTGACAAAAATTTCAGGGTAAAGAAATTAGTCATCATGCTTAATAGAAATGCACACACTTACGCAGTTCACCGGCTGCATTTCGCCCACCGACTGCATACAGATATCCCTTGAGGGCACTTAGGTGGAAGAACGTGCGCTTTTCATTTAAAGATGCAACTTGCATCCACTTGTTGTATCGAGGATCAAATCTGAAGACTGTATCGACGGCTGTTTTTCCTTTTGTGTCATAATTACTCTGTCCACCGACAACATAGAGGAAATTTCCAATGACGGCAATGCCATGCTGGTACCTTGGGGCATCCATGGGGGCTAACGATTTCCATTCATGCGCCTTTTCATCATACATGCGCAATTCCTTGCTTACGACCAGCTGCTGCCTCAGCACTCCTCCCAGGGTAACCAAATGAGTGGTGTCAGACCTAATGGCAGTCCTGTCTGACTGCATAACTGGCTGCATATATGGCATCATTTGGTAATTGCTGGCTTCCAAAAGGAGATTCACACAAGTATTGTCAGTTCTCATGAAATCCACGGTTTGCACGTAATTAATGAGCTCCTGGGGTGTCATCAGTGGAAATCGTATGTTCTTCATTAATTTTGCAGCAAAGTCCATCCGGGGCTCTTCCAGGCGTAGCCAGCGACAGGTAGCCTTAAAGAGCTCGAGTTCAGTGCAGTGCTTAAGGCTATTACTGGAAAGCACAAAGGCAAGCCTCTCAAAAGGGAGTTTCAAGAACTCCCCAGTGGTCAGCAATGCAGGAAAATTCTTCAAGACAAAACTGTTAACGTATTTATCCACTTCTGTCAGATTGTAGGTGTTGGCAATCCGTCCAACTTCGACACAATTGTCTAAAGTGACCTATTGAGCCAATAAAAAAATTAAAACACAACTTTCATAACACTTACATCTGGATAACATAAATACCTGTTCTACAGCAAAAGAAAATTATGCTTTTTACTGTCCATACAGATGCAAATAAAGATTCATATCTAAATACATTAATGATGTAAAGAGAATTCTCGAACCACCTTTACTTAATCCGGTAGAAAGGTGACTAAAAGAAAATGACCAAAGTGAGTAGGTTAGACGTTACTCTAAGAAACAAGGTTATTACTTAACTATGGTCAAAATAATTACAGTAAGTCCTCAGTAGCCTCATAGGTTCTCGGAACTTTGGCCAAATGACCTATTAATATAATGAAACCAATCTTACCATAAGCTAATTTATATAAACAACAATTCTTACTGCATCTCATCAACATTATAATGAAATGTTATTCAAAGACCTGCTGTGCTTTTCTCTCTTAAAAATGTGTGTTCCAAAGCTGAAAGCAAGAAAGGAACAAAAACTCATGGACACAATCCATAGTTTAGTGGTTAGTGGTTAATAGAGGGTGTGCGGGGAGGAGGGACAGGGTCTCAAATACATGGTGATGGAAAGAGAAGTGACTCTGGGTGATGAACACACAACAGAGCACATAGATGATGCACTGTAGAATTGTACACGTGGGATCTATCTAATTTTTACTAATCAATGTCACCCCAATATACCTGATAATAAAAAGAAAATAAATAAATAAATGTGTGTTCCCCGCCCCTCCCCCCAAATACTAATAAAATTTTGGCCAGATGGAAATTTGGAAAAATAGAAGATTATTCTATTATGGTTCACCTCAATTCTTTTTTCTCAGTAACTCAGCCAGCAGATCCCCCCTAACAGAAAAGCTCTAATAAATGATTCCTAGATTTCTCCTTCATGTAAACAGGCATCATTCATTACTATGATTCATTTTGATTCCTTCAAAAGTTATTGCTTATAGTGAAAATAATTTAATAGGATGACCATTCCTAGGGCAAAGTTAGTTTCCACATTATTTATCTGGAAATATAAACAAAGGAATCACTTTCCTGAGGGTTGGAACAGTTGTGTCTACATCAAATTACTCAGGGAGTTTACATAGTTTCTGGTGTCTATTATATGCCACATAGTTTTCCTTAGCTGCTCTCTTACTGTCAGCATACTCCATCCCTGCCTGGTGCCAAAATGAGCCCAGAAAACTTTGCCGAGCACAGAGTAACATATAGCAAAAATGGAAACCAGGAAAAGGAGAGCAGCTATGGAGAGGCTGCTCTTCAGCAGGAGCTCTCTTCAATGCTTTAAAAACTGATTGGTCAAAAGTGAAAAGAGGAAAATCACATTAGCAAATATTATACAAGGAAGAATGAACAAAAACAAGCCTACCATACAATTGTCTGGGTGTACATACAAACACAGAAACAGGTCACAGGCAAAGGACTCAAATGATTTTTCTTAATTTAGTCATAGTATGTGTTCACAAATGTCACATACGTTTCACTGATGCAACTGTGTGGTTAACAGATTGGCACATGATTAAGAGAAAATTGGCCAACCTTCTATTATCCTTTTATTTAAAAGCTGAAATGAAACTAAAATCTTTACTCCTATGCATAAAGTAACAGCCTAGTTAAGATATAATACCACTGAAAGCTCTAAGGTTAACACACAAGACAGATTTATTGCTCAAGAATTTGAACTCTTTTAAGCAGCTGATTTGCTTTAGAGAAATTGCCAAAAAGTTTTAATTGCTTATTATACTTAAGAGCTATGTATTTAAAAATACCTAAAACATAAATGTAACACAAAAGGACTAGGAAAAATACATTCACAAATTATGGAACTTTTGAAATACACATACAGTTACTTTAACATAATATCTTGGATTTCTAATGTGGTTAATAAAAAGTACATTTTAATCCAATTTTAGCAGTGGCAGGTTTGTGTCTTATAAAATTTTTAACTGTGTTACTATCCAGTTGCCCAAATCACCTCAGGTGGAAGAGATTCCTGTTTGGGGTAATGGATCTACTTTCTAAGGCAAGTAAGAAATAGCTCTTACTCAGAGCAAAGGTAATTTGCATTTTTAAACACATTTACTAGTATGGGTAAGCAAAATGTGATAAAAATATAAAAATAATTCTCAACTTTGCAGATTCTCATCATTATTGATATGAGTACAAATAAAAACAAAGAATGGGTACATTAAATCAGCAAAATTGCTAGTCACCAAATTTAAAGTATGTAAAATAAGCCAAGGTTAAAGATTAGAAACCAAACTGTGTAATTAAGAAATGGGATCAAGGTATTTAGTTCCTTCCCCTTTTCCTCTTCAGCTTTATCCACTATGAAAACACTTAGTACAGTAACAGGACAATATAAAACTGAAAGCAACAAAGGTATAAGAAAAACAAACAAAGAAACAAAAACTCATGGACACAGACTATAGTTTAGGGGTTACCAGAGGGTAAGCGGGGAGGGGGATGGTAGAGGAGAGAGGGGTGTCAAATACATGGTGATGGAAGAACTGACTCTGGGTGCTGAGCACGCAATGAATATATAGATGATGTATTACTTGTACAGAACTGTACACTTGAAACCTATATAATTCCATTAACCATATCACTCTAAAAATTTTAATAAAAACATAAACAGCAGGATAAAGAAACCTACCTTCTATTTAAGGGCATATAGAAAATACCAATATGTTCAGATACAGACATATAGAACTGGAGAAGACCTTGACAGGCAACCTAATTAATACAGATAGCTGCCTACATATACTCTTTTCTTTAAAAAAAAATCACCAGAGAATGGTATTTCATAACCTTCCAAATTGTCATTTTCTTGATAGAAGGACTAAGCATTTTCTATAGCTCACATATATCAACTACCACACTATGGGCATTTAACAAAGGTTAAATACTATGATTATCAGCAATATAAAAATTAAAGATGTGATGACAGATACATCTAAAAATAGAATATTGTTAAATTAACATAGTAAATTACTAGAACCTTACTAATTTTAAAATGACACTCATAAGAAAAGTATGTAATAGAAAATTAATTTTTATGAAGTGCATGTCATTGAAAATAAAAAATGAATCGTAGACTAAGGATTATGGAAACAAAGTCTAAAATAATAGTTAATAATATAAGCAGATCAATAATAATGGAATAATTATAAACAATTTTTGGAAAAATACAAGATTAGTCAATGATGTTTCATTTCAATTAACTTCTCAGTCATGTTTCTTAAAAGTGCTTCAACTAGCATATCCCCAAACATTTAGCCTAGGTTGATTTAAAATAATGGACATGTGCAGTAACAACATATAATGCCATTCATGTATATATTGGAATACATTACATTTAAAAATATAAAATATGAAGTTTAAAGCTTATTTTTTAAAGAAGATTCATAAGTAGAAAGAACTCTAATTTCATCTGCCTATATGATCTGGCTAAAATTCCAAAGAGTTATTATGACATTAATCCAAATAATTATATTAGCATTTTAAAGGCTAAGGAAGTGAAAAAGAACAAAATTTCTCACCATTTTTAAGAGTCAATAAAATTGGTTTTAAAATAATCAAGGGAATATTTAAGTTTCCTTGATATAAATTATTATATATTATGCTATTATAATCAAATAACTTTCATGGTCATCCAAAAGGCAGTTCTAAGAATCATAATTTTCAAAGTGGTATTCTCATTAACATACTGGTACTCAGTGCTGCTATATTAAATTTAAATTAGATAAAATTTAAAATACCTAAAATTAAATTTAAGTATCCTAAATTAAAATTCAAATGACACCTGGTGAGCCCAAGCATTGTCATTAACATAATTTGATGTGTTAATGACAGGTGTCATCAGAAATTTGTGATGTTATTTTGTTGAAGATCAGCATCTTATACCAACAAATCCCCATTTAGGAAAAAAAAAATTAAACCACAATGCAAAAGCAAATGAGTATCTGCTTTTGTCCTCTCATGGGAAATGGAAAGACTAAGAAATAAGCTGGCAAATTTTATGGGACTCCTCAAAGAGTCAATGCACCAAATTCTCCTTGGTTGCTATACATTATAGTTTATTAAAATGACAGCCTGACATCAAGTACCTCCAGTGCAGAGACAGAAAGAGTGTTCACAGAAAAAGACTGGGAAGAAATGAAACAAACTACTTTGCGGAGCAGAGAATATCTTCTCTGGAGCCTCCTTCCAGAGATGAGAACATCCCAGGACTTAGGGAAGGGACCTTTTGATAAGAACAACAGCAGGATGATTAAAAAACAAAAAAAAACTTGCTCTCAGTCTTTGTCTCTCTTCACATTCTAAATGCCATTTGAAGTGAATACTGATGATGTCTCTGCTTTGGGGAATCCAATTCCCTTATTCTTTTGCACTTTGAATGAATTGCCCTGATTGGGTGCAATATTAGATATTACAAAGGTCTTTGAGAGCGATGAAGTGGTTTGATTCATTGTAAAATTATCTATACAATTTTTTTCTTTCGTTGGCATTGAACTTCTTCAAAGGCAAAAGAAAGATTATCTGAAAAGACATGTTTCCTCATTTTTATGGATAAATCCAATTTAGATTAAATAAGGAATGTGAAATTATGTACTAGACTCTCTGTTAACCAGAACTCAAGCAACCGGCACTCTCAAGCAACCAGCAAAATGTTTTTGCTAGTTGTTTTAGGTTTTGCCAGTTGTTTCAGAGTGCCAGTGTTTGAGTTCCGGTTAACGGAGAGTCTACTTACATTTATCCATCGTCTACCAATTCTCATGGGTGCCGGTTAACTGAGAGTCACCTGTACCATACAGAAAAATCCTTACATCTAGCAGAATATTCCCAAAGCTTACTGCTGATATCACCTAGTAATAAAAAGGAACTGTCTTTCCCAATAACTTCTTCTGATTCCCTTCATTTTTCCCGTGGGAGAACCTTTTTTCTGCATTTTGCCTCTCTCCCACATCATATGCCTTCTTTGCTTTCCACTATCTCCAACTCTTCATTACCCTCGGTCACCTCTGTAACATTTCTCTGCATTTCACTCTGAGCTCCACACCCCAATCAGTGATAATAAATCATTAGTGGAACCAATGATATACCTTTGTCAAGGAAAAAAATAAACACAACTTTTAAAAATGAATTTAAAGAAAGAATATCACTAAGTCAAAAGCTCAAGGTATCTTATTCTCTGAATAAATATGCTTTTATATAAAATAAAATGGTTTCTTGCTCACCTTCATTCAGTATTATTTATTCTGTGTAATTATATATTTAGAAACCTTATATTAAATTGGGTTTTGTGGGTTAGCCTATAATCCTCCATAACAGTAATTCTGAAGGGCAAATGCTAGATGTTACAAATTCCAACTAGCAAAAGGAATATAATAAACAAACAAAAAATTTTAACTACAACCTGTTTATAAATCAGGGAATGGTTGCATGGTGTTTAGCATGCTGTATTTATGCAATATCTATCATAGGGACAAAAACTAATGTAATTTTTATAGGTATAAAACTAAACAAAGGTAATTTTCCATTATCTCCATGATATAGGAAAATAAACGTTTTTCATTTTACAGAAAATTTACCTACTCTGCTTTATATCATTTACTGTCATTCTTTTGCATTCATTTCATAGTCCTCTTTTCTATAATTATCAAGAATATAACATAACAAGAACAAAAGCACCAGATCCTAAAAACTGTAATATTCATTACCTCCCTAAGAGGAAAGAATTACTGCAAAGGATGACAAAATTAGGAGGAAAGTGGTTCTTGTTCTTTTGAGCCTGATGTTCTGTTTTAGAAAAATAATGTCTGTATGTCACCAAAGGTAAGTGTGGCTTTATTATTGTATTTAAAGTTATCATACAAAACTAATATGTAAATGCTTTCTATGTTATTTGCTGAGAAACATTTAATGTACCAGTGCTCCTCATCATCCACACAACTAATTAAGAATGGAATAGAATCCCATACAACTAAGGATATATAGAGAAGTCACCTTAAGATAGGTGGGCAGACACACAGAACAGGCTAGTCCCACACTTGCGTGTGACCATTAAAAATCATGAGATATACCTTGGCTGTGCAGATGCTCTCCAGAGGAGTGAGGGGTCCCAGCCCTACACCAGGCTTCCCAGCCCAGGATTCCAATGGTGGGGAGAGAAGTCCCCATAACTTCTGGCTTTGAAAACTAGTGGAGAGTGTGATTGAGTGAGACAAAGGGTGGGTACAGTCCCAGACACTCCTGTTAAAGGGCCTGCACATGGACTCACCCACTCTATAAACTTCAGCACTGGGGCAGCAGCTTGAAAGGCACCATGAGTTGTCTGGCTTCAGGATAAGGGGTGGAGGGGCAGCTTTCTCCTGATGGAGAAGCTAGCAGAAGCCATTGTTTCTTTGTGGAGCCCTCCACCCTCCCAGCATACAGGCTCAGGAGGCTACCATATCTGAATCTTCATCCACCTGCTAAACACCATTCATTCATCAAGTCTCTGATAACCCACCTCACCCAAATTTCAGGCACACCAAAGCTGGTTTTCCATATAAACAGCCCATCTTAACTCATGATGCAGATTTTTCTAAAATCTCTCAAAGGTTCACAAAACCCCAACATGCAGCATCTGGCTTTGGCATGCCCTGTACCTCTTGCTGAGCAGCCCTAAGCCTGGCAGTAGCCATAGCCAGTCTCAGTTCACAGTTGGGCCTCTTGAGGTACCTCCAAGCCTAGCACGAGTGGTAGCCATCTGTGGATTGCTTTGTGGCTCATGTCAGGTGACCCTGGACAGGGCACAGGCTGTGGCTAAATGTAGCCTATATCATGGACCCTCCCAGGAGGCCCTGGGAACTGTCACGCCCAGTGGCCAGCATAGGACCAAGCCAGGGCATCCATCACCTGGCCACCTCCAAGGACAACACAGCCAAAAAGCAATATGGGAAAGCAACAGAGCCCTGCTAAAATGAATCCTGCTTCATAGGGTCAGCCCTTGCACCACAGCAGGCACTGTAGTCACAGCCAGTCCTGACAACCAATCAGCCCATGGGTCAATTGCACCCACTGACATGCAAACAGCAGCCAAGGCTCAACTACAAGAGGAGGGAACACATAACACACACAAGGGATACACCTGGAGCACCCAGTTCTGGTTGACCAGGGACACTGTGCCACTAGGCCCCACAGGACACCTACTACATAAGGCCACTCCACTAAGACCAAGAAGCATAGCAGCTCTACCTAATACATAAAAACCAAGACATTAAGGCAGCCAAAATGTGGAGACAAAGAAACATGCCTCAATAACAAAACAGAACAAAGTTCCAGAAAAATAACTAAATAAAATGGATACAGGCAATCTACAAGATACAACAGTTCAAAACGCTGGTTATAAGGATGCTCAATGATCTCAGGGAGAACTTCAACAAAGATACAGAAAATATAAAAGTGAAGCTACAAAACATAAAAAAGAACCAGTGAGAAATAAAGACTATAATAACTCAAATGAAGAATATATTAGAGGGAATCAACAGAAGATTGGATGAAACAGAGGATTGAATCAGTGATTCAGAAAATAAAGTTGCAGAAAACACCCAAACAGAACAGCAAAAGGAAAAAAGAATCCAACAAAATGAGGATAGTTTAGGGGGTCTCTGGGACAACACCAAGCATATTTCATTTGAATCATAGGGATACCAGAAGGTAAAGAGAGACAGCAAGGAATTGAAAACCTATTTGAAGAAATAATGATGGAAAACTTCTCTAACTTGGTGAAGGAAACAGACATACAAGCCCAGGAAACACAGAGAGTCACAAACAAGATAAACCCAAATAGGCCCACACCAGCACACATTATAATTAAAATGGCAAAGGTAAAGACAAAGAGAGAATCCTAAAAGCAGCAAGAGAAAAGCTACTAATTACTTATAAGGGGTGCTCCCGTAATGCTGTCAGCTGAATTCTCAACAGAAACTTTGCAGGCCAGAAGTGATGAAAAGCAAGGACCTATAACCAAGGTTATTTTACTCAGTAAAGCTATCATTTAGAATTGAAGGACAAATAAAGAGCTTCCTAGACAAGAAAAAGCTAAAAAAGTTCATTATCACCACCAAATCAGAATTATAAGGAGTCTTAGAGGAACTTCTTTAAGACAAAAAATATAAATAAAAAGATAAAATATATGAATAATAAAATGATAGTAAGTATATACCTATCAAGAGTTATTTTAAATGTAAATGAATTAAATGCTCCAATCATAAGACAGAGTGGCTGAATGGATGAGAAAACAAGACCCTTACATATGCTGCCTACAAGAGACCCACTTCAGATAAAAAGACACACCAACTGAAAGCAAAAGAGATAGAAAACTGTATTTCATGAAAAAAAAAAAAAAGGTGGGATAGGAACACTTTTACCAGACAAAACGGACTTTGAATCAAATGCTATAACAAGAGACAAAAAAGGACCAAATAATCCCATTTCTGGGTATTTATCAGAAGGAAACCAAAACACTACTTCAAGGGGATGTGCGCATCAGTGCAGCATTGTTTACAGTGGCCAAGATGTGGAGGTAGCCTGCATATTGGTCTATGGATGGGTGGACAAAGAGGAGGTGGTACATATACAATGGAGTATTGCTCAGCCATGGAAGGGAATGGGTTCTAGCCATCTGTGCTGGCATGGATGGACCTGGAGGGTATTGTGGTGAGTGCAATATGTCAGACAGAGAAGGACAGATGCAATGTGATGTTGCTTATATGTGGAATCTAAAGAACAAAATAAATGAACAAAACAGAAGCAAACTCATAGATACAGGGAACATTTACATCGTTGCCAGATGGGAGGGCGATGGGGGGTGTGGGTAAAAAAGGTGAAAGGATTAAGGAGTACAAATTTCTAGTTACAAGACAGTCATGGGGATGTAGGGTACAGCATAAAGAAAATAGACAATAATATTGTGATAACTACGTATGCTGTCAGAGGGTACTGAATGGGTATCAGGGTGATAGATGGGAGGGAGTTTGAAGGCAGGGTTAAAAATGTGAAGGAATTAGGAAGTACCAATTGGTTGTTACAAAATAGTCATGGAATATAAAACACAGGGAATACAGCTGGTAATATGGTAGTACCTATGTCTAGGGCCAGGTGGGGACTAGACTAGTTAAGGAGATCACTTCATCCAATCACTATGCTGTATATTTGAAATTAGTAAAAACAAAATTGAATATAAAAAAAATAAAGGCTAGAATAGAATAGAATTGCATTAGAGCTCATTTTTCTTTCTAAAATCCCAAATCCAAGTCGTATTTTAGTTATACAAAATATAATCATTAAAAGTATAAACTTATTTTATCAAAATATTTGGTTTAAGCACATAATCCTGAAAATGTGAATTTGTTATGTTTAAAAATTATCTATAATAACTTAGCTTATCAGAGAACTTTTTAAAAATCTACTTTTGAAAAATATATTATTTTGAAACTTTCAGTGCTTATAAGTAGAAAAAGCATCCAGGGCTACTGCTTTTCCTGAATCACTTGATGGCTAAAAGGAAAGAGAAAATAAATCGCATGAAAGAAAGATAAAGGTAAAACTGGATTTTACACAATCCTTTAATCATCTAGCAACTTTTCTCAAAAAATGATCGTGCATTCTGAGAGGGAAGATTTCCACAGTAAAATCACAGACATATTCTCAGCAAAGAGGATAAAAGATAAGTAAATAGAATGGTGCTTTCTCAGAAAAGAGAAGTTTCCTCAAAGCTCATAGGCAAGAAATTCTAAAATTGAGACAGATAGGAATAAACTATACCACGAGTAAGCTTTGTCAGGGACAAGCCTCTTCTCCGTTAGAAATAAGGTTTAAGATGTCTGCAGAGGACACTAGGAATAAAGAGTATAATCTTTAATATAATAACTGCTTACAAAAACAAAGAAATTTCTGAAGAGTAAAACAGAGAGTTACAATAAATGTTTTGAATAGGTTAAGGAACCAACATTCTAATTACAGGAAATTTGTCAATACTGCAAAATTACTTTGATATCATCTTTAAGTAAACTTGCCTTAAATAGACTTATCTAGAACAAAATTATTTTCTAATACTGATATTTTGACAATTGAATACTTTTAAAACTTTTCATAAATCAAACTTTATTTAGTTTGGTCTCTTTTTTTTTCAGGTAAAGGAACTGATCACAACCAATATCTAAAGTTATAAGGTCTAAAGGTATTAGAGAGAATAGGTCAACAATGTCACTTGTGATCTAGAAATCCAAAGAAATCCTGACACTGTGCCTAGTTTGGCTCAGAACGACCACATGTAGCTAGGATCAGTGTAAAGCAATGTTAAGAGTCCATATATCTAAGTATCAAGTGTTATTACTAAATTATCAGACTGATACATTTTGAAAAATATGTTCAATACATTTATTTGTTCTTGAAATGAAGTTATGTGATGGCACAAATCTAGAGGAAAGATACAGCATTCGAGGAGAAGGGCCTTATATTATTAAATTAAATTAAAATTTAGTGGCCAGATTCAGTAATGACAACATGCACTATCATGGGAAATAAATGTCACTTAAGCTACTTGGGCAATGGAGAAGATAATACAAGTCAACACTGTAACACCATGCTGCCATAAATCCCTTAAAAATAGCTATTAGTTTAAAAGTAGGCTAATCAGATGTACCATTTTAAAGGGGACAGAAAACAATGGTACTGTCCTGTTTCAAATGGTATGTGTCTGGTGAGCCTAGTCTCACTGGGCTAAATTCAAGGTGCCAGTAGGCTGACCATACATCCCATTTGAAACAGCACAGTGCCATTATTTTCTGTCCCGGTTAAAACAGTATGTCTGGGCAGCCTATTTAATAGTTTAATGTTTACTTGGGGACGAGTGGGTCAGGGAGGGGAGAAAGGGGAGGGGGTGGGAGAGGAGGAGGGGAAGCTAAATATAAGGTGATGGAAAGAGAAGTCACTTTAGGTGGTGAACTGATTATACATCAAGTTGACAATGCACTGTAGAATTGTATGCCTGAAACCTATGTAATCCTTGCTAACAGATGTCACCCCAATAAGTCTAACAATAAAAATGAATTTAAAAAAAAAAGAAGTTAAAGAAAAAAAATAAAAATAAAATAAGAGTTTAAAAGTTAAGTATGAGACAGCAGTCTGAGTACTTTAAAATTGATATAAGAGAACAAAATACACTTTCAATAGTCCACTTAAATTAACTGTTGGCTGACTTTATAAGATAAGGAGTACCTTATTAATAAAATCATTAAGGATACGTT
This sequence comes from Lyroderma lyra, assembly GCA_004026885.1. Classification (NCBI taxonomy): domain Eukaryota; kingdom Metazoa; phylum Chordata; class Mammalia; order Chiroptera; family Megadermatidae; genus Lyroderma; species Lyroderma lyra. The sequence continues at coordinate 150,720 of PVJL010000099.1, read as the reverse complement.
CTTTTGAAACTTAGGGTTTTAAAAATAAGGCTCCATGTTTAGTAAATGCAATTTTAAAAGTCTAACAACAATTATTTACCAATAATAAAATTGGTATGAGTTAAAGCAAATTAATGTATTATCTGTTAATATAATAAATTAGAAAATATATCAAAATTCACTATTGTCATGATTTTCAATCACAGAAGCAAGCTCTAGAAGCTCAAGAAATCTCAGTTATATTTCTTTGCAGCCATAACATTTTGTTTCCCAGAGAAAAATTTAAGAGTATCAAGTAAAATAAGGCACTGTCTTAAAGAATTGAATGACTGCTAAATAGTTATTAATTGGTAGTTGTATGTGCACTCTCTTATCTATTCAAGAAAGCTAAAATTGATTCAGTGGGTGATGTTTCTATGGACTCAAAATTTCTATTCCTAAAGGTTTACATATAGGTGTTAGTTTTTTTCAAGACTTAGCTCATTTTTGGGGGCTGTTCCCTGGCTGGGAATTGAACCCAGGCCGCAGCATTGAGAGCGCCAAAGCCTAGCTACTACACCACCAGGGAACTCCCTAGACTTAGCTCATATTTAAAGGGAATAAAAAAGATTACTGAGCCTATTTGAAAGGACTTCTAGAAGCTCAAATTACATTTTCACAGAATTCCATTTATGTCTGCTTGTATAAAACCACTAAGGTGAATAAAACCAGATTAAAACATATAGCACTATCAAAAAGGTTAAGGTATATATTGTTATCAAACACTATTACTGTCTGGTGTCATTTGATTACACAGAAGTCTTTTCTTAAATGATTCTGTTTTGTAAATATCCACCTGTACTGTTTTCCTCTCAACTTGCTTTCAGAGCACACACCATCAGACACCTCTCTCTAATGGCCTATGTTTCACATTTTTTGTGGGGGGCAGGTAGCTCCCTGACTGAGAATTGAACCCAGGCTGCAGCATTGAGAGTGCCAAAGCCTTAGCCACTACACCACCAGGGAACTCCTCAAATTTCACATTTCTACACAATAGATTCATGAGTCTAAACAGGCAACACCAGACTCTACTGCAGGAAAAGATTTGAAGATTTAAAAATGTCTTACCCCAGATATGAGAAATACTTTGCAGAAGTCCAAAACTGGCAGAATTTGTAGAAAACTGGCAGCTTCCAGTGTGTCTTGAAGGTTGTCCATATTAAGAGAAAGCTTTGCAGTATAAATGAAATCAATAATTTTCCTTAAACCGACTTTGCTCACACCATGAAGCTTAATGCACATTAAATCTTGTTCTTTCATTCCACCTTAAATAAAAAGACATTCAATTAAATGAAGGCGGATAATTTAATTAAGGTCAAACTCACTTCTGCTGCTAATTAGATACAATAAATCAAGAATAACTTTTATTCTGTGTAAGCATTCATGTCAGAGTCAGGCTTCTGCATACTTTACAATGAGAAGAGACCTCTTTAAAAGGACTATCTCTATAGTAATAGAGGTCTATATGATGCAAGCACTTCCAAAAGGTTCTCCTGTCATTTCATATGCAAAGACCTTGATGAATTAAACATGGTAGTAGGGGGACCTAGAGTCTATGAGGGCCCATTCAGATATGTGTCAGGAAAAGAAAAGCTGTGAAATAAAGGAGAGGGCAAGTGTGAAAAAGGTACATCCATTTCCCCAGTTAAAAAAGGGCAACCCACAACCACACTTAGTGGGTGTGTTATTCTTTTTGAAACCCTTCTTGTAAAGACACAGACAAAAAGAAGTGAATTTACTTTAGAAATAAAAAGACTTAAACACATATTTTGCATATTGTTTTAATGTGGGTGCAGAGTTTTAAAAGGCAACCTACCTGTGAACATAGCCTTAAAGTAGTCACTAGCAGAGGCCATCATGACTCTGTGCACAGGGAAGGCATCATCTGTGTCACCTGGCATGAGTGTTACATCACAAAGCAAGCCTTCAAGTCGAAGCTGGTCAAATCCCTATGACAAGAACATGAGTTGCACCACTCATCAAGACAAAATGGGCATATAAATCTCCATGTTTACATATTAATGTGTGTGTAGTATACTTGGCAAATAAAGCCAATAGAATAATTACTCAGAAGAAAAAAACTGAACACTTTACTATTTATTTACTTGACTGTAGGAAAATGATAAAATTAAGATAAATTTGATTAAGAACAAATAAGGAGAGAATATATGCATTCACATTTTTAGATAATCATTGGCTTTTACCTTATTTTGAAAACAAAAAGTTACCATGTACACTTGCATTTTCTCATATGCAGAATTACAGTGTTGGATTAACATTCTTTTCCATGTATCAACAGTCCTTTTATAGAACTTTACTGAGACATCTTGTGTTTGTTTTTGCTTCTTCTTCTTCCCTTTTTTTTTAGAATGAAAGATACAGAGCATTTGTGTTGCCTGCAAAATAGTTCCTTTCTAACAATTAGATTGTTCCATTTCTTTGAGAATCAAAGATTGCATCTTAGATATCCTTGTACTTTGACATTGCTGTTGCCTGATCAATTATCTTCCAAGTTTCCAGTTTGGGATTTAACTATCTTTGGAAAAAGGAGCCTAGGGAGCTCCAACATGAGACCAAGTTGTCCCCAAATGCCTAAAGTCTAGTGGAGAATAGGCTAGCTTCCACAAAACAAACAGACCATTGTTCCTTTGGTCTACTCTGGGGAGAATGAAACACTTTAAGTTTATAGTCGGCTAGTAAAATACATAAACAAGATAATACACAATTTAATAATGTGGCACAGAATGAAGATTTTGTCAATATTGAATCTGTAGTTACAAATATGGAAATGTATTATTATAAAAAATCATAAAGATACTCATAAATTACTCGCTAATAATATAATATAGTGTAACATGTAATACAAGAACTATAGCAAGGATTACTCTATCCCTTTTGTACTTTAATGACCTCAAATAAAACTTCTAAGTTGTGTTTTACAGATATATGAAGCAAAAGGCATGACATACTGCAGAATGCAGTTTTAGAAATATTGATCCTACACACATGTATATAATATAAATCTCAGTCTAAACATTTTCTCATCATAATTTTTAAATTGCTATTTAAAGAAAATGCTTGGATCTATAGAACTGGAACTTCAAAGAGATAATGTGATCCAGCCACTTTCCCTGTGGAGAGAGATATAAATATCTTTATTCCAAAAATATTTATACATTATACATATACTTTAGAACAGTATTATGTATCATATTTTCCTTTCTCCAACAGTGATTGACATATGTTTGTGTTCACAAATATCAAATCTTTCGGAAATGCCCCTTTTCCTTTATAAACACAAACATTATATACTCCCACCCCCTGCTATTTTCCATTGTTAAATCATCTCCTGTCCCTGTTATTTATAAAAGTAAATGTAAAAAGAAATGTCAATTTTAGGAAAATATTCTTATGCAGAAGGCTAGAAGTGGCTTTTGGAAAATTCATATACTGTATTTTGCTGTGTATAATGTATACATTTTTGCCCAAATTTGTGAGGGAAAAATAGGATGCACATTATACATGGGTAGTACTACTTCTGTATCTATATAAATGTTTTTCATTCTTCATTTATGCTTATGAGTTAAAAGTGTAACTCCAAAAATCATAACAGTTAACAGAAGTCTACAGTAATTTAAAAAGGGATCCTCCTCACTAGTCTAGTACCCATCTGACACCATACATAGTTATTACAACATTATTGACTATATTCCTTGTGCTGTACCCTACATCCCCATGACTACTGTGTAACAACCCATTTAATCCCTTCCCCCTTAATCCCTTCCCCCTTTCACTCACCCCCAAATCCCCTACCATCTCACAACCATCAAAATGTTCTCTGTATCCATGAGTTTGTTTCTGATTTGTTTGTTTATTTTGTTAGATTCCACACATAAGTAAAATCACATTGCATCTGTCTCTCTGTCTGACTTTCTCCACTCAGGATAATACCCTCCAGGTCCATCCATGCTGCCGAAAACGGAAGGAACCCGGGTATTCCTTTTCACAGCCGTGCAATATTCCATTGTATATATGTACCACCTCCTCTTTATCCATTCTTCCATCGACGCACACCCAGGCCGCCTCCTCATCTTGGCCATTGTAAACAACGCTGCCATGAATGTAGGGAGGCACACGTACCCCTGAAGTAGTGTTTTGGGTTTCTTCAAATAAATACTCAGAAGAGGGATTACTGGGTCCTTCTCTTTGTCTCCTGTTACAGTATTTCATTCAAAGTCTATTTTGTCTAATACAAATATTGCTACCTGAGCTTTGTTTGTTTCCATATTCATGAAATACCTTTCTCCATCTCTTTACTTTCCATCTATGTGTGTCTTTCAATCTGAAGTGAGTCTCTTACAGGCAGGATGTATAAGAGTCACATTTCTTATCCATTCAGTCACCCTGTCTTTATGATTGGAGCATTTAATCCATTTACATTTAAAGGACATGTTGATAATATGTAGTGATTGACATTTCATATTCATATTTTTTATCTTTTTTCTTTTGTTCTTCTTCTTAAAGAAGTTCCTTTAACATTTCTTGTAACACTGGTTTGGTGGTGAAGAACCCCTTTATCATTTTTTTAAAATTTTGCCTGAGAAGGTTTTTATGTGCATTTACCTACTCTGCTGTCTTGATCAGAAATCCTTAATTCCTGGCTTTTCCCAGTTATCACTTAAGCAAACCCTGATTAATCTTTCTTACTTCAGTAGAAGTCATTTTCACTCCTAATTTCAACATGGATTCTCCTGGGATTTGTTCAAAGTTGTAGGAATCCAAGCCTATTAGGTATCACAATTCTTTCTAGGCACTTTCTTTGACAGCCTAGCTTGCTAAAGCCTATTTAATGGAGTCAACTAATTTGTTAGAGCTCATCCAGCCCACTAGATGGGTGCTTTATTTGGCACATGCTTCACTTCTAATCAGCTACATTTTCTCTGACACTTTTGCTGTTTAGATAAAATGGAAGAAAAATACATGGATATTTATTATGCACCTTATTTTCCCATAAATGTTCACATTCAATCCTTACATCTCTTACCCATATTACAGAGAAGGAAGCTGCCCAGAAAGGATAAATGACTTTTCAATGTCACATAACTAGGTGGTAAGTAGTAAAACTAGGATTCTAGTTTTGGCCTAACCTCAATGTTCTCCCCACTATAGTTATGCAGTGAGTAATACTGTAAAGTGAGACTTCTTAAAACAGCCTCTCTGCTTGGATCCATTCCCCTGACAGCTACTTTCAATGCCTTTTGAAGCTGGCGTTTGTATGATTGCTAATTTTAAAACAATGATAACGTTCATACTTTAAACACTTCTCTAGCTTGTTCCCTTGACAACCAACACACCTAAGATTAGATACAAAAATGGTTCCTGTTAGTGCTTGTACTTAAAAATTATTTGGAAGAACATAATTTTTAATAGACTTTTAAAGAGAGCATCCAAAGTTTTTCAAAAGCGATGTAGAGTGGTAGTTCTATACCACCACAGAAAATATAACATTAAAAAAATCAGTTTAGGAAAGCTCATCTTCACTAATACAAGTTTTTGGGTTACTTATATCACTGCCCCTACCACCAGCCTGGACCAACAAAAGCTGAAACATGACAGAGCTAAGGGCTCTAAAACCCAGCTACATTTGTTTTGTGAACCAATATATATTTTTTCAATTACTCAGGTTATATACAAAAATATTTCCATTATAAAAAAAAAATTAAACAATGCAGAGCTATATAGTGAAGAAAGTGTAAGACATCATTCACCATCCTCCTTATTGTTTCTAGACCTCTGTTATGTATTTACATTCATGCATACTTGTATGTATGTTGTATATTTTTTCTACAAACAAATGGTATTATAAAATACACATTGCCCTGTTATTTTTCTAACAGGGCAATGTGTATTTTTCTTTATTTTTATTAAAACAAAGCTAGCATACCATACAATTCACCAATTAAAAGTGTGGCATTCAGTGGTTCTTAGTATACAGCAGACTCTCAATTAACTGGCACCCATGGGGATCGGTAGATGCCAGGTAAATGTACTATTTCTTCAATTTTTTTGCCAGTTGTTTGAGTGCCAGTTAATGGGGAGTCTACTGTATTTACAGATAACATGTGCGACCATCTCCACAATCAATTTTAGGATATTTTCATTGCCAGAAAAAAAAAAAAAAAAACCCTGTACTTTTTACCCTTGTATCCTCGCATTTCCTCTAGCCATAAGCAACCACTAGTCTACTTTCTGTCTCTATAGATTTCCCTGTTCTGGATATTTCATATAAAGGAAATCATATAATATGTGGTATTTTGTGACTAATTTCTTTCACGCAGCATAATGTTTTTAAGGTTCATCCATGTTGTAGTGTGTTTCAGTACTTCATTCCTTTATATGGCTGAATAATATTCCATTGTGTGGATACACCACATTTGTCCTCTTACTTCTTTCATTCAACATGAGGGCTGTCCTGAAAGTATCCAGCCATAAACTATTCTTGTTATATTGACAATGGCTGGGTTTTTCCTGGACAGCCCTTGTATTCTTTACATTCACTACATACAGATTTGTCTCACTCTTTTTCATGACTGCACAGTAATTATATATTTGATGCAATGTAATTTAGGTAACCATTTCTCTATGGATGTATACTGAAGCTATTTCCATTGTTTCCCCATTATAATATTAACTTATCTCCATATGATATAAAGGGGGAAAAGGAGAGGCCATCTCTCTTGGTGGTATAAGGACCTTGCCTCTAAAACAGTGATTCTAAAAGTATGTCTCCTCGACCTGTAGCATCACGTAGAAACCTGTTAGGGATGTACATTTCTGGGCCCCACCCCAAGTCTTTGATTCAGAAGCTCTGGGGGTGGGGCCCAGTGCTCACTGTTTTAATAGCCCTCCTACTGTGATTCTGATACACACTAAAATTTGAGGACCACTGCTCTAATCTGTCTCACTGCACTGTAGTGGGTTTCATTATTCGAATTAAAGTACATTTTTAAAATTAGCAGGACCACAAATATTGCCTTTAGCACATGACTACGGTCATGTGTTACAGGGGAGGGGTATGCTGTATTTTCTTTGGCAACAGTACTTTAATATAATAAAAACCTCTTCCTCTCACGTTTTTCCTCATTCTCTCCTCCCGTAGCCTTAACAAAAAAACCTACAATTAAACTATTTACATAGAGTTAAGATTCCAGGCGATGGAAAGCTTTTCTTTCCTGACCTTCACATTTCTGTTGATGATACCCACAGGACAATGAACCATAAAACCCAGCTCCCACTGGAAACTGAAACATTGGGAAAATGTGATTTCACTGAATCACACAAAAGGGAACTAGAATGGAATTTAGAGATCTCCTAGTCAAGAGTCATATTATGGAGATAAGGAAAATGAAGCCCAGGGAAAACACATGATATATAATAGTAAAGCCTCACACCAAGGATAAGCCTCTTCTTTCACTATGCTATATACTATACTATACTATACCATAGTTCTACTGTACACTATATACTACTTTTCTTGACCAGGGATATGCATGAAATTCACCTAGGGAGATTTCTTTTAAAAATGCAGTTAGAGAGATTTATTTTCCTTATATTACTAAGCAGAGAACACTGATATAATTATTTATATCTAGAAGACATCTATGGACAGCCGGTATTATATTGTTCTCTAATTCAGTAATGTCCACAGAGGTCAGAGAGTATACACAAGGGTTAGAAATACTTGGACTCCTTATCCCTATACTGAACACCTCCATATTGCAGGGTTTCTTTTTGTATTCTTTTGGCTTTCTATTGTTTTTCTGTCCTCTCCTTTGATGTGAGTTATTACTTCTTACAGCTAGCAGTGTGTTGGCATCTAGCAGTCCTTACCCCTACTCCCGCACCTGTTAGTGTCAAAATGAGTTGAGACACCAAATAAATACAATCTTTAGAAGTATAATAAAGGTGATAGCAAAATAGGATGTGAGTGAGGGACTAAAAATTTGGTGTAGAAATTTTGTGCTATTTATGTGGGCTGACACATAATAAAAAGTGAATGTTGCCAGACAAACACTGTTGAAGAAAGTGGCATTATCACAAGGTCTTCTTTACACAAACAAACAAAGAATGAATCGTGGAGATTTTTTTAAACATTAAGAGGGTATGCAGTATTCCCTTCAAGAGTTCTCCTCTGGTGCTTGTTTGCTTTCCTTTAAATTAATTTTAGAGATTTAAATTAATTTTTTAGAGATTTAGGTTGACAACAAACTCAAGCAGAAAGTGCAGAGAGTTTCCTTTATATTCCCTGTTCTCGAACACGTACAACCTCCCCCACTATCCCACACCACAGAAACCCTTGGTAGATTCTAAAGGCATGCAAATACGGCACAAGGGACAGCTTAAATTACCTGTAACACCACAGCACTGTGGGTATTGCTGGTAAAGATGCGTGTGGCTCCTGCCTTGGAAGGCTGCAAATGGGACGAGAGGCCCATTTCGCTGCTTCCAAGGGACAATTTCATGTGTTGGTCTTCCTCTTCCACAAGAGATCTGAAATTGTTTTTTTAATCAGAAAGAAAGGCAAATTAAAAGTTGTCATATAATTGACAATAATGAGATTATTTAGAGAAATACTCAGTAACGAGTGTGAATCATATATGAAATATACTGAATTTTGTTTCACTGTATTTTAGGCTCATATCATTTCTACATTATAGAAGATACATACATATATGTATAGTAGACATATATGTGTGTGTGTATACATACATATATATACATACATACAGATGTGTGTGTATGTGTATACACGTTAGTAAAAAAGCTTCCTCAAGTCTGTAAAGATAAATGAGTGCTGAGAGAACTAAAAGGTGGTTCAAAACCATAACCACAGAGAGGTTTTTTTGTCAGTACCACAGTAATTGCTTTTGGTCTATCACTGTTTAGGTGATGATACAATTGAAGTGTGCTATTTATAGTTACAATCAATTTGGGATACCTACTTGTAGAAAGATAAAAATAATATCTATCAATTATTGAACAGTCACTATGTATCAGGTACTTGGCAAGAAATTTACACACATGATCTTATACAATTCTTAAAACAATCCATTGCAATAGGTACTATTATTATGTCCTTTTTATTAAGGGTAGGAAAAAAGAGCTACAGAAGGGTTAAAAATAAACTTACCCAGGGCCACAAAGTTATTTAAGTGGTTGGGTCAGGATCTGAATATAAATCTCGTCTGATTCCAAACTCCGAAGACCCCATTTAAAAAAGTAAAGATTAACTGTGATATATGACAACATCATTTCCTCTTATGTTATTATAGCCCTAATGAACCCCAACTGAACAAAAATTTTTACATGTGAAATAATTTCAGTTTCTAGCAGTATCTCTCACTTATCAATTTGGGATTATTTAGCTAAATACTTACAGTCTAGTGGCATTTCCATCTTTCCAAAGAAATAAATAATAAAAGTAATAGACACAAGGTATGCCCATGTATCAGTACTTTTTGAGAGGTCATAAAAGACACTGGAGAAACTGTAGTCACCAGATCAATTAGTTCCATGGATAATATGTCCAAATATTGAATAAAGGGCCTGTTAGGTTAAACTATGACCATCATGATACAACTTTCATCATTCCTTAGACTAGTCAGACTTAAGTTTCCTTAGGTATATACATTGCTAAAATTGTCTCTGAAGCATCTGCCTAAGAGCAGGGAGCCCATGACTCTGAATGGGTTTATGCATTCCTGACTTACACTGGTAAAATGGTCATTAGAAAACAGGGGGGAAGGATAGATTTTCAAGTGCTAGAACTTCCTAGATATGCTATTTATCTGTAACTTCCTAAATGTTGAAGTCTTTGTTTTTCTAACTCTGGTCTATCCAACAGCATAAAGATTTCACTTTTCCCCCTATTATACCTATAACCTAAGTTGATCAGTTTTAACAAAGAAGTTTTAGGACTATACCATACTTTTAATAAAGATTCTTTTTGAATGATGACAATTGGCAATTACCAAAATTCTGACCTTGAGGGTAACATCAATTTTTCTTAATGATATGAGAGCCACATTATAACCAAAATAAATTAATAATATAGCACCATGTTTTATTCAACTCTCATGGATATTTAATAAAGAGAATAATTTAAATAAGATTTTTAACAAGCATAAAAGAGAATGAATATAGTTTTCTACTAGTTTCAGAAATAGCCTTAAAAGAATTAAATTACATTGTGAATAGTATTGTAATAGCTATGCAAGGCATCAAATGGGAAATAGACCTGTTGGGGTTGTCACTATATAGGGACTGTAAATGTCTAAGCCGTAAGTTCTCTTGTATACATGAAACTAATAAAAAAATAAATTAAAAAAGAAAGAAAATGTCAAAGATCCAGTTCCAAAAGAAAAAAAACAAAAGAAACAGTCATGGGATGCATTTTGGTTAAGTTGAAAGAGGCATTAATGGGAGTATTTGGTTGTAAGAGTTTGGATAAGTAGTTTAAGATCAGATCACAGAGGACCATGAATACCAACCTAAAGAGTGTGACCTGCATTTTTTTGACAGCTGCAAACCATTTAAGAAATTGCAGCAAGATAATAACACAACTGGAACTGTGAGTCAGGTACAGTACTCATCCCACAGCAGTGTGGTGGATCAGCACTGATATAATTTTGACGAAGGGTATAGAGAGAGAGGTTTTGAAGTTTTGTATTTTGGTCATCTTGAAATCCAAGGTCCTGAAGCCATCGGCGTTAGAGTGGTCTTGGAAATTTGAAGTATTTTTGTACTTGAGATATGTAGAAAATGAACTTTCTTCTCTAAATAATATAGATCCAAACAACATATTTGTTTGGTGAAAATAAAACACTCTTCATAACCATAAAAAAAAGAATTATAGACATAATAAAAAGCATACACACACACATACACACTCGCATACACATGCACTCACACTTTTAAACAGCTTTTGCAGACAGATATTTAAAATTACAGAATCAGATGGAAAAATGAGTAATAAGTTGATGGCGATTGGTATCCCCAACCAGAAAATTTCATTTCATCTAGAATTATTTTAATGGGATATTCAAGCAGAGTGTTTTCTTATTTTCTGTATTCCCTGGACAGAACCTGACACATGAGAGCTTTAATAAATGTTATCCAAATGAATGCAGAATCTCATCTTTGTGGATCATTCCGAAGACATTTGTTTACCACGCAGTGCTTTAAATGACCATCAATTATCATTTTTACAGAACCACAGATGTAACGGGGACAGGAGTAAAGCTGAAACCCCATTGCCCTTATGACATATTCTGGAAATTGCTTTTTTTAAAAATGAACTACAGATAACAACTTGTTTACTTGTCATTTGTCTCCTGTTCTTAAAACTGAAAAGCAGAATGTGAAAATGCAGCCCTTTCTTGGAAAGATAATACAGCTAGCTTTCTAATTAATTACTTCAAAAGCTGAAGAAGCCTTCACTAAAATTATGTTCTTCATGACTTTTTATCAACATGACTTTTTAACATTCACAACACTCCCTATTATTTCTGCATCAGTAACAGGACATGCCATGTCAACCTTCTAAGCAGATTCAATATTCTCTTCTCTCTTTTTCATTAAGTTTACTGACTGGATGTGAAGAGCATTGTTCTTCAACACTGCAAGGACGTGAAACCTCTCTGCAAACCCCAGGTCACAACTGTATCAAATGATCCTTAAAGGAATGATCATCTGAGTAATTTCAGGAAAAATAACATTTTAAAACTTTTTTGCATAAGTCATATAGTTAAAAGCAATATAAAGACTAGTGGTTCTCATCAGGGACATGGGGATCAAGAAGATTATTGCCTCCCCCTGTCCCATGTTTGGCAATGTCTAGAGACATTTTTCACTGTTGCAAGGGGTAGTGGGTGTGTGCTACTGTCTCATGGGATGTCGCTAAACATCCTATAATGCACAGGGAAGTTCTCCATGCCAAAGATGCACCCTTGCAAAAATGTCAAGTGTGCCAAGGTTGAGAAACTCTGATACAGAGGGATTAAGCACCTCAGGAAAATTTTTCTAAAGCAATTCCATGTTCTAAGTCACTTCCTACTCTGACGGTTGACTCCACAAGTTAGCGCAGGTAGTAAGGCACACAGTAGGATTATGAATTGCACTAACTCTCCCAAGACCACCTAACAATAAAATACCTCTGCTCTTTCTTGACAACATAATAGAGCTGGCTTTCATATTATTAATTCATGGCCCATCAGTTTGAAAAGTCAGGTGTTTACAATAGATAAGGAGATAATGGCTTTGAGGTTTATAAGACAATTATGCATGAATCTTTTATGTAAACTCATGTAAGAATAACAATTTCTGAATTCGGCTTAAAACAATTGTTATTTGGATTCACTTTTACATATTGTTAGAATCAAGCTCGAATAGTTCCATTTCTTCAACAGTATAAAATTATTCATGGGAAAGGCTGTGTTCATCAATTTTCTTTATAAAAATCAAATCTTCCTACAATGTCTGTATATTGCTACCATGCCACACTCACCCACCCCACTATGGCTGGACATATCTTATTTTCTAAACAATGACCAACAACAGAGCACAAAAGCAATCTTTCACAAAGTACATGAGGGCTGTCCAGAAAGTCTCCAGCCATGTAATATAAAAAACAGAGGCATTTATGCCCGGATTTTTTCCAGACAGCCCTCGTACATCAATCAGTCAACTGTGGTTGTTCGAAGAGAACAATGACTTTTTCAAAGAGTACCATCTGATAACTTTACTGAAAGCATTGCAAAGGGGATCTAATTAAACATACAGACACTATGGCATTTCTTTGCACTGCTATTCGAAGACAAAAAGAAAAAATATAAAGTCTAAGCAATTGTCATATGTTAACAGGGTGATACTAACATTGTAATCTTGCCTCTAAAACTTGTATATTTTAAAAATTACCCCCAAGGGAAACATGAAAATGATATGAACAGACAATTCATGAAGATATAAATACAAATGATTAACAAACAGAAGAATGTTCAACCTCATTAATATTCCAAAATATGCAAATTAAGATTCCATATTTAAACATATAAAAGATTAGAGTGGAAGATACACTCTTAGCATTGGTAGTGTAAATAACTATTAAGTCCCTGCTGTCTGCATGACACTGTTCACTCAAATGGGTTTCGTTGTTTTCTTTTTTTTAATGGAAATTGGAAATCACCAAAGTACAATTTTTAAAATACCGAATACTATTATAATAAAGGATTGTTTGTTATGTGTGTGGTCAGGTAGATGGGCTGTAGCAAGAGTGCCCTGGCAATTTGATTCAAGTATGTTTTCTACAATGAATAGTGCTATAGAGGTAATAGTTTGGCAGATGTTCTATAAAGAATTGTATACTCTTAGAATCACCATAGCAATCAGGTTTTGTGGTATGCTAAACAGGGAAGGGAAGAGTGTCTCACAGTGGTATCACTCAGCTCCAAAACCTCACGTCCAACATTCATCAATCTCCATACCACCCCCCAAAATATTCCCACAAAATCCAGTCACTGAAATAAGTATTTTTGTGTTTAAAAAATGAGGTATCAACTTCATAAATCATAAAATGCACATTTCCATTTCTTGTTTTTTATTATTGCAAGAATCAGTTCAAAATTATACCAAAAGCCAGGTGAGGTCAAATTTATTTTCAATAGAAAGAGAACATTTTAGTGCTTTATGAAATTATTAGCATGAAAATACCTGAAACACTTGACTTTTCTTGGTAAAGTTATATGTGTCAACACACTCTGTTGTTGTTGCAATATCAAATGAAGAGCAACATTTTAATAGTGCTGTGAATATGGCCTGCAACTATCAACATAGTCATTAAATTGTTCTCTTTACTTTCTTATATTGTTAATTTCTGAAGGAAAAAAATATAAATGAATCAGAAAAAAGCAAAAAAGATAAAAGTTTATGAGCAATATTTTTAACTTTAGTTAGTTTCTGATCTTTTTGCTTGCAACCATTACATTACAAAGTGATTCGACCTAACAATGTATTATAATAACTTAATTCTACTGTAACAAAATAATAGGGGTTTGATGTCAAAAGTATTATACAAATACTGTTATTTCCCATAGTAATAATATCTATCACTGGAATTCAGTGCCAGTGGGTTGGTATGCAAGAACAGCAACAATAACAAAACAAAATAAAAATAAAAGCCATGAATGGTATACAACAAATGGTATATAACAAATTGGTCTGGTTAATCAAGGTCCTGACTCATGTTTTCCATCACCCCATCCCCTAGAAAAATAAAGTACGTATTTCTCACATTCACAATTTAAAAAGAAAATCAAGAAAAATGGTTTTCTTCAAAGTAGTACTCCCCCACCATTTGTTTTTCGGGTCTGAAACAGAGAAGTGTCTGCTAGCAGCAGCATTTGCTAAATGAAACATGGCTTGTGATAAAGTTGTATGGCACGTGGAGGAGAAATTTAGCCACCTGTTCTCAAACTCATTTAAATTTCACTGCTGAATCTGTGAAGATATTTCCTTCTACCCTTGAGAAATAACTTAAAAACTTAAGATGGTAGAGGTTATTTCCCACTGATTTTTCTATAGGCTCAAAGTATGCATGCTGTATTGAATTCTAAAAATATTAATAACCTTCCCACATCACAAAATTTAGAATCTTAACTCCCCTTTTCACCCTTCCTAAACAAAAACTGGATGATATTCTTTCTCTCTCACTCACTCAACCCCCATTAAGAAAAAAAAAAGAGGGACAATTTTTTTAAAAAATCAGAAAGAAAATTTCCAAATCATGAAGTAAGTTAATAGGTATAAAATAAACCTAGCATTTTTATAAAAGAAAAATAAAAACAAGTTAAAACTTATATTGAAAGATATGTCCTAAAATGTCATTTACAGTATCATTACACAATATAAGTATCATAGCAACTTCTCTTAATAAGGCATACATTAATTGTTTAAGAAACTATAGACGCACTGTAGAATTGTACACCTGGAACCTATGTAATTTTTGCTAACCAATGTCACCCTAATAAGTTTAACAACAAAAAATAATAAACTATAGAGAAGGATCTCCTTGGTGAGGTGCTACCTGAAAGAAATCAAAAAGATAAAGCTGTGGTTAGTTGTTTTTATTTTTTAATGACAGAAATATAAGTACAGCCGTCCCTCGGTATCCATGGAGGACTGGTTTCAGGACCTCGCCACCACACACACACACACCATACCAAACTGTGCAAATGCTTAAGTCCTTCATATATAATGATTTAGAACAAGGCAGTCCACCCTCTACATCTGAAGCTTTCCAACTTCCGATCAAAAATATGCTTTTCAATTGAAAACACAGCTGGGTTGAACCCACAGATGCGAACCTCAGGGTACAGAGAACCACTGTACATTATTTTGCAATGAATTCACTAATGAAAGTCTTTAGCCTAAATAATATAAAATAGCTGCTAATCTTTCCAAGGCTTTCTTTTCTCCTGCAGCAATACCAGAGCCTACAAAAGAGAAAAAACGTTCAAATGATTTTCCAAAGTAAAGAAGTTTCCTTATGAATATGTCTGTCACATTGAAAATAAAATCACATTAATAAATAGCTGATGGTAGTTTTAACATAGGAATAAGATTGTTCAGCCAGCACCTGCTGTATACTAGGGGTTGTGCCAGACATATTGTCTATGCTACTTAATCCTCATGATAATCCCATTTTAAAGACAGAAAACTGAAGCTCAAAGAGTTTAAGACCTCACCGTTGAGTCTGGTAACTATGATTTGAAATTTAGTTTGATTCTAGAGCCCACCCATATTGTTGTCATTATCACCAAGCCTAAACATGAAAAATAGCAGAGTAGAGATCATAAAGCAATTGACATTTCAATGCTTAATTTATAAATACAAGTTGGATCTCAGAGACACATTTTATTATAGGCAAGTCATTTTCCAGTTGAATTAATTCAGTTTAAAATTACCCACTTTTACCACTACTTCCACAAAAACAATACCAATGCCAAAAATCGCATCCCATTCTCCCAACACATATAGGGTAAAGAGGTAGCATATTCTAGGATATAACGCAGGTCAAATTTAGGGAGAACTTTGTATTATCGATATCAACATTTAAAAGAACAGATTCTGAATTCCAAAGTCACCCATCACCACAGAAATAGCACTTTGACATGGATAAGGAAATGGAGCTAAACAAATGGAATGACAAATGATACTCCATTAGATAACTATAACAGGATGAAAGTTAATTATCCAAACCATAAAGCACTTGCACTGACTATCTCAATCCTGTCCCTGAAAACCTTTAAAATTAATGTTTGCTTCCTCTAGCTACCATATTTCAAGACTTTAGTCTCCCTTCATCTTTTAAAATCCATATACCAATTAAAGTACATTAAGTCTCATGCATCTAGACCAGAACATTGTTCTTTTTAGAAGCTTGGTTTATATACCAGTTCTCATTCTTCATATAATGTTTTGATGAAAGACAGACAGATACTTGAAGTAGAAATAAAAGACTAACCAAAATAATGAATTTTTAAAGGCTGTTTCCACACCTACTATATAAAAAAGCTAAGTTGAAGCTCCCAGGCTTTGAAAAACCATATAAGGTGAGAGTATTCAAGTGGTATGGCGGGAGGGAGCTGGCAATATGCATTTGTATGTTGGGAGAAACAGCAGGTGCTACCATCGCTGTTAACAGTCTTTTTCCCAGTGTATAGAGAAATAGTTCTGATTCTATGGCTGTACATTATCTGCTTGGAAGGATGATCCACCCTTCAGCCAACACCAACCCTGCCCACTGAAAAGTCTAGCTCTACCTGATGCAGGAAACATGCCTTCTCATTCATCCTTCAATCACCAAATGAAGAAACTGGAATGGAAGCTTCAACACCCAGGCCAACTTCCTTTAAAGGAGATTTTTGCTCCAAGAGGATGTGTTAACCAAGCTGTCATTTTATACCTAATGCCTATAGCTCACCAAATTTTAAATCTGACTATTGTGCTATGGTGCATTTCAATGAAAAACATGTTGTTAAAGGATTGGGGTTTCACCTGCCAAAAATTTCCATTTATTAAATATTCAAACCTCCAAGTTATACTATTTTAGAGATTATTATAAAGGCAGATTCCACAAACTCAAAACCAATCAGAAATCACTGAGGCAAATCTCTTTGGGAACAGGAGAATCATTTATCAAGTGGTAAAAATCCTATCCTTTTCTGTCTTTTCTGAGTTTCCCAGTTATATACAACTTCACAAAGTCAATAATTCATGACCAGGTCTTAGGGGAATGTTTATTTCTCTTTAAAAAGGAAACATGAAGAAAACCAAAGTATAAGACTTCAAATTTACAAAGTAATAGCCAATTGCATTCCAAGTTTTAAAAATTAAAACTGGCAACTTGAAGAGTCTATGTCTTCATAGCCTGTCATAAATATAACAAATCTTAACCATGATTTTGCGATGATCTAGAGGCCTCTCTAATTATTTCAATGAATGTGGTAAAAATTTCAGTATCAAATCAATTGTTTTAATAGAATATGTTTAATATGATTTAATCAGCAATATTTTAATATGATATTGAGTATTTTTCTTTTCTTTTTATTGTTAGACTTGTTGGGGCAACACTGATTAGCAAAAATTACACAGTTCCCAGGTGTACAATTCTATGGTGCATCATCTATGTGTTGTGTTATGTGCTCACCACCCTGTGTGAGTTCTCTTTCCATCATCATATATTTGACTCCTCCTCTATCCTCTCCCACCAGTTCTGTCCTCTCACACCCCCTACCTACCCTCTTGCCCCCAGATAACCGCTAAACTATTGGATGGTCAGTATTTTTAAGACAAGGGAAGGCAATACAAAAAGAAACATCAGAAGACAGATCCCCAATCTAGTGAGTCGGGGAATCATACTTTGGATAGTTCTCTCAAGCTCATCTCAGATATGGAGCTCACAGAAGCAAAGAGTGTAATTGAAGCATAGTTTTTCTCATGTTAAAATTATTTTCCATTTTGTACCTAACTATGTGCCTCACCATTAAGGTTTTTTTTTAATTAACCTTTGTTATTAGACTTTAAGTTTTCCTTTTTACACCATGCATACCATAAAGAAACATAACAATTGCTGATTTTAAGTTGTCAGGTTGTTAGGAAATGGAAAAAGTTTTCCCTGTCACTTACAGCCCACTCAGCTACCCACACAATTCAAGTATCATATTGTGAGAGTAGAAATGCAGTTTTTAACCACAGAGATTGCTTCTGATTTTCCTCCTAAAATGCCATCAGGGTCCACCATTTTACTACACTCCTAGAAAATGATTTTAACTAAGATCACTATAACATTCAGTTCCATATCACAAAGCAATTTCATGATCTGGCTACAGACAGCCCTGCTAATGTAATAAAAATTGCTCTACCAAAATACTTCTATGAGTTTGTCCATAGTGCAATAACAATAAGGAAGGACTCTTTTTGGCAAATATTTATGCACCACGACTGTATCTGTTTACCCAAAATATTAAATACTCCTAATAAAATTGGTTAACTTTTTCCCTGGAAGGTAGACTGGTTATTTTATTTTTTTGAGGGAGTAGATACATATAATAATGCATTAGGGAGTTCGCTACTTTGAGAGCAAGATATTTCTTTTTAGGAAGATTATGGGCTCTGGCTTAAAAAGAGCATGAGTTCTTGGGTGAAAGTCAAAAAGGGTAGAGGCAGACTATATCATTTAAAGAATATGACACAGTAGGCATCAAGCATTGACACTTCTTGGTCATTTAAATGGGAAATTTAAATAAAAGATAATTGGAACATTTTTACAATGTGTGTATATGTGTTTGTAGAAGCTATCTAGGACTTGGGAAGTAGTCATGAAGTACTGTCTTGATCTGTTTGAGATAAATAGGAGAGAGGTACATTAAGCAAGAAAGAAGCATACCCTTTCTCCCTTCCATAGTCTTTAAAAATAAATTTATAATTTCTGACTCTTAGAGCACAAGTGAGAAGGAGAAGGGAAGAGTTACCACAAAGGTGAGGATAGCAAGTGACAAGGTTTCAAAAATTTGCCCAGCTAGTTGTAAAATGCTACTCTAACTGGTACTACCCTTACTGCATCTACAACAGCTATTTCTTGAAGCAATAAGTCAACTCCAAACCTCCAAAACCCAATCTCTTTGTAGATCATGCTTTAATGAGAAAACTGGGTTATTTAAAGGTATTCAAAATGGAAATGAATTTCATAGCATAGTTCTTGATTGTTTCTAGAAGCTAGGTCATTCAGAACAAAGTTCAGGCATCTCAAGTGTATCTAGATACCATGCATTCAAGAGAGCCACAGATAGGATATTTGGGATTCTAAAAGAAAATTGTTATCATCCAAATAATTCAGTCAACTCTTACTGCTGCTTCTTCCTCATGTTCCATGTTGAGTCAACTGTCAAAGTATATACCACTGACTGTCTCTCTACTGCACTCCTATCTTTCACCTCCTCTCCACTTTCACTGCCCCTAAAACTTCTGGTATCTATTACTTCTTATTTGTAGCGGGTCATTAATATAAATTACATATTTGTTCTAATAAAACTTCTTCACATACTGTGATTGTATTTATAGTTCTGAAAGTTACTTCCTTACTCAAAAGTACTCAGTGACTCCTCATTGCTTGGTGAACCAAAAACAAATGCTACACTCTTAGATTTAAGACTTCTTGAACTAGCTCTCCTTAACTAATCATATATTCCAGCAATAATTCAAAATTAATATATATTTAATGATCAGCGAACTAAAAATCCAAATTTATTCGCAAACTATCAATTGTTTTGCTTTAGAAACAAGCATGTCCAACCCGCAGCCAGTGGGCTGCATGAGGCCTAGGATGGCTTTGAATGTGGCTCAACACAAATTCGCAACTTTCTTAAAACATTATGAGATAGTTTTGGTGATGTTTTTATTTTTTAGCTCATCAGGTATCACTAGTGTTAGTGTATTTTAGGCATGTCCCAATATAATTCTTCTAATCTGGCCCAGGGAAGCCAAAAGGTTGGACACCCCTGCTGTAGAATGTCATTTTTAAACTTATTAACAGCTATACCTTGTTTTCTATTGTTAACCAAGTAATGTGTAAAAGCCATTTTGTTTAAACATTTTGATAAAATAAAAATTTACTTAATTTAAATTGAATATCTGTTAAACCTTTGCAATTAGGGTGAAGCCCTTTTAAGTATAAAAAAATTCAGAAGGTAAGTAAATGTGGATAATTTTTTCATCACTAATTTTAAATGAATTTCTCCTGAACCCTTTTTCTCATACTATACACATAAAACACATTATCATTTAGGTGCAAACATACTTGTTTGAAAATGTAAATTTGTCTAAAATAGTTTTCTCCATTATGATAAAGGACATTTGAAAATTGTGAAATAACTCTTGCTGTCTTTGAACACATTATAATCTTTTTTTTTTTTGGTCAAATTATAATTTGACGAACCGTGACTAAAGTATTCTGGTTACTGATAAATTCTTTCTACTAAATTGTTTCCATCTGTGCCAGCATCGTATTTATAAGCAAGCAAGGAACAAAATCAGGATTTTGGATTAGTTCTTTTCATAAGAAAGATAGCTGTAACTTGCTCTCTAACAAGACTGTAATATATTAGATTACTGCATATATTAAATAAAGAAAATTGACATTCTTAAGTGATTGGCACAGGGCTTCAGACCTCAAAACTACACTCTCTGAATTCATTCATCTACTCAACATTTATTGAGCACCTGCTATGTACCAGGTACCTCATTAGGAAATATTAATTGGTAAACAAAGAGCAGGCAGGATACTTGCCTGCAAAGAAATCACAGGAAAAGAAACAATTACTTTCCAAAGGACTAAATGATATAAGAATGATAATAAAGTCTCAACATTATCTACTAACAAATACCATGATGCATGATTCATGTAAATCACAGTAACAAAACTAATTGAGAATTTTGCTCTGTAGTACAGAAGTATATGAGTTCATGCTTAACATATAAGCACCAAATGAAAAAGTAAGTAACATCAACTTTCCTTACTTTATTTTATTTTAAAGGATTATTCCCAAATCAGGCTATCTGTAAGGCTGGATCAGTAATCAAACAATATCCACTATTCAAAATTACAATCTGCAATTATAATTGTATGGAAGAAAGCCAAAACTTATGATGATAAGATGGTGCATCTCATCATTTGAAATAAAAACAGTCTCTAATTGTATCTATCTGTGTATTTTAGCAATTTGTCTATGAAAAATATCTTAATGAGCCACATCCCTAATTTACTTAAGATCAAAATTTGGGTTGCAGTTCCATGAACTTTTGTTTAGCTGTGAATCATTCAGAAATGATTACATACACACAAGCTTTGTAGGAAAGTGCTCATAATGAATGAAAATCAATTTGGTAACACTAAGGGATTGGATGACCTATTCACAATTAAGAACATCCACATACTTCTCAAAATTCTATTTCAAGTAATTTGTGCATCCATCCCAACAAAAGCTAGATTAAACTAAGTGAGTTAATTAGGAACATGGTTCACTGTAGGACAACAGAAAAGCTGTAATTTAATCACATTTATAAAGGAAAATCTAGTTGAGGTTTTTTAGTAAAGTGGTTTTAAACATTAATTTGTATTACAGTAGATAGACTGGGATAAAAAAATAAAAAGGAAATGTGAATTAAGAATGGATTAAAATACCAAATATAAGCATACACATATGGTGATGGGAAAATAAGTCACCTTAGGTGTTATACAAGTTGAAAAAAAAAAAAAACACAAGCATACACAGATAGAGGGAAGGTGATCCAACATAAACATTCTCTTTCAAGGTACAGTGGTATGACAAAGAGTGATTTCTAAGGTTCCTCTTTTTAAGATATCATTCACCAGTGAAAAGCATCGTATTTTTGAAACTGGTAAAACAAAAAGTGAGAATACAAGGTGTTACAGAGAAAGTTGTAAATTAAGAGCAAAGGTCATTTAGCATTTCTAGAAATACCTACAGTGAGAGACTTTAATGTGGGAAGGAAAGAGGAAGAGAGAAAGGAAAGACAGGGAGATGGCATAAGCACGACTTTCGCCCAGTTGTCCATGAACACTCAAATGCACTTGCCACTCCAACCTATCATTCTCATAATGTTTCATTCTCAAAATTTTCGTGCTCTAAAATACAGTAATCAAAGCCTTTTAAATGAAAAAAGCCCCTCACCTTCCATAATAGAACACAGACAGTATCTGTGGAGTTAAATAACTGGTTCTGACTTCTGAACATTCTTCCATTCACCTCCAAATTTAGAAATGCTACTTCTCAGGCCATAGTAACTTCTGGACAATCAGATTTAGTGGTCAATAACTGAGTGGCATAGAAGTCCTCATCTGCGATTTTACTGTTCCTGTTTCACTCAATAGATGTTAAGAAATATCCAATGTCAGTATTTTACCTCTTTACCAAGCACTGAAAGGCTTTAGCAAGGCACCAACCACATAATTATATGTCAGTGAACTATAATATGTTTTGAAGGTTTTTAAAAAATGTTCTCAATAACTTGTATTCCAGAAACATGTGAGAACTTGTAACTTTTATGTTTTATTCTGAACAGTCCTTTGCCTAAACTGAAAAGGTTTTGGGAAAATGGAAAGAAATGCAGTGTTCTTGGAAATTTTTTCTTCATCAATGTAATAAAATGCAATCAACATCAACCAACTTGTATTATGGACTCACTTTACTGCTTTTTAGATAACTCTAATATCCATGGAGTGATGTTGAATACTTCTGCTTGTTAAATAAAACTTTATTAAGAAAATGAATTCCACAATATTATTCAAAAAGTGGCATTAATCCTTACTAGCTTTCGAAAGGAGAATTGGACCATGCAAACCACCTCAAAAACAGCCCAAATTTTAAGAAGGCAAATAAATAATAAAAAATTTTAAATGGCTAACTAGAATCTTAGTTTTAACTCATATCTGCATTTTCTGTGTTTGTGTATACTTGCAAATTTTATGTACACAGCAATACATTTGTGCTTATTTTACAGAACCTGGAGCATGAAAAACATTCTAACTGTAGAACTTGTTTTCATGATACCACTTTCAACCCAACCCCAGGTTATTGTGCTGTCATGGAATAATTCTACTTTTTGATAAGATTTACAGGCAATCATTGTTGCCATTTGAGAACTGTCTATGTTTAAACTATTGTAATTTTCAAGAACAAAACTACTGGCCCAGAGATTAATAAATATAGCTAAGTAACAAGAATGTAAAATTTGTAGAACTACTTGGGTTAACTGGAACCATTTCTTACAATGCATGTGTGAGCCTAACACAATTGTGTTCCACTAAAGTCTGGTAGACATCTCAAAGATGTCCACGTCCTAATCCCTGGAATCTGTGAATATGTGGTTACATGGACTTCGTAGATGTGATTAAGGTTAAGGACCTTGATATGAAAAAGATGATCCTGTATTGTGCAGGGGGGCTCAAGCTAAACACATGAGCCCTTAAAAATGGAAGAGGACAGCCAGAGAATAAGTGAGAGAGATCAGTGTGAAAAAAATTTCTACCATTGTTGGCATTAAAGACGGAAGGGAGCTGCAGCTGAAGAATACAGCCAGTCCCTAGCGCTGAAATCAACCCTCAGGGTACAGCCAGCAGGATGGGAACCTTACTGGTCCTACAAATGTGAAGAAATGAATTCTGCCAATGATCCAAACGAGCAGGAATGAGACTCTTCCCTAGAGCCTCAGAAGTGAATGCAGCCCAGCCGACATACTTCGATTTTTAGCCCAGTGAGATCCATACCAGACTAAAGACCTAAATAACTATAAGATCATAAATTTGTGATTTTTAAAGTCATTCGTTTGCAGAAATTTATTATGGCAGCATTAGAAAACTAAAACATGTCATTGGGTTTTTTTTTTTTTTTTGAGTCCTTGCATACAGTTAAGCAATGAGACACTAACACCCACAAGAAAGCACTAAACATTTGTGCTAGGTACTAAAAAAGAGCACACCAGCTACATACAGTAGTATCCATGGTGGCTAATTACCCTGGGAGAAAAAGGTGGGTCACCAATGAAGGTAGAATAGTGCTTCAAGAGACACAGGAAACACTGAGGTTAATTCTGGTGTTGTATCAGCAAGTAAAGATAATTGCCCCAGCACTTTTCTACAATTTCACCACTTAACAGTACAGCCAAGTAAAGCTAACTTCTATCCCATCACTCAAGTCAAAAAGGCGTGTTCATCTCTCATATGGCTTTGTTCTTCTAATCCTAGTGAAGTATTACCTAGTTAATAGATGGCACGAAAGTAGAAAAAGTCTATGAAAACACAAAGGCATTAGAAAAGTTAAAAGCTTTGAAATCAAGCAGAGCTGAGTTTGAATTCTCACTTCACCTCTTATTTAAAGTGTAACTTGGAGCAAGTTAATTAAGCTCCCTGAACCACTGTACCCTTATGTATGAAACAGGGGAAAGACACAGTTACAGTGTTTGGGAGGCAGCTTGTAAAGTGTCTGGCACTTTTACAGTAGCACTCAATAAATTATATTATATTCAACTATGCTAAACCAGGACTTTTTAAAATTGCAAATAAATAAGCTTCACATGAAATTTACAACATGTGTTTCAAGTGTTAAGCTCCTAGAGTTCTCAAAGTTTTTTTCAATTATATTTGTCTTATGGAAGGATAAGTTATTCCATTTCTCCATTGAACCATATCGTAAGTTGGGTATGCTTTTGACTTCCCTTACCATAAATATGGCATCATACCCATACTAAAGCATGCCAGTGAAAATCTTTTAGTATAATTGGAAACACAATTTAATTTTATTTTTCACTAAGATTACATTTTATAGTCCAAGATCAAATTATTGCTACTATTCAGGTAAAATGTGTATACTCGTGCTCTATAAAGCACCTAAGTCCTGTCCACCTTAAACGATTGCATTCCAGTTTTCTTGTTTAAAATGCTGACTATCACATTTAAACATAAATTGCATCATTTTCTATCCTATGCAATATCCATTTTAAAATCTGGTATCTCTCTCCAATTCCTGTCTCCTCATCTAGTACAAACTTTTCTTCTGTAGTGTTTTCACTGCTATTAAACCCATTATCAATACTGAAAATACAGAAATAGACATTATTTAACCTGATTATCTTTAATGAGAGTTTTCACAGCGATACAATGAATTAAGCAATAAAATTGTTTATGAATAAAATAGGATGGAAGATAAAGTATAGTCATTTTGAATGACTGTAAGGACTAGACCCCCTAATGCCCAGAAGAGTTATACCTGGTACATAACAGGAAGTAACTTATGAATATTATAAATTCATTATACAAGATGACTGAAAAAGAACTAAGCACTTTCAAAAATGGATTACTCAGTAACATTTTTATATACTGATTCTCGAAGAATCTCACATTTACGCCTTTCTCACAATCTTGAGGAAATAAAGCAATACATTATGGCTGCCATTTCAATTTGAAACATCACCATGCACAGTGCTTATAACTTGACTCTTTAACCACAAGTAATAAAATCATTAGCACAAATACTAGCCTATCTCTTACTTCTTTCTTTTCCTTCCCACTAACTTGGCCCCACTTAAATCTCATCTAAATATTCCAAGTTTAAGGAAAATATCTGGAATCCTTAGAATTCCTAGTAACTCCAGAATTCCCATGATGGTGTAAGATTCGCATTTCCGTCTCTCTTCCCCCTGGGGTAAGTGTTTTGACAGGTACTTGGAAGTAACACTCATTTAAGTATAAATAACAATGAATCTAGATAAACTATTGACAAGTGAAATTCTTAGAAATTTCTGAAAGCATCAGAAATACTAGCTTTTGTCTTGTAAGTTTCTTGTGTGCAATATTCTTTAGTTAGATTAAATGGTTTCGAGACCTTTTAAACAAACATACACCACAGGCTTTAAAACAAAATTTTAATTTTACTTGCACATGTCACACTTCCTCAGACTAAAAGATCTGAAGTAGCTAAAAGAATAAACGCGAACTGTGAGGAGCAAGCAATCTAATCGTAAACCTCTGAAAAGGAAGTTTGTAAACTCTAAATTCACCATGGTCTAGTGTGAATTCTCTGATTAAAAGCTAATACAATCCCAGGCTCTTTTGTTTTGTTTTGTTTTGTTTTTGCTTTTTGGTATGTGGGTAGTTCCCTGGCTGGGAAACGAACCCAGGCCGCAGTGCTGACAGCGCCAGCGCCGAAGCCCTAAGCCACTACACCGCCAGGGAACTCCCCAATCCCAGGCTCTTTAAAACAAGCAGAATATCTGTAAAAGGAGAGAAGTGTCTTCTTCTAGTCCAGTGGTTCTCAACCTTCCTAGTGCCGCGACCCTGTAATACAGCTCCTCATGGTGTGGTGACCCCCATAAAATTGTTTGCGTTGCTACTTCATAACTGTAATGTCGCTACTGTTATGAATCGTCATGTAAATATCTGATACGTGTTTTCCGATGGTCTTAGGCCACCCCTGTGAGAGGGTCGTTCGACCCCCAAAGGGGTTGTGACCCACAGGTTGAGAACCACTGCTCTAGTCAAACCACAGAGGTAGCACCACATTTAGATGTAGTATCTCAAATAAAGATTAATGTTAAAAAAACTATTCAGGTGAGGACAACCAGCAGAGCAAAGGGTCTGGAAAACATGTAGCACGAGTAATGGGTAAAAGAAGAGAAGATTTCCAGTCTTGTATGTAACGTGAAAATAGATAATTTGGTATACAGCTTGATAAGGCCATACTACAAACAGGACAGGTATCACACCATCTTTCAGAGGTGTCACAGGAAGGATTTCTACTTTAAGGAGAAGTTGGATTCTCTAAATGACCTCTAAGGTTACTTTTATGCCTATGGTTTTCCATTAATAAGTGTTAAGCTAGGTAGCCCTTCTGGAAGCTCAGACCGTGGAAATTCCCAGAGAACATGCTGCAAAAGTTACAAATGCTAAATTGCTTTTAGGTGTAATGTTACTGCTGCACATAATTTGTTAGATCGAGCATATGTAGTGAAACAAATTAAGCAGACACAAAACAAAAGTTTATGTATATGGTAATTGTCGAAGTAACTGAATATATTCTTTTCTCATTTGAAATGATGAATTTAAGAAGTATTTTGCTAAATAAAAAGGATGTCTAAAGCCACAAGGTTTTGTTTTATTCACTAAATTAGAGAAAAGACAATCTTAGGGGATAGGAAACATGACAAATTTAGCAAATGCATTTTTTTTTCTGGTCTATTCTTTGAATCACTCACAAACAAGGAACATTTATGAAGTATGCATCATCTCTCAGGAAATCTAGATGCTGAATTTTAAAGGTGAAATAATAGAAAACAAACAAAATAATGTGCTATTGATATTTACTATGAACTATACTTTGCATATTATTTTAAAAAATCATGTAAACAGGAAGCTAACTGAATGCAAGTGCATTGACTAAAAGAGAGTGGTAATTCTAATTCACTTACGCTCATACACTCATTGTCTTTTAGCTCAAGAAAAGTAAAATTCTAAGGAAAACATCTCACAGTGTTTGTCTTGCTAGAATTCATTGTTATATTGCACTGGTTAATTCTTACCTATTGCCTTGCTCTCCGTTGCTACACCATTATTATCAAAACTTAACTGCTTGTGAAGAAAAGATAAAAGGATCACTAAGGCTAATCCTGTTCTATTTCAGTGTTTCCCTAGAATCTAACAATACTTTAATCCTAAAACATTAGCCTGAAGGGACCACTTGCTGTTTTAAAACAATGAATACCAAAACACCAGAAAACCACTTAGATGGGAGTGTCCTTTCAGTTTTACAAATTTAGGCAAAATGACAGGTTAATTTATACGGTTCTCACCTGTCAGGAGCAGTCTTCACTAATTCAGTTTACACTGACCAGGAGAACCAACCTCAGGCTAATTCTGAGCTTCAACCTACCCTCGAACAGAGCCTAACACGAACATGTCACTCACATTTTTATGAAGATGGTCCCTCCAGAATTCCACATGGATGGAATGCCACCCTGCCAGTGTTTAAAACTGAAGCTGAGGGAAGACTATATCAACCCAACAAAGACTAAGTATTGGGTAATCAATCTATGTGAAGGCCAAAGGATTATTTTCCTAAATCTTTTGTCTTTAAGATACTGCACTCTTCCCAAATCATATTATAACACAATTTGGAAAGTGTTTTATATTTTTAAAAAAACCGATTTTCCTTAATATTGTCGTAAACATTGACTTTATCATCAATAAGTCTTGAGAATATGGAGAAGCAGGGACTGTCATTCAAGTTCTAAAGAAGCAGAAAGAAAACAAGCTTGGAGTTTAAATCCACAAGAGAAAAAATAGCCTTTCTGTTCAATGTTTGCAGGAAGTAAAACATTCCTTATTATAGCTTTCATAGCATAGCAGCACTGCCCTATCTACAGTGTCGATGGAAGAACTCTATCTAGCTAAGCAGCACCTACACTGAGTTTAAAAAGAGCCTTTCTTTCCATATTTGCTCAATTACCACAGCGCAGTTTTACCACGACCAAAAATATTTTATATTGAAATTTCAGTCTTTGAAAAAGTACCCCAGCCTTCAATGAAAACCATGGAATGTGTAACTGAAAAATCATAGTAAATAATGATAAAACCTTACAAACCAATACTGCTGGTATACAAGCAAACAT
Organism: Lyroderma lyra; assembly: GCA_004026885.1. NCBI lineage: Eukaryota > Metazoa > Chordata > Mammalia > Chiroptera > Megadermatidae > Lyroderma > Lyroderma lyra. The sequence goes on along the minus strand of PVJL010000099.1, from coordinate 121,905 downwards.
ACAAAAAGATGCTTTATTCATTGAATAATTTTATATTCAAGATACTGTTTTAAATGTTTATGCATAATTTTAAAGGTACATTCTAAAACATCACATTTTGCCAAAGCATCAGAATTTAACTATTCCATTTCAGTGCAAAGACTTCAGACCCAAAAGACACAAATAATCATTTAACGTATGTTTACTAGCAGAACGACTGTGATAGCAAATGGGTTACCTGACCCAGTATTCTAACTTAATCTGTATAATTTTTGAGAGGAAAAAATTATACTAAACTTGACTATCATTTGTGTATAAAAAGTGTTGTGGAATATAAAGAAGCATTGATGAGAACATGATAAACATGATATTTTAATTTCTGGCCAAGGAAGTCACTGAACACTTAAAACAGTAAAAAAAACTAAATGAGTTATTTATAAACCTGATTTGCACTCCCCAAGCTAGTCTTTTCCTATATCGAATATATTTTCTTTGTGTATATTTACATAATATTTCAAATATTGTCTTAATGTATTTATAAAGAAAAATAAGTTAAGGCCAATTTAATAATATAAACCATCACAACTTTAAAATAGTCAACGCTAACACTACCTCTTGGAATATATTTTTCCATTCTACCTATGTGTACTACCAACAATCGATGGCAACATGCAAGGTCTGTGATGTTTTCTAACTTCTATCATCTAAATCAATTCACTGATATAATCAGGTCAAGAGGTGACATTCACTTACTTAAAAGGAAGAAACGGATTCATTAAAAATGTTTTATTAAGTTGTATTTGAGCTTGTGGCTAGTATGAATTAATCAAATGAGAATTTTTTTTAACCATCTCTAAAAATTGGCAAACCAGGTGCACTAGGAGTTGCAGTTTGGATCTTTTGGACAGTAAAATACTATAGAAGTACTAGAATCATGAATAAATATTATGTATTGTAACCTACTGATTTTAGTTTGGGTGTGTGTTTTGTTTCGTTTTGACAATAAACTTGCTTTTGGTAAATCTTTAGTCATTGCTCACCAGCTACGATTCATAAAGTCAACAGGCTCATCACATTTTCTCAAAATTTTTGAAAGAGCTCCATTAGTTTGTCACTTTCATTAATGTGTGCTTTTCACAACAACAGCTTTTGAGAAACCCATACAGCTCATCTTTTTTCTTTCTTTCTTTTTTTTTTTTTGCAAATATAACCTACAATTTTAACTTTGTAAGAAAAAAAGTTTAACATCCAGACAGATGAAATCACCTGAAGATTCACTAAGAAGGGATATTTTAAAATTCTGAAAATTACATGACGATAGGATTTAACTCTGAAATGTCCTCATTTTCCAGTGCTTTCCCGGGAATTGCTCTTTTTGGACTGAGAGCACAAGCACAGTTACCTCCTCAGCAGCTGAAAGCCGTTCAAAGAACTAGACAGACACCACTGTGCATCTGAACCTCATATAAAACAAAAACTAAGTAATAAAATGGCAACTCACCAGCTTTCTAAACACACAATTAACCGAAAACAGGGAGAATTTTGCACATCTTTCCTACTGAAAAATATTTTAAAGGGAACACTCACAGTTAAGACAGGTTTATACTTAACAAGCTTTTCTCATATTAATATTAAAAAAAAGAAGGTCCAGCTTTCCCTCACTCCTTTCTCCATCACAAAAAAAAAGAGAAAAGGATCACAGACAATACTTGAAAAGATCACAGACAATACTTGAAAAGAATATTTATTATAGCTCCCGGATTTTCTTTGTAAAGCAACACTTTGCAAATTAAAAACATAAGATTTTCAAAAATTCTAGAAAAACTTCTCAATGTATCTCCTAAAAATAAATTTCTAAAATAGACATTTGTAAAATCCACTTTTCAACTCCATGTACATAAATAACTATTCATAGAATTATAATTTGCACCAGTTTGAACTTACACTTCAGAACCTAAATTATGAAACTGGGAAAGATATATCAAACTTATTAATATTCACACACAACTTAAGTATAAAAGTCCTGATTAAAAGATTCATTTTCTTATCAATATGTTAACTCAGAATGTTTCAAGTTCATCAAAAAAATATAGAAAGCATTTCCATATTTAACATAATACCAACAGCAAGCATCAGCAGTTTTTTGTGCCATTGCACAAAAGAAATCATCTTAAAGTATTTCAGATACACAAAAATTAAAAAAGGAAAAGCCCAATCAGTGTGAAAGATTAAAGTTTATCCTTATACAATTCCTTAGGTATATCTTTAGACTTTCATATTAGTCATTAGATTACCATTACGCACTTTACATGAAAATAAACATAAGCTCCTAAGAAAACAAAACAATGATAAAAAATGTGGGCATGCCAATATATTTAAATGAAAGCAAGCTTGAGGTTTTTAATCTTGTGCGTTTTGGGATGTTGCTGTTTGGGATTTTTACCCTCTTTTGCCATAAGGTTGATTCATGAATGAAATCCCATTTTAATATCCTATTTTTCTCTCACTTACATGTATGCTGGAGAAAGTGGAGTTGACCTGGATGTTTTAAGCACAGGAACTGGGAATTTCCAGATAGCAGGAGAGCTCGTTTTCCATTTCAATGGCATGTTGTCACCACGGTACTACAATAACAGTAAACAGCGTTTCCATAACAGACTACCAACTAGGACTTCCATTCCACACTGTACTGACACAGTGGCTGCCGCGGAGAACAAGCAAACGATTCTGCCAGTGCCCTTAAACCGATGCTTCCAATCTGTAAAATAGGGCTGCAAGGTACCTCCTTTAAATCGTCCTGTCCCCTAAAGCAATATGATGATTCTATCGCTCTAACTCAACAATAGTGCCACCTCATTAGGAAAGCGTTGACTGCAGTATTTTTTTAAGACTGCACTGTGCATATCACACAATGCAGCTTTATTTAATAAAAGTGGCTAGGGTTTGTTTTTTTTTTTGTATTGTATTGTTTTAAGCTTTGCATTGCTATTGTTCTGCCTTAACAGGGATACTGCAGCACTGTATTATACTCTGCACCTATTAACCTGATTTCTGACCAATAGTAGCAGGAAAAAGAAATAGATGGGTTTCACATGAAAATGAAACAACATACCTACTCAGAATACACTTGTCATCCTCTGAACATTCTTCTTTTGAGCTGCAGCAATACAAATGGGATATAAACCTCAGCATAGCCTTAGGCCACAGCTAATAGAGATCAGTGACTAAATTCAGCAGCCTGCTTTCTTCGTGTGCAAGCTCTGGCCACACAATACGAGAATGCCATTATGGGAAAAGCCCGTTTAAAAATGCCAGTCTCTCTGTTTTCCAGTTAGAAGAAGGCAAAATGTAAGAACAGATAGAAACTGCTGCAGAACTCTGCACGTTCTTCTAGTAGCTTCTGATTCAAGTTGCTCTCCTTTCCCTATCCTGATTTCCAAGCCGGGATGTGTAAAGCCTCATACATTTACAACATGCTGTGGTAACATGAATATCACTCTGTCTTCTGCAGCAGGGAAGTACAGAGTAGTGTGCTTTTAATAGCAGTCCTCAGAGGGACGCTATCAACAATCTAATTCAACGCTGCCCTCCCCTTCTCTCCCCCTTTCCTCGCCGGTTCAGCCCCCCCTCACGCCTCCCCCTACCCCCGCCCCCAAACAGCTCACAAATTGCCTAGAGGAGAGACCAATGCCGCTGGCCAAGCAGGTGTCCAGCAGGGACCACTCCAAGGCTCGGCAGCAGGTCCAGTAACCTCTAGGGGTTACTGGCTGACAAGGAGGTTCAAAAATTAAAGCTGCTATCAAAGGCAGCTGGAGGTATTATTTCATGAAAGCAATGGAAAATAGAGGGTTCATCTATATTGTTTTAAAATACTACCAGAAAATAGCATCCTAAGTGCCCCCAAAGTGACTGGGTATTTGAAGTATGTGTTTAAAGTACCAAACTCACGAGTTTTCTACAGAATTCTACAGAACTGGCATTATGCTGAACTTTTTATTTACAGGCTGGAGAATTTTATTTCTGAGGTAAGCACATCATCATCACTAAATACCTGCCTTCACAGCACCCTTCTACTTGTACCTAAAAACAGAATTATTCATCTTCATCAATGAAAGCTCAGTAAAAGCAGACCGTCAATGACACAAAAAAGCCATTACCTTTTAAAGAAAATCACTGTAGTCCCCAAGAGCTCATATTTACTTTTATGTCTGCATCCAAACAATAAACTTGTGCTTCCAACTTAAGTAGTGGCTTTCAGATACTCTTTCCAAATTATTATTAGTTTCTAAAAGACGGAGATTTAGTCCCTTTAAGAGGCTTTCTCATTTGTATTCAAACATCACAGATGAACGTTTCTATAAAAACATACTATAATACTTTTAAAAATTCCAAAATATATAAATGTTAACATACCAGAAATACAGGCAGAAATCAACTAAGGTAAAGCACAAGTACCTTCCTTTAAGCTATACATCAATATTCAGGCAAAAAGTATTTTCCTATGGAATCCAAACATACATGGACATGCAATACATACATATACACATGCATACATATGTGGAGAGAGTGAAAGCTTATTTTGAAACATTGACCAGTAATGCTTAAACTTTATTAAATATTAAAATAGATATCAGCCATTACTACCTCACAAATAATTTTTATTCAGTCTACCATATACAAATAACCTTCCCCAAATCTACTCAAGCATCTTAGAGGGTTAAATTATATTTCCAACTCTTTTTAGTATCCATACACATAACTGACTCACAGACATCTTCAAAGTGATCATAGAAAGGAGGATTTATCCATACCTTAGTGACTAAAATATATGAAAAGATTAAAGAAAAGCACCATTAATGCAAATAAACCATATTCAATATTTTACATTAGAAGGCTTCGTTTAATAATTCTTAATAGTTATGGAGCAAAAAGGTCCCAGGTACAATCTGCAGTAGCAACTTGTTGGAAATCTCAAGAAGGAACACACACACACACACACACACACACACACACACACACAACACACACACACACTCATCAAGCAAGATTGGAAAGTCCCATTTCAAAAATTTGAAGCAGTCTCAAACATTTAAAAATATAAAACATAAAACAGCTATAAATTAGCTGTCTGTAGCAAGGAGGCAATGTTCTAGAAAGGAAAGTCAACCACATTCCAGCTTATAAAAATATTCCAAAGCCGTAATTGCAAATATAACTTCTCCTGAGAACACATACTAAAACCTATGCAAGAATACGGTCGTGAAATGTTTCAAACAGTGTATGAATGTGTGCAAAGACTACTCAACATTTATGAATGAGAAATATAGGGTGAATCTAGAGGTTTTCAAATTTTGAAGAGCGTCACTTTCACAAGTAGGCGAAGATCACTTTACTGCAAAGGTTCTCAAGTTATTACTCTTCTGTGAACAATCAACTGATTCAAGAAACCAACATACTCTTTTGACTAATCTCATTAGGATCCAAAGAAATCAACCAAGACCACCATATCGGCTACACCAATTTTCAGTCTAGATTTCCCTTGGATTTAATTTTTTTAGACTTAGTGCTTAAAACCTGTTTTTGTGGCACTACAATGGTAATATTTGTTCAAGTGAAGAGAAAATAAGACTGATTTTCTTCATCCCATCTACAGCACTCTTAAAGATCTCTAAACCCTAAAACCATTGTATCTGATGACAGACACTTACTTATATTCAGTTCTTTTGCTTTAATAAATTCCTAGGAGTCATGTGTAAGTATCTTGCATGAGCAAACAACCAATGTGCCAAAGGCTTTAAAAACAATTCCCTTAAGTAGAAATATAGTCCATAAAATACACTTTACACTATTCATTTGCTTAATGCCACCATTCCTCATACTTCGTTTAGAAATAAACTTCAGCCAGGTAAAATCATCCCAATTACAAATTAGCAGAGTACAAATTAATCAGATTTTACTATCCTGACGGCGACTCCAGTAGCAAATATGGAGTGTAATTACCATTACATTCTGGAACTAAAATTGTTTTCACCTCAGGGTGAAAGGAAGAAAATGATTAAACATGTATTTTAAATATAATCTTATGCAGGCTCAGTGTCCTCCTACTTTAATATTTAGACTAGGAAATGTCAAAAACCCTCGTTCCCATAAGAAACACTGATTTCATCTACAGAACACTTGGTTTCTATTATGGAGAAGTGCATAAAACAGGACAGAAAGACAACATACACAAACGCTCTTCAAAACACTTTATGAACATTAACTAATCACTTACAAATACCTGTGAAATGCATATTTCATTGATGCAACAAACAAAGGACAATGCTGGGACTTGGCCAAGGCCACAAAAAGAGACATTCTTGGCCAAATCTTACAATACAGAATTCCCTGGCTCCCAATGTCAAAAGAGATTTCCATAGCTTTTAGAACTCTTATAAATTATCTTGCTCAGTATCCTCATGGTATAGACTCAAACACTAAAAGCCCAGTTAAGTTAACGTGCCCAATGTCACACTGCTGGTTGGCAGCAGGACTGAAACTAGAAACCACGTTTACAAGTCCTAGTCCAGGACTCCTGTTCTAAATGAATGCTTTTCGATGAGACCATTCCATAAAACCTACGCTCCTATATGAAGTGGACCACATTCTGTAAATGTTTCAATGTATTCTAAAGAAACAGGAACTGCAACGAGCTATTTAATCCTGCAATTAAATGCACACTCAAAGATAGAAGTGGGAGAAAAATACTGAAAAATATAAAAATGTGAAGAAAGACCATTTCCAAAATCTTAATTCTAAAATTGTTTAAAAATGATCAGAAAGAAAAAGGTAAGTAAAACTTAAGGCAGTCATAGTATGGGAGAGAGGGGACATCTAAAGGGCTGCCCGGAGAAAATGCAGCCATAAATGCCTCTATTGTTCATATTACATGGCTGGATACTTTCCAGACAGCCCTCGTACAGCTAGCCTAATTTTTTTTCTCAATGTAAACGTTTCTAAATAACATTCTAGGAAGATCTAACTTGCTGACAGATGGTTACAGTTTATCTCCAGTACCACCTCCTCACCAAAGGAAAGAACTAATTTGTCACATATTGGATCTCTCTCGCCATTGTCTTCCTGATATTCCCTAGAAACTGACCTACCTTTTTCTTGCAAATTTTGGTTAATCCTGTGGTGGGTACAAGTAAAGACTAAGAGCACTAACCACAATTTACATGAGCATGTACTGTATACAATCTTCTTTGCAGTCCTGACAGTATCTCTTCAGACCAATCTGGGATGTCCACGTTATTCGATTTGCTCAGACAAGACTGTATGTAGGTCATGCCAAATTGTGTGCTCTGCTTATGGTCTACCAATCAGTAAAAGTATTTCAAAGGCAACCAAGTAGGAATGTTAAACCGTTTAAAAAACACACAAAAAAATTAGCTTCTGGACAACAGAGCAAAATTATTGATACATCCAGGTCACCTTATTACAAGAAATAGAATCATTCACATGTATGGCTATATATACTTTGTGTGTGTGTGTGTGTGTGTGTGTGTGTGTGTGTACACGTGTGCACATCTTTTATTTGTTTTGGAAGACTGAATATCAAATACATTAAAATTTCTTACTAGATACTCAGGTACGTAGCCTTGCTAAAATCAGAATGGAAAATCACAAATGTTTCTCAAAGAAGACTATGTTAGAAAGTCATCATTTCATCTTTTATGAGCACATTCTCACATATCAATTTTCTTAACAGAACTGTGTGAATCCTTATAGCTCCACAAAGGATTTACATAAATTTTGTAGCTATGACTATGCTTTGGATTAACATAGTACCTATCTCCTTCACAATACAAACAAGTAGAAAAACACAACTGTTTTGCAGGCACATATTCATGCATATGCATGCTTATATGCATAGAAAATTCTTTATGCCATGATGGCATAAATAATGTAAAGGTAAGGATTCTCCCATTGTTGACATTTTCAAAGGAGGGTACTAACTTGTTTTTGGGGGGATGGGAATTATAGAACAGCAATAACAGGAGCTGGTAAGCTGATAAGACAGGAAAAAATAGGTAATGTGACCAAAGGAGAAAAAGGGTAATGACTGGAAGGAGAATGGAAAGCCAGAATGGCAGGGGTTCCTGATATCTATGTAGTACCTTTTATGATTTGGGGTCAAATGAATGAGGTCATGGGTCTAAGACAGAAGTTGAGGTGTGAGGACAAGAATGCAGAGGGACTGAGCAGATAACATGAAAAATCCAATTGCTGGGAACTCCCTCACTACAGTTGGAAAAAAGATTCACAATGAATGGGAAATCCAGAAGTTTCTGCCCTTACCTATATAATTTTTTATTGTTAAACTTATTGGTTAACAAGAATGACATAGGTTCCAGGTGTACAATTCTACAGTGCATCATCTGTGTGTTATGTGTTCATCACCCAGAGTCAGTTCAGTATCTATATTCTTTATGGCTTTTTGGGGGGCTACCTTTGAGTGCTTCATTCATGTAGGATTCCCAAATCCATACACCCAGTCTTTGTACATCTTTGATATCCATAAATGAAATTAATTCTTAAGTATTCCCATCTATTAAAAAATGCCTTAAACTCCAAACCAAAGCGTTTGCATTAGGAGTAGTAGTAGAAGAAAGCAAAAATTTTTTTTTTTTTGGTATGTGGGTAGCTCCCTGACTGGGAATCGAACCCAGGCCGCAGCACTGACAGCGCCAGCGATGAAGCCTTAAGCCACTACACCACCAGGAAACTCCAGCAATAATTTATAAATATAAACAATGTACATACTTGATTTTGCATTACCATTTGAAAATTGTTTTGAAAATGCAATTTTGAGAGAGTTAATCATGATCAAGCACGGATAATATATCCAGTGCTCCAATAAGTGCCCATGCTGTTAACCACACCCTGTGCCCGACCATACTTCCTCTGCCTGAGATGTCCTCCCCACGTTCCTGTTCCTCCTTTAAGAAGGAATCTCTGAATATTTGTATCTTTCTAATTGAGTAGTATTCCTGGCACACTGGAAAGCATTTAATAAGTATTTGTGGAGTAAATCGAAAGAGAAGTTTATAAGCAAAGAAGTGATTAAATAAGAATTGTGTATTGAAGACAGGATATCCTGGAAGGCTTTTTAAATGTTGTTATTGATTCTGCTATTACTAATAGGGTTTCAGGTAAAAAGAATATTCATCTGTTAATTTGATCATTTTAGGCTATAAGTCCTTAAAATGAAAAAATTAAATATACACATTATCTTGTTAAAAAATAAGTGTGTGTTGACAAAAATCAGCCAGAATACACACTTCTTGAAATGAAATAAATGCATCATGATAGTGATGATGGATTGCTCTAATGAAAAATCTCTGCTCTCACCTCAAATAATGATAATGTATCTGGTTAGTGGTCTCTCGGAAACCTTCCAAGTATCTCCTTAAATTCTCTTGGGTAAATAAAATAGCCAAACCATTGTTATACTTTCTTAAGTGTTTGTACATTAAACCTGCAAACCTATCAAAATAAAAAGCCACTTAAAATGAACAGTGCTACTGAAAGGAAAGTTAAGAATATGGCTCTACTGATTAAAAAATACACTCATAAAAAGCTTTTCAAATAGTCTCACCACTTTGTTTTAATTTTGGTGGCATAAGATATAAAAGCAAACTACAAAAGTTGCATGAAGACAACATAATAAACAATGTCACTATCTTAATTTTTATAAATCCTCAACTATCTTGATGTAAATAAATAATTTCTAATAATGTTTGTCTATGATGGTTGAAAAACTTTTCAATAATAATCACATCACATACTCAACCTCAAAAGGCATGCCAGTTCAAGAAAGTTATCATTTGCTATATTCTACATTCTTTCAGAAAGATCTATACTTTTATAAAAATCTGAGTTACTGAAAGGCCTTTAGAAGAATATATAAAACATGTTTCTCAACAGTCCAATTAAAATTAATAAAATGATGCTACTGTTTTTTAATAATTATATTTATATCCTTTCACCCAAAGAGGAGTTATAACATTCACATCTGCACCATAAATGTTATAGCTAAAAATGAGATCTATAAGATTACCTAGTCTTCCCATGCCTCCCTCCCCCTAAGTATTTGTAAATCTTGGTTTCAAATACTTATAACCCCAATAATGTTTTGCTAACCAGAAATAAACACTCTCATGGAAAGCTAATCCTAAAGATTCATTAGGATTATACAACACTACTTAGTTTCCATGAAAAGTGGCTCTTTAAATTCAACTGCTTTAATTTTGTTTTTACCATTTCCCAAGCTTAACCATTTCAACTTTAAATTTCCTATAGAACCTATTGTTGATTAAAAATAAAAGGTTTTAATGACATAATGAATGAGAAAATCTTAAGCTCCAAAAAAGACTCAACTTTAGACTTGAACCCTTTGACTCATTACCATAATATAGGGCTCAACAGTTTTCATAAAGGTATAGTTTATAGTCTTGGTATTTGTATACTATGGTGGTATCCAAGAGACTTAGCAACCAGTTCGATAACTCTATTTTCATGACTATTTTGAGATTCTTCTCATTTTCCAATTTAGAATTCTTCTCTTGGGTGATATTAAGTTATAAAGATTTTTCTATTTAAAAAAAGGGAAGGGGTAATAGAAAAAGTTATACTGAAACATGCCAAATATATGGTGGCAAGTGTAAATTATAGAAGGTAGCTAGCCTAAAGGGGTGCAATTTAAAATTACTATGCCTGAAAACATATTTAGCAACTGAATGAAAACCTATGATATAAGACGTCTTTAACTCATGTTATATAATGTTAATGCAAGGAACTAACCACAGCATTGTTTCAGAGTTATGTCTAACTTGCTTACTTGGATGCAATGTTTGTCCAATGGGGGGAAATAATTTCTTTCCCTTTATCTCATGTTCTATTACTAACTAAAGTAAATGCGATTTTGATATAAGGGAGTTAAAAACAAAACAGTTCATTTTCTAGGTTGACCCTAGGTTTAAGCTAGATGCAATCTTAATTTGGGTTTCCTGACTGCCTTTTTTTAAGTAGGCTGACCAGATGTACCATTTCAAACAGGACAGGAAACAACTGGTACTGTCCCGTTTCAAAGGTATGTCTGGGCAGCCTACTGACACCTTGAATTTAGCCCAGTGAGACCAGGCTGACAGATGCACCATTTAAAACAGGACAGTACCGTTGTTTTCTGTCCCGTTTCAATGGTACATCCGATCAGCCTATTTTTAAGTCTACTCTAACCAGTAGGTTCAGAACCACTTTACATCTTCAAACTCAAATATATGTTTTAAATAATCAGTTATTTCTCACGGAATTCTGATGCTACATAACACTTGAGTAAAATACATCTTCCCTTTAGCTAGCATATATTTATTCATTCATTCCTTATTCAGCTTGATCTAAGTCAGACACACTGTTGAGCATTTTTATAAGTCTTCCATTACAGGATCAGGCCATTTTGTTTACATTCCCATGACACCGTTCATTCAGTAAATAAAAACATTCATATTTAGGGATTTCCAGAATAACAATGTTTGAAATTCAGGTTTGTAAAGCACAGGACAACATAAATTGTATTCCAAAAAGAGTGAAAAGGCAGCAAGATCAAGCTTAAACTCCCACTTTAAACAGGGAACAAGCATGAGCAAATTGATTAATTAGGAACCACATTTTCGTATTTATCAACTAACACACGTTTGTTTAAACTGAGACCTCCAGTATATTAGTCTTCACTGACAGTGTAAGGTAGACTCCTTGAGCTTGACAAACACCAAACACCAAAATCAATCAACTCACCATGACTAGCCCACAACCTGCAGAGAAGAGGTGCCTGCTGAATTAGTTCAATCCTCAGTAAGTACTGAGAACTTAAGACTTTACTAGATGTTACAATGTTTCCTGGCCACAGATCCCTTACAGTCTAGACTGCATGTTCCAAGAAGTGTAAAGATATTACAACAGTAAGCCTTAACTCTCCAGAATCCTGGATAGCCTAGTTGTGTAGCCAACTTTTAAAAATTAATTTAAATTTAAAACTGGAATAGGCTAACTCAGAATATCAGAACTCACTTATTTTTTCTGTCTCTCGGTAGAAATCTTTCTGACCTTTACCTTCTTGAAGTCTAAAATGTACACAATTCTTTTAAAAATATGTCATAGGCACCATAATGCACAATAGCTACTGAGCCATGCCTCAGATGTAGAAACAGCCCTGTATGCAAGTAATATGTGTCATTCCTCACCCTTTCCCGACTCCCACCCCTAGATGCTTTGACATGGAATACAGGTGCTACCAAGCAAAAAGTGACTCTTTTCTTTATAATCCAATACATATACCAAGAGAAACATCCTATACCTTGAAGGCAAATGTTCTTAAACTTTAGTATGTATAAGAATCATGTGGGGTGAATATTTAAAATGCAGAAGTCTAGAGGTGGGACCCAGTCATTGGCATAGTAAACAAGCACTTCAACTGATTTTCATGCCTAGTCTACTAAACTTGGAGGAACACTGCTTTAAAGTCAAGGTTTTTAACCCCCACTCAAGATAACCCCAGCTATAGTGACTTCCTCAGCACATCAGCATGGGCAGCTCACCACCAGTTGTCAGTCCCCACTGTCCAGAGTCATTATCTTGCCTTCCAGGTCTGGGAGAATCTGAAAGCAAGGTCTGCAGCTGGCTGACAGATAGGCACAGAGGCAGACAAACAGACACACAGACACAAAATGGGAAACTGGAGAGTATAGCAATTAGGAAACAAAGGTAGTATCAATTATATTGATTGTGCAATATAGATCAAAAAGTTAGCAACTTGTTTCAAACTTTTTTCAGTGAGGAAGGCTGTAGGAGAAGACCGAGCTAGGCACCTGTGGTCTGGTTGCAGCTACTCCACTAACTAGCTTCGTGACCTTCGGTGTTGTCTTCCCTTATCCCTAAAACAGGGAGGCTGCCACTTGCCGTGCTAGACTCCCAGCAATGTTATGAAAACCAGCTGAACTTGTATTTGTGAAAGCACATTAGAAAATATAAAGCACAATACAATCACACATGGTGTTTTTGAACAGAATAATTTATCATTTTTTTATCTTAAACACAGTAGTCTAGACGTCATTGAAAGTTTCCTTGATGATTGAATGTCTTGTAGTATCTCAGGGTCTTTTTTACGAAAATAAATTCTCATTGACAAAAAGGTAGAGGAAAATGCAGACCCCTGGACATACCCTGATGTTGATTTTTTGAATATATCCTTGAAATCGGCTTGTTTTAAAGACAATTGCCTCCGTCTCCTGAAAGTGGAGTGCAAAAAAAAATCAAGTTAATTGTGGCTTTATTGTATTTAGTTTAAATTTTTCAAAGCATACTCTGCAAATATTTTAGCTGTAAATTAATAAACAATGTTTATAAATCCTAAACAGTTAAGACCACACAGAACAATTAGAAAATATCTACATTAACATTTCGAACAACTTAACTAGAAAGCCATACAATTCTATTTGTTTTTAGAAGCTCTCTTAATGTTTCAGAAAGTCTGGAATAAAGATTGACATTAAATACAACATTTATTGGCAGCTGATCTAAAAGACTAAACTAGCCAAATTTGGACACAGGGAAAAATTTTTCCAGTAACTACATACTTGGCCTTGGAATGCTTTGTCATTTTTCTAGCTTTGCAAGCCTAAAGTTCAATACTCTGCTGATAGACCGTTTTGCCATAAAAACCTGAACGCAAATGATACACATGACAAGCTTTCAGAGAACAGATGGCTAATGTTCTTCTAGGTTCATTTACTACCAATTTTCTTATTTTCATACTCTTTATCATTAATAAAAACATATAAACAGATGTACTGTCTCCAAACAGAAGATTTTGTTTTTGCGAAGTTCTGTTACATATCCAACTCATTTGGGTTAATACAAAAGCAGCAATGAACATACTTCTGGTACTGCCTCGGGAATGCAGTTTTAAAAAGAGACTTCTACAGAAGCACTGCAATATATGCAGACAGCTCTCTTAAAAATATAAAGAGAACTGGCAGGTGTTTGAGGAGCTCTAATACAAAATTGAATTTCTTTACATTGATTTCATTTATGTTGTTATTAGCTTATACAAAGTAAACATTACTAAGCATTATCCTTATCTAACTTTTTTCAAAATAAACAGTTTTGGCTTTTTTCTGGGTCATCTCACAAGGCACTATTTTATTATTAAAGTCACAACTAAATCAAAGTCATAGCCCAGCAGAATCTTTTAAAGGACCTTGACAGAGAACTTATAGAAAATATTATCCTAAATCTACTGACTTCTTATGCAAAAGGTAGGAAGCAAGTATTTTCTTCCTTTTTTAGAATGGTCAATTCAAAACAGTATCTTGTTATGGCAATACCATTTCAAAATCTACTTTTAAAATGCTATACATATCAAGATTATTTTTGAATCATAAAAAGCTACTATTATTTAAATTCATATTTGTCATGTGTCAGTACCACATCTCACCAAGCAAATAACAATCATATATTTTTTGCTTAAAAATATATTGAAGTATCTTTAAATACAGCTTATTTTATATTCCTATTAACATTATTTCTTTCCTTTGTGTATTTAAGAAGAATCTGGTATGCCACCTTGTGGTAATTGAGTGAAATTATGTATCTACACAAGTCACTATCCTTCATTTTAACTTTTAAAATACATACATAGATTTCTAAACCTGTATTACATTTACGCTATATAAATAAATCTATACCACAGTCTGAAATAAAGTAAAATTTCCCTTGTGATTTTTAAAAATCAAGCGTTACACATGCTTCCTACGATTTTTGCATGGTTACCAATATGTCTCCTGAATTCTACAATACATATAAAATTGTTTTTTGTGCACCGCTTCACAGCCACATATGAAAACAACAGGCTTGCTATTTTAATGAATAAGCAACAGCAGCAAATAAAGGAAAAGAAAGGTCTCTTACCAATAAGCCCATTTTTCTCTTAAGGTTTGAACTCTCATCATTTGTCATGTTCTTGTGGATCCCTCTCTCATCAAATTCTCTGGAGTTTTAAAGTTGAGAGCGGAGATGCACAGCTAGGCTCTGCTACACAGTAGCGCACCCCAGTGCATCTGCCTGGTATAACACTTCAGTTGGAGTTCACAAAGCACAAACAGGCTTTCTAGATTCAAAAGCCTATGTGCACTGCACACCTTCCCTTGATAGGAAATTGTAGTCAGCGTGGTTGAACTATTTCTATTTCATATCTTAGCTCCTGATAAGATATGAAGATCAGAACCACATGAATGTTGAGATTTAGTTTCAGTAAACTAAACAGGAATGAAGTGTTCATCCTCAGAGCAGAGGTGGGATGAGGCAAATACTAATACCAGGAGATAGGACTTAGGGAAAAAACATGTTTAACCTGAAAATCACCTTATTTTTTCAAGGGTCACTGTCCTGTTACTTGTCATATTACCTTAAATCTTTATTAACTTTAACTCTTTCCTCTCTCGTGCCTCTCGTAGCCAGTCATTAAGTCCTATCCTTTATCCTTTATCAGTTTTCCAGGAATCTACTCCCTAGTGTTCCTTTATTTTTTGTTTTGTTTTGTTTTAACAAATGAGATACTTCAAAAATACCTTTAACCTCTCTTCATCTCCCATCTTCAGTCTATCAATCACATTGCTTCCAGATGGTTCTCTTAAAATATATGTGATGTAAAGTGGTCAATACGTATTTTACTCAACACATATTTGTTAAGAATTTGCTACATGTTAGGTGTGTACTCCACTAGGTGATAGGGATGTAAATATATTAATAAATAAGACAGAGCTTTTTGCTCTTAGGAAGCTCACAGTGGAGTGAGGAAGCAGGCATGTATTGAAATAGCACAAAATATGGTATAGAAGCTGTGGTGGAGATCTGAGAGAGTATAACAAGCTGCGAGGACTGGGAAAGTCTTCAGTATGAATGGAAGGAGTTTAGGGTGTGGAGAGGAGTGAATTTTAAGGTATACAGAAACTGTATCACTTTGTATTTTATCCTATGTGCTGTGAGAAGCCATTTGTTGAATGAATGGGTCACTTAAGGCAGGGGTCCACGAACAGCTACAGCTCCGTGGCCTGTTGGGAACCGGGCCACACAGCAGGAGGTGAGCAGCGGGTGAGCCAGCAAAGCTTCATCTGTATTTACAGCCGCTCCCCATCGCTCACATGACCGCCTGAGCTCCACCTCCTGTCAGATCAGCGGTGGCATTAGATGAGTTGTATAATTATTTCATTATACACTAGTATTACGATGTCATAATAGAAATAAAATGCACAATAAATGTAATGCATTTGAATCATCCCTTAACCATACACCGCCCCCCTCCTTCTGGTCAATGAAAAAATTGTCTTCCATGAAACCCGTCCCTGGTGCCAAAAAAGTTGGGGACCACTGACTTAAGGAATTATTCAAGCAACTATGCCCGGCACGAAGAACTCACTAGAAGCCAGCCAGCCAATCTACTCTTCCCATTCACTGTCTACGATCCCTTAACACCAAATTCCCACTCTATCATTCACAAGCTTGCTTTGTTGTTCTCGCCTTTTTACTCCAGCGGGGTCCCCATTCATGCCATCTCTTCCCCTCTTCACTTTTTGAAACTCAATTCATCCTTCCAGATCCAGCTCAAATTCCAATTTTCTCTGTGATGTCTTCTATGGTAATCTGAGTCTATAGTTTTTAAATATTCCTTCATGAAAGCATACATTCTTCCTAATGTTTATTAGCACACAGTACACAGTGTTCAAGAAACCTTTGGTTTCTTGAAGGAGATGAGGACACGGAGGCAAAAGTCAGAGCCTGAGGACAAGTGGCCTAAGAAAGCCCACCTCCCCAGACTTCACAGTATCCACTAATCCAAGTAACTTCTTTCACCGCTCTCAAGCCCAGAAAGGAATATGCACTGCGAAGAGAACTGGATCTGCATTGGGCAGCACCTCTGCATTACTATGCAACATTGCTGGCTGCATATTTCATAGCTCCGGTTCTAAAATTCCAGATTGATGAGAAAGGATAACTAACAAAACAGCTCAATGATGGAGCTGTGATGTTTGAGGGGAAAAGCTATTGGGAGAGGTGGGGGACTGATGGTATTTTACCACCTGCAGTAAATCTAGAGAATTCACCTGAAGGTCCACACCATAAACACAAAGAAATCATGAAGACTACAGGAAGAGATGGGGGAGTGAGGATAGGGGATTAGATTCTGAAGGTTTAGCACATCATGAGGTATTAAGGGAGAAAATCCAAGTGTAAGAAGGGGATATTTTTTTTAAAGGGGAATAATAGTGTTAGCTGGGAGATTAATCTAGGACAGGAAGCTTTACTAGAGAAACATGTCCTGAGGTGTAAAAATTTAGTGTTCTCTCCATTTGGAACCACACTCTATTATGCTCAGTGTCAAACACTCACACAAGCTTTCCTTGATGTTAGCATTTTGCATTCAGCTTTGTTTCATCCTTTGTATATGTGCATAATCTCTTAGATTTATGCCATGATGCAAAAACCATGGTGCTTTCTTTTATGTAGACAATAAAAAATCTTTTCATCTAGTCAACCACTTTATGTTAAAGTGGGTTAAGAGGATTCTGCCAGTAATTTCAAAAAGCAGTTAATACTAGAAAAATATTCTCTCAATGACTTAGAAAATTCCCAGATAAAAGCTGTCTACACCTTCCTTCTTGTTTATTGAGTGCAAAAACTGACCACTTTCCTTTCCACTAGCTTGTAAGGAAAAATTCAAATACAGAAAAAAAAAAAAAGGAGAATGTGATTTCGTATAAATACCACATTTTTCTCATGAAATCTTCAAAAAAGGGCAGTACTTAGGGAACATAAAAATAATTTAAACCACTGATTCTTCAGAAGAATGTTTCTAAGCTATTTATCAATGGTACCATGGATTTTAGAACAAAGAGAAAAAAAATCCAGACTATTTCCTCATTTACATTTGTGGAAAGCAGAACAACTGCCAGAGTATTTTCCTGAGGCCTGGCAGAAAAGAAGTAACAATCATATTGTATTATACTTTGAACTAGAATAGGTATTTTATCCAAATTGACTTGAACTAGTTCATTTAGAAGTTGTAAAAGGAGAAAAGAGCGGAATAACTACTGCCTGGTTGTTCACAATAAGCCTCATAATATTAGTGACTTTGATGATAGAGTCTATATTAATCTAGTATAAATAATTCATTTACATTCCATGCAAAATACCATCATGTTATCTTATCCATCACAGTAAGCTTCTCATTTCTTCTGGTATATTAATATTAATAAGATGGCTCAGAGCAGGATAAGTGAAGTGGTTTATAGAGTTTTCTGTTGTGCAGAAACATCCTTGGATAATAGATTTTGGGAACCATTGATCTACAGAAGGATTAGTCAGGTATATTTATATTGGGGACAACTGCTCATTTTCTTACAGCCCAGAAGTTCATATTTCAGGTGAATTATCAGATTCCAGTAGTATTACCACTCAATCTAATGGGAAAGGTAGGGTCAAAAAGAAGAAAACTAATTGAAATGTCTTTTCCTGTTACTAAGAACTCTGACTGTACTGTCATTGCATTAGGAAAAATGGCAAAGGAAGTAGGCCATTCCTCCCATTCCTACTTGAATGAATCATAACCCCCTTATATATCCCAGAAATGTAACAAAACTCACTTCATACCACTATAGGGTAACACAAATGATAGAGGATAATTCATGAATAATTCAAATTACCTAATAGATATAAATTATTCAAGATTGATCATGAAATATGGCAGCTCATATTTTACTAACCTGAGTCTCAATCCATTACTACTTAATAGTTATAGTGAGACTCTGAAAGGGCCTAAGATATATTTAATAGACCATTGGGAAGAAGAAAATTTTATCACATTTGTTTGGAAATACAGAAATAAGCTAAATGACATTCCACAGACAGAAGGGCAGACACGTGGAGTTAATGAGGAAGTCAGAATATTTCTATTTGTCAATTACTTTCCAACCTAATTTTCCTACCCAGATACTCCACAAAGTACTTGACTTGTTTCAAATGTCATGTGATAGCCTCAGCCAGCAGAATTCCAAGTAAAAAACTGTATTATACCTTTTAATTTTTAGGAGTCTCATTTTCATTTTCACCCGAACCCTGAGGTAGGCAATGCAGGTGTTAATATTCCCATGTTACTAGTGAATAAAGAGAATTATTAAATGATTTGGCTTAAGTGACACAGCTACTGAGAGAACTGGAAAACAAGAATCCAGGTCCCCTGACACCTAATTTGGTGTTCATTAGTCACCTCTGTATTGTATTAATATTTATTTTAGAGAGGAAAAACCCCCACAAACATGACTCCTAAATACCACCAAAAAGAAAAAAAAGAGATATTTTCACACTGATCCTGAGTAATTAAAAGGCTGGAGGAATGGAAGAATAGGTTATGAAAGACACAGAATGCTATATGATTAAGTCTGCAGAATGATTAACTTATACCTAGGCCAGAAGTACATTCCCAATGCCAATTCAAAGAGCTCCCTTTTCTCCTTCAATTAGCAATCTTGGCATAGACCTCAACCATCCCTTACTCTCTCACGCCTCAGTGGTTTCACATATAATAGTCTCTCCACTTGGAATTTCCTGCCTTCCTGTTCACCAAACAAGTTTCTAGTCATATTTAAGCATCGAAGTGTATCTCTTTCTATGAAACCTTCCCTCACATCCCTTAGCAGACTCCAGTGCTAAGTTTTCCAAACTCCCATGGCACTTTGAATATTATAGCTCCTGTCACGTTGGATTATAATTGTTTCTGTAAGTTATAAACTAGACTATAAATTCCTGAGAGCTGCGGTTGGGTTTCCTTTGTTTTTATTATAGCAGACACTCTGTTAAACAGAACTCAAGCAACTGTCACTCTCAAGCAACCAGCAAAAAAATCAAAGAAATAATACTTCATTTATCCGGCATGGGTGCTGGTTGATGGAGAGTCTACTGCATAATAACTCAGTACCTATTACATAGTTATCTAACAATAGAAAGCAATTTTGGTGAAATCAAATCAGCAGAGGTAGGTTCTCTCTTCTAAGGCTAAGAAGAGTTTTCAGATGGTAATTAAACAAGAAATCATTAAAGGGTTTTATCCTTCCTAAACTAAAATGTAAATGGTAAATAAATAAAAGATTACAATTACAAAGAGTATACCTAAGTGTTTCTTTTTGATGTTTGTGTGATAGACCCTGGGTTTACTTAACAGGGTGCCCAGATAGTAGGTATACAACTGAGGGGGTGAAGTGAATGCCAAGCTCAACTGAGCGAAGGAAACACTTAGCTGCAATCAGGAAGAGAAATGCTGATCATCATTCGTCTAAGTCAACACAGTAGCACTGGTAGAGCTAGAAACTGAAGAAGTGTATTTCCCTCGTTTGTCAACACCAAGACCAGTGAACATTGAAATGTGAGACAGCATCTCTTAAAAGCAATCATTTCTACAAACTAATTGAAAATGATAAAAGCATATTCTTTGAACTGTTAGATCTATTAAGTTATTGTAACCATCGGTGATGAAAGAGTAAACCACAAAATTTAGTTTTAACAATAACTGCTACACTAGACCAAACAAAAAAATAAAAATAGTAAATTCAACCAAGCAAGCCATTGCACATCACCAATACCTAGTAACTCAAATGGTGTGTTGAGTAGTCAAGACACACATACACAAATGAAGCTCAGGAGGGCCAGTGCTAACAAGCGCTATAACTTTCAAAATAGAGAAAAATATACACATTTGTTCTAATATGAGAATTATAATTTATAATTATAATTTAGGTATAAGGAAACATCTCAAATCCCTTTGTAATCACATTTCCTGACCTCCCCTTTTACCACAAACTGGCAGGGTAGCAATAGCAAAGATATTAACATAATGAACAATATAAAAAATAAAAGACAATGGGGTTCCCCGTAGGGCAGAGCCTATTCACAACCAGGTTTCATATAGGCACAGGGTGTGAAAGCTTTTGCGGCAGTGAGGGCCAACTGATGCAGATCATTAACCACTCTATCTTTTGGTGTGTTCTGGGGTATGGTTAGAAGGCCTGCAGGTTTTTATTTAAATAAAAGTAACGTGGTCTTATAAAAGGGAGCTGTGTTTTGCTAACACTGGAGTTGAATTTTGCTATTGGGATGCAGAAACATAGTGTATAAGTCCCTATGGGCTAGTTGGAATATACAAGAGTTGTAAAAGCCTCTGGTATTCTGGATCCTAAAGGAAAGATTGGTTTGGAAGGTACAGAACAGTCAGGCAGCCAAGGAGCCAGGCACTAACAGTTACAGGAAGAAGTCCCAGAACAATGAAAAAAATGGTAGGAAAAAATACGATTCTGTACATATTAACCAAGCTAAGAATAAGTTTAATGCCTCATCATTTCTAATTCAAAATTTACAATTAATTATGCCTTTTTTATTGCTTTCATCATCTCAAGCTTCTATTCCAAAACCTTCCATGACTCATTTAGGTGTATGTTTTTGTAGACTCTACATTCAAGGTCCAAGCCCACTTTATTTATTCAACCCTATTTCCCATCATAGGCCAGACCAGATTGGCACACAACTGGAAAACACAGAACTCCTTTATCCAGAACTGCCATGGGAGCTATAATTAAAAAAAAAAAAAAGCCAGTGTATTATTTCTATAGATTCAAGAGAGGAATATACAGAAACAATTTGGGGAGAGGGGGGTAGAGTAGAAATGGGAATTAGCAAAGGCTGTACCTGTCCCAAAATACCTTCTACAGTGTTAATAAATTCTCTGTCTCTTCCCTATCCATCTATCCATGCCCCACTCCCATCTCTTTCCTCTCTCTCTCTCTTTCTCATTGTTTGCTCTGTCCTGCTGCCAGAAATTTCCAGCCATTACAGGTTCATCTGAGCTGAAAAGAAGCCTGTTAAAATGATCAATACAGCTGCCAGGAGGAGGTGACCATCAGTTTATTTTCAAGTTGGTGTGAATGAGTTCAGTCAACTTTCTTCAAGAGTAAAGGGCTAGTGTCCTCAGGGAAGGGGGAGGGCTGGTGGTGAGAACCTGCCTTCTGGAATCCTTGCAACCTTGGGTGGGGTGCTCTTTGAAGGAAGCTGAAGGGGGCCTTGCAGGGTAGAGAAGCTATGCCTAGAGATAAAAGAAAACTGAAATACAGAAAAGAGGGCAGAAAGGGCCGTAGGAACACAACGAAGTCAACTCCATCTATGACTTGTGTCTTCTAGCCCAGAATCCCTCATGCCTTTCCCAACCTGCTGCTCTCAGGCCCTGGAGCTCAAGCTAGTCCTTACTGTCCATGGCTATATCAGCTACTTAAAATAAGTTAAATACAATTTCAGGAGCATGGCCAGAAACCTCACCATTCTATAAATGATGCGTCATGTTGAACAAATTATTTGAATCTCAGCATATTCACCTTAAGTGTTTTCACCTTAGCCTAATTAAGATAGACAGGATCCACTCAACCCTGTTAGCTAGGATCCCCCATGTCCTACTGTTTCTGGGGGGCCTAGCAGGAATTAGTTTACCACATGTATGCTCTTTCTCTTCTACCTGTGAATTGCCTAGTCTGCCTTTGGAATCCCAGAGCATGCCATCCTCACCCCCTTCTTTGTCCAGCAAGAGCTATAAACCTCAACTGCCCAATCCCTCTTTGGGAGTCTCCTATCTTATGGCACCTCCAAATGCACATTCATATAATAAACTTTGTGCATTTTCTCCTGTTAATCTGTCTCTGTTAATTTGATTATGAGCCCAATTAGAAGAACTTAGAAAGTTCACAATACATAACTCCTAAAACAACAAATGTTTGTACACAACCTAACATTATCCTATGTCCCACACAGTGCCAAACTTACCACACTATGGGGTAGGATGTTTGAGGGGTTTTGTTTTTTTGAAGTGAAATTCATATGACATAAAATCAATAATTTTAAACCAAACCATTCAGTGGCATATGAGTACAGTGCATTCAGAATGTTGGGCAACCACCACCTCTATCTTGTCCCCAAATATTTTCATCACCCCAACATAAAAATCTATATCCACTAAACAGTTGTTCCTCATTCTCTCCTCCCCAGAGCCACTTGCAACCACCTATGTGCATTCTGTCTTGATGGATTTATTTATTTTGATATTTCACTTAAATGGAATCATACGCTATGTGATCCTTTGTGCCAAGCTTCTTTCACTGAGCAAGTTTGGGAGGTTTGTGGACAGCATATAGTGTTATCAGTATTTCATTCCTGTTTATGGATAAATATAATGTCGTATGTATATACCATAATTTATCTACATTCATTCACCAAAGGACATTTGAGATATTTCTACTTTTGGGTCCTTGTGAATGGTGCTGCTGTGAACATTACATGTAAAGGTGTTTCGCTGACCACCTGTCTTCAATTCTTTGGCGCATATACCTAGGACTAGGTCATAGGGTAACTCCACGTTTAACCTTTGGAGGAATCTCTGGAGTGGGTTTGGTATAGCGCTCTTTGTGTGTTTCAAAACAACGTGTGGGAATGGAAGATTTCCCATCAGGATGTGTCTCCAAACATATGTAATGTAAGTAAAGAGATTCATTCTCATCGTGCTTATGAAAATACAAATGTTGAGTAATTTTCATCATATTTTGTATGATAGATGTTTTCTTTGCAGTGGTCCTTTTACATCAGTAGCAGATGGTTCAGGCAGTTACTAATTTGGGTCTTGATATCTGAAGATACATGACTGATTTCATCAAAACCATGCCTTAATATTAGCATTTCCATCACAGTCTGGCATCTTTACATTTTAAAAATTCCATTTTATCCACTGATCCGAGTTAGTTCAACAACAAAACAGAGAAAAAAACAGAACACGAGCCTGATTCCAACTCATAATTACATATACTATAAATACTTTGTATAGTTAAAAATGACCATTTTCTGGATCTAAAAATTTGCCCTGTCCTTTGAAAGAGCAAATCCATGCATTCTCAGGCATATCTGAGCACTTTCCCAGTAATTTAGTTCATCTGGATGCGACGTTGTTGCCTGCTCTAGTCCTGACTTCAGCAATAATATCCATGACACCACAAGTGTGATACAACAGGCTTTATTTTTCTAAGAAGCATTAAAACAAATAACATAACCATTAGAATTGAAAGTGTAATTCTGTGTACTGCCAGCAGCATGCACATCATACTTCAGAAAACACCATGTAATAGGAGCTATTTTTTAAAGCTGCACATGTTGTTATGCCACATATTTTGTTTGCTAAACAAACAGGAAGTTTCCATCTTGTATGCAAATGGGCTAAGAAAAAGTACACAAGTCATCACAAAGGAATTCAAAACTGAAGAACAGGTTCTAATAAATCTAAAGACTTATACTGCTTGATTTCCTAAGAGAAAAGTGAACTGTCTTGAGTGGGCATCTCATAAAATGCAACCTGTGAAGACAACTGCTTTTGGAGCTCACAGTCACTTGCACTCTGCAACATCTTCCACTGGGAGATGCACTGTTCCTATAATTGGACAGAATACTTTGTATTCAAAGAGCACCCATCTCTAATTTAAATAGTATGCTACATTTCTTCCTGTAGTCAACCATGTCATCCCCTAGAATGTTCTACACCTACTGATTCCATCTACTGACAAAGAAGAGAGAATGATTTTTAAACAAATCATTTCCCTTTTTCAATACACAGATTGTCATAGAGAATCTTTCTATCTACTTTCATTCAAAGTAAAAGCATTTAACCAATTGTTCACATGCAAGCATCAATGGAGATGTACAAAATTAGAATATACCTGAAAAGCTGCATAAAAAGTAAAAGTTTTTATCTTTAAGACTCTCACTGCCACTGACTACTCACACTTTTAATTGAAACAAAGAAGGATTTTCTATTAAACGTGGTAAGTGAACAAAAAAAAATGTCCTCGAGGAAAATATTGTAAAAATATGTCCAAATCATAGTAAAATAATCAAATATATAAGAATAAGTAAAAATATTAAATATGATAACATGTGCCAGTCCCAAGCACAAGGCCCATTTTTTTTTTCAAGGCAATTTAACAAATGGCACCTTAGATCTTCCAAGATCAAGTGGCTCTTGTTGAAACTAAACTACAAGCCTCAGGCCACAATTAAATTATAATTTTCCAGGTTCCCATATTCTATTTGTTACTCCTTTTAGCACCCAGCACATTCTACCTCATCTAAAAATTACACGTATGTATATATGTGTGTGTTTAATTAGGTTGTAAGCATCCCTGAAGGCTCCTTAAAGCTTTAAAAATAAAATGTAACTTAAAAATTAAAAACTTGGAAGAGGAAACAATTTCATAAATGCAAGTAATATCACCTTACATTTGTATGATGCCCTACTAATTACAAAGCACTTTCATGTCCTTCGCTTCATTAATTTATGACCTTTTATTATCTGTCTCACGAAGAATGAAATTGAGACCCACAGGTCAAGTGATAGCTTGTGAAAGGCAAAGCTGGGATTAGAAATGATGTGTATAAAGGCGAATAAGAAGAGAAGAGGAGAAGAGTACCAACTAACAATGGTGGGGGACACAGGGGAGAGCAGAGACACATACACAGGTACACAGAGACTCCATGGGAAGAACATTTCACCTTTATGGTATTTTAAGACATTTCCATAAAGGATATTTGAAATTTGCTGTCTTAATTTTTTTTTTTTCACCTACAGGCACAAAGGTATCACCAATTGCCTTACAAGTGATGCATGGTGGCTCATAGAGGCCTTTAACTGGTTGCTTCTGTCTAGGCTAGGCTAACCAGATGTATCATTTGAAACAGGACAGAAAACAACAGTACTGTGCCATTTCAAACAGTACTTATGGTCAGGCTACTGACACCTTGAATTTAGCCCAAGGAGACTAAGCTGACGACACATCCCATTTGAAATGGGACCATACCATTGTTTTCTGTCCTGTTTAAAATGGTCCATTTGGTCAGCCTAGTCCAGGCCTAATCAGGAGAGAGAAATAAAACAGTAATTTGAACTGGGAGAGTTTCACCGAAGGAATTATTAACTATGACAGGGGGTTGGAATAACAGATAATTGGAGTACTAAGTAATTGGCTAATAATAAGTATAGGGAATTCTAAAAAATATATAGGAAATGCAAATATCAAAAACAATTACTACACCTAGGGCTGAGATAAAGCACCTTAGGAATGATCCCTCTTCCAAGGCTGACACACAGTGTTTAAGGGTCCAAGTACGTGCCTGCCCCCATCACCTATCCAGGGCCGAGATCCAGACTTTGTATGCAGAGGGGAGGGAATTGGCTCTGGTGCACATCTGAGCCTGCCATTTGGAACACACTGAAACAATCTCTGGAAAGTGTCTTACTAGGAGCATACTGTCACAAAGCTCTGTAAGGGTCAGCAGAAAGAGCTACTGAAAGGGGGTAAAGAAGCTGAGCACTAGCGAAGAGGTGCAAGTTGCAGAAACAACCTGCGAAGCAAGCACACAAAAACCAGAAATCAAAACCCTCTCCGCTGGTCTGATGTTCCAGCACCCTCTAACTGACAAAATTCAATGCCAAGTGATAAAGGAAAGAAATATTTAAAGGGCTCATGTTCATGTTTACAGAGCAGGCAAAAAAGGGTGAATTTGATGCTAAGGGTCAATAAATCAATAACTGGACATTGTTTAACAGAGAAACACTCTGTAAGCAACCAAGAGCCCAATTACAGCACTACTAGATACAGGACTTGTTTTGCCAAGTCCACATTCTGGACAAACTTGCTAGGATAGGAATTAGTAATATGTAGCTATGTTGCTTTGATTCTATTATTCCATACTATATAAAAGACATGTGAATGTATACCAACACATACCCATTTATGCGGTCACAACTAGGTAAACTTGTCTTCACAACATTTCAAAGGCAAAGTCTATCACACTTCTTACTAAGACAGTACAGTGGACTCTCTGTTCACTGGAACTTGCCAGTTGCTTGAGTTCTAGTTTATGGAGAGTCTACTATTTATCTGGCATCTACCAATCCCCAAGAGTGCCTGTTAACTGAGAGTCTACTGTATCCTTGTATCCTGCTAGGATGCTAGAGAACAGAACCTTAAAAGACCATGTATTATAGAATAAAGATATCAAATCACCTCTCTCTCCGGAAGCCAGATCAGGCAATGATACAAAATGAATGTGCAATATGAAGGGCAATCTTATCATAGGTACAGAATTATTCCTCAGAATAACAATTTTACAGGGTAAGGTGCTTGTTATTATCACAGTGCTTTCATAGCTGCTGACTCATTTTAAATTTGTGAGATGGAAATTCTTAGCCTTATTTGATGGCTAGAACATAACCCACAAATGCCCAAAATTAATCAGTTAACTTAAGTTCACATAGCTATTTGCTATTATTGCCTTCCCCCAACATAGACCTATCTCCAGGGTCTAAAGTTCACTTATCTATTTATCCAGACAAATGTATCCCAGAGGATCTTTCAGGCAAGAACCAATCCCGATAAGAGAATCCCAATTTATCACTGGGAATTGGGGGTGGTTTTCTCCTGTCATCTTCTTTCATGTTCTAATCTCCTAAAACTGCTACAAGATAAACCTAATTTCAACTTACTTTGATTAAAAGTATATTTGAGAAAACTTGCAATATTCAAAGATTACATTATCATTTGCTGGGGAAAAGTAAAGTTATACTAACTTCAATAGCTTTTGTTTTTTAATTGTTAGACTTATTGGGGTGACATTGATTACTAAGAATTACATAGGTTCCAGGTGTGCAATTTGACAGTTCATTGTCTATGTGCTGCATTATGTGTTCATCACCCAGTGTCAGTTACTTCAATAGCTTTTAAGGGAGTGTTTTCTAATGTTTTTGGATTTTGTGGGCCAGTGGGATTTCACAAACATCTTAGGCTTAAAAAGGGTAACCGACAGGGGTTCCCGGGGGTTCCCTGGTGGTGCAGTGGCTAGGCTTTGGCACTCTCAACGCCACAGCCTGGGTTCGATTCCCAGCCAGGGAACTGCCCCCCCCACCAAAAAAAAAAAAAAAAAAGAAAAGAAAAACTACTAAAAGGGTAACCGACTTTATCTTGCAAAGGAAGGATATTTTAAAAGGCAACTATATATCCATGACCCCGTATCCACAATTTCAAAATCCAAATAATTGGGAATCAAATGGCCCTTTTCTTTCCCTTGCCTGTATCTCATTTGGCAGCAAAATCTGAACTGACCTGAACTCATCTGTCAGGAAAGCCTGACCTGAACAAATATGAGGCTATTCACAGGCTTATTCTATCTCACTTATATTGCACTGCAGAAATATTACTGTAACTGGTTATGGGGTGTTGATGCAGCCCCGGCTGAGGCTGTTATATAATATAGACTATAGGCACTTTATGGCCTGTCTAACATCTAAAAAGAACTGAAATTAGAAAACATATTTTGCCTAAGGCTTTCAGATCATAAGGGTACACAATCCCTTATTACCATCATTTCATTAAAAAAAGGGTAAAAGGACATTTTAACAACCAAAAAGTGAAGGATAATCTCAGAATAAAGGACTGCTCTTTGTAACCAATAGATGAAACTTTCTGGGAGAAAAATCACTTAATTGTTGTTTTTCTTATTTCACTCAAGACCTGTGACAGTACCCATACCAAACCAGCTTTCTTGTGCTAATTGGCATCTGGGAACCACTACCAGTAGGAAGACATTCTACTCAGGTGGCTGTATGCTCCAAAGATGATCTCTGGAAACATTTTGTAGTCTGGGGCAGGACAGTCACTCTAGGACAGGAAAAAGTTAAGTCATTGAATGACTGCTATAAGTCATAGATAAATGATATTTATACAGTGAAAGAGCCAATGGTCATGTGGAATCCATCCAATAACAGAATTTTAAAAAATGTTCCCCCTTTAAGCTGACTCTAGTGAATAAATCAGAAAGTTTCTGCATCTGTGGTCCAACTGTAACTGAAAAGGTTATTTGATTTTAAAAGAATTAATGCAATTAAATGAATATGTGTGTATAAGAATAAATCTAGAATATCTAAAGATGTATCCTAGTTGTTCAAACACTGGGAAAGCTAGGAGGAAAATCATCTTGTGACATAGAATTTTATGGCCTTTTCAGATTGCTTGTTTCTGACCACTGCCTATTCCCTGAACAGTTTGATGTATGTATTAATAAATTGGGACTACTAGGACATGTCAAATTCTATCCTAATAGATGCTATTGAATCATATGTCCAACAGTTTAAAAGAGATCACTTAATTTCTCCTACAAGGGCTACCATCTACATCTATAAGCTAGACAATAAATTATACAGTTTGACAACATTTAATGAGTCTCTACTTTGCATAAGTCACGGAGTTAGACACAGGAAATAGATAACTAGATAGGGACGTGTCATTTTCCTCATGCACTTCATAGTCTAATCAAGGGAGACTAACAAAAAAGTAATTATTACACGATGTGCTAAGTAATATGATAGATGTGCAATCAAATGCTGTGGGATGAAATTCATAAGTCTGTTAATGCCAGGGAGCAGAATTTACAGATATAGCAAAAGCAAAGACACAGAGGGTCTGAATAAACGTTGAGAAGCCTTAATAACAGAGAAGGCTACAGTATTTCCTCTTACATATTGCCTTTTTACCTTTATGCTTACATGTATTTTTAAATATAAATAACTATGCTGTAAATTATGGGTAGGAAAATATACCAAACATCTAATTTCTTTGATGAGAACAAATCTGATGTAAGAATGATGGAGACATGGCAAAAGGACACACAAACCAACTTGAATGGGCTCCTACTGGCCAAATCTGGAACCATTTGGCATAAAAATAAATAATGGATTATAACTCTTTGAATAAAAGAGGAACTTATGACTCCATACAAATAAAGTATTAAAATGTTGATGAGGAACAAGATAATCATAGTCTCAATGTACACCCCACCCCCTGTCCAGAAATGCCATTAATTAGAAATGGGAGAAAAAAGTAATTTTACAGTAAAGATGCCTGACAGACACCACCTTAATCAAGGTAATATCATCAATATGGGACAAATTAAACTCATGTGTCACCTGATAGGATGAAATGAGAATACAGTATCCTTTCTATGTGATTTCTGCTGAAGTAGGAAAACCTGAATATAATCATGACAAACCTTTAAATCTGACCCAAAGTGAAAGATGTTCTACACAATAGCTGGCCTGTAGTCTTCAAGGTCATGAAAGTCAAGGAAAAACATGAGAAAATGTTCCACATAGAAGAGAACTGAAGAAACATTACAATTAAATTCAATGCATGATTGTGAACTGAAACTTTTTGCTATCAAGAACACTTTTGAAATAATTGGAAAAACTTGGATGGGCTTTGATTAGAATGTAGTGATGTATTAATGTTAATTTTCTGATTTTGATGGTTGAATTGAGGCTATACAGGAGAATGTTCTCCGTTACAGGAATTATACACTGGAGAATTTGAGGTTGATGGGCATTCTGTCAGTAAGTTACTCTAAAATGGTTTAAGAAAAAGAAAAATTCTGTATACTGATCTTTCAGTTTTTCTGTAAATTTCATACTTTTTAAAAAATAAAAGTATTACAAATAGGAAAATGCTAATACAAATTTTGATATATGCATACAATAAAATAATTCTTATGATGAGGCTGATAACAAGTACGTTTGAGTGCTTATTATGTTCCAGTGTTAAAAGTATTTTGTAAGCATATCTCATAGAGTGATGCTGAAGAGAAATAGGGACAGAAAGATACCTTTGATATATTAAGTGAAAATGCAAATACAATATAATATCTATACGATACGCCCATTTTGTAAAAATAATTATATACACATACATTTTCTATGAATATAGACCAAAATATTAATTGAGCAGTTGGATTACTAATGACATAAATTTTCTTTCTTCATATAAGTAGTTTCTAAGTTTTGAAAATAATGACAATGTATTAATTTTGCAATAAATTTATTATAAAATTTCTATTTAGTTCACTAGTAAATAGAAGACAGGGAAATGTTAACATTGCATTATTATTATTAGAGAAAACCAGGATACAAAACTACTTATAAGGTATAAGTTTAATTTTACTTTATTAAAAAACAGAAAGAAAAAATGACTGAGTGAAATATACATAAATATTAATGAGTAGTTAAATTTGAATAATGGCATTAATAATTATTCTGTATTTATAATTGTCTATATTTTTTAAGTTCTCTACTATGAACATACATTAATTTTATAAGAAAAATTGTTCATTAATCGATTATTAAGATTATCAACAATATGGAAAGTATCAATGGCATCACCTCATGTAAAAAACAAAATATAAAATTGTATATACATTATGATAACCATGTAATTGTTAATTCTGCAAATATTGAGTACCTACTATGTTTTGTACATGGTGTAGAAGAGACAAAATTATGCCTTTAAGAGCTTATGCAAAGTCGGACAATTAAGTTCACAAGTTCATCCTAGAAAAAGTGCTACATACCTCACTGCTGAATATCATTACAGTCATCTTTGAGGTACTCCCCTTCGGAAGCTATGCACAGAAGCCTGCAACTAGTCCACCCTTCAAACCAATTTTGGAACTCTTTTTCTAGAAAGGCCATCAGAGCTGTTGTTGTATTACCCTGAATGTCATCAAAATGTCTTCTTTGAATATTTCCTTTGTTTTCAGGTAAAGAGCAAAGTCACTGGGGGCCAGATCAGGTGAGTAGGGAGGGTGTTTCAATACAGTTATTCCAATATAGTACTGGCTAAAAATGCCCTCACAGACAGTGCCCTGTGAGCCGGTGCACTGTCGTGATGCAAGAGCCATGAGTTGTTGGTGAAAAGTTCAGGTCGTTTCCATCTAACTTTTTCACACAGCTTTCAGCACTTCCAAATAGTAAACTTGGTTGACTCTTTCTCTAGCTGGTACAAATTCATAATGAACAATCTTTCAAAAAAGGTTAGTGGGAGCTCCCTGATGGTGTAGTGGCTTAAGGCTTCGGCACTGGCACTGTCAGCACTGCGGCCTGGGTTCAATTCCCAGTCAGGGAGCTACCCACATACCAAAAAGAAAAAAAAAAAGGTTAGTAACATCATTTCGACTCTTGATTTGGACTGACAGAGCTTTTTTTGGTGGTGAATTGGCTGACTTCCATTGTGCACTTTGAGGCTTTGTTTCACGGTTGTATTGCTACACCCACATTTCATCACCAGTGATAACAGGGCCCAAAAACATCATCTTGCTGCTCCAAAAGGTCTTGGCAAACTTCAACTCTCCTTTGCTTTTGTTCATCAGTGAGCTCCTTTGGGACCATGTTTGCACACACCTTTCTCATGCCAAGATTGTCAGTTAAGATTTTCCTGTTTCTCTATCGATGTTCACTTGGTCTGCTGTGCTTCTCACGCTTGCCAAGTTTAACAAAAAATTTAATGTTTGTTTCTTGCTCTAATTCAAGCTTCGTCATTCTCGTGACAGCACACAAAAGCACACAACAACAATAATGAAGACCACTCAGCAAGACACCGCCATACGTCCACACAAACACAGCTGTGAGACACAGATGCCCCAAGGTTATGACACCTTACCGAGTTGTTTGTACTCAAGGTAAGTGCACGGTGGCAAGTTTACAAACTTAATGGTCAGACCTTATATATGCAGGCAAAAACAGTTGAAAGGAAGTATGCTACCACAATAACTAATTGGTTTACCTTAAACAAGGTGGAATAATGTGCAATTTATTTTTTCTGCATTTTCCAAAATTTCTATAATTTTCATATTATATACTAAATATATACTGATACATTTCATTTACAATGGATAGAAATTCTCTTAATAAGGGAAGGGAACTACGTGAGGGGCATTAAAACAAGAATTTTTTTTTTTTTTTTTTTTTTGCTTTTTGGTATATGGGCAGCTCCCTGACTGGGAATCAAACCCAGGCCGCAGCGCTGACAGCGCCAGTGCCGAAGCCTTAAGCCACTACACCACCAGGGAACTCCCTAAAACAAGAATTTTTTGATGAATATTTTAGAAAATAATTTTTAAAATTGAAAAAGAGCCATTATCTTAACAACCTCAGAAAGAAAACACACAGCATGGTAGAGCTGACATGGATATTGGGTGTGTTGGGCAGAACAATGTCCTCCCCGACCCCCACCCACCCAAAGGTTTCTACTCTCTAATCCCTGGGACCTGTTCACCCCACTGTTGTTGGCTT
This sequence comes from Lyroderma lyra, assembly GCA_004026885.1. NCBI lineage: Eukaryota > Metazoa > Chordata > Mammalia > Chiroptera > Megadermatidae > Lyroderma > Lyroderma lyra. The sequence continues at coordinate 88,589 of PVJL010000099.1, read as the reverse complement.
TGAAGACGGGGGGAGAGAGCTAAGAGCAAAGCAATGCAAGCGGCCTCTGGAAGCTGGGAGAGGCAAGGGAACAGATTATCCCTTAGAGACTTCAGCCCCATCTGTACCTTGACTTTAGCCCAGTGATCTCCAGAACTGTAAGACAATATATCTGTACTGTTTTAAACACTGACTTTGTGGTTATTTGTTATAGCAGCAAGAGGAAAGTAATACATGGGAATATAGGTAGGTGGAGAGAAGTTCTCTGATGATTTTAGCAATGGGATTTAGCAAGATACCATTGTGATTGAGCAATAACAAGGCAGGAGAGTATGTTGGAATTGAATTAACAGCGCTGGTAACAGGAAGAGCTGTGTCTGGATGTAGATGTGTCATTAAGTATACATGTGTTTAAGGCCAAGTAATACACTAAAATAGCACTAATAGCAAAGTTTAGAACACAGAATGAATTGAATTTCCATTCTATTTTTATCCATTTCCCTATTCCCCACTGATTATTAGATTAATATGTATGTTTTATTAATTAATATTGATATCCTGATTTATTCTTATTCAGCCCATACAAAAGAAACTACTTAACTATTTATCCAAGAGAAAAAGTATTTTACACAAAAAATAATGATAAAGGCTATACCAATTTAACTGTAAATATGAAATTTATCACATGTATTATATGTACAATATTAAAAATCTGATAGAATACATTTATTTATAGAAAAGTCTTTTGTTTTAAATATGCAAAATACAGGTTTTTGAAGGGGAAAAACCCTCACAACAACTGTATATCAGAAAGCATGGGTACTCGTGTCTTAGGTCTTTTCTATGTGTACTTGGAGAAGTTCTATCCCTTTGCATACCAGATTCTCTGTCTTTTTACATTTAAGAGGTTGAACGCTATCTCTATTATCTTTTTCTATCTTTAAAGAAAGGTAATTTATTATTTGTGGAGCCACAACTATTCTTAGAAAAACAAATAGCCTTCTTAACTCTGGTTTCAACTCCTTTCAAAAATCAACTTCAATTGACTCAGAGTCTACCTTCCAGAGAGAACAAAGTAATTCAAGCATATAATTTCATTAATTTTCAAGACAAGAGAAAGTATTTCTGTTCAGAAAAAAAAAGAAGAAAAAGAAAGAAAGTGGTAGCAGACTAAATAAATTGCCACTGTTATGTTGGGAGAACCAGGTCCAAAAAAAAAAAAAAAAAGATTTTTCAAACTCCAAAGTAAGTACTGCATTCTACCTTTTCAACAAAAGTGTCAATCAGGTAAATGAACTCCCCTTAAGGGGAATGGGTATGGGATCAAAAGCTAATATTTATGCATTTCCCCCTTCACATCACATAGTCAAAAGACCAAAAGACTGTAGGGTCTGGAGATCAAATAGTTCATCTCTCCCTAGAGGCCTTATTGAGTGTTAGCACTGCCTCAGGGAACAGAGAGAAAAGTATGTTCTAGATGGCCTCCCACTGACTCGAATAGCCACCCAAGCCTGAGAAGACAAATGTGGGTCTATCTAAGCCAAGCCTGATAGATATGCCAACTCTGGACAATGGCCGATCTCAGACAAGCTTGGACAAAGTTACATAACAGTATTTTCAATAATGTGACACACACAAAAAAATAACTGACGCTGTCTATATCTAGGCATATCTCCTCAAAAATCACCAGGTTAACTTGAATCCACTCTGCTGCCTCTGTTATTTTGTTTCCCAGATAACAGAATGCTGAGATCACCAGAGGATTTCTTTCTAGCTATCTATAGCGCATATCTATGTCAGCTATGCCATGCTGTGCTGACACAGGAAAATGTCTTCACCTTCAGGAGAATTCATTTCATAACATGCCACAGAGAAGGAGACCCTTGGGAAGAGAGGCGAACACAGTTCCTTCCCTTTGATGGCAGATTAAGTCCTTGGGCTCTCAGAGAGACCCATAGTAGGGCTATTCCAGGGACACAAACCTTTAAATTTCCATAGCTGAAACCCCGATTAGGCACTGAAACTCTAGTCCAATGAAAGAGTGGAGATTCCAGAAAAAATATTACTCTTTTTCTATTCATGTCAGTCTGATGTGAAATAATAACAGGAAATAAAAAAGATTGGGAGGTTGGGAGTCAAAATACCACACAACATGATAACCAAAAAGACAAACTTTGTTCTCTGACTCTGTATTTCTTTAAAGCATCCACATTAATTAAGGCTGTGAATTATTTCATGGGTCCAAATTCCATGTCACATATAACTATGAAAAGAACATGACCCAACTGTGGTTGAAGAACTTGTGGAAATTTTATATAATCTTTTAACACTATCCATGACACTGCATCTATTGGGAGGACTGTGGTGGTGGGGATTAAAGATTGGAAAAGGAGAGAAGCAAAAACTTTTTTACAGAAAAACTTACTTTTATCAATTTCCAAGCTCCCAATTCATTTATAGTACTTAACCCAGTGATTCTCAACCTATGGGTCCCGACCCCTTGGAACTGTATTAAAGGGTTGTACATCCAAAATATAGCAGAACTGGTGTGGCCTTAGGGTTAGTACCAAGTATAGTAGATACTCCTTTTCATTTATTTACTATCCTCTCTAAAAGGTCACCATGAATTAGTTTGTCAGAGATTAGGAAACCAGTTAACAGAAATGCATTTAGGGAATGGAATACAAGGCAGGTGACACAAGATAATCAAAACCCTATTTGAGGGGAGCTCACAACCCAGGGAAGGAAATAAACAGGTATAAGGTAAATGCATAGACTCTGGAGCTGAACTTACTGGGTGTGAACTCTACATTCATAATTATTAGCTGTGTGACCTTTGACAACTTACTTAAACTCTCTGTGCCTCAATTTTCTTATTCGTAGAATGAGAATAATGATAGCATCTACTTCATGGAGTTCATGGACTAAGATGAATTCATAGACATATAAAAGGTTTGAACCTGGCACAAAGTAAATGTTATGACTGCTGCCAATACAACTGTTACTGCTATGGGACTTCAAATCACCATTAAAATCACCACAGAAATAAGAGTTGATGCTATGGAAGCCATAAGGAAGGAACACTTAATTCTGCTTGGCAGAGGTAGGGGGTACATATCAGTGAAAGTTTCAGAGGAGTTAATATATGTGCTGGGTCTAAAAGAATACACAGGAGTTGGTTAGGCCAAGTATCAGAAAAGATCTATCAGAAAGAGGGATGGAAATATGGGAGAACATGTCACCTTCTAATGTTGGCAGGGGAGGCCTAAACCGTGTTCCAGGCAGGAAATAAGGGTGGTTGAGGCAGAGAGGAGCCATGTGAAAGGCCGTGCCATAATGTGAGCCACGGAAGAAATCTAAACAAGGAAATTAAATGAACACATAGTAGACTCTCTGTTAATCGGAGTCTATTTTTTGCCAGTTGCTTGAGATTTTGCTGGTTGCTTGAGAGTGCCAGTTGCTTGAGTTCTGGTGAACAGAGAGTCCACTGTATTTACAGTTCAGAAAGATCATTATGGCTGAAATGGAAGGGATGGACCAGAAGGAGAGGAGGAGGTTGTAGAGAGCTAAGACTAGAGGCCAAAATACAGTTCAGAAGGATGTTATAATGATCTAGGTAACAAATACAGTAGTCCTGAAGTAAGAAGGTAGTAATAAGAATAAAGGGGTACAGGAACCAGATTTGACAAATAATTAGGAAGGAGAAATAGGACTTGGTGACTGACTGAATATGAGGGATGAGGCACAAGCTTCTGACCCAGTTAACTAAGTAAATGGTGGTGTCAATAAATGCCTCCAAGACTACAGATAAGGAGACAGGTGCCAGGGAGGGACATGAGACAGGTTTGGACACATTGCGGTTACAGTACTGGGGAACGCTGAATAAACACTTGTATTTACGAGTTTCAAAATACTAAGTGTTTACAGAACAGCGGAATTATACGTTTCCAAATACTTAACAGTGAGCATACATAATGGATGGAAAATTTCAAGATAAATACATGAATATTCACTTTTAAAGAACAAGTAGCTAATAGTCTCCAATCCTGCCTCCCTCAACTTCTCCGTTAATACTGGACAGACAAAAAGTGAGGAAAGCCAGTGCCCACAGGTTAATGAAGCCCTGGCAAAGGGGCTATTCACTTCTACTTAAGACCATTTTCGGACCACCCATGCCGCTGCTGGTATCTCTCTTGCGTTCAAATCAAGTCAGAAATGACAACTCCTGGAATATAGCCACAAGTCTGTGTGCCAGACTCTGGAAACATGGTATATTTATTCCTTATTTCTACTGTAATAAATTAGCACAAATTTAGCACCTTCAAACAGCACAAATGGACTGTCTTTCAGTTTTGGTGGCCAGAAGTCTAGAATTCTTCAGGGGTGAATTCCTTGCCTTGCCTCTTCCAGTTTCTAGAGGCAACCTGCATTCTACGGCTTGTGGTACCTCCCTACATCTTCAAAGAGCACGCTCCAACTTCTGCTTCTATCACCACATCTCCTTTTTCTGATTGACTCTTCTTGCATCCCTTTTGGTTCCACTGGACTCTCCTCGGCAATCCAGAATAAGCTCCGTATCTCCAAGTCCTTAACTTGATCACGTATATAATGTCCTTTTTGCCATATACAGTATTAGTCACAGATTCTGGGGATTAGGATGTGGATATATTTTGGGAGGGCATTATTCTTCCTATACAAGTAGTATTTGCCGGATTTCTTCATTGTAAAGGTACTATTTTGTCCTTTCTACACTGTTTACTTTGGAAGCGAATCATTAAGTCCAAACACAAGGGGAGAGGGAGATGAAGTTATATCTCTTGGAGGGGAGAAATATATATAGTCAAACACACACACACACACACACACACACACACACACAGCCTGTCCAAAAAGAATCCATCCATAAATGTCTCTATTTTTCATATTAAATGGCTGGATACTTTCTAGACAGCCCTCATATAAAACATGAGATTCTTCTATAAGGATGATTTGTCTCTTTTGCCCCATTTATTTATTTTTCAATCATTTATTTTTATTAGTATTGACTTCTGGGTAAAAGTCTGAGAGAGGGGTTGGATTAGCATCCAAGAGCCTGGAGAGAGTCTCAATGGTTAATTTGTTCATTCGGCAAATATTTATTGAGCAACTAGTATGTACCTGACATGGTTTGGGGGTGCTAAAATTAAAGCAATCCACAAGGCAGACAAGATCACTGTTCTCTTAGAGCTTCCATTTTAGTGAAAGGAGATAAATAAAAAATAAAGAAAAAGGAAGGAAAAAATAAACAAGAAAGAAGGAAAATATCTAATAGTGATAGTGTTGAGTCTTATGTAGAGAATTATACTAGAGTGGTGTGACACTAAACAGATGGCCACTTTAGATTGAGTGGTCAAAGAAAACCTCTCAAAGGAGAGAACATATAAGTGGATATCTGGGAAAAAAAAGTCAGCCACACAAAAACCATGGGGAAGGAGCAGTTCAGACAAAGGTAATGGCCAGTATAAAGGCTACTCTGGGAATTCTTTCTCTGAGAATAAACAAATAGAAAAACAACTAGCATGGGGGAAGTGAAAATATATTGAAAAACAAGAAAAACAAGATTTTTCATCATAAAGGCTCAGAGAAAGAACAGAACTCTGCTAACACTTTCATATAGGAGCCAGAAAACAGTGGTGAAACCGTTTGGAACATTCAGGAAAATAAGAAAACATGGCCTCAATAAAGCAGGAAGGAAGCCAAATAAGATAACAAGACCCGATGAGGAAAGAAAGCTATAAATTATATTGGTCACTGGAAGGAAACTAAACTAGAATAACAACCAAAATGTACGCCAGAGGGAATAAAGAGAAGATCTGACACAATATAAAACAAAATCACTAAACAGAAGGAAAACAGAAAAGTATGATAGATATGGAAGACACTAAAATTAATCATCCAAAAGTGGATTCAACCTAAATATTTAATATTAAGAAATCATTTGTACCATGGAATAGTCTATACTTTGCAACTATTATGTCAACTGAAAGTTTTTACTGACATGTGAAATTCTAATGATATAACTAAGAAAAACAGCAGAAGAGACACATGACACACAGTATAATAAAACAGTAAGTACTTCCATTTATTGAGCATTTACCATGTGCCAGGAACCTAGCTTACAAACATTTTATTTTGTTCTATGTCCAAAAATTACTACCTCAGATACAGTTTAAAATGCACCAAAAGGTGATGGAAAGAGAAGTCACATTAGGTGGTGAACTTATTATACATCAAGTTGACAATGCACTGTAGGATTGTATGCCTGAAACCTATGTAATCCTTGCTAACAGATGTCACCCCAATAAGTCTAACAATAAAAATGAATTAAAAATAAAATAAAATAAAATGCACCAAAAGAGTAGAGTGGAAATGCACCAAGGAGTTAATAGAGATTATCTTAGGTGATCATTTTCCCTGCATATATATAATTTTCTATTTTTAATTGTTCTGTAATCAATATGTATTACATGTAGAGTCAAAATAAACAAACTAGTGGAAAGAGGGCATAAATAACCACTTAGTCTGAGACTCATGAAAAAGATTTAGGCTCGAAATATAAATGCTAAGGTCTTCAGCATATAGTTTGGGACTGAAATAATGATAGTAGATAAGAATGCCTATAAAGAATGTGTAGAATATGTACAGAATTATGAACAGCAACATTTAAGACATAGGGAGAGGAAGAAGAATCAGGGTTAACTCTTCTCCCCAGAAATAGAAACACCTTTTACTGCTTGGAAAATTCCGCTAGGTAGATCAGACATGCACCATTACTAATAAGTTCATGCCCCGTGTATATAGATAAGTAACTCTTCAGTGACAGAAACAAATATGCTGACAAACTGTACCTTCCTTCAACATAATAGGATAATAATAATGGGTAAATAAAACCTATAGAATTTCTGTGCTAAAATACAAGTTCATTGTATACAGTGTAACAGGCCTCAGAAATTCATGTTACCCTCTTATATTATAATCCTTATGAGCATCTTCTAGTCTAAGATTTGACCTCATAATCACTGCCTCACTTCAGAAAAAGTAAAACTAGATCCCCATAACTTTTTAATCCTGAAAATCACAGAAAAACATATTTTCATTGAGGTTTATAAGGCCAAATTATGAAAACAGTAGTAAAAGGATTTATCTTCAATGACTGACCATCATCAAATTTAATTAAAGATGTGTTTATTCACCACCTACTATGTGCTTAGGTTTAAAGATATAATTCCAGATGTTTAAAACTAAAAGAAAGGTTGAGATCTTTCAATCCTTAAATTTTTATAGATGAGGACAGTACTTGATGAATAATAAATGCTCAGTATTTTAAAATATCAAATGACGTGATTCAAAGCCCTGTGTTCCCTTGATGTCATATACTATTAAGAAGTGATTATATATTACACCAGTGAAACAGTCTGAGTTTATTCCTAGAACCTATACTAAATTTCATTAATGTACCTTACAATTTTAATAATTGTCACTTAATATTCAATTACTTAACTACACGTAAGAGTTGACTGGGGAAATGAAACTACCCTAAACAATTGAACCAAATAAAATGATTAGCCACAGGTAATTGTTGATAAATGTTATAACCTCTACAAATTTTTAATGAATGCCCATTATGCACAAAATTCTGCACTATATACGATATGAAATAAACATACATTAGATACAGTTAGTCACTCTCTGAAAGAGTCCCCTTAATGATGTTATAAGCAAAAACATGTTCAAATTACTTCAATGCAGAACCGAATGTGATAAAAATCATTGCAGGGGTAAAACAGTTCAGAAGCAAAAGAGAACTAATTTCCTGATTGGGGGGAAGGCTTCAGGCAGGGTGTGGAATTTGATCTGGGTCTTGAAGAACAGGTAGGATTTCAGTAGTCAAGACGAAGGGAAGGGCAATCTGGGCAACATTATTAGATTAGCAATTGTAAAAGAGCACTTTGACTAAAATGTGAAGAATCTAGTTGAACGCCAAATATTGCCAAATTTACCCTTAACTATTTCACACCTCCACTCTTCCCCTCTTTTTCATTCCCACTGACTCTCCTCATTTCTTACTTTGATGACTACAGTAGCCACCCAAGTGACACGGAAGAATGTATTACCATTCACTGCCATATCCCTAACACATTGCACAGTAAGTGATGCATAACATTTGTTAAAGGGATGAAAATGCAATTATATGCTGTTTGGCATTCTTTTTCCTGTACTGCAAATATCAGGCAAATATTTTATACTGTGTTTTATTTATCAAAGAGTACTTTTAGAAAACTGGAACACTCTCAGAGCTTTAACATATCATTGCAGAAATCCTTATTAGAGTTAGGAACATCAGAAAGCAGTGTGCCTCCCCTGCCCCCAGACATTATCATAATATGTACATTAGGATGATGCTCAGATTGAGATGTTCTTTGGAGCAAAGCAAGCCATATAGGGCTGACCTCTCTCTGTACCTCATGAATCACTGGAATAAAACCTCAAATAGGGTAAGACATACGATGAATGGTAGATTGTAAGACTAAAACATCTAAGCCTAGTAAGAAGTTAATGCTATTCTGCATTGCTGCCCCCACCCCTAATTCATTAACTTTCTACCTGCTCTATTAATTTTTCATAGTAATTTTCTCATATACATATTAATATATACACATATATATCTTTGTCTTTATCTCACCCCACTAACACCTCCACCAAAATATTAAGCTCAATGAGACTAAAGATTAATCACTTTTCATCATATTTTAGCAGATGAAAGTGTTGAGCAATTACACAATAAATGTTTGTTGAGTGATTAAAGAGAACAAATTGTTAGATGTTTGAGTAGCAATTACTATATGCCAAACACTGTGTTAAGCAATGGGGATACGTTTCTTTAATACATTCCTTATCTCAGTGAATAATCACTCCGTCAAAATGTTAAATAGCCCCTTAAATTTGTGTTAAATCTATACAACAATTTAGGAAAACTTTATCTCTTTTTAAAATTTAGTCTTTAATCCAGGACCATGGGATATCTCCCCATCTTTAAAATATCTTCTTTTCCATGTCTCAGATGAATTTAAAATTGTTCTTCATATAGGTCCTAGACATGTTTGCTGGGATTATTACTATGTATTTATGTTTTACTACTTGTATAAATGGATTGTTGTCCATTATATCTTCTAAATGGCTATTTAGATAAAAGGTATTGTTTTTTTAATTTTTATCTTATACCCAACTATTTTTTAAACCTCTTATTAAAATTCTATGAACTGGGGGGTTCCCTGGTGGTGTAGTGGCTAGGCTTCGGCATTCTCACTGCCACAGCCTGGGTTCGACCTCCACTCAGGGAATCAATGAAAAAAAAAAAATTCCATGAATTAAGAAGTTACTTTTAAGTTTTAGTTTTTGTAGGTACATGAGCCTATCTTTAAAAACTTGATAATTTTTTTCTCCTGCTTTCCATTAACTATGACATTGGCAGAATTTATCAATCTATATCAAACCTTAATGATTGTGGGCATCTTTGTTTTCTTGCTGCTTAAGGAACAATTCTTATATTTCATCATTAAGTATAATTCTGGATTGTTGGTTTCAGAGAGAGAATTATTTTTCTTGGTAAGAGAGCAAGTTTCTATCTCTTTTTTACTCTTAAAATGGACATTGAATTTTTTTCAAATACCTTCAGCATTTATTCTTACCATTTTTTTATGAGAGCTATTGACAGGATGCATCATATGAATAACTATCATAGTATTAAAGAATTCACACTCTAGGATTAAATTTTCTTAGTCACAAAGGGTTAATTCTTTCATATATTCCTAAATGTATTTGGTTTGTATTTCATTTAGACTTTGAAATTGATCTATATTTATGCATTCAAACAAGCAATATTTTTCTCAGTTTGATACATGAATTATGCACTATCGTAAAATGAACTGAGCAGTTTCTTACCATTTTCTAGGTTCTGGATCACTTTATTTGGTATCAGAAATATCTGTTTCTTTCAAATGGGTCTTATTTATATAATAAGAAAGATTATAAAAGTAGTGTTATGAAGTAGGAGTCATAAGACTAGTTCCTTATGGTTCGCCAAGTATGACTCAGGTTACAATTCAGTTACCTTGCCATTTGCAAAGGTATTCAGTTAGAATTAAAAGGACAAAGAGACTTTTCTTTTAAAAAGTGTTCTTACTAATTATCCAGATTCAATGTGAAATCTAGGCCATAAGTTCATTTCTTTGGTTTGCGGGCAAGAATGGACTTATAATGTGAAGGCCAAACCATAAAACTTCAGGGAGAAAGCCTATATTCAGAAGAGCAAAGATTTCTTAGGGAAGATGCAAAAAGCACTGTGCATATAAGAAAACAGAAAAGATAAATCGACCTCCACCAACAAACAAACAAACTTCTGCTCATCAAAACATTCAAATAAGAAAATGGGGTGGCAAGTCACAGAATAAACTGAATGTCCTAAAACTCAACAAGAAAACAACTCATATATTTAAATGGCCAAAAGACTTGAACAGATACTCCTAAAAGATATACAAATAGCTAGTAAGTATATGAAAACATACTCCATCACACATGAGGAAAATGAAAGTGAGAACAATAATGAGGACTCCAAGAGAATGGCTAAAATTGAAGAGAATAATAATATCAAGAGTTAATGAGGATTCTCACTTATTACTGGTCAGAGTGGAAAATAGCACTATTACTTCAGAAAAGTGTTTGGCAGTTTGTATTAATGATAAATAAATATATGAGGGCTGTTCAGAAAAAATCCAGCCATAAAAACCTGTATTTTTTCATGTTGCATGGCTGGATATTTTCCAGACAGCCCTCATCTACCCCTTTTGACCTAGCAATTCCACTTCTAGGTATATATCCAAAGGAAATGAGTGCATATGGCTACAAAAAGATTTATTAAAAATGTTAATAATGACTTTATTCATAATAACCAAATAATGGATGCAGCTTAAATGGCTGCCAACAAGGAAATGGATAAACAAATTAAGGAATATTTAAACAATGGAATACTACAAAGCAATAAAAAGGAACTACTGATACCTGCAGCAACGATGGATTTCAAAATCATTATTTTGAATAAAAAGAGCCATACTCAAATGAATACACAGTGTGTGATGCCATTGACATGAATTTTAAGAACAAGCAAAACTTATCCAAAATATGTAAGTCAGAATAGTGTTCCCTTAGTAGAAGTAGAGAAGACAGGGACTGGAAAGGGGCACAAGGAAATTCTCTGGTGGGATAGAATTATTTTATATCTTGCTCTGTGTTTTGCTTATCTGGAAGTGAGCATGTGTAAAATATTATCAAGATGTATATTTAAATATGTGTTTATTTTCCTGTATGTAATTATACCTCAATAAAAATAATGGAAAGAAACAAATTCAAGTATGCTATAACTACCTCGGTTATCAACTAGACCTTAGAAGAAACCCTGCCCTCCTACCACTTCCTCTTCTGAATGTATGATATAGACCCGCCTATTCAGCAGTGCTTGAACTCTGCACACTCAATTTACCATTACGAATTCAACATCCTCAAGCTATTATTCTCTTCTATGTTTTCGCCCAGCATGGCCATACATTATTCCTGCTATGACTTTCTTGCTTTCTGTGTTTGAGCAATGCTACCTTACAGCCCCTTACCCAGATGGTATAACACATGCCAACAAATAGGCACCCTTCACCTTACTTAATGAGATTATTATGTAAAATTCCTAGTCTGGTATCTGACAAATAATGATAACTTTATATATGTCCCCTTTCTACTTTAACCTTTCCCTTCTTTTCATATTCTTTTAAGAAATAGCTGTATTTTAAAGTACCTCAGATGTCAAAAACACAAATATTGTATTTTCCAAGGAGTTAAAATTCCATTTATACTTCAACACTGGCACTGATATACCATGTATTGTTTGCCAGTATCTTTCTCTATACACACATACCACAGACACTTCTGAATCTCAAAACAACCCTGAGATGGAGGTACTATTATTATCCCCATTTCATAGATGACGAACTTAAGGCATAGAGCAATTCAGACATTGGTCCAATATTATACCACTAGTACATGTCAGAGCCATGACACAGACAATTTTAGCACAGTATTTCAAATGCTTCGCCCAAACCATACAACTAAACTATTAGGAATAAGAGATACTCTTCTACACCTACAAAGCAAAGGTTATATTTCTGTGAACCATGATTTTATCATCCTAAATTGTTAGTGGAAGCTCTGAATTTCTCATGACTTACAGGAAATTTTTTAATTGAATATTTAAATCACAGAAATGTATACAGAATCATAGAGGAATACTATTAAAAATACTTGTTGATTCATCTATTCTTAAGCAATAGACTCCTGTATTTATTCATTGATAAGCTTTAAAACTAAAATTCCAATTTTACCTCCATTGACTGAATACTATGTGTTCACAACTTATACTAATTATGATTTCTAATTATATTCTTTATTTTTTTGTTAGAACACATAGTCACTACCATGTTCATTTCGTTTATCATTCAAACATTCTTCTATTGATTCATGTAGCAAACACTTTTATTTCATGCCAGATATTCAACAAATACTTATTGAGTAGCAACTAGGTTAGGTATATAAATAGGCAAAAGAGACACTATATAACTTATAAGGTAAATTGCTTCCATAAATATACCTGTTCCGGAGCACTGCGGCAACTGATTCCCCGAGATGCAGGTGATCCATCATCTCTACAAGTAGGATAATGATCTGTTCAGGAGGAAAAGTCAATAATTACTATGAAAAACAATACTAGAATGCTCAAAATATGCTGCCTTTGTAATATTTTATACATTTTGTGATTAAAAAGGCAAAATATATGTCCATGTACCAAATGTCAATATTACAACTTATAAAAATTAAGAAAATAAAAAAAAGTAAGAAACTGCATCTGCAATGGTCAAAATATCTATGAAATGACATACTGAATCATTAGGTAGTATTGACTAAATTTAATGTGAAATCATTAGCTAACAATTACCCATAGAAAAACAACAAGTGTTCAGAAGTTGATTTGAAGGAGAAGTCTGTGTGAAGTTGCGTTAGACAAGACAAGTTTGAAGTGAGGAAAGAGTTGAGGCAAACATCTGCCAAGTAGATACAGAAACAGGACTAATTCCTACGTCACCAGGGAGACTTGAGAAACCCATAAGCAGGGCCTAAACTTTAGAAGTGGATGGTTGACATTAAGGCTAGAATGGTATATTTTGAAATCTAAAGACATAAAATAGGTAGTGTGGGTAAGAGCTTTGCTTTCCTTATCTGGAATGAATTTCGTTTGGGTTGTTGCTGTTATTTTTTATAAGAAAAGAGCAGGTAAGGTTGTAGTAAACTGAATTTTAATATACTGGTTTTTATTAATGTGAATGCTTTGCATTGGAGATGTACAGTATATTTAATGTATTCTATTAATTTCAAATAATGTGGGAAACAAAAATGTATATTTTACTTAAATGTTTCTTCTTATTAAAACCAATCTATTACATTAGGAAGATAAAGTGTATTGTATATAATTTTGTTTATTTATATAACTATGTTATAAAACTATGTGAAGACCTAAAATAATTAAGCTAGAGGAAAAAATGGTTTTCTTCATTGTTCCTTGCTCTTTTCCTACCCCTTTAGTGACAAAAGCAAAAGAAGTACAAAGCAAGGATTCTATTTCTCGAGTCTTCATAACTCTAATTGATAATATAGCATTAATACTGAAATAAATCCAATGATAATATAGCATTTATATTTTTCTGCATAATCATCTTTTTCTGCTTATAATACTATTATTACAAGTAAAAAATTTGAGTAGCCTAAACAAAATAAAACTCTTAAGCATTTCAAAATCAAGTGTCCTTGACTTACCTTTTCTAAAAGTGTTTAAGTGTTGGGAGAATTTTGAGGTGTTGAGGAGTTTTAATTTTATTTTAGCTACAGTTTTATAGAAGATGTGCTAAGGAAAAACCAACTTTATCAAAATTACTATTAGGAATCTGGAAATGTGAAAACAAATAATTCATGCCCCTTTTAGCCAACTGAATCTAGAGTAGAACATATAGGTCCCAAAATTAGGTATGTCAACTTCCACTTCATCCCATTCCTTCAACCAATCCACCTGCTGCACCTGCATCTCTGAATCTGGGGCTCTCCAATTCAAGTTCCCCAAATAAGAAATCTCTGTTCCCCTGAGGAGCAGGGAGTGGGTGACAGGACACAGGACTCCAGTCACTTATTACAAAGCCTTTCAAGAAACAGCCTATGTTTTCCACCTCATGACTCATTTCTGCCTTCCACAGACCAGGTACTTCCAAGTCTTGAAACATTATAAGCTCTATGGGAAGAATTAAGTTGCTTTCCCTCAAAATTTCATGTAGGGGGATATATTGAAGTTGTAACTTCCTTTGCTCTGAGTAAAAAATTAGCTTCTATCTTACATTTGTCAATGTTTCCACTCCTATGCTCTCTGTCCTTTTGAATTTTTCCATTTCTTTACTTTCATTTTCATGGAATCAGAATAGGAGAAGAAGTAAATGCATGTTATCAATTTATGCAGGATTTAACTAAAACTAACTGTTCTTAACCAGGGAATTCATATGATAAATATATGTATTAGAAAATTAACACCACCCACAATATGGAGGTGAATCAGAAAGAGAGAAACTGAAAGTATGGAGACCACTTAAGAAACTACTTCCATAGTCAACGTATGCAAGAAGGGACAGTCGAGGGCAAGCTTGTGCAACCCACAGCTCACATGTTGCATGCAGCCCAGGACAGCTTTGAATGCAACCCAACACAAATTCATAAACTTTCCTAAAACATTATGAGATTTTTTTGTGACATTTTTTTAGCTCATCAGCTATTGTTAGTGTGAGTGTATTTTATATGTGATCCAAGACAATTCTTCTTCCACTGTGGCCCAGGGAAGCCAAAAGTTTGGACACCCTTCACCCAGGGCTATGGGCATAGCCAAGGAGAACTAGGGCGTATGACTGAAGATCACTGACAGATATTAAAAGGATAAGGAGACATCAGAGACAAAATCTATACAGTCTCTCGGAGAAATGGTGATGATATTAAATGAGGTAGTGAAGAATGAAAAATATTGAAAGCAAGGAGAACAATGTATACATATTTAAGTACTCTAGGAACATCATATAGTATCTAATAGAAAATTGGATATATAGATCTAGATTTACATTGGAACTAGAAATGAAAATATAAGAATCTTTAGACAGTTAAGTAACAGTGAAGTGATGAGATTGGGAAATATTACTCAGGAGTATATGTGTCATGGGGAAGGTGGAATTCCGAAGAATATAGTTGCACAAGAAACAGGAAGACAACAAGTTAGCAAACAAAAGAGAGAGAGTAAATAGGCTGGAAATGAAGAGAAGTGTGATTCAAAAGCTAAGGAAGAAAGGCATTGTGGAAGAAGAGTAGTTGGAAGGTATTCAACTGTTTCCAGTTCAGCCCAGACCAATTAAGATATAACTAATTGATTTAATAGCTATAAAGTCAGTGATGATCTTTTCTAAAGAGTCAGTATGGGTGGGGAGAACCATACTTTAGTGGTTTTAAAAAATACAACAAAAATAAATTCTTTCAAGAACTTGTGAAGAACTCAAATGCATGAAGGAATTACTCTATGGTAAACGTGGCCTTCAAACAAGGAAAAGAGATAATTAAAAATAATTGGGGGACAACTGAATAGACATTTAGAAAAATAAATAGGTTGTACACTACTTCAATTCACATTAGGATATCCTAAATCAATTCCCAAAGGGTCGAAGATTTAAAGGTAAAAAATGAAACTGAAATAGCACCAAAGGAAACCCAAGTGAAATTATTTATAATCATGAAGTGGAGAAGGTAAACAGCACCCAAAATCTAGGAAACACTTTTTTTAAAAAGAAGTTAAATCTGATTACACAAAAAATTGAGAACTCTGTACTTCAAAAATACCATAAAGCAAAAGAGCATTTGATAAACTAGGAAAATACATTCACCATGCACACGACAGACAACGAAAGGCTAATGATTTTAACTTACAAACACAGACAGTCAATACAAACAATAAAACACTATTGTAAAGGTGAGCTAATAACAAACAAGAAATGCACATAAATAAAAGAAATACAAATAATGAATAAACAAATACAATTTAAAATGAGGCATTGTTTTCACCTATGAAATTCACACACACAGGCAAACAAAGTCTGTTCATATCCATTCTGAGTGAGAGGGAATATGGGTCTGGGAGGAATGTTTACTTTCATTCTATACTTTTACTTTAAATGTGTTTCAAAATAAAAAAATAAGGAGGATTCAGCAACAGGAGTAAGAAGGACTGGCTATGGCATTGAGGAAACCAGGAAAGTGTAGTAACCTAGAAGGTAAATCACAGTAGTTATATGAAAAAAGAAGTAAGCACTGTGTCAGATGCTGCCAAGGGGTTAAGTGAGGAGTTGAGAAAGGAGAACTCAGTGTGGTAACATGGAGGTTACTGGACACCTTGATAAGAAGCGTTTCTTTAGAATGGTGGAGGAAAAGGTTGATTGGTGTGGGTTCAAGAGAGAATGAGAGGAAACAAGTACACATGACACAAGGACTTGTGTTCTAATAACAGGCAGAGAAATAGGTGGTAGCGAGGATATAGAATGGAAATAATGTTTTGTTTTATTGTGCTTTTCTAACAGGAGATACTAGAGCAGGTAAATCTGAAAAGCATGACATTAAACAAAAGTGTAAACTAAAGAAATACAGTACTATGTGATAAATTTCAAAAGCATTTAAGATAATAGCATATACACAAGGGAGGGCTGTCCAGAAAGGATCCAGCCATATAATATGAAAAATAGAGGAATTTATTGCTGGATTTTTTCTGGACAGCCCTCATATGTGTATATACAGACATACAGAGGGTGACAAAAATGTATACAAAATTTAAGAAAGGAATAAACTATATTAAAATTGTAATACTCAAGATATACCCAGAACAAAAGATGCATACAAGTCACATTTAACTTCTGCAATTACAGAGGTGCTCAAGGCGGTGACCATCAGCATCCAGACACTTCTGATTATGGCGAACTACTGTTTGAGCAACAATGACCAACGTGTCCACTTGTGTCACTGTGCATGCTGTTTCAATTTCTTCTCAAAGTACCACCAGTGTAGCTGGTTTCTGTGACACACCACATCCTTTAAGGTCCCCCATAGGTAGAAGTCAAGGGGTGTTAAGTCAGGAGAATGTGGGGGAAACTCAAAGTTCTCAAATTGCAAATACCACTTCAAAATGGTCTTGCACTCCTCAAACGACAACTGACAACCATGATTCCGCCATTGTCTTTGACTGTCCTGCCTGTCGCATGGTGACATTAGTATTCATTTGTTTAATGGAATCTTTTGAGCGAACATCATACTACACATTGCTACCATAATTCAATTCAACTTTGAAAAGTAATACATAGATAACATCTCTTAAAATGTGTATAAATTTTTTTCTGGCATCCCAGGATATACATATTGAGAAAAAGCATAAAGATATTCATGGGAATGATGAAAACCAAATTTGGGGTAGTAATTACCTTACAAGAGGAAGGAAAAGGAATGCAATTGGGGAAGAATACACTAGAAGCTGTACCCATATCTAACATTTTGTTAAGAATCTGAAACAAAATGGCAAAATACATAGCAAGGTGGTGATTGTTGAGTGGTTATTATATTGGTCTCTGTACTTTTCTATATGTTTGGTATGTTTTAATAAAAAAGAAACAAAAAATACAATATATTTTCTCTTCTCTAAAGTAGGAACTCTGTAGATATGACATATAGAAGTTAGCATTTTAAAAAAGGAATGTTTTCAAAGACTAAGAAAAAGACAGAACAAAAATATAACTAGAGATGCATTGTAATTTGAAAAACACTCTTCTCTATGGCCATGATACTCTCATGAATAAAAGGGAAACTAATCATTACACAGAGCACATACCTGACAAAAGACTTAATTGTGGTTTTGCTCTTAAAATATTCTACTTGGCTCACCAGAAATAAAACTGACAAGACTATTTCTGGTAGTCTTGTCATACTTGCATGAGTTCAACCAATTTTACTCATAAGGATTTATTTTAAGCAATTCACAAATCTCGTATTATTCAAACACCTACCATATATTAGATAATATTCCAAATAGAGATTCCAGTTCATGATTTAGCATTAATTAAAATTCACCATCTCAGTCTTTCCTATCCTGTCCAAGAACCAATACCTTTAATAATAATATTTGCGATATGCCTAAAGCAATTTTACACCATGTAAGGTAAGCCCTTCTTATGAACTAAACTGATGTTATATAAAAGAAATTAAGAATTTGTATAATAGTCCATATTTAAATAAAATTTGCTAAGTACTAAGTTTCAAAAAGCTCACAGAAAAGATTAGTGAAAAGTGCTAAACACTACAAAATGGAAAAACTGAAAAATGTAGAAAAATTGTGCATAATTGCATTTCTGTAAATCAAGTTATATATAGCAGCGTCACTAAAAATTCAAAATCTTCTTGAAATGACAAAATCTGGACTTTGAGACACAAATCTGTATTGTATCAGAAATAATCTGTTACACAAAACTTAATATTTTTAAATGCACCAGAGAAACTATGAAATCAGTCAGCTTTCACATAGGAAAGACATCACACTCCCCTCCCACCTGTGGCATTGAAAAGGCCCTACCTTAAAACACTTGAGTACTAGATGTTGAGCTGGGTGGCCATTATTCCCTAGAGTAACTCTAAAACTGGCTAGGACTATGTAATATGTTTCCATATACATACCCCTAACAAAATATGCAATGATAATGCAATAAATGCAATAAATGATCATGGTTGTGCTATCCTTAATGTTGCAGCTACAGCTGATTTCAGAGCACATCTTTTTTTGTAAGTTACTAGCCTGCCTAGTTACCTACTGATCGGCATTTTGTGTCACAACTAGGGTATACAGAGAGATATGATAACAGCCACATCTAGGTTTAAATTCCTACCAAAAGCCTAGACTCCCCAAGTCCCATAAACTTTTCCCTTTCTTTGTGTGCATGCTGAGGTGACTAATACACTGTCTTCAACAATTTCTTTTTTTTTTCCCCTATAGTTACTGTGGCAATCTGCCAAGGTCACCATCATGGGTCACTCTACCATCTTGCCCTTTATTGCTACAGGTACACACCATACACCATGCAGTTCCACTGCTTATTGCAATAATACCACCTCTTCCTTCTCAATAGGACCTCTTGGTCATTCCTGTTCATGTTGTCACTCATACAGGATTTAGGAATGCCCATGGGATATACTGTTGGCTAATGGCATCATTCATCTCATCACTACAATTGGCCTTTTTACCAATGTTCAAGTTATTACCCTTGTATTAATATTATACAATTCTACCTGATTTTCTAGTAGTTGCTGCCCTCTTATAACAAGGCTAAACATTTATTGTTAATTGCCAAACTTAGCTGTCTTCATTTCTTACAATTTCATAATATTACAACTCTTAACCTATAGGGGTGACACTGTAGTATGTTTCACTTTGAATTATGCCTCCTCCTGTTACCCACCAAAATTCTTAACCTAAATTATAAACTTAATCTCTCTTGCTCAGTCTCCCTCTCTCTAACATTAACTTCCCTCAAATTTACCTGTTTAAGGAATAATGTATTTTTCATCATTCCCCTCTCCAATCTTACTTTAAGAAGTTAGCAATTTGTCTCAGCCTCTTCAGTCAATGTCCATTCTACACAAACCATTGATCTCTGTTACACCTACCTCTCACAAGAAAAAAAAAGAGGTAATAAATGAAATATGGGTAAGAAAAAATAAAATTATGATTTATATCAGTGGTCTTCAAACTTGAGACTGTATCAGAATCCTCTGGAGAGTGAAATAAACACAGATTGCTGGGCCCCACTTCCAGAGTTTCTCATTCAATTGATGCGGGATGAGTCTAGAGAATTCTCTTCCTAACAAATTCACAGAGAATGTTGCTGCCAGTAGATCATGGATGACACCTTAAGAACTAGTGATGTACAGGTAACGTGACAGTTCTTTATAGAAAGTCCAGAAGAATCAAATGGAAAATTAACACAGTAACATGCCCACTACAGGAATATCAGCTCCACGAAGATATAGATTTCTTATAGTCCAATAAAATCTAAAATACCTAGGAATAAACTTAAAAAGAAATGTGAAAGTCATAAAAAATAAAATTTTACTGATTTTCCTAAACTAATAAAGGATCTGAATAAATGTAAACACACACATCACATATACACAATATAGAAGGATAGAAAAACTCGAAATTATAGACGCAAATTTCTGTCAAAATTTATACAGAAATTCAATGGAATTCCAATCAAATTAGCAAAGGACCAAAATTTTTTGTGGAAGGGAATGGATAGTTGACATGTTGAATCTACAGTTCATTAAGAAAAGTAAACACATAAAAATTGCCCAATTTTTTTTAAAAAGAAAAATAAGGGTGGAGGAAACTTTTCCCAAATGATATTGAAATATACAATGAAGGTACAGTAACTATAACAGTGTGGTACTAGTATGGGAATAGACAGAGCAATCAATAGAATAGAATCCAATATACGGTGAATTCAATATAGTGAATGTGGTAGTTGCCATCAGAAAAAAAAAAAAAAAAAGAACTCAATAAATAGGTTTGGGGAAACTGGCTATGTTAAGGGGAAAAATTGAAAGCATTTCTACACCACACATATGAGAGTTGTCTGGAAATTATCTAGCCATGTACTATGAAAAATGGAGGCATTTATGGCTGGATTTTTTTTCCTGACAACACTCATATATATCCCAGATGGATTAAATATCTGAATATGAAAAAATAAAATTATAAAAGTAGAAGATAAAGGAGAACATATTTTTAATGAGGCACAAATAAAATCTTTCTAAGAGCTGACACGAAACTCAGAAGGTATAAAGAAAATGGAAATGGTTTATATTTGTGAGTAAAAAAAATGTTACAGTTCTATATGATACAATAACTCATAAGCATACTTAAGACACAGCAGGTTGGGGTGTGAGGAGGATATTTGCAACACATATAACAAGCAAATGTTCATAATACATAAAATATTTCTCAAAAAATCAATAATAAACTAAGCAACTCAGCGGGCAAGAATTTTAACAGGCCTTTCATAGAAGAGTAATTACAAAAAGAATAGAAGATGTTCAACCTCAACTGTGTGTGTGTGTGTGTGTGTGTGTGTGTGTGTAAAACTAAAAGTAAATCCACAGTCATGTTAAAGACACATTAATCAAATACCTTATTGCTCTTTTCCACATTTTTACCTTCAAAAGATAATAAGACACCTCTTAGGTCCTACTTAGCATGGAAAATCCTGTATTTCCCACTAAAATATTACAAATAATAGAAAGACAATGAAAGAGAAAAAAGAAAAAAGCTTATAAAATTTTTAAATTAAATCTATATACAAATTCAGGGAAGAGAAACAAAAAATCATTTTGCATTTTTCTGGGGAAAGAAATTACATGGACTCACCTATTAAAACTTTCAGTTTGGGGTGAGTTTAATCAAGGTGAAGGTTGTTGAGTTTTTTCCCCATCTCTATGTGAGCTGCCCATAATTCAATTTGTCCTCCATCTTCCAAAGGGTAAAATTCTTAAGTGGTTTTATATTACAGTAATCACCTTACCAGAAATCTGTTTATCCAAGCAAAATGAGATTCACAAGGTATCTTCAAACAAAAATGCCTACATCTCAAATACAATGCAATTATCAAGTTTGAAGTGACTCTTGAAAAATCTAGATGTCATGTAACATTTTTATTACATTACGTTTTTCTAGTATTATAAAAGTAAAGATTGAATCATTACATTATCTTTGCAAAACAGGCCTTCAAGCTGAAGGATTCTGGTCTTTAAATCAATCTGTAGCTAAAATCTAAAGTCCATGATCTAAACACCAGCCAACATCTAAATAATAGCAAAAATAAGCTGAAGTATTTCTTTTCTGGTGATAAATTCAATAAGGCATTTGTTTAAAAAAGTAAATGTATTAATCATTCCTCAAAATAATTTAGGTAAATATGAATAGAAGACATTTAAGATATTTAACTATATTTTTTTACAAGATTTTTGTGAGGAAATTTCAAAAAACTCACATAGATGAGACTTTTTAAAAGTCTACTCCATAATACACATTTCTAAATTTTATGTAAAATGTAATATATATAATACTTGTTATTCTGAGAATACAGTGAGTTCTACTCACATGATCACCTATTTATAATAAATTAAGAACCCTCTTTAATTAAGGTCTACTGTAATTGATGTACCATAATCATAGAAAAAATTGCACTTATATGTAATTTGCTTCCTTAAAGGTTTATCATATTCTTCAACATTAAATTAAAAAGACAAAGAAGTTCCTTTTGAAAAGATATACTACTGTTTAACATCCCACTAAGTCATATTTCAAAAGTCAATTAAATTAAAACAGTAAAACCCTGACACATTTAGAGTAGTTTATTTACTAGAATTTTACCTCTTTTTAGCATGTGATTTTCAAATATGGTAAAAACTGTTGATCATTCACTAATCAGAACTCCATAGAAAGCAAAATTCCAGACAAAAACCTTTCTGACGTAAATCTTCACTTTACTAATTAGGTCATTCAACTTTTGCTTGCAAGAGATTCAAGAAAGTATAGCATACAGGTCTGGATAAAGATAGTTTTTCTGGGACCATCACAGATCAGTTTAGCAAATTTAACAATATAAAAGAAGGCAGAAAGTGAAGTTCAGGTACTTCTAACCTTTATACAATCTTTTATAGTCAAGTAGCACTCATCTTATGGGTTATACTCAGACCTGTAGTCATTAATAAGTAAAAAAGTTAAAGTAGGAATCATTTGTGATTTGCCTTATTATCTGATCTAGAGCCAAGGTTTCCTGTTTGTACCTAGGCCTGCGAACTGAATCCGAGCATCTTATTTCATAAACTAACATCACCCCCACAATGAATGCTTGAACTGCGATTTATAGATTTGTATTCTTTAAAACAGAAAGAGAGGCACCTCTTGTTCGTGGTGCCTCTGAGGCAGCTGGCTGCTTCAGGATGAAGCTGAACATCTCTTTCCCAGCTAATGGCTGCCAGAAACTCACTGAAGTGGAAATGAATGCAAACTTTATACTTTTAGGAAAGCATATGGCCACAGAAGTTGCTGCTGACACTCTGGGGGAAGAATGGAAGGGTTCGAATCAGTGGTGGGAACGACAAACAAGGTTTCCCTATGAAGCAGGGTGTCCTGACCCATGGCCATGTGTGCCTGCTCCTGAGTAAGGGCATTCCTGTTATAGAACAAGGAGGACTGGAGAAAGAAAGCACAGATCTGCTCAGGGTTGCACTGCGGATGCCAACCTAAGTGTTCTCAACGTGGTCATTGTAAAGAAAAGGGAGAAAGATATTCCTGGTCTCACTGATACGACTGTGCCTCGTCGCCTGGGGCCCAAAAGAGCTAGCAGAATCCACAAACTTTTCAGTGTCTCTAAAGAAGATGATGTCTGCCAACATGTTGTGAGAAAGCCCTTAAACAAAGAAGGTAAGAAATCTAGGGCCAAAGCACCCAAGATTCAATATCTTGCTATTCCACGTGCCCTGCAACACAAACGGTATATTGCTCTGAAGAAACAGCACACTAAGAAAAATAAGGAAGAGGCCACAGTATATGCTAAACTTTGGGCCAAGAGAATGAGGGAAGCCAAAGGAAAAATGCCAGGAACAGACTGCCAAGAGACACAGGCAGTGTCTTAGAAACTCCTTTCTAAGAGTTTCTACCTTTAAGTCTGAGTCCAGTCAGAAATGAGATTTTCTAAGAGTAACAAATAAATAAGATTGGACATTAAAAAAAAAAAAAACAGAAATAGAACATAAAGACACTTGCACATTGCTATGACTTCGGAATGCTTAGGCAATTTTACAATTTCTCTCAATTCTTTTTAAACTTTAGGGCCAGGATGGAAGTGAATTGAGTGAGACCTCAGACTCAAAATGTCAAGGGGTTGCCAAAACTCAGGAATCAAGATAATTGATTGGCTAATTTAATGCAATTTTTTCCAAGAAATATCAACGCACAACTAGCATTATATTTATTGATGAAAGACTGGATGCTTCTTCCTAAGATCAGGAACAAGACAAGGGTGCTGCTCTTAACACTTCTATTCAACAATATGCTGGAAGTAGTAGCTAGAGGGAGGGAGGGAGGGAGGAAGGAAATTCATCCAGATTAGAAAGGAGTCAATAAAACTATCTCTATTCACAGATGATGTGAGTTGCATGAAGGAAATCCTAAGGAATCGAGTAAAAGACTATTAAAATTAATAAATGAGTTTATCAAGGTTACAGGGTATATATAGATCAACATAAAAAAATTAATTGTACTTGTATATACTTGCAATAAACAGTATGAAAAATGGAATTAAGGAAACAATTCCATTAATAATATCAAAAGAGAATAAAATACTTTGGAATAAATTTAACAAAAGAAATGCAAAAATCATACTCTGAAAACTATTATATAAACCATTGCTGAAAAAATCTAATAAGGTCTAAATAAAATTTTTAAAATCTACTGTTCATTGATTGGTTTAATATTGGTAAGACTGCAATACACACCAAAGTGATATGCACACATAACGCCTATCAGAATCTCAAATGACTTTGTAGAAACTGTCTAGCTGATTCTAAAATTCATATGGAATTGCAAGGGACCAAGGAAAGCCAAAACAATCTTGAAAAAGAGAAACAAAGTGAGAAGACTCACAGTTTCTAATTTCAAAACTTACTACAAGCAGTGGCAAACAAAACAGTGTGGTGGTAGCACAAAAATAGACATATAGATCAATCTAATAAAACTGAGGGTCAAGAAATAAAGCCACATTTCTATGGTGAACTGATTTTCCACAAGGGTGCCAAGATCATTTAATAGAGAAAAGACAATCTCTTCAACAAATAGTGCTGACACAACTAGATAGCTTCATGTAAAAAACAGAATGAATTTGGATACTTACTTCACACTATATACAAAAACTAACTAAAATGAATCAAAACCCTAAAAGTTAAAGCTAAACTATAAAATTCTTAGAAGATAACATACAGGTAAATTGTTATGTCCTTGGATTTGGCAAAGGATTCTTGAATATAACACCAAAAGCACAAGCAACTAAAGAAAATACAGATTATTTGGACTTTATCAAAACTATAATAAAACCTTTTGTGTATCAAAGAACATTACCAAGAAAAGGGAAAAGACAGCCTACAGTATGGGAGAACTTATTTTCCAATCATATATCTGACAAGGGATTAATATCCAGAACTCCATCTAAACAACAAAAATCTCAATTAAATAATGAACAAACAACTTAAAGAGATAGTTCTCCAAAGAAGATACACAAATAAGCAACAATCACATGCAAAGATCACTAATCATTAGGAAAATGCAAATCAAATCTACATTGAGATTTGGTATACCCACATAATACAAAGTCATTCAGCCATAAAAGGGAACGAAGTTCCAACACATGAAGACCATTGAAAACAATATACTAACTGAAAGAAGCCAGTTCAAAAAGGCGACCTATTGTATGACTCAACTGATATGACATGTTCAGAATAGGGAAATCTGTGGAGACAGAGATGAGAGGTAAGTAAGTGTGATATCTAAAGGGCGGGGATTTATTTTTCTCAAGACAAAAGTATACCAAAATTGACTGTGGTAATAGTTGCACATATCTGTGAATATACTAAAAATTATGGAATTGCACATTTAAAATAGATGAATCCTATGATATGTGAATTAAATCTCAATAAACCATTTTTTAATCTACATTCAGGCAGAGAACTCATGAGCATAGTATCAGTAGTTTAAATAAAGACAGCATCAGCATTACTGAGTTATCCTATTGCCTCAGGCTCCAGTATGGCTCAGCAGGGCACTGCAGCTGTCTCACCCATACACAGTGACAGTTTTTAAAATTTTAAGAATTTAAATGGACCCCTGAACTTTCAGGAGTCATTCAATACACTTAACTTTGTTTTCTTAGGAAAAAAAAAACTCTTTTCACTCTTACATTTGATTGGCAAATGTATTATTTAAATAAAAATATGAAAGGAATAATAAAATAATAATAAAATATAATCACAGTAACTAGTACAAAAGGGGTTGGGTATCAGACCAAGGACTCATGATGGCATGGGCAATGCAAGTAAAACCAGAGGGATAACTAGAGAAGAAATCACTAGGCAAGAGAATTCAGGGTGTCAAGGCATCAATTAATATGACTTAAAGGTTTGTTAATTGGGGCTTCCAATGTTCTTTGTTTGGAGTAGGGTTGCCAGGCAAAATATAGGATGAGTTAAATTCAAATTTCAGATAAACAAGAAATATGTTTCTAGTATAAGAATATCCCCAATATTGATTGCATGGACCCTCCCTTAAATTTTTTTTTAAAAAGTTGTTATCTGGTATTCACATTCAACTGGGCATAATTTTGAGAAAATAACTGCTGGTAGGGCAAACCACAGTGACTGAAAATGGCCAGTGAGGATGGCTGAGGATTTGGGAGTCTGCTCTGTGAACTGAAACTTCATGAATTTCTAAATAAGAGTGAAGAAAAAAAAAGATCATTTGAAAAAAACAAGAATTCACTTTGCTAAGTATTTTTATTACTTAGCATTTCTAACCATTACTCCATCCACCCTCATAGACTAAAAAACAAAATCCTGGTGGTTGCTTACATGTTTACTCACAGAAATGCACATAAAATATTTCCAATGAAAATATTTCTTCTTTCTTTCTTGAATTTCATAGTACTGACCATAAAAGTTGTTAAGGTGTTGGATGGGGTTAACATTAAAAAGAGAAAGAAAAACTTCAATTGCAAGAGTCCAGAACAGCAAGGATTACATTTAGAACTTCTTTCTCCCATCAAAGTTTAGGACTCACACTTGAAAGGCTCCTATTCTCTAGACTACACGCAGATGGCCAGCAGTCCAGCTGAGAAACCTATATCCCCTTCACAGAGGCCCAAACCTCTCATCACCAGCCTGGACCAGAGTTCAGAGGCACTTGCATTTAAACCTCTTTATCAATGTTAAGTCTGCTTTATCAACGTAAAAAAAAAAAACAGTTAAAAAAGCTTTTATCAAAGTGGTTAGAAATTATGAGGGAGATACAAAAGGCAAGACGAAGAAAAAGGAAAAAGAGAAATTTTAAAAATGCTCTCGCAATGTGTATGAGAAGGGGGAGATACAGCAAGGGGCTGTGGAAATATGTTGTCTTTAGTAAGTTCATGTCAGTCTTAGACTTCTGCTATGTTAAGCCTAAGTAATCTCCATGGCATCTCATTGAAGCAGAGAGTTGTACGTATGGCTAACAACCAATGAGGGAACTAAATAAAAACCTTAAGCAAATCATTCGCTACCACAATAACCTACATCACCATGAAAAGGCAATCACATAGGCATTAACTCACTAGCCAGTATTTTGCCTTTCCATTACCAGACTGCACAAGATGTCTGCAAGCTTCACTGAAGGTAGAATGGTCTTAGAGATCCAGCTTAGGATCTTCTTGTGATATACACTAGGATACTCAGTGCAGCACTATTTGCAAAAGCAGACCCAGTTCAAATACCCATCAGTGGGTGACTGGTTGAATGACCTTGTAGTACATATGCACAGTGGAGCATTAAGCATAATGGAGATATCTCCATTTACTACTGTAAGTTTATGTCTATGTCCAGAATATATTCTTCAGCAAAAAGCAAACAATAACAACAAAAAACCTCATAGTGTGCACAGTGTGCTATCATTTATCTGACAAGGGGGAGGGGTCGTTACTATATGAGGAAAGAAAGGTAATAGCTGGCCTTCTTTGAATATGTCTTCTTTTGTGGGTTTGACTTTTGAACTTTGTGAATATTATTTTATAGCTAATTCAAAAATCCAAATTTAAATTTACAAATATTAAAAATCAGAAGCAAAATTAAATGGCACAAACTGTATATCCTGTTAATGATATGACTACACAAAAAAGAATTGTATTTCAAGTGACTTTAAAACAAATTTTTACTGTGGATTTCTAGTGGAATATATCTCAAGGACAAAAGGACATACCTCAAGGATGTACCTCGAGCACAAGCAGGCACACATGTGCACACATGCGCACATAAATTACAAACTTTTCCAGTAATCATGTTGATGGTACTGTTGGTATTATTATTTCAAGGCTTTTGCATATGTATGGTGGGATAGTTATGTGTCACTGAATATCTGGATTTGTTGAAATGGGATACAGATGTAAGACAAATGAGAATAAGGAAAAACTCTGTAATCCTACATTTAAATTGGCATTATCAGAAAGATGTCATAATACAGTTTATCTCAAAGAAAAATTGTAGCACTGTAGCTGGGAAAGGCTTAAAAACAAAGATCAACCTAGTAGCAATAACACTCATAGCAACTATATTGTTATATCTAAATAACATTTCCCCATCCCAAAAAACAAGGAGTCTATTTTTAAAATGGCTGATTATGGGGGCTAAAGCAGAAAATGAACAGGAGGAACCTGGAATATCTTATCACACCAAAAGGCAAGGTAGCCATCAAAGACTATTAGGATCCCGTCCAAAGCACTCTGGGGCCCACATACACGTAAGGAAACTTCTATCGGCCAAATGCGGGATCATTTCAGCATCAGTCAGGGTAATAACTGCCAAGATTAAAGCACATCATACGTGTTTAAATGCACGAGTTCAGAACAATGCTAAAAATGATCACTGATCATCTTTGGAAGGTGCTATGGAACCAGTTTATTATTTGGGATTCAAATTCTATTTTTTATGATACTAACTTTCTACCTCAGTTTTTTTCATTGTCATTTACATGAAATATCTACTTCCATCGCTTCGCTTTCACTTTGTGTCTGTCTCTAGATCAGAAGTGACTCTCTTATAGGCAACATAGGCATGGTTTTTGTTTGTTTGTTTGTTTTTATCAATTCAGCCACCCTGTCCTTTCTTAAATTTATTTTCAATTACAGTTGACATATAATATTATTTTTCATTATTTATTTTTTCAGTTAACATTCAATATTATTCTATATTAGTTTCAGGTGTACAGCACAGTGACTACACATTTATACAATTTATGCAGTGATCCCCTCAATGAGTCTAGTCTCCACCTGGCACTATACACAGTTGTTACATTATTGACTATATTCTCTATGCTGTCCTTTACATCCCTGTGACTATTTTGTAACTACCTATTTGTATTTCTTAATCCCTTCACTTTTTCTACCCAGCTCCCCAATCCCCATCTCATTGGGCAACCATCAGTTTATTCTCTGTATCTATAAATCGGTTTGTTTTATTTTGTTCTTTAGATTTCACATATAAGTGAGATCAGATGGTACTTGTCTTTCTCAGCCTGACTTATTTCTCTCTTATTTCTGTAGGTGCACCCACGGTAAAGTTTCATATTTTATAGCCAATTAATATTCCATTGTATATATCTTCTTTATCCAAATATATATTGATGGGCACTTGGGTTGCTTCCATATCTTGGCTATTATAAATAATACTGCAGTGAACATAGGGGTGCATATATTCTTTCGAATTAGTATTTTGGATTTCTTTGTATAAATACCCAGAAGTGTAATTGCTGGATCATAAGGTAGTTTTATTTTTAATTTTTTGAGACCCTCCAAACTGTTTTCCATACTGGCTGCACCAATTTGCAATCCCACCAATAGTGTACAAGGGTTTCCTTTCCTCCACGTCCACGCCAACCCTTGCTGTTTGTCAATTTATTGATAATGGCCACTCTGACGGGTGTGAATAGCTCAATGTGCTTTTAATTTGTATTCTTCTGATGATTACTGACACTAAGCATCTTTTCATACGTCTATCGGCCATATGTGTGTCCTCTTTGGAAAAATGTTTATTCAGGTATTGTGCCCATTTTTAAATCACATTGTTAGTTTTTCTGGTGGTGAGTTGCACAAGTTCTTTATAAATTTTGGATTTTTTCATGGTTTCTAGTTTTATATTTTTCTTTACAATTTATCTTTTTTTATTATGTTGGCACAACAATGGTACTCTCAGTTGATACTATCAGCTCATTAAGTATAGATATATATATGAAAATATAACTTATACATAAAATTGATGGTTTAAATGAAAAACACTTTTGGAAAATTAATGCTAATACTTAGGCTAATTTTTATGTGTTTTATTTGTTTGTGTGTTTGTTTTGGTTGGATGGTTGGTTTCTGTCCCTAATTTCTGCAGATTGCTAGTTTTCTTTATATCAGAAGATAATTACTGTATAATCCAGCCCACCTGTCTGATACAGCAATTTACAATTTGTAATGAAATAGGTCAGCTCTTGAATAGAGGCAAGGCAATCGATTGGGTAAGAATTATATTACTTTCATGCCAATAGATCACTGATCTACCTTATGACATTGTGTAACTCCTATAGATGGGCTAACACATTTATTGGTTAACCCCTTATCAGATGTATCATTGAGAAATATCTTCTGCCATTCATTAGGATGTCTTTTTGGTTATTTGATGAAGCCTGATGTGGGACTCAAGACTCCTGGCTCCTCCGGGTAGACTACCATAGTTGTGATATCCATCCCACTTGAGTTGCCACACCGGGGTGGGGGGAGGTGTGTACGGACTACACTGTGTCCATTCTCCTCCTACCCATCTCATTGTGTTTTTTTCCTCACATTCTTGTAACAGGTTGTAGGAAACCTGTTCAGGTTGTTCTCATCGTTCATTGCTCTATATGTACTTGTAGTTTTGCTGTGTCTACTCCACATCTTGACCCTCATCTCTGCAGCATTCTTTCAGTAAAGCAAGGTGAGTTTTATTTTCCAACAATATTCAATTACAAAAAGTAAAAAAACCTACTGGAAAATAACCTGAATACAAAGCCAAACAATCCATTTTAACCAATCAAATAAAAACTTAACAGTATTTTACAACTAAGGTCTGGAACGAACCATTTTGTGGCAATACATACACAAATGTACATTCGTATTAGTAACTGACATGCCCCTTAGTCCATGGAGCATAATTCTGAAGAAGCTTGGCAAACAGGTTTTAAGCCTGCAACAAATCTGAAGGGATAGGGAGGGGGTTATGGGAAGGCAAATTGACAATGGTAACATATGACATCTGACAGGAACAGAAAGAGGAAACTCATCAAAACCAGTTCAGGGAAAGTAAGAAAAGCATGACAATCTGGGATCATATATTGTAGAAGAAAACAGTTCTACAAGTGTTAACAGATCCTAGGGGCATTTCTAAAACTATAATAATAGCTGTAAAGATGACATGAGTCAATAAGTATTTAACCAAAGTATTTAAAATGAAAAATACATTGGTACTTAGGGGGTAAACCGTTACATAAAAAGAAAAATTCTAGAATGGTTCCTTTCCAAGAAATCATAGATGTCGGAGATTTAATTATTATGAGAAGTTCACTTTTCTTCACCCTGCTATTAAAATAAATCTTATACTGTATAAGTAGTAGGGGTTTGTGATCACATATATTGAGAGGTTTGGGGGCTTACATCAATAAAAATTCACTCCTCATCACTAGACACATGCATTGACAATAGAGAAAATGCATTTGAGAGATAACAATTTATTGTCTGCAACTTTATTAGTAATAGTAGATACACTATAGAGAGAAGGGTGTACTTCCTTTCTGATGCTCAGGACATACACCTGAACTTGTCTCCAGGTAAGGTGTGCCTCAAGCTTTAGAGCCTCCCGATGTAATGCTCTGCACTGTTTCTGAGCAACTTTGTCTTACAACATCCACGATTATAATCCTTCCATTTTAGGGAAGTGTAATGGTTAAGAACATGGACTCTGCAGATAGCCAGCCTAGGTTAAATTCTAGCTGTATCACTGAATTATGTGACCCTGAGCACTTACATTGTCACATGAAAAATGGAAAGTCAAAGTAACTAGCACTTAACATCACTCAAAAATATTAGCGATATGCAATTTATACCACACCTACAAAGAACCAGGCACTCTGCAGGGCATTAGGGATACAAATATGAACAAGCAACAATCACCAAGTTCATGGAACTCAATCTCATGGGGAAACAGACTATTAACATAGAACATATACATGTTATGAATACAGGTATCTATGCTATGGTGCTATAGAACACAGAGAAAGGAGACTGAACCGAACGGGTTTGCAGAGAACAGGTTTCCTGTGTCTTAAGAAGAGCAAAACAAAGGTTATGGTAACATCTCCCTAGGCACATTTAGGGTTAATGCCTGTGCATCATATATAACTGAATGTGATGTTCCTTGTATTTATAAACTGCACAGCATTATATGCACATTATTGACTATAATGGTATTTAAAAAGCCCAACTCTTCCCCCACCCATTAATCAGGCAGCCTGAAATTCCCACAATAAAGGCTTGTCTCCCAAACATGCCATTACATTGTTTTAGAAAATGTAAAACACATATAAAAATGGAAGCAGATAACGAGGAAACTAATATTTACTGAAGTCTTCTGTGTGCCAGGCACTCTGCATGTTACCTTAATCCTCACAACCACCAACCCAGTGAGGAACGTATTATGATCCTCATTTTTAAAGGCAAAGAAACAGAGACCGTACAAGGTTAATTAATGTGCTCAAAGTCACAACTATTTAAATTATGCTGCTACCCTTGTAAACCAACATGGAATGTAACCCATTTTCCATTTACCCTCAGGATACTTGCCACCGATGCTTGCAGCCCCAGCATTTACCCCGAGGTAACTCAAGAATTACAGGTCTTTCAAAGTTCCGTGCTTTGAAATTTACCACCCCAAAATATTTGTTAAACACTGATCTTCACATACATTTCTGTTACATTAGGATTAGAGACAAGTTCTGTTTAGAAAAATCTCCAAGAACAGTTTTCTATTTTATTTTCACATCGAAAACCAGTCAGATTTGCTTCAGCCTCCAAGAGCGTGTGTACGTAAATTTAAATGAACATGGCAGCGAGCTGCACTTCTTTTCCCTAAGCGGGAAATGGGTTAAAGGGTACCAGTTGATCACTGTATTAGTTTGCTGGGGCTGCCATAACCAAGTACCACAGGCTGAGTGGCTTAAAACAGAAATTTATTATGTCACAATTATGGAGGCTAGAAATCTGAGATCAAGATTTCTGCAGGGTTGATTTCTTCGGAGGCCTCTCCTTGTCTTGCCGACTGATGCCTTCCTCCGTGTCATGTAGTCTTCCCCTCTGTTTCCTAATCTCCTCTTCTTATAAAATACATCAGTCATATTAGATTAGGGCCCACCCTAAAATACTCTATCTCCAAATACAGTCAAATTTTGAGATACTGGAGCTTAGGATTTCAACACCTGAGTTTAGGGGGGACACAATTCATCCCATAACAGTGGGAATGATCCTTCTTCCAAGGGAACATGGGGAAAGACCTTAAATGTTTTTAAATCATAATGAAATTTGTGAAGGTTGTTTTGAGAAATGCAGGTACGTACTTCTAGCAAGATAAAGCCAAAGGGTCAGTGACTTCCACTCTCTAGGGACCATTTTGGAAATATGTTGGGATGCTTTTACAACTGATTGTTTCATCGGGGGAACTACGAGCATTTGGTGGGAAGAGGCCAGAGGCATGGGATGCGTGGAATAGTCCCACACAACAAAGAATTGCCCCATCCATATCCTAGAAGAGAAGAATGTTCTGCCACACTAACCCCAACACAAATAAATATCAGTAGCACTCATGTGTGTCTAATACTAGGTAGCTTTTATGAGAAATTAAAAGAAAAGTCCAATCATTATGGCAAAGTCTTTATGGAGAGAGAAACTTGAATTAAAAAAGACAGTGTCTCAAAATTAAATGGTGTGCTCATTCCATGCTCTAAACATGTGAGCATTTTCAACTACCTATTTGTTAAAAATAGTTTTAGTGCAATAGCGGCATCATTGGAAAAGTAATGGACCCTCTGCAAAAATGTCACAGAGGATGAGTCTCCTTTTAATAAATTTCAAACAAAACATTAAATTAGGAGACACATAAGCCACATGAAGCTCAACAAAAGTTATTTTTAACATTTCAGATCATTGTTGCACTATATAATTCAGAAAAAAAATTGTAACACTAAAAACCCTGTGCTGTGAAAGATCATATTGAAAGCATTTGGGGTTTGCCTTTTGCTTTTCAGTCTTCTCTGAGTAGAGTCCTCTACTGCCAAACTTCTGCATAGCTTCTTGTTTTACTGTTGCTTTTTTTTTAAACCATCCTCTATTCTCCATCACCTAGAGAGAGATATGGTCGTCGAGGTCTTTTCAAGTACCAGGAACCTAAAATATGTCTTGACAGGTGATAGTATTTCAAAATACTATAGACGTTTTCTGCGACATCTCATCATTTACCCCCTCCTATATCACAACATAAGGAATTATTTTGTCACAGACTTATAAATACAGCTCAGGTCATTTATGACAATATTATACTTCTTCATTTTCTCCATTTTGACAGTCCGTAATTCATCCTGGCATGCTTTCTCCACTCCAAGTATTTCCTTATTTTTCTTACCATATGCAAACAAGTCTAGTCAGTCATCACTTATTCTAACATTTTTTATTTTATGGCCCATGTGAAGCACTGATTTTTCATTTTCCTGAGCTTCTTTTATAGAAACATCTTCTTACTTCTCATAAACCCAAACTTACTCTTAAGAAGGAGTTATAAGCATGAATGATCTTATTCCACCTTCTAGTACAACTGTGCTCTCAGTTATATCCTGAAATATATAGTTTTATTATAAATTATATTCATAGTTTATATTATAATCATGGCATTCTATTTTCTATTATATATATATATATGTAGGGTATATTATTTACAAAGATCATTTCTGGTTAATTAAATAAAGTGTTACAAAATATTTATTTAAAAGGAGGAGGTAGGTATCTGATAGGGTTGAGAGCCACACCGAGTGACTTGCAGAGACCTGAGCCAGGAGAACTCACAAATTGGTCCTATGTCTGCTCCAGAGGAAAAGAAAAATGTTCTTTATTACCACTAGCTGATAGCTCAGCATGAGACAGCATAGGGACTTGGGCTGGGTCAAAGGAATGCCACCATGCCATCACTCCCTAAGCAAAAATGTAGAAGACACTGATTTTATCTCCCTTTTAACTGTTTACTTCCATACGGACGTGGAAAGCACTGTTCAGCATGCACAGCTGATCAAGGTTTGACCACTGTAGGACCTTCCCAACTGCCAATAAGGAACAGTCCACCATCTTGCCCCACAGTGCAGGCCTGAACCTGGATACCAGGCCATGCATCTGGTAAAGAAAGTTCACTGTTTTCAAAAAACCTGCTCTTTCCACAAGTCGGCTTTGTCCCCACCTCATAAAAGCAGCCAAGCACAGCCAGCCTATGAGTCAGTTTGGAGGATCTTCCTCTTCTCTGTGCTGCCTCCTTTGTGCTCAAAGCTTAATTAAAATCTGTCTGGAAATTCTTCTGGGTTTTCTTCTCAAATTCTATCTTGGGGAACCCAAGAAGTTGAATGCTAATAAAAAGCATACAGAACTACTTGAGACCATCATACAAAGTGAAATAAGCCAGACAGAAGAAAACCAAGAACCATATGATTTCACTCATTTGTGGAACACAAAGCTGAAAGCAACAAAGAAACAAAAAGTCATGGGATCAATCAATAATTTAGTAGTTAGCAGTTATCTGAGGGTATGGGGGGAGGGGTGGGAGAGAAGGGACAGGAACACAAATATATGGTGATGGAAAGAGAACTGACTCTGGGTGATGAACACAACACAACACATAGAATTGCACACCTGGAACCTATGTCATTTTTACTAACCAACGTCTTCCCAATAATTTTAACAACAAAAAATAAAATAAAAAAGCACACAGAACTAAGAAACACTAGCCCAGAAATTGGAAGCAAAGATGTTAAAGAAAGAGTTGCAAAGTGTTTTATAAGAAACCCAAAAACAATTAAGCATGTCTCCTTCTAATGCTCTTAGACCTAACCCAGCAGCATGTATAGGGTCGATTAAGGAATCTAAGACAGAAGATGTGAAAAGAGACTAGTTAGAATTTCAATCCTGAACCAATGGCAAGAAGCTAGATTTGACTAATACATCAATTTTTAAAATAAAGTCTATGACCCACATAACATGCTCACCACTAGAATAAAGCTTACTTGGGAGTTCCCTGGTGGTGTAGCGGCTTAAGGCTTCGGTGCTGGCACTGTCAGCGCTGTGGCCTGGGTTCGCTTCCCAGCCAGGGAGCTACCCACATACCAAAAAGGAAAAGAAAAAAAAAAAGCTTACTTGTACCTGAACTAGGCTGTATGAGGGCTGTCTGGAAAAAAAAAAATCCAGCCATAAATGTCTCTATTTTTCATACTACATGGCTGGACACTTTTTGGACAGCTCTTGTGTATGCGCTGAACTTCAGAGGACAAAAGAAAGGGGGGTAGTGTCAAGAAGTCACAAAGAATGAAAGGTCAAGAGGCCACAATACCAAGATTTAAGCTTCAGGAGAAAATTCTGTTACGAAAAAGCTCCCATCTCCCCTCTAGTCATATCACTGAGAAAAATATTACACTGGAGAGAATTATTGGTTCAACCCATTAACTGTAAGTGGACTTCATTTTCCCTAGGCCTGGGCCAACATCTCAGCCAGTAACTCAGGGTTACTTTAAATTACGTACTTTTAGAATAGAAACACTGAAAGCAATTTGGTCAAGACTCTGATATCTGCCAATACTTAAATCATGCCATGCTATATTAGTTAACACCTTAACTAAAAATGATAGCTTCTAAATGAACAATTTTCATTCCTCATTTCATGTCTTGAAAGACAGTAGCAACATAAACTCTGGAACACCAAACTCAGCTGCATCCCCTGACCCTCTGTTTCTAAAGGTCATTGTGAATTCTTAATAAATAAAGCATAAGGCTAGATTTAATTTATATCAAGTTAATCTTATGTGATAAACCAAAAAGACCACATTTGATCAGATCACCTACAAAGAGAGCACATTTTATCTTTTGATAGAACTTTAATGAATATTATTTACCATCCAAAGACAAACATTAGTTATTTCAGAAATCACATTCTAGCCATGGTTTTAAAATATTTTAGACTAAGTCTGGAGTTACAATAAGCCAAATAATTATTCATTTTAGTTTTATTTGGCAAAGTAATTTAGGTTGATAAATTAGAAGGTAAGCTATCATTAACTCATGGGTAAAATTCATGCATATCTGATTGCCTGTACTGAGTCAACATCATCAATAACAAATAATTTAAATTTGTTTTACCTAATTAAAACATAAAGCTTTTGTTATAAATATTTGTCTTCAACAAAAATCTCTGAACAATGTGTCTTTTCTTATTTTTCATATTAAAAACAGAAAGCTTAAAGTACTGCCTTATAATATTTGGTCAGTCTTTCCACTCCTCTTCCTGTTTGTTCAGATTCAGAAAAAAAAAAAAAGGTGAGCTTCCCCCCAATCCAATTCCCAATTTAGCATGCATTACTCTTTAGAATATAAGGTTAAAAAACATTTTCTTCCAAACCTAAGAAGATACTGCTATTTAAAATAATGATTTATCAATTTAACAACCTAGGAAAAGTTAGGTGCTTGAGTGACGATCATTAGACAACTGATAGGACTCTTTAAGCTCCAGATACTGGAGAAATGGTGGCCACATGTTTGACACTGAGACTGAAGTCATTTAAACAGACAGGAAAGAGAGCTGGGTAACTCCTGTATCATTCTACTTATAACCTCCTCTAGAAAGGTTTTGTAAATAAACTTTTCAGACTCTCTTATGGTAGAAAGGAGAGAAGAAAGAGACTTATAAATCACACAGACCTGAGCTTAAATTCCCAGGCAGACCACAGATTTGCTACCCTTTTCCCCTAGGTTTTAATTTTGTCATTCCCAAGGGGATAATAATGCTTACTTCTCGTGGGACAGTTGTAAGGACTGGATGGAACAACATAATGCTAAGTGCCTAACTATGCAGTCTTAATAAATGTTCATTTCCTATCTTCCCTTCCATATTTGATGATAACTTTGAATTTTAATATATCTAAATAAACCTGTTCAAATAAAGTGATTTGATTCCACCCATGGGGACATTTTTACCACAATTCAAATCTGTAATAAATTTTTAATACTTAAAATATTTATTTTCTTTAACCTCCAACTCCCTCAGTTGTTGAATCCACAGATATTCTGTCTGTGAATGGCTGCCACCTTTTAAAATAAAGAGCAATCTGTTGTCAATATATTCAACTAAATTTCTATGCATTGTATAATTTGAATTATTTTTAAAATGAAGGGAAAAAAAAAAGAAAAGTCATTCCTGGAAGACAGTGTTACTTTTTTCTGGTTTTGCAATCCTTAATTTATTTCAGTTTTGTTTTTTAATACTCAATGAAAATCATGAACTTCTATATTCTGAAAATCAAATTAATTCAAATTATTTAAAAAGATAAATGTATACTAACCAGCACTTTCTGAACTTGCAGTAGACACGGCACCCTTCTCAGTCTCCAAGAACTGGATATCTTTGATCAACAGAGATAGACCTGGGTTGTGTTTTATGGTGCCGCCCACCTTGGGCAAAGCTGATTAGATCAGGGATGGAACTTGCCCTAAGCAAAAATAATTATACTGTCTCTCCTAGATTGAAATGGAACAGAGCATTCTGAATCTGGTTAAAAATAAACTCGGGGTCTTGGAGGCAGCCCTTTGCACAAAGAATCAGAAAAAGACGTAGTCTGAGAGAAAAGGATGAAGGACTTACACAGAAATATGCAAAGATAAAGCCAGTGTAGCCCAAAACACAAATGCTACCAGAATGGGAGAACAGCTGCCAAGGTTACTGGGCCTTGCCCGCTAGCTGCTCTTACCATCTCCCCCATACCCATTCCTTAGGACAGAGCTACTAGCCATGTTTCTGTTACTTAGAAGTAAAAGAAACCTAAGACAGGGATCGATAATTAAACACAAACACCAAAGGATTATAGGTCCTCAGGGGCTGGACATTACCATTTTAACAGATAACTAAAATTTTATCAGAACTAAAAGAAAGAAAAATCTCCAGGTTCACAGTAAATTCTTTCTATGGCTCTACTACTGCTATTTTCTGACAACATATCTGAAGATATTGCCTAAAAAAATTAAGTTATAACAAAAATTTACTTAGCAGAAAGAAACGGGTAACAAGTCATATTTATGAGTTGAAGTGTGGTGCTGGCTGGGAGTTCCAATTGATTTGGACCCATTAGTGGGACATGAATGTATTTAGTGGGTCAGGAAAGCATTTGTTTTTAATGAAACAAAACTGCAGGAAAAGATAACAAAGGATAAATACTGGTTAAGTATAGTCATCTGCTGAATGTGAGTTCTTACTAATAACATTCATTGAGCACCTGCTGAGTATCAAACACTATATTAATCTTAACATATAAAGTAGGTTATTATTATTTCCATTTTACTCATGAGAAAACTGAGGCAAAAAGAAGTTAAATAACTTGCTCAAGACCATACAGTTAGCAAATGGTGGAACCAGATTTCAAACCCAATTCTGTCTGGTTTCCAAACCTGTCATCTCTTCATAGCAACATGTTGTCTTACCTAAAATAAATGTGATAGAGAGTTAAAGGGAGACCATTAAAAATGATAGACTAGAGGTAGTGAGGGCCCAGCTAGATTTAAAATTATGAGTTTATAGTGGTTCAAATTCATATGGTGGTATCATTTTGACAAAGAGGTACAATGGAAAGAAAAGGGAGCAAGGGCATTGAGGATGAAACAAGAAGATATAGTGATTGACCATGAATGTCCAGACTGGGTAGGGGAAATGTGAGGCCAACTAACTGGGAAAAAATGGAGGGGTTCTGAGGTCAAAGAGCAGATGTATGGGGGGGTGAAGAATTAGAAAATCTGTGTAATAGAAGTTGTAATCAGAGAGGGATATTGCTTTAATGGTATCAAAGGTGTGGGTTGTTGAAATGGAATTGCAAGTCCTGAGAATTAAGGAGCTCAAGTCACTCTGAGGCCATGGAAATATACTGATCACCCTTATGGATTTCTAAATCATACACGATGGTGGGACTAGAGGTAGACAGTGAAACAGATGCCAGAAACCTCAATAAACATGGCTGAACCAGGAGTTGGATATATGACAGGAGCATAGAGAGATAGGGTAGAGTATATGGTTAGTGTGATTTTCAAATAAGAAGGGATTTTTCATTTTTTGCATGTGTCTTGAGCAAGTTATTTAACTTCTTTTGCATTTTTTGAGTGTGAAGATGTAGTTAGTGAAGAGTTTAGAATAAGGTCAGGAAACAGTCACACCCATTCATTTACACATTGCCCATGACTGCTTGCAAGCTACAACGGTAGAGTCAAGTAGTTGCAACAGAGCAGTATGGATCACAAAGCCTAAAATGTTTAGTATCTGGTGCATTAAAAAAGTTTGCTGACCTGTGGTTTAGAAAATGCAGTGGGGGAGTAAAGAGAATGGTGACACAGCTCTCCCTAACCCTCATCCCAGCCCAGGATGCAGGTTAGGGAAGAAAGAAGAGTCTTGAGATGGTTATATGGGACATTGCGTTGTAGGGTAGAGGGTCAGCTTTCAATTAGCAACAGGAAGTAGTGTGAGTATTCAAAGAAGTGGGGACTCTGAAGTGGACTCTGTTCACCAGAGAATAAGAATTCCAGACTGTACAGAGGAAATGTTGGGAAAGAGAGACAGCAAGAAATTGAACAGAGAAGGGAGGAAGAAAGGAATGGTATTGAAAAAATTGTTGTATCGTTGACATCTAGTCAGGCTTTCTATTTTGGAAGGTGTCTAAGGATCACAGGCATAAAAAGGCAAGGAGGTATTTACCAAGGTTCTCATTTGGGTTAGGCTGAGCTACTTCTAGGTTGCCTCTAGCTTAGCAAGGAATTCCAAATTCCAAAGGCAAGATGCCCATGGCAGGCCCTTCTAATTTACTTGTTTTGGCAGTCCGAGAAAACTGTCATCTGGTAATTTTTTAATATAGAATATAATCCAATCCTCTTTTTTTCCCCTACTAGAATATTCATGGGTTTTACTTTCTGTCTGTGGAAATACAAAGATTGTAAATTTACTTTTTGTCACCTAGCTGAAGAATGTATATGCTGGCAACTCTTGTTTGAAGGAAGTACATTATTTAAAAAATAATCTAGAAGGCATCTCTGGGTCAGAGTCATATCCTTTGTTTTCTATCTTGAATAATATTCACAACCCTAAGTTCCTCAGGGCAGGACCATATCTAGCATTTTCATTGTTGTGCCCCATCTCTTAGGAGTAGTAAAAGCTCAATACATTTTTGTTGAAGGAATGAATAAGAAATGGTTTTGATCTCAATGGAATATGACTTTGGTATTAATGTAGAAAGTATTGGAAAATACCATTTCCCATTTCAGACTTTCCAGGAAAACTCGTGCTTGCTGAAACTGGAGGGAAAAAAATTATAGATTTTACCAAGTTTTTTAAAAACTATAGTATATGGCCAAAATTTTTAGAAATACTTAAGGAAAATTTTGATTTGAGTTGCACAGTAGTCCCTGCTTCTCTGTGGTTTTCTTTTCCTTGGTTTTGGTTACCAGTTAATCAATCACAGTTCGAAAATATTAAATGGAGAAATCCAGAAATAAACAATTCAGTTTTATGAGTAGTGTAATTAAATCCTTAGCCTTCCCATTCCATTCCGTCCAGGATGTGAAATATTCCTTTGTCCAGCGTGTCCATGCTATAGGGCTGTCCAGAAAGTATCCAGTCATGTAATATGAAAAACAGGCATTTATGGCTGCATTTTTTTCTGCACAGTCCTTATATAAGCTGCCCGTCCCTTAGTGACTAAGTACCCATCTCTGTGATCAGATCACCTGCCATGGTATGGTAGTGCTTGTGTTTAAGTAACTCTTAACTTATTTAATAATGGCCCCAAATCCCAGAGTAGTGATGTTGGCCATTCAGATATGACAAAGAGAAGCTATTAAACGACTCCTTTAAGTGAAAAGGTGAGTCCAGTGCATTACGGTATTTTGAGAGAGAGAGAGAGAGAGAGACACCAACCACATTCTGCTTTGTAAATAAATTGCCGTGTGCATTTATGAGACAGCATTGTAAGAGATGGAATTGCTACATTAAAAGGTATGTGTAGTTTTTCATTTTGATTTATATGCTTGTACAGCATCATTGCCCCCCCAAGAAAATTAATCAATGTATGCTTCTAAGTATCTGCTTCCCTACAACCTTTCCTGTCATCATTTATTTGTCTATAGCATCTGTAATATTTACCTTTAACCCTAATATATTCAGGCTCTTTTTGCCAGAAGTTTGTCACTATTATCAGGCTAATCCCACTCCCCAATGATCCACGTTTTTATTTTCTTGATCCCATATTGTTTTTGTTTTCTATTTCATTTATTTTTGATCTTCATTATTTCTATACTTACACTTAGATTTTTTCTAGCTCATTAAACTCAGTGCCTAGTACATCATTTTAGCCTTTCTTTTTTAATGTAAGCATAATGTTCACTCTAAGCTTTGTTTTAGCCACATCTCACAAGTTTTGCCAAATACTGCTTGTTATTGTTCAGTTTTCAACATTTTCTAAGCCCATTATGATTTCTCTTTGACCCTATGTGTATTTTAGAAGTGTTTCTTAATATTCAACACAGGTCATTTTAGTTATCACTTATTTTTAGTATAATTTCATAGTGATAAAAATACACTGATTTTTTTTTCTCCTTTTGGCATTTGTTAAGACTTACTTTATGGTCCAGTATACGGTCCATTTTTGTAAATGTGCTATCTGTGCTTGTGAAAGCAAGACATTCTCTCCATTTGCTGAAATAATACCCTATACAGGTCCAATAGATTAAACTTGATAATTGTATTCAGAGTTTATACAACCTTACTAGACTATTTTGGTCTCCTTGTTCTGTAAGTTACTAAAAGACTCTATTTTAATTGGTAGATTTTTCAGTTTCTTACTGTTGTTCAGTCAGTTTGCTTTATTTATTTTGGAGTTATGTATTAGGTGCCAAAAAAGTTTAGAATTGTTTTATCTTCCTGCTGAATTAAAATTTTTACCATGAGGTGGTCAGAAGGAGAACGAAGTCCTTAACCCCTCTGCTTTTCCTTTTTTTCTTTCTCCCCCAACACCATCCTCTTTACATGTACCTGGTGGTGGAAATGGCAGCAGATTGACTGGAAGTTCAATCCCATCTGTCAAAGGTAACAACCACACTATTTCCAACTCTGTTTTCCCCAAATATGGCATATAACTCTAAGAAAGTCTTAGAAGAATTAAGAAAGTATTCTGAAAGTTAGGGGAAGGGGTGTTTGCAAAACAATGGTTAAAACTCTCTAACGATATTAAGTTGGCACCTCAGACTGTGTATCAACCTTCCTTATATAATTTGTACTCACTTCTACCAGCTATCACTACCTATTTTTCTTCCTTGTTGAACATTTTCATGTTTGCCTTCTTCTATTCCATGCCCTGTGCACCTGTCAGGGAGGTCACTATAAATCAAATCCTATAGTTCCAAAGCTGGGAAGGACCGTAAGAGCTTTTCTTAGCTGTCCCTTTCCACCCCCAATATACTTTATAGATGAGGAAACTGAATTCCTCATAGGTGTATTAACATTTGCAGAATCATACCTTTTAGCAGAGTGGAGATCAGAAAGAAAGCCCCCCTTTTGACTCCTTCATGCTATTTTTCCTGCTTTTTTCCATCTGAGGTTCTCATAATAATCACGGATTATATATATATGCTGAACTACTGGAATGTTCTACCTACATGAATTGCTACAAACTTCATCTTCTTTGGACTCTTTTTGGTGCCAAAGACATTATGATCTCAGCTGAAATGCGGGTTCTATGTAAAGGTTTGTTTTGTGAAGTAGAAGCCT
The DNA here is from genome assembly GCA_004026885.1 of Lyroderma lyra. Classification (NCBI taxonomy): domain Eukaryota; kingdom Metazoa; phylum Chordata; class Mammalia; order Chiroptera; family Megadermatidae; genus Lyroderma; species Lyroderma lyra. The sequence goes on along the minus strand of PVJL010000099.1, from coordinate 44,408 downwards.
CAACCATAAACCTGTCAGATCTTTTCAGTTTAATCACTCTTGTAGGTTGAGAAAAAAACTGGTTCTCAAAGGCTCCAGAACCCCTTCAAATGTATATTTATGAGTTTGGCCTGGCAGCAGACATTCATACATATTTTACCTAGTGCAATAAATTTGCTGGCTTAATCCTACTATAGCGGTTCCACTGTATTTATTAATTGCTTTTTCTTTACTTATGAAACAAACTGCCAGGATAATTAATATGAACATCTGCAGTACTTTGGATTATGCTACTGCTTGGTGTATGAACTGGTTGGGGGCAGATGGACGTATCATTATGGTAAGTACCACTGTCCTTCAAGCAGGCCATTGAATTTATCCCTGTGGCAAACAGTTTCCACAGATGATTTTGTAAGAAGATACCGTGAAATTGTAAACTCCATGTAAAACCTCTGTGCCCATAATTATTATATATTTTTAAGACTGGACTCTACTAAATTCAATTTTTATTTTATACACACTTACACACACACACACACACACACACACCATTAGCATAAGAGCTTGATAAGATATCCTTGGGTTTGTGTGGCTGGTTCTTTCTTTTCTGCTCCTCTGATCCATCATCTATGTACACTTTAAATTATCTGTTTCTTTGTCCCTTCTAGAAAGTCACTGAATGTACTGAGAGTTACATCGGAATACTAGATATATGAAACAGTATGAGAAGATAATGCTTTGAGAATTACTGGTCCATCCCCTTGGAGTTGGAACATTGTTCAGATGGCCTTTGAGGCTTCTTTTGTTTTAATATCTCTGATCCTTACTTTTCTCCCAAGTTCAATGCAATATAGTTAATATCTTTGTGTCCTTAAAGCTTGTCAAAGGTGATGAAGACTGATTTCAGTTTTTATTAGACAATGTATAGGAGTTAACTAGGCAAAGAGGAGGAGGGAAAGGAATTCCAGGCTGAGAGAGCCATATAAGGGAATAAATCATGAACTCAGAGCAAGGAAAATCAGTTTGTGTGCTGGGGGTGGAGGGGGATGAGAATTAGCAAGTGCCAGGTCCTCACTGGAAGGCTTATATATAACGCCGAAGAGTTTCCACTTTGCACCGATGACACTGGATAGCCACTGTGGTATTTCTAAGCAGAGCGGCGACTTCAGAACAGCCTTTTAGCAGTACTACTGAGGTTGCAGTTTGTAGAATAAATTGAAGGCAGGCAAATCCCAAGATTAATGAGGGGATTAGTTAAAAGGCAGAGTAAACCAACCTAAAGATAAGGGGTCTGAAGTATGGTCCAATGGAGGGAAGAGACATGGAGAGGAATGTATTTGGAAGCCAGCTGAAGGCTTCACAACTTGAAAGGATAAAGGAGTATGGAATTGGGGAGAAATAAAGGATGAAGCCCAGGTTTTTGGCTGGCACTTCCTTGGTGAATGACAGGCCATTGCCACTGCCAAAGAATACAAGAGGAAGGGGAGAGGGGGAAAAGCCAACAATATAGTAGGAAGAGGAGTTAAATTCTGGGCACTTTAAAAAATCAAGGCAGTTGTGTGCCATCCAAGTTATCTAGAAGACAGTTGGATATGTGGCTCTCGATTTCACAATAGGCCTTGGCTTAAAAAAATAAAATAATTTTATGTTACGTGTTTTCACCACAGTAAAAAAAATAATTTAAAGTTCTAATAATGTTCTAAATTTTATTTTAGAAGTTGGCAGCAAATATGTGGGAGGTAGATGAAGCCAAGGGGATGTATGAGATTTGACTGCCCTAGGAGGGTATATGAAGTGAGAAGGGAGAGACAGGATACAGGATTAAAGGAACTGCCAACATTGCAGGTAGATGTATGCAGATAAAGAAGAGATCTAAAATAATGGTATTTTACATTTTAATTTAAATGTTTAACTTCCTCACCATTAGTAGTGAGGAAAACCAGGAGAGTGCGTAGACTGAGGAAATCGGAGGAAGAGATGTTTAATCTAGAGCATGCTCTTCAGTGTCCATGCCCCAGGGATGCCAGGACAAAAAGAGGTGAAGACGCTCACAGACTCCGATTTAGCTACTAGATCTTCTTAGTGATCTTGGTTGGTGAAAGCAATTTCATGTAATGCATTCTTCTGCAATTATGCTTTCACCAGTCTTCTCCACTAGAGACATTTTTTGCATTTTCCATAGTATCTAACACATGGTAGGCACTCCATAAGTATTTGTTGTGATCTTCCTATTAGAAGAAATCCTAACTGAAGGCTAGGTATGCTTTGCTAAAAGTTGATTATTTGGTAGAGAGTGTAAACAGTCTGCTAGATTATGTCTCTGTGTCACAAGACATTTGTGCTTTAGTTTGTGGTTTAAATAAAAAATCATAAAAGTTCTTAGTGAAAACAGTTAAGATAGTTTCTAATTTTATGTTTTATTTGAGCATGAGGGTATTTGAGCATTTGTGATTATTACCACTTACACGCTATTTTGCCAGTTTTTCTCTCTTCTTCCTTGATATGTTGAAACCTCAATTTCAGTTGAGTTCACTTGTACCTTATTTATAAGGAGAAGCATAGAAAGACAACGTTGTGGTGTGTTCTAAGGGTAAGGTTATTTTGAAATGAACTCTTCCGTGATATTTCTTTAATGTGACTGCAATGTGACCAAATTATCATAAATTGCAATATAAATTATTATATCCAATTTGGATTTATCTGCTACTTTAATAGAGCTCTTGAACAAATTCATAATTGCATGATTTGTCTAATTTATATAGCATTATTCACTGTTTCCTGGTCTCCAACCTCCCAGCCTCCACAATCATTAGCTAGTTTCTTAAAATTTGTGAGTGCATGTTTTTTTCTTTTTTTTGCTTTTTGGTATGTGGGTAGCTCCCTGACCAGGAATCGAACCCAGGTCGCAGCGCTGACAGAGCCAACGCCAAAGCCTTAAGCCACTACACCATCAGGGAACTCCCTGTGAGTGCATTTTATATAAAATTTAAATATACATACAGAGGGTGCCAAAAATGTATACACATTTTAAGAAAGGGAAAAAAAACTGTATTAAAATTGTAATACTCAATATATACCAATAACAAAAGATGAATACAAGTCAGGTTTGACTTTGGCAATGACCAGAGATGCTCAAAGTGGCTAATTATTCCAGCATCATAGCAGAAGAAGCAACACTTGTTGCTGTGTGAGGCCTCCCAATCTTCCCTTGTGCACATCACACACAGTACCATGCGTCTCAAACTTATGAATGTGTGCAATTGTTAGGTTATGTCGGAGGTTCTGTTGCATACTCACATCTCCACTGTCGTTTTACTTTCACAGCATTCTTAAATTTCAAATACCACTTCAAAATGGTCTTGAGCTCCTCAAATGACAACCGTGATTCTGCAATTTTCTTTAACTGTCCTGCCTGTGGTATGGTGACATTCATTTGATTAGCGCCATCTTTTGAGTGAACATCATACTACACATTGCTACCGTAATTCAATTCAACTTTGAAAGGTAATACATACATAGATAATATCTCTTAAAATGTATATGCATTTTTTGGCACCCAATATATGGAATTTCTTATTGGTTCTTTTTCTCTGGAGAATCCTAATACAAGGGGAAACGCACTTTTGCTTTATTATTCAGTGTTTTGCTTTCCATGTCTACCTCTGTTTTTCTTCTTGGTTTGGTCTGGAATCTTGCAACACACTTGATTACAGATATAGTTTAGTGAAAAATGTCAAGACTTTACTGTACACTGCTAGCTATAGTGATGGCTCCCAGATAAACAAGGCTGGGCCTGTATTGTTGAGGAATTTAAAATTAGAAGTGATCAAACATCTATAGTTAAGGCAGATTGTGCTCAATTCTGTTAGATAAACCTAAGCATCATGCAGTGGAAATCTGCAAAGAGTAATGACTTCTGCTTGTGCAATTGGGGAAGTTTCGGGCGGGTTCTTAAGGATGGATGGGGTTTAAATTACTGTCTTCTGTGGAGAAAGTGGAATTGTACAAGTGTATCCCAGAAAGAGGGAACTTGATGAACAAAGGCCTGTGACTAAAGAAGTAGAGGGTGCATTGGGAATAGGAAAAAAAATGTTACCTGTTATGTGCTATTATTTTGTAGGGAGCACTCTCTAAGGAAATATCTTTAGAATTAAATAGCCCTACAAAAGAGACAGCCTGCTGTTTCCTCTCAGTAGCTATGGCTATGAATGAATGCAAATGTATGCAAATATGTGTACAGCAGTCCCCTCTTATCCTCAGGGTATACTTTCCAAGACAGCTAGTAGATGCCTGAAACCACAGATAATACTGATACCTATATACACTCTTTTTTCTTACACATGCATACCTGTGAAAAAGTTTAATTTAAAAATTAAGTACAGTAAGAGATTAAAAACAATAGCATAATAAAATAGAGCAATTATAACAATGTAGTGTAATAAAAGTTATGTGAATGTGGTCTCTCTCTCTCTAAAAATATATTGTACTGTACTCACCCTTCTTGTGAAGATGAAATGATACAACACCTACATGATAAGATGAAGTAAAGTGAATGACACGGGCACTGTGACATAGTATTGGGCTGCTATGAGGGTTACTTAAACACAATCATTGCAATATGGAGTTGGGCAATCCAATAAGAGGGATTACTACTACTAAGTGACAAATGGGCAGGGAGCTTATACAACATGGATACACTGGACAATGGGATGATTTACATCCCAGGTTGGAAGGAACCAGACAGCGTGAGGTTTTATTAACCTACTCATAATGGCACAATTTAAAACTTATAAATTGTTTATTTCTAGAATTTTCAGACCACAGTGAACTGTAGGTAACTAAAACCCTGCAAAGTGAAAGCGTGGACGGGGTGGGGGGGACTATTGTATGAAGAAAATGTGGTATATCTACACAGTGGAATACTGTTCAGCCATAGAAGGAATGAAGTACTGACTCATGTTATATAACATAAAGGAACCTTGGAAACACTGTACTAAGTGAAAGAAGCCAGATACAACAGGTTACAATAGTGTATGATTCCATTTATATAACATGTCCAGAGTAAGCAAATCCATAGTGAAAGAAAGCATATTAGTGATTTTCAGGGACAAGAGGGAGAGGGGAGATGGGAAATGTCTGCTAATGGGTACAGTGTTTCTGGGAATGAAAATGTTCTGGAATTAGACAGTGGTAACAGTTGCACAACTTTGTGAATATACTTTAAAAAATGAATTATACACTTGAGAAGGGTAAATTTTATGGTTTGTGCAGTATATCTCAATTTTTACAAATTACATGAGTTAGGTATTTGTGTCCTTATGTGGAAAGATCTATAACAAGCTTGTCCAACCTGTGGCAATGGGCCACATGTGGCCCAGGACAGTTTTGAATGTGGCCCAACACAAATTTGTAAACTTTCTTAAAACTTTATGAAATTATGCACAGACATTTTCTTTTAACTCATCAGCTATCATTAGTGTTAGCGAGAATATTTTATGTGTGGCCCAAGACAATTATTCTTGTTTCAATATGGCCCAGGGAAGCCAAAAGGTGGACACCCCTGATCTATAATACATATTACAGTTTTTTAGGCACTCAAGGAGCATAGTTGTACTGTGTTCTCCCATTTGTTTTGTTTTGTTTTGTTTTGTTTTTGTTTTTGTTTTTTTCTTTTTGGTATGTGGGTAGCTCCCTGCCTGGGAATCGAACCCAGGCCGCAGCGCTGACAGCACCAGTGCCAAAGCCCCAAGCCACTACACCATCAGGGAACTCCCCACCCATTTGTATTTTAAGAGCATATATACACATGCTTTTATTTGCATAGAAAACATCTGTAAGCATATAGACAAAAAAAAAACTAACAATGGCTGACACTAGGGAGAGGCTTATTTTTCATGGGTCTTTGCTTAGTTTTAAGTATTTTGCCATGTGGATGAATTACTCTTAAAATGCAGACCAGAAGGCACCCAAAATATCTATACTGAGAAGGAACACTAAATAATATTGTATTGACCACTACTAGAAAGTGAAAATACACTGATAGCCTATTACAGCGGAAAATCTACAAGACACAGGCTAAATCTAGCCTTGTGATTAAATTCTTACAGTCCATGAGGTATGTACTAAAATGTATGAGTTGTATATGCATCTGTGATAAAACAGATTTGATGAAACCCTAATATAATACAATCTTAACATAATGAGAATGTTACTCCACAATGATAGACTTAAAAATTTTTTTTTTTACTGTTAGACATGAGACTTTAGTACTTTAAAAATCAGGAAATAAAGCATTTCTCCTGTGGAAAACGGGCAAAATAAAATATTTAAACTATGCCTGTGTCTCCCAAGTCTAGGCACCAACTGAAATAATTTAAATACTAAAACTAAAAGGGAACTTAATAGATCATTAGGGTCCCACCACCTACAAAATGCATAATTCTCCTTTAAAATGTCATCCCTACCAAGAGATTAACTTGCTTTTCCTTGAGTATTTCAGTGACAGGAACTCCCTATGCTCCGAGATGGCTCATTGCATTTTTGCACAGCCTTATTTAAAAAATCTCCCTTATAAGCAAATCTTTAAATTATATACATACAACTTATGAGTGTACATTTATTCATTTATCTATTTATTTATATAAAAACTTCTCTTAGATTAAATAAATTATTAAAAATTCTAAACCAGGCATCATTATCTACATTTTTTATATTAGAAATATATTTTTTCAAAATAATAAGTAATAAATTTGGGGATTTTTCTCAAAAACAGCCTGAAAATAAAAACATTTCTGACATCTCTCCTATTCTTTATGTATTCATAGCAGAACTGAAGTGTATTTTTAAATACTTGAAGAATTCCATTTCACAAAATTTTATCTGACCTTCTTTTATGAGAATAATCACTTCCCACTATGTATTATAGGTACTTTTACCCTTGCCATCCCCCCTACTGCCTCTTTGAAGACAGGTTTCAGGCCTGAGTCTCCCCTCTCTGTGTGGGCTAAGGGAAAACACAATGGCCCCAGGATTAGGGAAACTGAGTTCAAGTCCAAGTTCATTCTAAGTAGCTTGTTACCATTCCCAAGTCTCTCAGCATCTCTGGGTTTTAGTTTCTTCATTTCTAAGGTTTAATATATATGGTAGCATTCAGATCTAAGTATTTCATTATCCTAAGTTAAAATGTATTTATATGATTGTAATGAAAGTTATGTGCTTGCTAATTAATTGATGGCATAATAACATGCAAGTTTAATCATTACTTAAGCATTATAATTATATTACTAAATTCATTATGACACTCGTCCTCCATCTTAACTCCAAGATCTTATCTGTGACATCTATGTCATTTATACATCCCTCTACTTTTATTGCCCTTATCACAAACAGGTTTACTTTTTTTTCATATTTTTATTAAAATATAACTACATGCAATATTATAAAATATAAGTAAACAGTTAAAGGTCTAACAGACTCTTATTTCTTAAACTCAGCACTTTGCCTTACAAACTAAAGAAATGTTGCCTATATAAAGATATACTTAAAAAATATTACTGCCAAACTAGCAGGATGGCATATAAACCCACTCCAAAATGTCTCATTAGTGAGCTTTAGGATAAGTCTCCATTTTCAAGTTTTGAGATATAATTAAATCTTAATAACAAACAAGAATTCAGAAAAGCTATAAATAAGTCAAACTTCTGCTTCTGGAAATATAAAGTAGAAGTGATGTTCCTTATTGTTTCTATAAAGTACAACTAAAAACCATGGATATTATATACAAAGCAAAAACAAGAAAGCTCTAAAACTGGAGAGAATAGGTAGTTTGACTAGGGACCTCAGGAACCAAAGAGCAACACAGTGGTGAGTTCCCTGGGTTCTCTTACAGCCTCATGTAGATGAAGAAGCTAGCAACCTAGAAATGAATTTGAATACCAGGGATAAAAGCCTGGAAAAAGAAGTTTGCTCCTTAGCTGAAGGACCAGGAAAGGGGCAGCTTAGCAGGACAGAACACTTCGAAAATAACCATTCTATTCCAGCTAAACACCACAGAACAAATTTGGTTATACCTATGTTGCCAAAGGCTTAATGGGGAGCCTAACCCACCACATTCACAAGGTTGTAATGAGGCATGCCTCTCCTTCCCTGCTGGGGTGGTATAAGACAAGGCCTAGTGGAAAATCAGGACTTTTACCACTGCCCAGAGTTAGAGTGGCCATCCTCCCTCATGGTGTCAGTGGAGGCAATGTAGGGAGCAATAACAAGGCACTACTGCCCCTTTCAGTCAGGGAGATCTCACTGAAGGCCTAGTGGAGAACTAGTACTTGTCCCCTCACACATCAGTAATGAGGAACTACCCCTTAAGTGCCAAAGGAGGACAAACTGGGAACCTGAAGGTTGAGACTCAACTGGAAATAATGAGGCAGCATTCTCGGAGCCCTGACAAGGTGGTGTCAGAAGAAACCAACTATTGATAAAAGAGAAAGTTTTAGTAAGACCCAGAATTTCTTGACATAAGACCCAAAATGTCAAGGTCTCCATCAAAAAAAAAAAAAAAATCACGTGCCATATCAATAATCAGAAAGATCTCAAGCTGTGTGACAAAAGAATCACTAGATATCAATACTAAGATGACAGAAATGTTAAAATTATCTGACAAAGATTTAAAGCAGACATAATAAAAATGCTTCAATGAGCAATTATGAACATACTTGAAACAAATGAAAAAAAGACAGTCTCAGCAAAGAAATACAAAGTTTCCGTAAAGAAACCGAAGATAAAAGAACCAAAAAGAACTTTTAAAACTGAAATATACAATACAAACACACAATACATTATTTTATTTAATTACTATAAAACTCTTGCTTTCCCCATTTGAGATGAGGAAATCATGACTCAATGGATGGGGTCCACAGCAGAATGAAAGGGATAGAGGACAGAATCAGTGAACATGAAGATAGAACAATATTAATTACCCAACTTGAATGAGATAAAAAGGCAATAAACAAATAAACATACAGAGCATCGGGGATTTGAAGGACTATACCAAAGATCTAACATTTGTGTCATCAGAGTCCCAGAAGAATAGAAAAAGAGGGTGGAGGTGAAAAAGTTCTCAAAGAAGCAATGGCTGAAAACTTACCAAATTTGTCAGAAGAAATACAAGGGCTGTCCAGAAGGAAAAACAAAACAAAACAAAACAAAAAACACACACAAAAAAACCCCAGGCATTGTCAATATAATAAGAATAGTTATATGGCTGGATACTTTCCGGACAGACCTTATACATAATACCTATAGATTCAAAAATCAGTGTAAATCCCACACAGGACAAATCCAAATAAATCAACTCAAAGATACATCCTAGTTAAACCTTTGACAAAGAAAAAAATGCTGAAGTTAGTGAAAAAGTACTGACATTTTACCTATAGAGGAAAACAATTCACAGGACAGCAGATTTTCATCAGAAACCATAGAGGCTATAGAGGCACACAAAATTTTTCAAGTGCTGAAAGAAAGGAACTGTCAACTCAGAATCCTATACCCAGTGAAAATATTCTTCAGGAATGAAGAGAATATCAAGGCATTCTCTCATGAGGAAACACAAAAGAACATATTGCCAAAAGACATACTCTAAAAGAATGGCTTAAGGAAGTTCTGCAAACTGAAAGGAAATGTTAAAAGAAGGAATCTTGGAACACCAGAAAGTAAGAAACAACATGGTAAGAAAAACAGGGGTATATATAATAGTTTTTCTTTTCTTCTTTACTTGAATGCTCTAGATTATTTTTTGTGTTGATGAAACAGTTCTGTATCTTGGTTGTGGAGGTGGTTACACAAATCTATAATGTGATAAAATGGCATAGAATTATACAAAAACATCTGACAATGTCCATTTCTGGACTTTGACAATGTACTATAGTTAAAGTGGGGAAAACTGGATGAGTAGTACAACAGACCTCTCTGCACTGTCGTTGCAAGTTCCTGTGAATCTGTAATTATTTCAAAATAAAGCTTTTAAAAACTCTAATCAAAACCAGGCCATTCCCTAACTAGTACTGAGGAAATTTAAAACAAATCCTAAGAAGAGTTCAAGGTAAAGTCATTCATAGTCTGCTGCTGATTTTTTTGTCATTTTCTTTAATTATTTCTCCAAATAATTGACGATAAAAGTAATTTTCCTGCTAAAAATTATCCCATATTACTTGATAATTATTAAAATGTTGATATTGTCACTTACATCTAGTTCTTTTGCTATTTTTTCTTCTGTAGACATTTACCTTAGGTAGCATAGCTGAAAAAAATAAATTTGAACCTAACTGCCAAAGTTCCTTTGAAAATCAAATGATACTATTTGTATAAAATAATAATATACAAATAAACTATTTGTATAAAATAATATTCTAGGTACTGTCCAAACACACAATACATTATTTTATTTAATTACTATAAAACTCTTGCTTTCCCCATTTGAGATGAGGAAATCATGACTCAATGGAAACGATAGTAGCAAACACCTGAATCTGATTTTTAAGTCAGGCTTAGAGTCCTCACTCCTAATGACAACTACACTATAAGTCTACAATGTTTAAGTACTATTTTATGTAATGGATAGAGGACATGTGCTGATGTCTTCTGAATGATTCCTATTAAATCGTACAGTGCAAATAATTTCCATTAGGATTTCAATCAGGTTGGGAACTAGAACAAATAAATGTTTCTCAGTAGATTGTAGGTATGAAATCATGAGAACTGATTTTCTGTCTTAAAGGCATATTCAACAGCATGACTTCCCTACAGTATTATGACAATAAGTCTTATAATAAACAGTGTATGGTGCTAAAAACTGGTTGCTACATATTTTTATGTTGTCATACAGGCATAAAAATTTTAAAAATGGGCCAAAGTTTACCTGATTTTCTTTATAGCCTAACAAAGTAGATGAAAAGAATTATGGAAAAATTATACCTTTTATTCATTAAAATGCTTTTAATTTTCAAAAGCTAACATAAAGTTAACTTTAAATTAGGTTGATGTCAAAGATATTACAAAATAGGAATTTATACATTTAATTGTATACCATTTGAAACAAACCCTTTTTGAGTAAGTTTCCTAAATATATTTTATAGACATGCCAGCCTCAAATCAACACAACTTAAACCTTCATTTAATTGGTAATTTCCCTCTAAATTTTAAGAGAAAAATAAGTGACAAGAATACAAACTGTGAAGCTGTAAGCTTAAAGACTTTTAAATCTCTAAGTTAAAGCCATCCCTTCCATATCCACACATGTATTGCCCTTAAAGAAATAAACTCATCCCTACCTATACAAAGAGATATACAGTGGTTGCTCCCTTCTCCACAGTTTTGCTTTCTATGGTTTCAGTTAACTGTGATCAAGCATGGTCCAAAAATATTAAATGGAAAATTATAGACATAAACAATTTATACATTTTTAAAATCATGCTCCGGTCTGAGTAGTGCAATAAAATCTCATGCCATCTCCTGCCATCCCATTCAATCTCGCTCAGAACATGAATCATCCTTTTCTCTAGCATGTCCACACTTGCATATACTAACTTCCTTGTTAGTCACTTAGTAGCTCTCTCAGTTATCAGAGTGACCATCACGGTATCACGTCGGCAATTCAAATATGCCAAAAAGAAGCAGCAAAGTGCTTCTTTTAAGTAAGAAGGTGAGTATACTACAGTAAGATACTTTGAGAGAGACCACATTCACATAACTTTATTACAGTAAATTGTTATAATTGTTCTACTTTTAGTTATTGTTGTTAACCTCTTATTGTGTCCAATTTGTAAATTAAACTTTATTATAGGTATGTATGTATGTATGTATGTATAGGAATAAAATGTAGCATATATAGCAAGCTTGTCCAACTCACAACCCATGGGCGACATGCAGCCCAAGATGGCTTTGAATGCAGCCCAACACAAATTTGTAAACTTTTTTAAAACGTGAGATTTTTTTGCTATTTCTTTTTTTAGCTCATCAGCTATCACTAGTGTTAGTGTATATTTATGTGTGGCCCAAGACAATTCTTCTTCTGGTGTGGCCCAGGGAAGCCAAAAGATTGAACCCTTGATAGCGTTCAGTACTATCTGTGATTTCAGGCATCTGCTGAGGATCTTAGAACACATCCCCCATGGATAAGCATGGACTACTGTACTACTGAAATTACAAATCTTGCCTCACGTGCACAGTTGTGTCTGTCTATACCAGGTCAGAATTTTCTCAGAGGCACATGAGGTAAATGTTCTCCCCTCAGGTCTTTCACTTTTACATAAAGTTTAGCAGACTCTGCTTATTATTCTCTCTTTGCCCACATTTTCTACCAAAGTACAATATTACATTTTAGCTTTCTACGAAACCATTTTTGAACAAAATGGCTCCCACATACATTGGGAGGATTCATCCCACTTCATATTTGCCGAATGACTGGCAAAATACCAAGGCCTGATGGTGCAGCTGCTACCATGTTCTCAGTTACTTCAGGAATTTTTACAGTTTATTGGCGTAACATGAGAGTTTATACAATTATCTAAAGTATGTCATGACTAACACATGCATATTACTAATATTACAAGCTCGCTGCTTAGGCTTACTTTTTCCATTAAGAAAATGCTGATGTTGATTATCACGGGAATACATGGTAGATCACGTTTTTGCCTTTGAGCAAAATCTTTAGAATCCATTCAGTTCATATTTCTTAATTGACATGTTAGACAATGTGCCAGTCCCATAACCCACTTGGCCTTCAACCCAGTCCACCTAAGAGTGAAACAAATCATTTTCATTATTTCACTTATCATCTACTCAAAAACTGCCAATGGTTTCTCTCTGCAGCCTAGTGTTCAAGTCCCTCCATTTTCTGGCTCCATTTTTCTGCTTTCTCTCTCATTACCGAATAGATCACAAAATTCACTTGTACATCCTTATCTTTGCACTTTTATTCATACATTGTCTACACTCAGAATCTCTTCTCATATCAAAACCCTACCCACCTGCTAAGGCTCACCTCACAGCCAAAGAGTCCTTGTTGAACCCACCTTGACTAGCCCAGCTGTTTCTCCTCCTTTGGCATTTTTTTTCAATCACCTTTTTAATGTCTGTACACATTATCTATCAATGATATGGCAAGTGCTTGAAGACAGAGGCCCTTGAGCTCGTAATTTAACTTCTCCCTCTGTGTTAGATTCTATCTTTTTAAAAATGGAAGTTTTAGATTAAATGATCCCTAGGATTCTTTTTGGCTCTAAAATTTTAAACAATTATTTCTTGCACCTCCTATTGTATTTTGTATTGTATATTGTTAGTTATCTGATAAATATTTCTGCCCATCTGATTATATCAATTCTTAAAAAATTACACAGCCCTGGCTCATGGGAAATACTCTAAGTATTCCAGAGGGCAAACAGAAAGAGCTGCCAGTTTACACTGGCATAATTAGTAAGTTACATATTCATTCATTCACTCTTTTCTCATTCAACTAACATTAATTAAACATAAGGGCCAGGTATTATGCCAGACAACACAGAGATAACTGACCTGGCCCCTGTCCTCAAGAAACTCACAATCCAATGGGAGAGACAGGGAAATAAAAGCACTACTAATAACAAAGAGTGGTAAAGAGAGACACAAACAATACTATAGAAATACAAGGAAGAAATACCAAGTGTTTGTGAAGTAGAGGAGACTCAAGAAAATGTTCTCAAGACAGGTGACAACTAAAGTGAACCCAGGACAAGCATTAATTAAGGGAGAGTAACAAGTACAAAAGTGTGAGGATTAGAGAACATGGTCAAAATCTCCATTTAAGTCACTGGGAAGGGATGCCAGATAACAACCCAGAAGGTATTTGAGGCACACAAAGAAAGGAGGATTTATAACCAAAGGCAGCACTTCAGTTTGATGGCACCAGATCCCAACTTTCCTCTTCCTCCTTGTAGTTATGATTGAATGCAACTAAAGAATACTGAGAGAGACACACTACGCCTTATAAGGCCTTTCCAGAGCTCTTTAAAAGAACTCAGAGAGCAAGCAGAATTCCGTGACTGCCTCTGAGAATGAAAGGAGGACTTTGACCTGTTCACCACTACATCCTCAGCACCTGGGTCAGAAGTTGTTCACTAATTTTCCTAGAATGAATTTATATAGAATACCTCATGCCCTCTCACCAGAAAAAATAGTACTGCTGTACATAGTAAGGCCAATTAAAGCCAATGAGTCTCCTTTATCTGCCGATAAAGCAGATTGATCTTTAAAAGAGGTAGATGTCCCTAACCCATGGGCAGAGTCACTTAGAGCCATTCTAAACCATTTGGGAGTCTAAACATTTTTGGCACTAACTTAAGCAAAATATCAAACCACTGTAAAGCAATGGCTTATGGGTATATTGTAATGGGTTCATTTTCTCTTTAAATCAATGAATGAAATCTCAAGTCATAGAAACCTCAATATCCACATTATTCTAGACTACCTTTTCTAAAGAGTATGATACTTTCTCATTTAGAATGGCCCTCTTAAACCAGACCAATTTCGCTTGCCTAAATGAGCACATTTCTAACCCCTTTCCACATAGCCCAGTATTGTAATAGCTTTAATAAACCAAATTAGCAGTCAAAAAAAGCAGTATCATAACATAGACCCCCAAATTCCTAAATCAAGCATCCTTTCTTTAGGTCCACAGCACCTGATTCCTTGACTTCAGGTGATGTGAACTATTAATTTCCATGATAAAGATGTGCTTCCACCTAATTATAGGTTGACCAGATGACTCATTTTAAATGGGACAGAAAATAAGGGTACTGTCCCATTTTAAATGGTTTGTGTGGTCAGCCTAGAGTCACTGGGCTAAATTCAAGGTGTCAGTAGGTTGATCACATATACCATTTGAAACAAGACAGTACAGTTGTTTTCTGTCCCGTTTAAAACAGGATGTCTTATTAGCCTACCTAATTAATACAAAGGTACAGTTAGTCTTCTTTTTCCAGTGACAGCAGTGCCATCTTGTCTGACTCTATGCTACCCACGAGCTGTGAGATCACTACACAGTTGCCACACATGATGAGCAGAGAATCCATGTAAGCAAATAAAAAATACACCTAAGAGTTACAGTAAATCATCTTGAGTGAAATGAGATACATTGACTTCAAATCAAACTATTTTGGCTCCTGAATAGAAACATAACTTAAGAATATATAATACTAAGCACAGAACAATACAGAGGCAGTATAAAATAGCATTTCAAAATCATTCTGAATGAAAACATAGGTGAAATCACAAACAGCAAATAAACAACCCAAGATTAGCTCATTTTAAGATGACTTGTTCTTTAAAACATGTAATTATGTCCAAAGAGCATTTTTAATAATAAAAAGTAAATAGCCATTGTTTCACCTGAAAGATAACACTGACCATGACTAATTATTGTGGTGAAGAACTTGGAACAGCCTGCTCCCTCCCATGCCACACACACAGATAAATTCAGTTTGGTAACTCCCACCAGAAAGAAACGCAGTCATAAGTATAACAACTTACTATATTTTGGCAAAGTCTGGGTGGCTGAAACATCTTTACAGATTGTTTTTTCAAAAAATTCTATTCATTTCATGGTATCTGTACACAATGTCATGGAATACATTTTATAGAATATTTCCATAACACAACACCAAGCCCCCCCAAAAAGTGTTACTTTTATCACAATCATCTATCCACTAATAACCTATGTCAGGCATAACCTTTAAAAATATTGGAAAGTGTCAGTGTGTACATGAAATTTCTTAGGCATCTCTGGCTCTGGCTCACACAAGAAGCATGCACAGCCAAGGGGGTAGCCATTCACATAGTGGGTTTAGCAGTTTTATTTTAAGATAAAAGTTTGGCTTAGTTATGTAGTACTAATATCAATATGTTTGTGATAAAAACATAATGACCAAATTTATACAATTAATTTGGATTGAGAATTCAAAATCAGATAAATACACAATCCTTTGAAAGATTAGTCATCAAACAAAATAAAAGAAGAAGGCATTCTATGACAATTTGGAGCTAGACTGTAAAAAATAGCAAACAATCTGGGTCACTGAGCAGAGGTCTATGAATTGTATGTAGGGAAGCAATGGTATCAATAGGCACACTGGTTCCACCCCTTTGTGGCCACAATTCTTACAAAACACGTATTTCTCTTTTTGAGGTGATGAAAGTATTCTAAAATTGATTGTAGTGATGGCTGCCCAACTCTTAATATACTAATAACTATTGAAGTATACACTTTAAATGGGTGAACTGTATGGTAGGTGAATTATAGCTCAATAAAGCTGTTATTTAAAAAAACACATCTATGTATTCAAACCTTGTACACAAAAACAGAGCTCTGATTGGCTGTCAACATAAAAGATTTACCCTCAAAGGTTTACTCCAATTCAAAACAAACACATGCACACACATGCAACAAATATGCATATATGCACACATGTATGGGCATTAAAATATTCAAAATATGTTCCTTGTTTTTTAATAAGAACCCCCACTTCAAAGTGCCTTATTCAAAATATCTTGCCAACTTTTTTTTTTCTTTCAGGTATAAGGGACAATTTTAACACCCAACTCTGATCATTCCTCTGTATTCCCCCAGAATGTTTCTAACTTGCCTTTTTGAGCTATCATGTCCTCTTATATAAGGTCCTGTCATAGACAGAATAAAAGGAGGTGTAATAGTTAAAAAGCACAAACCCTAGTGGATTGCACAGATTTTAACACTAGCTCTTCCACTTATCTGATGTGTAGACTTGGGGAAATTTTCTAACTTCTCTGTGTCTGCACTTCCTCATCTTAAAATGGGGATAATAATCATCCCTACCTCATAGCTTCATTATGTCATGCCAGGTTCATGGAGGGTGCTATAATTTATTAAGTACTGATTGGTATTAGTAGTAGCATTGGCTGCTATCAAGTTGCTTCATGTTCTCTGTTGTGCTTGCTAGGTTATAGGCTACTTCAGGGCAGTGGTACATTTTCACACCCCCTAGAAGAGTGCTTTACATATAATTATTCAATAAACGCTTGCTCATAAATGTTTAAAGGTAACCACACCTACATGATGCCAAAAGTGCTTAGAAAATTCCTTCATAAGCCCAAAACTCATTTTGGTAAGTACTGACTCATGCAAAAAGATGTACAGGTATACAGGTATAATGACAACTGACAGCTCCACTGCCATGTAATCTGAAAAATAGAGGCACATATGGATGAATTTTTCCAGACAGTCACCATATATCTCATTAGCGTGGTGGCCTAGGCTTCTCAAGTACTTGAATATATATCATCATAATCATCACTATCATACACTATCTGAGCAATGTGTTTCCCAGTCTTTTCCCTTCTGTGTACCAGCAGCATTCCATAACCAAGTCAGCTACCCAAGGATCATCTGTCTCATCATTTGTCTGACACTGATTACAAAGGAAAACATTAGAACTTGGGAGAACAGGACGCTATCTTCATGTATTTCCAATCCAAAAGGTTAGACAAGCCCTCCAACACCAAAGCTACTCTCAATAACCGATTTGGATTTATCCATTCATTTATCAAAACTACTATTGAACTTTTATCATCTCTAAGGTATTATTTAATTTTTTCCTAGAGGTAACTATAATAAAAACTTAAGATAACCGTAACAACTCAAAATCTATAGAAGACATTATTCACACAGAATTATCCCTCTTCCCAGTGGCTGAACTACTACAAATGTTTCAATATTTCCTTCTTTGGGGACTTCAAATCTGAAATAGAGATAAATCAGGAAAATATATGACTTCTTCAATTAACAGAACACCAAAAATCTTCATGTTTAAAAGACGAAAGTTTTGTTTGTGTATATTTTCCTGCATCTCCTTTTCCATTAAACAGAAATTAAATTTTATTAATTAAAACACTTGCTTCTTTTATTCTGCATAGCATTTGTGATATTCATCCATGTAGATGTAGTTTCTTCATTTTCACTGCTGGTTAGTATCCACATTTTATTTACCCATTTTGCTAGTTATACATTTTGGGGTTGTTTTAAGCTTGGAGCTATTGTGAACAATGCTGCTTTGATGATTCTTATACTTGTCTCCAGGTGCTCAGGTGCTTGAATTGCTCTGGGGTATGCATTTTGGAGTAAAACAGAGATTAAATTTTAAATCCACTTAAGCTAAATAGTATTGTATTTAAATATACTGGGGGTACCAAAAAATCTATACACACTTTAAGAGATGTTATCTATGCATTATATAAATTCTGATGGTAACCACTTTGAGCACCTCTTGTAACTGCAGAAGTCAAATATGACTTATAGTCATCGTTTGTTATTAGTATATATTGAGTATTATAATTTTAATACAGTGTTTTCCTGCCTTAAAATGTGTATACACTTTTGGGGTACCCTCTGTACACTGGGTCAACATATTAAAATTTTATTTTTTCTTGCATTCAATGTGATGCCACTTTGAGTAAGTAGTAAACTAAGTATTCACATAAATGTTCTTCTCTGACAAAAAACTAGTATTACTTCTAAAGAGTCTACTCACCATTGAAGAGATATATGTTTTAAAAAAATAGCATTCCAGCTGGAATTAAGGCAATATAAATAAAGACACAATTTTCCTTCACTTCTGGTTCACATATAAACTCCTGCAGTGTACCCCAAGTTTTAACTAGTTAAGCCATAGATCTGCTAAAAGAGTCAATAATAACTGTATCTACTATGTAGCCTGAATTGTGCTTAGCAGTTTATAAGCATTATTTCATTTAATCCTTAAAACCACCAGATGAGATTGTTTACAGAGGAAGCAAACAAGGCTCAGAGAGATACCTAAAAATCACACTGCCAACAAGAGGCAAAGCAGAATTTGAACTCAGGCTTCTGATGCCAGGGCCCAAGATTTTACTCTACTGCCCTTCCATTGAGAAATATTCAGAAGTGGAACAGAAAACTTTTTTACATAAAGTGTTCTTTAGGAATGTATGGCCACTTTTACAAAGAGGGACCAAGAAGCAAAACTCTATAACTCTCTTATGCCTTCTTACTGAATAGACTGTAAAGGCATTTCACCCATAGACTATAAACACCATTGCTTAATCATCCCTCTATACCCATAGCCTTATGAGTGTGGGGCAGTAATACAATACAACAGTGTCAGGCCCTATGAACTGTGTCTGGAGTAGGACATCAACAATGAAAGTGGAGTATACAAAATGTTATAAAAATCAGTTGAAAGATTCAGTGTTTAACTTACTTCATTTTCTTTCACCCACTTTTTTCACTTGCCTTTCTCTTCATCATTCTCATTTGAGCAAATCAGATAATTACTTTGTAACAGGTGTGCCTCCAATGCTCTGCTTGAATTTTTTCAAACCATCTCAAACTTTCTCAACTTCAAAGCACATGAAAAACTTTCACCTATGATTACATATTTCAGTGGCCAGCAATTAACAAAGCATTTTGTATACTGATGTGTTATAAACTTTAAAGTTAGCAAAAGTTAACATTAATCAGTGACACAGGCAAATGTACATAGAACGGGGCAAGGCTTTGACCTCATCAATTGCGCCGCTTTAAGTTCATGGTCATTGTGTTCTAACAAGCTCTTTTGAAAATTATCAGTCTCTTGGCAGGCTCTTCATTATCATTCTTAGCTATTACCCACAAACATGAAGAACTGTTAGGACTCAACAAACTTTAAGATTTAGACCATTATCAAGCAACCAGTGTTCCCTTGAACTTAAAGAAATTAGGCAAGATAGGTGGAAAATTAATGTCTATTACCTTCTGTGAAGGCTGTCGTAAGAATTTAAGGCTATGAGAATGTATGGGTATTTGACTAAAGGAACAGACTCAGGACAGCACAGTGTGGCTTTGGTGATTTTCAAAGGGTCACACCAGGGTTACCACAGCTACCCTTACAAGCACTTTCTTTGAAGTATTGGGTTTTTAACTCAAATTTTAATATAAATATTGCAATAAAAAACACAATGTACAGGCATACCTCATTTTATTGCACTTTGCAGATATTGCATTTTTTAAGGAATTGAAAGTTTGTGGCAACCCTGCATCAAGCAAGTCTATTGGTGCCATTTTTCCAACAGGCTTAGATGATGGTTAGCATGTATTAGCAATAAAATATTTTGTAATTAAGGTATGTACATAGTTTTTTAGATGTAACGCTGTTGCACACTTAATAGACTACAGTATAGTGTAAACATAACTTTTTTATGTACTGGGAAACCAAAAATTTCATGTGACTCACGTTATTGCAATATTCGCTTTATTGAGGTGGTCCGAAACCAAACCTACAATATCTCCAAGGTATGCCTGTATCTGAATTTGTATAAATATTACCAAATATTTTCAATTAGCTAGCAGTGAATGTTCTCTTAAACCTTTGTGTAAAATTGATGCTTCATGAAAACATGGCTGCTTGATGTTTTAGCTTCTGGGGCACACTATTATATCATCACCCTGCTCACCCAGTACATCCAGTGTGCTCCGGTCTGAAGGAAAGAGCACTGGGCAGAAATTCTATTTGTTTAAACTAGTGTAGTTCCTGGAATATAATAGGTACTTAATAAATATTTGGTGAATGAATTGGCACAATCATTTCAAGGACTAGTTTTCAACTGTAACAACATTCAGGACAAATCTTTTGAGACATATAACTATGCTCAAATCCATAAAGGAAAAATGAAAACAAAATATTACCAATTATGATTTATAAATACTGATAAGGGAGAACATAAAAACCATATTATGCTTAGTTTAGTTGGAAAGGAAAGGCTGTCAGAATGTCACATAGGCATAATATTGCAGGGGTGGGGGATGGTTAGGGTGATTAAAAACCAATTCCATATAGTCGACACTAAGGCAAGTTTTCAGTTGTTTCTTCTCTTTCCCTTTGTACGTTTTTTTAATTCATTTTTATTGTTAGACTTATTGGGGTTTTTAATATTAATGATTTCAAGCTTACAGAGGAAAATGAAGAATTGTAATGGGCACTCATGTCCCCGTGTAACCATGCATGATGCCGGAACTACTGAAGGCCAGGCACCATGCCTCATTTGCTTTATTTCTACACACATGAGGAGTTTAATAAAATGTTTAGCAACTGCAAATAGTGTCTAATCATATTAAATAAATTCTTAACTGAATGTTCCCGCCTCCCCCAAAAAAAGACTCACTCAAAAGAAGCATATCTTGTTTTAAGCAACAAAAAATAAATACTTTTAATGGTACTAGATGAAAGAGTACTGAAAGACCTGGGTCTTGGCTCATCTTAATCATGTGACCCAGCCATATCTGTTTTCCTATGAGAAAATGATGCTCATACAGCCAGCCCTCTATTCAGAGTTGTTGCATGAATAAATCAGCATGTATTTACATGGTAACCAATGTGAGTAAGGTATTAGGAAGGATAAAATAGTCTGTTTACCTCTCTAGTTACCACCAACAGCAACAACTTACTATGTGCAAGGCCCTGGTACCAGATGTGTTTCAGAAATATCCAGACTTTTGGATAGGCAATAACCTGTATGTACTAAATATTATATAATACCCAAGTAGGGCCTGAGGCACTGCCATAAATATATTACTAATTCTATAGCAAAATCCAATAAAGATTAACATTAAGCAGAACAAAGACTATAAATATCTTCAGTTCAAGTCAGATGTTGTCTTCACTTGAGTCTTGGCTCCTAACTTACCAAATAGACATTGTTTAAGTTTTCAGAGTTTTTGAAATTGAAAAATTACGAACAACAAATTGTAAACCTAACTAACTCATTAGGGTAACTTACAAGTACCCTAAGAGGTAAGTTCTATTATGCCTATTTTACAGATGAAAAATATGAGGTACAGAGAGGTTACCTAAGTCACCCCGAACTGGGTCCCAGGAAGCCTAGCTGCAGAATTGTGCTCTTAACAACTGTGCTCTATGACCATTCTCAGCAACCACTTGAGAACACCAAACATGTGAAAAGTAAAACAGTTTTGAACAATTTAAGGATTCACAACAATCATAGGAGGCACAGCACAAGGCAGCATTTATTCATTACTCCACAACTATTTATACAGGGCATACATACCATGTGCCAGGTGCTCAGGATACAAGAATGAGCAAACCAGGCAAAGTCCATGTTGCCTTCATGGACGCGAAGACCAGTGGAGAGATGGCCACTTGTCCAATAAACATACAGCAGGTTCTCTCATAACGTCATTTCGATCGACCTCATTTCATTATAACATTGATGAGATGCTGAAGGGACTTAACCCTCGTTGTTATCAATTAGCCGACGGTAAAACTGGTTTCATTACATGTCATTTCACTTAAAGCTGCAGAACCTATAGACGACGTTAAGCGAGGACTTACTGTAATTACTAATATGATACACATGAGATCAGATCAGTAGGGGCTAGTGTGATAGGACATAGAATTCTAACTCTTCCCTTGACTAGTGCTGGGATTTGCAATGCTAGAAAGGAAAGTGAAGGGATTTGCAAATGGCTGATGGTATAGCATCCATTCAACAAGCAGTTACTGGGCACCTAACTCTATGTCAAGAATAATGTGAAGACAACAGTTCCTGACTGGGGAAAAATCCATTTCAACCAACAGAAGGTTTGTATAAGAGAATAATAAGGACATGTGGAACAGCATGCCTGAGTTAAATCGTGTAGAATCCTTGTGTGCTAAGTTAAGGAGTTAGAACTAGACCCTGAATGAGTCACTATAGGTTATTTTGCAGTTTAATACCCCACAATAATAGGACTTACCCTTACAGAATGTCAATGACTGTGAGTATTCGTATTTGAGGCCAACTGGAGCTCAAAGCTGGATTGCTTTCAAGAAAGGACTCAGGGCAACAAAATAAATGCCAAGCCTAAATTCATTTAAACATCAAGGAACAGAGTAACCCTAATTGCTCAAAGAATAAACGTATGACAATTGTAAAATGCTGGAGAAGGCAACAACTAAAGGAAAAATGGCAAACTCCTCTTAAAACCCAAAGACCATTTCTGAAACCTAAGCAAAAACCTTTGAAAGGGAAACAAATTTCTGTGAGAAAATAAAGCATTCTTTAAAAACCAATTTCAGTTGAACAAGGATCTCATTTTTAATAAAGTTGGTGACAACTTACCTCAGGGCACAGGTGACAGTGTGCGAGTGGCAGTAAACTGCTTTTTAACATACTCACCTCAGAGTTCCCATTTCCCTATCCCCTGATCTAAACAGAGTAGAGGATTACATACATATATTTAGCATACATATCAAACAAAGTTTTTCATTCTCAGGTCTTAATGTAAACAGCTGAGTAGACAGATATTCTATTTATCCTCTGCAAAACACATCTTTAATTATTTCCACTGTTCTTTTTTTTATCAGTCAGTGACCTTCTACAGAAAAGTAGTTAACACAGACTCTTCAATGGCTTACCATTGTTCTAAGAATCAAACCCAAATTCTTTCTCAGAACCTCCTAGCCCTGCATTATCTATTATCTGACACCCTCCATGCTCTCTGACACCTTTAACCACTCCTCCCCACCCAATGAACTCAAGAGGCTCCAGTCATACTGGCTTGTTTTCTGCTCTTCAAACACCCCAAGTTTGTCTTTCTGCTCTTCTCAAGATAGGCTCATTCTCTCCTCTCTTTCAGGTCTGTTCAAAGGTCACCTTCGCCAGAGGCCTTTCCTGACCACCCTAGTAGCTGAACAAGCCCTTCCCAGTTCTCCATATCACATTTTGCTACTCATTTCCTTCATTATTCTTACTGCAATCTATCAGGATCTTCTTTTGTTTGTTTATGTCTACAGCATTTGGTGGAACATAACCTCTGTGAAACTCCAGAAGAGCAAAGAACATGCCTTGTGAGATTTATTATCACAACGGTGCCTAATGCAGGGGCTTGGCAAATAGAAGGTGCTCAAAAGATCCTATAAAATAAATTACTAAGTGAGTGACCAATATATTTAAAGGCTGATTGCTATGAACTTGAAAAAACCTTTTTTCCTCCCTAATTTTGACATGTTTTCTCAGAGGCCATTCCTTTTTCCATGCTCTTTTTCCATTTTCTGAAATCTGATGATACCTGACAAATTATTGTGTTATTTCACAGCAATAAAAATAGATCAGTTTCAACCAATAGATTTAAGAAAAAAAAATACTTTGGGGAGGTGATAGCAGTTTATGCAACATCAATAAAATCAAACAATTTGCAAATTCGTTAGTCTCATCTCACTACCGTTAAGTCAAATTACATGAAGAAAAGTGATTTAAAATGCAAAGAAAATGCAAAGAAAAAGAATTCAATAGCCGACTCAAGTTACGTTTAGTAAGAGCAGAAACATCCAGTCTGATAGCCTCTAGGTGTACCAGATGGGTTATCGAATACATATTGAGACATATTGAAAAGGTTCAGAGCAAAATGCTAATAATCTCACATTCACCATTTCCCCCCACTGTGGTGAACATAACTAGCTGACATTAGTGGCAATCTTAGCTTAGACTTAGTGTCAATAAGAAATAATAAAAGGAGGCCTTTGAGTCACTCCTGCTCAGGCCCACTCCCACCTGTTTGCAGTGTACTTCCCCTCCCCTTTTCTTTATTGTTAGACTTATTTGGGTGACTGGTTAGCAAGAATTACATAGGTTCCAGGCATACAGTTCTACAGTGCATTGCCTGTGTGTTGTATAATAGGTTCACCACCTAAAGTGACTTCTCTTTCCATCATGTACTTTCCCTTTTAATTAACTATCTCTCTATTTCATCTTATTTTCCTTTTAATAAACTGCTTCTTGATTTCACCTCTAAAACATAATAATAAAAGGAAAAAATAACAATGATATAAACTCTTTTCCTTGAAACAGTTGGCAAGTTTGTATGTCTTTGCAGAATGGATTGCCAAGAAAATTACAGATTTAGAAGGCCGGCCCTATGAGTAGAAATCCCCTTTCCCTATTACATTTCATTTTTTTAATAGAACTAAAGTGAAGTCAGAAATTTACCAAATAAATGGGGCAAACTACAAAGCACCTGCAAATCATTTCACTAAACTGATAATCAATAGCTTTTGCTGTTTTTGTTAAAAACGACTTTCTTCAGAACATCAACTTAAAACTCTCATAGTCGCACCACAGTTTTCAAAGTCTGCTTATAAAAATAGAGATTAAAATTAGGAATTCGAGGCTCTTATTTATCTATTTTCAAAATCTGTCATTTGATGTTGCAGCAGAAACTACATTCAGGCCTCACGGCCAAAAGAAGTCCTACCAGGACAGTGAAAGTTGGCACTGTCTTCTTTCACAACTTGGTCTCTTCTGAGATGACTATCAATTAGTGCACACTACGTCAATGGCAACACCTGGGCACACATCAAGCAAACACTGTCCCGTATGAATATTAAGCAGAACTTGCAGTTAAGGGACTAGTATTTTTGAATGTACAGTGTCATCCCTGCTTAATTATTTCATTTCTCTCAGCTTTCAAATGTGAGCACTAGATATAACCATTTCAAAAATCACAGCCGCCGATGTAAGCGTGTGCTAGTTCATTATCTCTGCCTCCACTCCCAGCTTCTCCATTCCATTTTCTACACACACTAGTGAGAGCATGAAGGGAGGGAGGAAAGGAACCCTCAGTATGGCAGCCAACAGGGCAACTGTCTCGGGAGAAGGTGATATTGCTCAAAGACTGGTGCTGTGTGAAATCAACTGAAGCAGCCTGTGCTAACTTGAGCGACTTGATCCCAAACCGCTAGAGTCCTCTGACTCCATTAAAAACGTCGCAGTTTGCAGATGGAGAGATGGAGCCAGGCATCCCAAGTGTCTCTCCTGCCCCCGCGCCCCGCCACCACCCCCCCCCAGGCCTGCTCAGTAGTGAGGGGTTGGGTACGAATCAGATTTAGGGCCACATGCTAGGATTACATACAAACGAGCAAGCATTTTAAGTGGGTGTGGTTCTTGGACTAAGTTATTGAAACCTAGAAAGAAACTTTTCGGTTCTTTAGCTGACATTTAGTAGAGGATCATTCCCATCACTTGCAGTAAAGCGTAGGTTGTGAGACTGCAGGCTCCCGAGAAAATCATCAGTCAACTGTGATTAAAGCAAAGAAGCCAAGACATTCAGGGAGGAAGACGTTCGGGGCAGAGTGCAAAGCTTAGAGGAAGAGGAGAGCGCTCCTGCCTCGGGAGCCAGCGGCCAAGGCTCCGAAGTTAGAAGGTTCTGAGGAAGGGATGAGTTGGGAGGCGCAAAGCAGGAACTGTCAGCGAGCAAGCGACACTGGGGATGAGGCGGACAGAGGGACCCCAGACTGTCAGGGCGGCGACCGCGGAGCCTGGACGAGGAGATCTTGGAGGGGTAACAAAGAAGCAAAGGAACACTGCGATCTGGGGTCCTAAAAGAACCCCGGGCGTCCGGTAAAGCCAGCCATCCGGGAGGCAGGGACGAGGAGGTGCCGAGATGCGAGCGGGCAGCAAGCGAGAGAAAAAGTGACGGGAGAAAGGGGGGCGCTATGCCAGGAGCGGAGCTGCGTTCCTGTACCTCTGCCCCCGGTGCAGAGCCCGACTCCTCAGCGCTCACAGGCTCGCCCCGCCGGGCGCCCGGCGCGGGGAGGCGGCCCCTGGAGCGCCTGCGGCGTCGGGCCCCCGCCTCACCTTCTTAGCCGCGTCGCGCCGCCCGTCCACCAGCGGCCGCGCTCCGAGGGCCACGGAGAGAGTCGCGCGGCGCAGCCGGGGCTCCCCCTGGATACGAGGCACTGGCCCCCACAGCCCTGCTTCGGCCCGCTCACTTCGCCCTGTCCTCGCGCAGGCGGAGAGCGCGGACCCTAACCGAGCGCCGCGGCAGTTCTTTCCAGAAGTCCCCGTGCCAGGGCTCCCCGGAATAGGAGGGCTGCGGGCGGCCGCAGCGGCTGCGCCTCCGCCTGACCTCACCGAGGGGTGTGGAGGCAGGGGGGCGGGAGCCGGGTTAAGGAGGGGCGGGGGGAGGAGGCGGGAGGAGGGGGAGGGAGCGTGGGCGGGGGAAACATGGCGGCGGGGGTGGCCCTGGCGGCGCCTGCGCGGGAGGGGAGGCAGCCGGGGCTAGGACCGTGCGGAGGGTCCGAGCACAACTCCTCGGCCGAGCTGCGAGTGGCGAGGACGGGCCCGGAGCGGGGCTGCCCGCCCAGTGACCCTGACGCCTCCGAAACCGGGGCGCTCGCACAGGGCTTCTAGTGCCCTGGAGGCAGGAGAAGTGACACGGTCAAGGGTCCAGAATCAGCCGTCCTAGTTAGCCACTCCGGCAGGGGGAGCCCCGCCTGCGCCCCCTGCCATGCCGCCTCCCTGCCGTAGTCACGGCCCCTCGTATTGATGGAGAGTCCGGGCACGGGGTGTGCTTCACCTCGGTGGGGCACGCACCTCAAAATAAGCCTGAGCCGGGCTCCCACATAATTGCCGATCACTCTTGAAATGCGATGAACGTCTCCTCTCTCCCCGTCCCTGCCGGAAGACACAATATTAAAAACAAGGAAGAGTAACAACACATACAGCACTTTTAACATTTTACAGAGCGTTTACTAAAAGCCCAGAGCTGAACCGTTAACTCATAGCTACGCCTCGAGGTCTACATTATCATCATCTCCATTTTTCAAGTGATACTCAGGCGGAAAGGTCACCCAAGTTGTCCAAGGTCACACAATTAGTAAGGGGCACAGCAGGTCCCCAGCGCGGTGATGCTGGCGCCTAGCTCTTAACGACTGTGCTCGGCTGCTTCTAAACTGGTGGGACTTCTATTTTAGGTCACACTCCAGACTCTCTCCTGCCGGATCTGTCAGCCTAGCCCCCAACAACAGCCCTGGGCGAGCTTATTTTTCCCCTTGCAGGTCTTCTCTTAATTTTTTCCTGTTCTTGACCGGTTACAGCCTGGGGCCACCTTCTTACACTTCTTCCTCTGCCATTTCTACTTAATAATTGCAGGTTAATAATCTGGAAAAAGAAATGGGAGCTTGCTTTTAGGAACCACTTTACTAAGTTTGTTTTTCTTTTCTTTCATTTTTTTAAGGAACTGATGGGCTGAGTGTGGGGACTGTAGTTCTTTATGTTTCCTAATATTTCTCCCACTGCCTACGATGAAACCCATCAGGAATGTGAGATCTCAACATTGCTGACTTGGTACTTCGCACTGAATACACAGAAATTCTAGTTGTGGGTTTCTGGTAACTTTGAAAATAATCAACTACTCAAAAATTTGCTAGAACTAAAGATCTGACTGTATTGTTACACCTTATCGCACTGGTAAAAAGATAAGAAAGAACTCCAAGTACACATGGGATTTGCATTATCTTTTACCTGTCAGTGGATTTAACACAATTCATCTTTGTTAAACAGGAATGCATTCATTGGCTTCTGCACCATGCTCATTCAGTAATTATTGTATACCTACGTCACAGTGTTCCCCCTTATCCACAGAGAATACGGTCCAAGACTCCCAGCGGATGCCTGAAAACATGGATAGTACCAGACCCTATCTATACTACCTTGTTTCCTATATACATACATACCTATCATTACGTTTAATTTATAAATTAAACACGGTAAGACATGAACAACATAAATAATAATAAAATAGAACAACTACAACAATTTACTATAATAGGTTATGTGAATGTTGTATCCCTCTCCAGTAACTTGTAGATTTTCCAGTCCAAACCTATTCCTGAATCTGTGTAACCTTCCCTGACTTGCAGGAAATGACTCAGTGTCACTCGTTTCAGGGCATTCCCTGGCTGAAGGCTTCCCATGGGCTCAATGCTTTCTGCTGCAACGCATTGCTGTCGATCGAAACACATTTTCTGTTCATGTCTTCTACCCACATAGTTAATGTCTTTTCCATCTTAACTAAGCACTTGTCATGCACTGTGGCCAAAACTTTAACAGTTTGAGGTACAACAAGAAAACTAGCACAAATCTCTTTTTTGTTCTTCACAATTTCATGGATAGAAGATTCGTTCTTACCTGAGATCTTAGTAACCTCAGCATACAGTATTTTTTCATTTTCTTACTAAGTCAAGAACTTCAACCTTTTTACTTAGGAAGCACTTTATGGTTTCTCTTTAGCATACCCAAGTTGCCAGTATCACTACTCTTGCACTTTGGGGCCATTATTAAATAAAGTAAGAGTGAATTGAACACAAGCACTGTGATACCAGTCAGTTGGTTGATCTGATAACAGAGACAGCTAAGTGACCAGCATGCAGGTAGCATATATGTCAGCGTGGGGACACAAGACAAAGGGATGATTCACATCCCTGGCTGGATGGGTCAGTAAAATGTAAGATTTCATCATGCTACTCAGAATGGCACACAATTTAAAACTTATGAATTATTTATTTCTGCAATTTTTTTACTTAATATTTTGGACCATAGTTGTGGGTAATAAATCACAGAAAGCAAAATCATGGATGGGGGACTACTGTACACACAAAATGCCTGTTAGGCACAAAGCACCTATTAACAGATGTATTCAATCTCATTAAGGAGATATATTTAAAGCAATCAATTTTAGCCTGGCATGTAGGTTAAAACAAATACAAACTGAGCTGATACACATCCAAGACATGGCTGCATCCCTACCATAAAAAGGTTCAAGTGGGGTTGTTTCACAATAAGTTCTCAAACAGAAATGACAGGGGAAATGGGATAATCAGATGTGGCCCCAGCAGAGCTTCTTCCTACAATGTAAAAACCGTTTGGGGTACATGGCAAGGATGTGGGCAATCATGGAATAAGCATTTGAACAGCTGGATAGGGATAAGATGTTACAAATACACTTATTCAGTAGGAATTAGTTGTTGTTTGGGTTAGAATACTTTGGATAGTTAATCTACTGGGCAGAGCACTCAACCTTGAAATCAGAAAACACTTTTATGCTGTGTGACATTAAGTTAGCCCCATCGCCTCTCTGAGTGTTTTTCCTGACTTTAGAGTGCATATAATAATGATTTTGGCCTTACCTGCCTCACAGTATTTTTCTGGGTTTCACATGCCTTGTAAAACTTATTAAAAGTGCCTTGTAAACTTATTAAAAAAAAAAAAAAATATATATATATATATATATATATATATATATATATATATGTTAGGTAATGGTTTTCTTAATGTCAGACTGGCCACTAGAAGCTAGAAATGAAATTATGAAGAATTTTATATGTTAACCCATAGCCAAAAATGTCAAAAACTAGAAAAAGCATTTGGAATGATACAATAAAAATCAGAAGAATGGGGAGATGTAACAGAGGTCCACGGAATAAGAAAACAAGTGAAAAGCAAATATTAGTGGTAAAAAGAATACAAAAAAGGATGATGACTATTATGGGCTGAAATATGTCCCCACCCTCAAAAGTCATATGTTGAAATCTTAATCCCCAGAACCTCAGAATACAATCTTATTTGGAGATAAATTCTTTAAAGAGGTAATTCAATTAAAATGAGGTCTTTACATTGTCCTTAGAAGAAGAGATTAGGACCAATACAGGGCTGTCCGGGAAGTATCCAGCCATGTAATATAAAAAATAGAGGGATTTATGGCTGCATTTTTTCCCTACAGCCCTTATATATGCATGCATACAGGAGAAAACCCATGTGAGGAAACTGAGAAGATGGCCATCGGCAAGCCAAGGAAACAGGCCTCAGAAGAAACCAATCCTGCTGACACCTTGATCTTGGACTTGTAGCCTCCATGAGAACTGTGAGAAAAATGTCTGTTCATTGTTTATTGTTGTTTAAACAATCCAGTCTGCGGTACTTGGTTATGACAGCTCTAACAAGTTAATATCATAAGAGACATTTTAAATGCCAGCTAGTGTACGCTCTGTATCTGTTCTTGTTAATTGCTGTCTAACAAATTGCCACAAATTTGGTGGCCAGTCTAAAACCACCCGCATTTATTATCTCAGTGTCCCTGGGTCATAAATCCAGGCATGACCGAGCTGAGTACGCTGCTCAGGGTCTCATAGGCTGCCATCGAGGTGTCAGCCAGGCTGTGTTTACATGTGAAACTCAGAGTCCTCTTGAAGCTCATTCAGGTTGTTTTCTAGATTCCATTCCTTACAGTTGTAGGACTGAGGCCCTCAGCATCTGCAAGCTCTAGAGACTGCCCCTCTCCACAGGCACTTTACAACATGGCTGCTCGCTTTGTCAAGGTCAGCAGGACTCTCTCTTTCAGAAGGGACTTAAATTACATCTTCATAATCTCTTCACCTTTCTCATAGAATGTAACCTAATTATTGGAATAATCTTTCAGCGTATTCAAAGGTCTCAACAACACTTAAGGGGAGGGGAATATTCAGGGTATGTACACCAAAAGGCAGGTCATCTTAGAATTCTGCCTACCATGGCCCTCAACAGTTTGACAGCACCACTTCAATTATACGAGGGCTGTCCAGAAAAAATCCAGGCATAAATGCCTCTATTTTTTATATTACATGGCTGGAGACTTTCTAAACAGCCCTCGTATATTTGAAGAAATTCACCAAGACAGAAACCATACAGGCAAATGTGAACACACACACACACACACACCCAAAGAGCACCAAGCCATGACTGATACCTACTCTGTCAAGAAGCAGTTGCAAGCCTGCTGTGTGCCAAATAAATGTGAAACAAAAGAATTTCAATTGCATTAACTCTGATTAAAGAACAAATTTAAAAGTATTAGGACACCATTTTGCCTCTCTACTCAATTTGAGTTTCTTCCAAATGCTCCTCTGGTCCATTATTGAATGAAACCAGTATTTATAGACAGCCCACAGGGTGCCTGCTTAGCCCATTACTCACTCCATAGAGTGGAATAATGAACAAAATAAGGAAAAGTTTTTACAGAGTCATCTAGAGAAGTAGCCAGCACACACACACACACACACACACACACACACACACACACACAGAGAGAGAGAGAGAGAGAGAGAGAGAGGTGAGGGGTGTTTAAACACAGAAATAAATAAATAGACACTAAGTAAAGAGATACCAACGTGTTTCTATCTCCTTCATCAGATAAGCAGTTCTAGAATAAGTGAGCTTTTAACTGGGCTTCAAGGAGAACTCCGGGTCAAGCTTGAAGAATCAGAGGGAGAAAAACACTTAAAGCATCTGTACAGGTTTTTTCACATCAAGGATAACCCTTGCCATAAACTACACTACCTCTATTTTGTGGAGGGAACATTGAGAAGATTCTATCTCTGCCCTCTCTGTCAAAACTTTTTAGAGCTGACTTCTCAACACAGCTCCTATGCACTTAATATTTAATAGGAGCTCAACTTTGGACAGTTAAGAATCAAAATTTTCCTGGCACTCTGGAAACACAGCATTCTAAAAATAAATCTATAGGATGAGCTCCCCTCTCTACCTAG
This sequence comes from Lyroderma lyra, assembly GCA_004026885.1. Taxonomy (NCBI): domain Eukaryota; kingdom Metazoa; phylum Chordata; class Mammalia; order Chiroptera; family Megadermatidae; genus Lyroderma; species Lyroderma lyra. Next base: position 11,997 of record PVJL010000099.1, on the reverse strand, counting down.
ATGCTCTAGCCAATGTCCCCACACCACAGAAAACTATGAATCCACAACAACTCGCACTACCCAATGGGTCCTCAATTTCTCTGTCTCAACTGACTTCTTTCTCTGTCTTCAACAACACGTCGTGCTTTTAACTTGCCTCTTCTTAGCCCTCTAGCTACAAGCCTCTCTCCTTCATTCTTTCATTCAGACAAAAAGATGATCATGCGTAAAGGCCCTGAAGTGGGAAAGTGCTCGATGCATTTGAAGAGTGGAAGGAAGGCAAGGAGTACCAAGGAAGAAGAGGAGAATTTGATGAAGGTGGAGATGCAGGCAAAGGTTAATTTCTGTAGGGCCTTGCAGGTCACAAAAAGTGTTTGGAATTTACTTTAAGTGCAAGGGATATCACTGATAAATTTTAAGCAAGGTAGTGATAAGAGGCAACTAGGAAGATCAACTAGAATGGAAAGATGTCATTTACTAAGTTGTGAAAGACTAAAGCAACCAGATTTTGAAGGACTTGTGGTTTTCGGTGGGAAGAGGTTGCATAAATAATTCCAGTTATACATGTTACAATTGTCTGAGAGATATTTAAGGGGAGAGATCAAGAAAGCAGGTATGCATGCATGAAAGGCTCTGAATAGACTCTGTGCAATGAAGAGTCCTCACTGGCAGGCTTCTACAAGAAATAGTGCATGACTGTTGTCTGTCTCCCCACCAACATGATAGAACATAAAACAGAACCTTCATGAACCTTAAAGTAATTACCTTAAGTGAAAGATGCCACATGGAAGGGGTACATATTATATAATCCTACTTATATAAAATTCTGTACAGTGAAAATGAATCTATAGTGATAGAAAGCAGATCAGTGATTGCCAGGGGTTGACAACAGGGAGAAGTAGGAATAACAAAGGCACACAAGCAGACATTGAGGAGAGCGGGGCATGTCCATTATCACTTTTGTGGTAATGGTTTCACAAGCACATAAAAAACATCAGTATCTGTCTAATTGCACACTTTAGATATGTGCATTTCATTTTATGTCATTTATATGCCTATAAAGCTATTTAAAAGTCAGTTATGTGCCTTGACAAACTGCAATGGCATTATCTTATTCCCTTTCTGTGGCTAAGAATACAAAAATAAACAATCAAGGCTCAAGAAGAGATTGGAATCAGACTGCCATACTGGCAGGATTCTCTTTTCCTCTTGTTGGTTTGGGTTTCTTTGTTTTTTCTTTCTTTCTTTTTCTCTTTTTTTCGTTTATCTTTTCTTTTTTTTTTCCTTTTCTTTTCTTTTTTTTTCTTTTTTTTTTTCTTTTGAGGGAGGTGATATATGTTTTGGTTGCTTGGGTTTTTTTAAATTGTTGTTTCAGTTCTTCCGTGCTGGCAGGTGAGCTCTCCTAAACACTACAGAACTTGAGCAAATTTATTTCACCTTCTTGACTGTCCCATAATCTATCACTGCAATAATAATACTCACTATACAACATTTCACAAACTGGGATGATTAATGAATTAATGCTGCTAAGGTACATCAAGATGAAAAACACTACAGAATTGCAAAGTAGTTTTGGCTTCTTCATTTGTGGCAATAGTAAATATAGAATGTAGGAACTTTGTTTATAAGGAGGCTCAGCTTCTACTTCTTCAGGTTAACTTTCTTCTGATGTAACACTTCCTTCTTATGGGCTGGCCTTGACATTTCAGGGGCAAAATAAACAGCAGGAAGTCCTAGGAAACAATCATCTCAGTTTCATACACATGACATTGTTAGAGATCTCCTCTTATCATTTGGTGGGACCTAAACAGCATCTGATCAAGTTTCTTTCTCCAATCCCCTAACCCCAACCAAGTTTCCATTGCATGTGCAGATGTTGATCTGTTTCAGTAACTATTCAATTCAAAGCCACCCATTCCCTAACCAGGACTCATGATTCCTCATGCTCTCTAACAGTCATAGAACATCGTAGCCACGTCTTCTGACTAACCTCAGCCTTTGCTAATACATACAAAATAAAAAACTCTAGAGCAGCACCAGCCAATAGAAATATAATGTTAACCACACATGCAATTTAAAATTTTCGAGTAGTCACATGGTAAAAAGTAAAAAAAAAGAACAAAAAAGAAAACAAAACCCAAAAAAAAGATAAAATTAATTTAATAAACTATTCTATTTAATTCAATAAATCCAAAATGTTTTCAACATGTAATAGTTACAAAAATTAATGATATATGTTACATTCCTCTTTTTTGTACTAACTCTTTGAAATCTGGTGTATATTTTTTCATTTACACACATCTCAATTCAGACTAGTCACATCCGAACAGCCTGATAGCTACATGTGCCTAGTGGCTACTATATTGGACAGTGCAGGTCTAGAGTTCTGGTTTACTGACCTGAAGTAACCTGAAAAATTATATATATATATATATCAGAGAATGGTCTTCAGCACTACTTCCCTCATACGACACCCTGTAAGTGCAGGAAATGACATAGAAAATGTACTCATTTTTCATTGTCTACATGTTAGAGATTTTGCTAAGTATCACTAATAATTACAATAGCATCATGTAGTAATACGATGCAATATCAAATGTTATATAGAAAAATATGAAAATTGTAAAGAATTTGGATTGCACATGAAAGATCAGCTGTTACATTTCTGACAAATCAGAAGAGAGTGGGCAGCAGGAATGACCTACTGAGAATATCAAGCTTACAACGGAAGACATTTTTTAAAATAACAGCAATGCTTTGTCTGATTTTGTAAAGATTAGAATCACAGAATATTTTTAAGAAAAATAAATGTATTACTTTTAAGTATATAGAGAAATATAAATTAGATTGGCAGAGTTGGGAGAAACTGTTGGTAGACTTGTTCTATTCAGAAGATAGTCAGCCAGCCAAGACTGTTTTCCCACATGCTATTATCCTCTGTCTATGCACACAGTTCCCCAGTCTTTTTTTTCAAGACAACTTCTCCCACCTTTCAGGTCTCAGCTTAAAGTTTTTCACAAGACCTTTCTTTGTATCCTACACTAGAATGGGTATTCCTATAATATTCCCAAAGCACCCTGTATTCAAATCATATCATCCCATTCATGTAAACCATTATTTGTCTTCTTACTAGAACATAAGCCTTATAAAGAGATGGACCAAGTCTGTCTTATTCATTACTGAATCCCGGTGTTTCAAATAAAGCCTGACACATTGGGAGTACACAAACAAATATTGTTGATTTAATATATTAACTTATGTCATTAAGTAATTATGTTGTGTGGTGGACTAACTATGTTAGCATACCAATTGTACGTAAAACAATGTATCAACAGTATTTATTATTTTAAGTGCTTTATACTCTCATGAAACAATCTCCTTTATAATATTGATGTTCATGGCAATGCTTTTATTTTTTCTTTGAAAGGGCAAAAAATGTATTTTCTATCTAAATATTCTGAGATTCTCAATCAGTGAAGTACACATTCATGAGGCCACACTGTATTCTGATTACATTATCCTTGAAACTTCAACCGGCAACTTCATCTCAGGAATTAAAATTTCAGAATGTGAGTTATATACTTAACATGAATGATTTTAAACTCCACGTCTCAGATTGACTCGTTCACATCTTAAAGACCGAGTTTTGGTATAAATCCCACATTTATACATTCAAGATATAGAAAATTGAATTTAGATTATATTCTAAATTTTCTAGTATTTTTGGTAAAATTGTTTTTTTAACAACTATTTACTTACAGTATGAAATGCTATAGCCAGAGCTGCTTTTTTAAGAAGCCACATTTGTCTTGCCCAATGCTAATAATGTGCTAATTAGCAGTATAGCTGCAGACATGTCAGAAATATCCTGAACTTATTCCAGCCTCACACCTCACTGCTCCCGCAACCTACTCACCAACCTTTACTTGACATTCTTTCAGTTTGACATCCACTGCTGTTTCCCTGTTTATTCTAGTAATGATAGCTAATATTTGTTGAGTGGCACGGTACAACAGGTACTATGCTAAGTCCTTTACAAATATTATCTCATTTAATCCTCTCAACAATCCTATGACGTAAATGCCATCAGTGTCTTCATTTCACAATCTGAAGGTGCAATCTGAAACAGAGGTTAGATAACTTCCCTAAGGATTCACGGGTATTAACAGGCAGAGCTGAGCTTTGATCCTGGGCAGGGTAGCTCCAGAGTTTATGGTACATCATTTTGATGAAAATATTGGTATGCTGATGCCACCCAGGGGACGGCTACCCTCTGCCTTGCAGTGAAAAAGAAAAAAAAATATATTATTTTTAAACACGATACTTGCACATACACCAATTCACATTGTACACCTAGAATGCATCCAATGTTATATGTCAGTTATAGCTAAATAAAGCTGGAAAAATATTTTAAAGATACTTGGGTATAGATATAGTTGAAGAGAATGCCCATCAATTTTTTTCAACTTAAATTGCACCATTGTTCTTCTTTCTGATCTCTACCAACACGCTTATTTACTTGAAAATCACTATAACAATTTTTTCCAACATGAAACAGTTATATGCAGAATATTTATTCTCATGTTTCTTGTTTTTGACATCTTCTTTTCCCCTGCACAAACTTCATTTGAAAATTGAGTTATGTGAATGGAAAAGTACAAAATTTTTGAGTTGGAATGAACCTCAGGGAAGATTCAACATCTCTACCTTACAAGCAAAGATTCCTGGGTCAAGAAGGAGAATGCCAGGCCTTTAGTTACTTAATTTGTTAATTCTGGAAGTATTTATTGAGTACCTGCTATGTGTTGTACATGGTGCAGAAGAGACAAAGTTATGCCTTTAAAAGCTTATACTAGTATACTAGTAGGGGGCCTAAGATCTTATAATAATCAAGTAAACAACTGAAGAGGATAATTTCAGGTAAGGAAAAGTGTTTTGAAAAAAATAACAGAGAAACGGGATTGTGAGTGATCTACGATGGAAGGAAGTCCTTCTGAAAGAGTGGTCAGGAAAGACTGTTCTTAAGAAGTAAAATTTGCACTGAGCCCTGAATGATGAAAAGAAGTGAGCCAAGTAAAGGTCTGAGGAGAATCATTCCAGGGAGGCCAATGACAAGTGAAACTCCCTGACATGGGAATAAGTGTGACGTAATGTTTTGAGTACACATGGACATTTTTAGAAATGATAACAATTACTGTTATAGTAATGCTCCCCTCACCCCGAACAAATCATACCTCTCTGTACCTAAGGCCCTCCTTTATTCTTCTAATACATTGACTCCGAGCTTGGCCTCTTATATTGATTTTGTGACTTGCTTTGGTCAATGAGACATGAGGAAACATGTCACAAGCAGGAGCTTGAAAATGCTTAGCCATTGAAGCTTGCTCTTGCTTGCTGTTGGTGGAACCCTGCAACTATGTGAAGAAGTTCAGGCTAGCCACTTGGAATGTGAGTGACATTTAGGCCAGTTACTTTTCCATCAGCTCTGCCGATAGCCAGCCAACCACCCGCAGCTATGTGAATAAGCACAGCCTTTGGAGTAAGTCCTGCTGTCAGCAAGTGGAGCATAGACAGGCCATCCCAGCTCACAGGATAGTGATCAAATCAAAGACTGTTGTTTTAAACCACGAAACTTTGAGGTATTTTGTTATGCAGAAATGAGTCACTGAGGCAGCTATATAAATAGAATATCATTTTAATAAGTTTAAAGATACATAAAAGTGTGTACATTACCATATCCTAACTACTTCAAGTTATACTTCATAAAACTATTCAGTCAGTTTGTAAGGTGCTGAAGGCAGTTTAAAATGAGAGATTCACTCTCTAGATATAGAGGGTGAGTCCCCGGCCTCAGAACTCTGCCTGCTTGGCTTTGGCCCCCTCCTGGGAGAGTTCTGAGAAGCATTCCCTTGCACCACCCCCCAGTCCCCCCACACACAATGGCCCTAGTTGACCCCAAGAAGTGCTCTTGGCTGACCCCTCTGGTGTGTGGTGAGGGACTTTCTCTTCCTCTTCCTGTTTCACAGTCCCCCACCCCCTGCACATGGGTGTGGGGGCTGGAGGAGGTCTCTGTGGAGAGTTTTATTATTATCACTTTATGTTTTTGGTTATTAGTTTTTGTATAGACCAAAGCCATGAAAATAAAACTAACACAGAGAAAATGAAATAAAATGAGACATTCACAAAATATCAATACCAGGTTTTTAAAAAACCATTCCCAATGTATTAATATTAGTTAAATTTATACACATATCCAAATACAGTTACTAGACATAAACATGATTCCAAAGGGATATATCTGTATTAGCTTAGTGGCTATTTCTAGGGAAGGGACATGTAAATCCATCTCATTCATAAAACATCCTTTTTTCTTTAATTCAATTTTTGAATAATGAATAATTTCACAAGATTCACAACCAAAATATTATAAAATGACATCCAGTTTAAAAGTCTTTTCATTTTTGTCCTATCTATCTAGTACCCCCATCCCACATAACCATTATAATTCATTTCTTTTGTATCCTTCCAGGGCTTATAATTTTTTATTCAAGAACTAAATCAGCAAAACCATATTTGTATGGATTTTAAAGTAGTAAATGGGGCAAAAAGGGATGATATAATTGAATTGCTCAAAGAGAACGCTCTCGGCACAGTATGTTTACCATTTGTATAACTGTTTTTGGTTGGGTTTTATTAACTAAGTTAATTGAAGAAGTCTTTCTTGAATCTCCTCTCAGGCATGATTCTAGGTGCTAGCTATACATATATATTCTATATAAGAACATCATTAATATAATTTGATGAATCCAAAGCAGCTTTCAATTATTTTATTTCACAATAAAACAATAATTTTTTATAAATGTAGCATTCTCTAATGAAGAAGTCCACATTTTCTACTGAACATTTTTTTAAAAATTGAATATTCAGAAAACAACTGATCAAAACATAAACAGCTGGAAAGAGCAAATGTGGAGTCAAAGAAAAGAAAAATACAAGAAACATGAGAAAACAGCTTTAAAGAATGTCCATAGTTACGAGCTTTCAACTACCAGGATGAAGTCCAACAAAAACTAAGATTTAAATGCCTTCAGGGAAAAAGGAGTTTCAACATTTAGCAGCTTAGTTACCAAAAGAGTATCTGACCTAAATTCACAGTAGAACCACACATATTTGAAGTTACCTCATACTAATCCATCTCTCAAGCTTATAAATATATTGTAATGTGATGGGCAGAAAACATTTTAAAACAAAGACCACACAGGAATTTTAATATTAACTTCTTTGTGCTAACAAACTACAAACTAAATATGTATGCCCCAGAAGAAATCACAACCCAAAACAACTACACAGCTTTATGTTGCAGAAAAATCCAGAAGGCAAAAAGGTTCAACCATGAGATCACCACTTACATTTCTATATCCCCAACCCAGTTGTTTCAAAGAACTTTCACAACTGAAATCAGTTCAAACAAATATGTCCACAATATCTTTTAATACCTTTCAGGATTCAGCATTTCATTCTCAAGTAAATAGTTTTCCACACATGATTATGATAAGTTTTGATGTCAAAAGCAAGCAGGTCTTGAAGGTACATGGTATCTATATCTATAGCTATAGCTACATCTACATCTATATCTATATCAATATATAATCCGGAGATGCCAAAAATGTATACATATTTTAAGAGATGTTATCTACGTATTACTTGTCGAAGTTCAATTAAATTATGGTAGCAATGTGTGGTATGACATTTGCTCAAAAGATTTCATTAATCAAATGAATGCTAGTGTCACCATGTGACAGGCAGGACAGTCAAAGAAAACAGTGGAAGCACAGTTGTCGTTGAAGGAGTCCAAGACCATCTTGAAGTGGTGTTTGAAATTTGAGAACATTGTTTGAGTTTCCCCCACATTCTCTTGAATTAACATCCCTTGATTTCTACCTATGGGGAAACTTAAAGAATGTGTTGTACCGTAGAAAACCAGTTACACTGGTGGCACTTTGGGAAGAAATTGAAACGGCATGTACAGTGACACAAGTGGACACTTTGGTCAATGTTGTTCATGCAGTAGTTTGCCATAATCAGAAGTGTCTGGACGCTGATGGTAACCACTTTGAGTACCTCTTGTCATTGCAGAAGTCAAACATGACTTGTATTCATCTTTTGTTATTGGTATATATTGAGTATTACAATTTTAATACAGTGTTTTCCTTTCTTAAAATGTGTACATATTTTGGCATGCTCTGTACACACGCGTGCGCGCGCGTGCGCACACACACACACACACACACACAAAAGGGATGTCTGGAAATTATCTAGCCATGTAATATGAAAAATAGAGTCATTTATGGCTGAATTTTTTCCTGGACAGCCCTCATATGTATGTATGTATGTATATATGTATGTATATATGTGTGTATGTATGTATGAGGTCGGACAATTAAGTTCATGAAGTTATCCTAGAAAAAAATCCTACATAACTCATTGCTAACTATTACTACAGTCACCTTTGAAGTACTCTCCTTGGGAAGCTATGCACTAATGTGAGCACCTAGTCCACTCTTCAAAGCAATTTTGGAACTGTTTTCCGGAATGGCCATCAGAGCTGTCATCGTATGACCCTTGATATCCTGAATGTCATAAAAATGTCTTCCTTTCAATATTTCCTTTATCTTTGGGTAAAGAAAAGTCACTGGGGGCAAGATCAGGTGAGTACAGAGGCTGCTCCAATACAGTTACTTGTGTACTGGCTAAAAATGCCCTCACAGATAGTGCTGTGTGAGCTGATATATTGTCGTGATGTAAGAGACATGAGTTGATGGTGAAAAGTTCAGGTCATTTTCATCTAACTTTTTCATAGCCTTTTCAGCACTTCCAAATAGTAAATTTGGTTGACTGTCTGTCCAGTTGGTACAAATTCATAATGAACAATCCCTCTGATATTAAAAAAAAAAAGATTAGCAACATCATTTTCAACTCTTGATTTGGACTGACACAATTTTTTTTATTGGGGTGACATCTGTTAGCAAGGATTACATAGGTTTCAGGCATACAATTCTACAGTGCATTGTCAACTTGATATGACACAGTTTTTTGATTGTGGAGAATTGACTGACTTCCACTGGGCACTTTGACATTTTGTTTCAGGGTTATATTGGTACACCCATGTTTCATCCCCAGTGATAACATGGCCCAATACGTCATCTTGTCTCTCCAAAATGTCTTGGCAAACTTTGACTCTTCTTTGCTTTTTGTTCATCGGTGAGCTCCTTCAGGACCATTTTTGCACACACTTTTCTCATGGCAAGATTTTCCATTAAGATTTTCCTAACTGTTTCTTTATGGATGTTTACTTGGTCTTCTATGCTTTTCACAGTTTTCTGATGAGTTTGACTCACAATTTGATGAACTTTTGCAGTGTTTTAATCAGTTCTGCTCATTACTGGCCACCCTGACCTCTCTTCATCAGTGATGCTTTCTCTCTCCTCAGAAAAATGTTTAATCCATTTGTACTGCTGTTTTCTTCATGGGTTTATCCCCATAAACTTGGACTGAAATGTTCCTGATTTCACTTCCACTTTCTTCAAGTATAACATCCAAGCTCTGACATTCTCACAACGGCATGCAAAAACACACAACAAACATCATGAATGCCACTCAGCAAATACTGCCACACATCGACACAAACACAGCTGTGAGACACAGATATACTAAGGTTATGACACCTTACCGAGTTGTTTGTACAGTGCTGCCAATGTAAGCACATAGTGGCAAGTTTGCAAACTTAATTGTCAGACCTCTTATGTATGTTTGCATATATATATATGAGAGAAAGAGAGAGATTTAAATAGGTATTGAGATTAATTGAGATTGATTTAAGGGATTGGTTTACACAATTTTGGAGCTGGAGACCCAGTAAAGAAATAATGTTGAAGTTCAAGTCAGTCTGCTAGAAGAATGTCTTTTTCCTGGGGTGAGATCAATCTTGGTACAATTAAGGCCTTCAACTGTTTGGATGAGGCCCACTTACATATGGAGAGTAATCTGCTTTACTCAATATACTGATTTAAATGCTAATCTGATCTACAAAATACCTTGACAACAACATCTAGAATAATGTTGGAGCAAATATCTTGGTACTGAGGCCCAGCCAAGTTGACATAAAATTAACTATCACAACCAATCCTTGACAAATACATTTTGAGCAATAGAAATGTTCCTGGAAAGCAGCACATAAATAGGATTTTTACAGATAGAAGTCCCATGGGCCTTTTCAAACTAAGGGTGCTTTCAACCTGTAGCTTGGCCCTGCTAATCCCTGAGGAAATCCAAACAGAGGCATATACTAACCTAATAAATAGTAGGTTCAGCTACCGTGGATTTGAGACCTGGAAGACTGGTAATTGAGAGAAGTCTTGCTCTCCTTAAACTGGTAGACTTGAAGTAAAGCCCAAGCATACTCACTAGTTATCCTTCTGATCCCCACCGTGTTTGCTCAGTCCTTAAAAATGGCCTCCTGCCTTGGATTCCTGCTCTGTACTTCAGTTCCTCAATTTGAAGTTCAATTCCTGCCTTGGATTTCAACTTACTTAACCAGAGCCCAAACCCTCCCCTTACTCCAAGAACTGGGGCTGCTTTAATCTTTCAATAGCAACTACCTGCTTCACTCCAAACATTACCATATGGGTGTTTATTCAGGGCTGGGGTTTGCTGTGCCATTTTGAACACTTAATTCGGGTTCTGTACCCAATTTCAATGTGTGTGTGTGTTGAGGGGAGGGCTTCCCTTACACCAATAATCAATTCTCCAACACCAACTGGGCGTCCTTCAATTCAACTCAATTCTGACGCCATCAACCCACAGACAGAACCAGATTCCACAGTTTAAGTGTTCAGTCCTATAAGATCGAATCCCATTTCAGATGCCAGTCGCAAATCCCGGTTATTGCCTGTGCTTCTTACCAACAGACCTTAATAGAACTCAAAGAAACATTTTACTTACTAGATTACCAGTTTATGATAAAAGGATATCACTCAGGAGTAGCCTGATGGAAGAATGTATAGAGCACTGAGATTTAATACCCTTTCTAGGCACACCAGTCTCTCCAAATCTCCACATGTCCACCAACCCAGAAGCTCGCTAAACCCTAATCTTTTGGAGGTTTTTGTAGGCTTCACCACATGGGCACAAAAGATTAAATCATTGGCCAATAGGAATTGAGTCAATCTCTAGGCCAGCAGTGTCCAACCTTTTGGTTTCCCTGGGCCACGTTGTAAGAAGAATTGTCATGGGCCACACATAAAATACAATAAAACTAACGATAGCTGATGAGCTAAAAAAAAAAGATCACAAAAAAAATCTCATAATGTTCTAAGAATTTGTGTTGGGCCACATTCAAAGCCATCCTGGGCCACAGGTTGGACATTCCTGCTCTAGGGCCTCTCTCCTCCCCAGTGAGGGTGAAAAATTCCAACGCTCTAATCACAAGGTTGGTTCCCAAGGCAACTAGTCCCAATCCTTAGGTGCTTTCCAGAAGACTCTTCATTAACATAACAAAAGACAACTTTATAGCTCTCATCACAGAACAATTCCCGCGTTTTAGGAGCCCTGTGTCAGTAAAGGGGAGTAAGATCAAATTTATATTTCTTATTATAATTACAATATCACAATACTGTTTGGAATATTTTCTATCCCAGCACCCATTCCCTTTCAATTTCCCCATCTTTGGAAGCAAGTATACAGGACATTCAGTTCTCTAATTTCTTCCTGTCTTTCGGCAGGTTCCACCACTTCCCACTAGCCTCTGCCAGCTTGCACAGGTTATGGCAGCAAATTTTTTTGAAAAAGTACAACTTAATGATCCAATAGTAATATGAACAATCCTACTTAGAATTTGACCTGCAAGGTCAAATTCCTGAATATCATATTTTCATAGAACTGAGAACATGTGGATTTGAGCATGGATTCAGCTACATCTTCCAGAACAAAACCTGGAAAGGTGGTATACACTATAAAAAA